>CM047875.1:18438878-18454410 GCA_026212405.1 Petrea volubilis
TATCTTGTTTCATTTTGACAGCTTCAATCCACATGCCACGGATTAATTATCAAGGTGGTACAGATCATTTCAGAGTGTGTACACTGTTGAGCGCCTTCTGCGAAAATATGCTGCTATGTATGGCGTAGATATTTATGTGTACGTCTCTATCAATGTTATGGTGTGTTGTGTTTCTCCTTTGCATTTTGTTTCTCTCTCTCTCTCTCTCTCCTCTCTCGCTCGCTTGCTCTTCTTTTTTTCCTTTTCGGGGTGAGGCAGTGTCCCTTTCTCCTGTGTACAAGTTCCCATCTTTGTGACTGAATGATATGTTGGCATTTTAAGTCTCCGAATGCACTGGCATAATTTGACTATTTATCTATATATATATATATATATAATTTTATTTTGAAAACCATGAAGCTCAACATCTTGCTTCTCACATATGGACAGCAGATGGCTGAATGATATATTGTGTTTCTTAGCTATGGGATAAACTATATAATACATTATACGTGTCTGATTGTGTCCATCTTTGTGGATGCTCGCACGAGTAACATTTCTATTTTATGCAGATATTATTACGGCGGGCTGCATAGAGCATCTGAAGTTACAGTACTATCATCACTTACCTTTGAGAAATCTACTTAAATTGATGCACGCCTAGCTGTAGTGCTCTACCTTTGTTCTGATGGCTTATGATGCTCATATGTAGGACTTAGGATGGGTGCAAAATGTATTATATACAATATCTTTGTCCATATATCATAAATAGTTTCTGAAGCTGTGCTGCCAATGCCTTGTTACTAGAGGTGTTTCGCAATGAAGTAAATCTTCTCTCATGGTGCCTTCGTATTAACTGCAGAAGGTCATCTTGTAGATAGATCGTATACGTTTGGCGTTAGCTTTTAACACGAGATTATCTTTCTTAAATACTTTTATGGAAGTGAAAACATCTTATAAGATTGTCCAGAAGCTCTTCACTTCAATATCATTGTTGCACACATAAATGAAAAAGCACACTTTGCAGAAACCACCACATAGACATTTGAGAGTAGCCAAATAAACTTTCAAGTACTGACACCACAGTAGGCTTTAGCAGTGCTCTCTGTCATCTGGTTACACCACTGAGATAGAAATGGGCCAACCCGAAATTGTCAAATGGTTTAAACTGCAGAGGATGCTCAGAATCCACAAGCTCCTCTGGTATATGGGTGGTGCCATGGTTGAACGAAAAATAGTGCTAGACCAGTATCTGGGCTTATCCTCTTCCATTATCACTTGATGCTTGGCTGCATATATCCTCCCATTGCTCCATGCCTTTGATCAAAATATTTTAAACCAGTCAATTTTGTGTCACATTGCATTATTTGCTCTCATTAAAACACAGTCTAAAATCTCCAATGTGTTTATAAGTAGTTCATAACTTCATACGCGTCACCAGCCATGACGACAAAGGAGCCAGGCGGGACATGGACTGCGATCCATTTGCCATTCCTGAGCTGGATTTGCAAGCCATTAACCTGGTTTTGGTGGAGTATGGCTAAGAAGCCCTTGTCTGTGTGGATATTTGTTCCTATGTTGTTGTTATTGCGTGCGTTGGTGGTTTGTGGAGGCGAGTACTTGATGGTTCTTAGGAGGTAAGTGGTCGATCCAACGTGGGACTCGTAGTGTTTCTCTGTCCCATAGCTTTCGAACACCATTTTGTCCACTATTCGTTCCAGCTCTGAGACTAGCTTACATAACCTGCTATGCTCTTGCTGCAACATCAACACTATGTGACTGATCACTCTACTAAAATTTTCATCAAAAGTGTAGGCACATGATTGATACTGATCATGTGCAACACGCACACACTACGTACCGGAACCTCTTGTTTCCCGAAGGCCACATGAGCTTGGTGAAGTTTTGAAACAGCGTTAACGGTTGTCGCGTCTGGTATCCCCATGCTTTCATGGAGGGGAGCATGAGGCAATTGTCCCACATAGCCATAGAAGACCAAATCAGAAGTGTTTTTGGTTTTGGTCTCAAGTGGCAGATCAAATAGTTCTTCCAACACATCAAACACTTGCTTGTCTAGTTCAGATGAAACATCCTCATATTTTGTGATGAAAAATCCATACTCTTCAAGAGCTTGCTGCACATTCTTGCAAGCTTGAGACCATGAACTTGAACTGGGATTCAAGTTCTTTGTGGAAAGATCAAAGATTGGGATTTTGGGTTGTTCTTGAGAAATATTGGCCATCATGGGACTGTGTGAACTAGCTAGATATCATGTTTTTGCTTCAAGGTGTGAAAGGTACATATATTGGCAAGGAGGTCATTATGTTCAGTTGCATTTATAGTATTTTTTTATTAAATATATTTTTGATGAATTACATTTTTATAGTATAATATATATATATATATATATGTCTGTGTGTGTGTGTGTGTGTGATAATGAATTTCTGATAATATGATTCTTACAAACTTAATTGTAGCAATAACTAAATTTCAAGCTGTCATTATTGATCTACAATTACACATGCATTATTTGATCAAAAAAAAAAAAAACAATTACATATCCATTGTAATTAAATATACTTGTTGACATTCAGTGATACATGGATGTATAGTTATAAGGAAGATCGTTATTAGGATTATAGAGATCTTTTTGTCACTATTGATATTATTAATAATCAATAACGACAATTTAAGTTATAAATTTCCCCACTATTCAATTTGTAAAATTCTAAATGATTATATCATCTGAAACATTTTCCCAGCCATGATGTATGCTTATTTCATAAATATATGCATGGATAGCTGCTTAATTATAACAAAATGATATATGCACAACATAAAGGTTTTCATGACATAGACCTGAAAGCAAAAACTGAACTTTAATACATGCGTATAATTTATTAATTTTATTGAATCAATATTTATATGTAACTGGGACAATACAGATATGGCTCTTGCAAGTAAACAATTGTGCATGGGAGGCAAAGCAGCAAATTGGCTTATAATTTAACAAGGCTAAGATTCAATGACGGAGTCAACGGGGGCAAAAGAAGGCAATTACTTCTCCCTCACGTTCATATTGAGTTAAAATTTACATGCAAATTTTTTTTTTAAATTTTGAATTTCGCCCCCTCTTCCGGTCATAAAAATCTGTTTAGTATTTTAGAAAAATTTCACATCACCCCACAAAACAAGAATTTCTGGTTTCGTTCCTGCTAAGATTTAATTGATCCTATCTGTTTCTCGAGGAAACGAGCATAGATTATGTCTAGTTATGTCCATGACTATTGGTTGTGCACAAAATTGCATGAATTATATTAATTAATTACAAACATTATGTGAGGACAGCAATTAACAACTCCGACTGAGACATTTTATTTATTTATTTTTCTAAGATAGATACATCTTTATAATAAATGGTATTAATTAAAGACTAAATATGTAATTATGAAGAAGAGAGCTATCAAGTCAAGATAATTACTTAATTAATTATAATCATTCCTGCTGGAGCAAAAATCCTCATAAGGTCCACGGTAGGATCTAACCCTCGGCAGTTTGGAAAGAAAGAATGTTAAACAAAAAAAATAATAATAATTTTATTAAAATTTTATTTGGGAAGTATAATTGACAAGGGCAGCAATTCACAGTTCCATACCCCGACTGAACATTCATATTATTTATGATTCGCGTGTGTCTGCTGTGTGCGAGACTTGTAAATTTAATTTTCTTAACGAATTTCGTTAATCGCAAATCTGTTAGTAAATAAGCGTCTTGTTATTGATTATTTATTTAGTTTTGTTTATATGGAATTCTATCAATAATTTATTACAAATATTTTAATTTTTTTTTTTACAGAATATCTTCATCGCAAATTTTCTATTAGTGAAAGTGGTGCTTTTTTTTTTTTTTTTTTTTTTGTAGCTATTCGTTTATGGTTCACGTGTCTGTTGTATGTGAGAGATGTTTTTGTTGTTTGGTGAGATGTGATTTCAAAAAGTGAAGTCGAGGCGAGAATTTGATTCTCTATCTCTAAGACAAATTTGTCCCGTACAGTGCTCACGGTGTAAATGACAATTGTCTCCCAAGATACAACGACTTTTCACGAGATAGTAGCACTTCAAATCTCGAGAAGGGCGAATAAAAAGTGTTGAAACTCTTGGATCAAACCAGGCCACCGATTCGGCTATAACCGAGCCGAACCAACCGTCTGCTCTGCTCCAAGATCCGAGACCTGATCCGTTTAACTTGGATTTGGGTTTGGTTCAACCCAAAATTTAATTCGGATTTGGCCCAAAAAGAATATGACAGCCCAAGCCCAGCCCGGCCCACGTGGACTTTAGCCCGAACCCAGTTGGACCTAGGTCCTTGCCCGTTTACACATTTGGGTTTGGGCTTTATTAAGTGGCCAAATTCCCTTCATTTTTCCAATGTGGGATAGCATTTTTAAATGCTTCCCAATCCTAGCTTCAACTATTTTAAGTGGCTAACTTTGATAATTAATTTCTTATTCACCTGAAATTGTATTTATTCGAGTGAATACACTACTCAAACCTACTTTCGGAGTAAAACGCATTAATGCCAAATTCAACTTGTAATCCACTTAAATAATTTCTCAATCTTGGTCAAATACCAACATGCTAGGAATACAATTTTCTAACAGTTTTCGAACTATTCGAATGCACCTTGAGATTAAGCTATGAATAATTTGTAAAAGTGATCATTTTTTCAATTTTCGTAGGAAGCGAAGTATTACAAATTTACAATACTACACATATATCTCTTACATACATACAGGGTTTATTGTGAATCGCATATGTGTTAATTGCTTGCTAGTTTGCCCTGCATCCATGTCCCAATCATGCGCAGAGCTGGGCCGGGCTGATCCAGTGGAACTAGGTGGCCAGCATTGTGCACTTTAAGGAAGCTCAGAGGCCCATTGGCCTGCAGAAGCCCAGCCTCCACACCGTCCACCGAAAATGGAATTGTTTGGGCTGCTAAAAATTCTTCTTGTCCAGACCATTTCATGGCTCTGACCCATTTTGAATTCCCTGTCCCATTCCCAAAACACACACACACACACACACCTTATATTTCGTTTTATACACGGGTCATGTATTCATATATAATGAAACATAAAGCGGAACATAATATATATAAAACAGTGGAATACGAAACGTGGAACAAAAGATTGGATATGATATAAATGGAGAAAGCTTTCATGTGTCTTACCGAGCCAATTGCATGTGAGATCATACTCCCCGACGTACACAAGCAACTTGATCCCATCCTCCAGAAGTCCCGGAATTTCAACGTCAAGATTTCTCATAATATCTTGTTCCATGGCATCAGACACGTCGGGATTACACGAAACGAAATCTCTGTTCCCCACGCCGAGTATTTTCTTGATTGAATCCTCGTTCAAGTACTTCTCCACAAGCGAAAAGTCGTAGCACAGCTCACGCTCGCACTTCTTTCGGATATCATAGTACTATACGTAGCACATTAAGGTAACATAATATTAGTAACTCCCAAATGCATATGCACAATAAGGATAATTACACCTACACACCCTGAGTTTGGCATGATTATGGGAACCTCCCTCAGCGTCAACTTTTCTCTTACAGTTAGACCCCCTAAAAGACTGACTGCAGGGTTGGTATATGTAATTACCAAACCTCAAATGGTATAAATGTATCTTCACTGAACCTCAGAGGGTGTAAGTGTAATCACCGAGACTAAATATTTCTTACGCACATTTATATGGTCGTTATTGTAAATAATTTCTCTGAATATCTGACTGCATATCTTGAAGGCATCCAAGCAAGTGTCGTTACCATTAGTCCCTGGATTGCAAGTACTTTAGAATCATTTATTTTGAAAGAATATTTTATGGTGACAGATAAAATTCAAAGTACTTTGATTATTTAGTTAATTACCACAAAGATTTGCTGCTTGTCGACACTCTGAAACTGTGCTTTTCAAGTCGTTGTAAACGGATTGGTTGATCAACTTCGTGCTCAGTGCATAATCGGCATCCGTGGGCAACTGGATCCCTGGATTCGTAAGTCCATTGCCAATAGCCATTCCCTGATTAATTATCACATCAAACGTGTTGAGAGGTATGTGTAATATATATATGTGTGTGTGTGTGTGTACCTTGAGGTTGATATAAATTCCTTCTTTATTTTTGTTTCCTTGTTGAACTCGAGCAGCGAAAGCAGGAATATAGTGGCCTGCGTATGATTCTCCGGTTATGTAGAAGTCATTTTTTGCATAGTCGGGATGCTCCTTGAAAAATGCCTGAAGAAAATGCCACAAATTAGAAGACACATTTTTGGATTATGTAAAGAACATTGAAATGCAGGATTCATATGTTGATTAGAGAAAGTCTGATATTGTACGGATATATGTATGTTTCCTTGTCATTTTACATAAATTACATTTTTCACCTGCAAAAATCCATACAGATCATTGCTGACACCCTTCTCATCATGCCGAATATCGTTTTCTGAAGAACTGTAGCTAAACCCAGTCCCTGTTGGCTGATCAACGTAAATAAGATTCGATACCTGAGACAAAATAAATGCAAGAAAATGATCATACTTCAGAATCAATGTATGTTCGTAGAATATATATGTGTGTGTGTACCTTATCCCAACCAAAAGCATTCCATTGAAGAGAGAGATTGGAGGTGATGTGAAAAGGGCCATTTTCATAGAACAAGGCTAATGAACCGCTGCACCCTGGACCTCCAGTCAGCCATATAACAGCAGGGTCACTTTTGCTGTTTCTTGATTCGAAAAAATAGTAGAACATCGTGCATATGTAATTAAACATAGAAATTTAGCGAGATACGAAAACTTATTTCTGTCACTTTTAAGAATCTCAAAGGGGGTCATCAACATTCACACTTTTATAATAGTATAGATATACATGTATACGTACCTAGCATCTTCGGTATTCGGAATCTTATAGTACCCCGCATGGTGGCCCAAGTCTGGATTATTAGTAGCATCAAATACTTCTTCAAGATAAGGGAATTTGAAACTCTTTTCCACAATTCTTGATGTGCCAATTTGATCTTTGTTCCCCTGAGGAGATTTTTGGTTTATGTAATAATGCTTAGGAGACAAGTTTAGTGATCTGATGAATTTTCTTGCTTGATCTTTGGGTGATGTGAGATTGGAAGAAGAATGGAAGTTAAGAGTATTGTTTTCTTTGGTTTTTGCAAATGAAAAGTGTGAAGTAATCAAAAGGAAAAGGGATATTAGAACTGAAAGAAAGAAATGAGAAGGAGATGGTGCCATTTTTTTGTGGTTGTGGGAGTATGTTATCTTGTTGGATGGAAATTGCCCTTTCATGGGTTTATGTAAGAGGCTAAGGAAGATATTTCTTCTTATTTCTTTTTTATTTTATTTTATTTTATTTATTTTGGTTTAGAGGGGATGTTGAACAGAAGTATTCTTTCGTCAATCCAATCGAAACAGCATAGCCCTGCACTAAATCCCTTTTTCTGTTTTTTGGTTCAAACATTAATTATATAACAAGCGTAATGCAATTATATAAATATGGTATCTAATTATTTTAAAGTAAATTACCAATATTGGATAAGAGAAGACGGGAAAAAAAAATGAAAAAGCATGCCCATAATGGAAAATTAATCACAAAGATACATGATGAGGCCAAATCCACCCTGGCCACGTACGCGCCTCCTCATCTTACACGTCGGATCCTGGTCAGCACATGACGCCATCCCCCTATCGCCGCGTGTCAGGCCTATCCCGATCAGGCCCAGTCTTTTTCTTGACGGCCTTGTTCGGGCAGAGCTCGCCACACCCCCTCGATGAAACGACATGTTCGACGTCCGCCATATTCTCTCCTCGGAGTCAACACTCCTCGAACAAGGAACGCACCCCACGCGCCCGCAGCGCGTCCTGACGAGTGCCCGTTACCAACAACGGGATTGGGCCAACCTAACTCTGGCCCGGCCCACCTATTTTTTTTTATTATTATAAATAGTACGACGACACTAGTCATTAGGTAAGACAACTTTTATCTACTAATACGCTGAACATTATTTACTGTTCACCTGCCCGAATTCTGACTTGAGCGTCGGAGGGTCTTCGCCGGAGACACTTCCGGCTAGTCTCACGTGTGTTCCATCCTTGCAGAACAGGACCCGACCAGCATTCAGTCACCCTTACTCGGATATACCTGACCGGATTCGGACACTTACTCCCAGGACGAAGTGACGTGTACCGCAGGACAAAATCCGACCACATCATTTTGGCGCTAGAGGAAGGGCCGTTACTCGAGCAAGTGAGAAAATGGTAAACACGCGAAGGACTGGAACAGAGTCGATGGCCCCACAATCCACCACCAATCCGGGCCCCGAGACTCAAACCAACCCACCCCACGCTATTCCGCAAGTCACTGGGCCAGCACCTACCCCTCCCGCCGGGCAGAACCTCGTCGTTCTAACGGCGGATCAGTTTAATACGCTCTTACACGAGATCAGGCGGATGAACCCAGTCCCCGCCCCGATTGCCACTGCTGAAGACCCTCATCCCATGAGGGAGGAAATTCGCCCCCCGCGAGGTGTTCGGGCAACCGACGCCGAGCGGGATGATGCGCGGGTGCGCGAACGGATCCCCCCGACAAGGGAGGTCCGCAGAGAGAGACGGCCCCCGCCTCCTCGACTGGCGGAGGAAGTCGACGAATCCTCTGTGGGGGCATCCTCCGGACACCCTGCACGGAGTCACAGAGAGCGGTTGGAGGAAATCTCCCACCAGGCCACAGAGATCCAGAGGAAGATCGATGAGGTCCGCCGCGGCGAAAGATCCCGTGATGATGTTGGGGAACTTTCGCATCG
The DNA here is from genome assembly GCA_026212405.1 of Petrea volubilis. Classification (NCBI taxonomy): domain Eukaryota; kingdom Viridiplantae; phylum Streptophyta; class Magnoliopsida; order Lamiales; family Verbenaceae; genus Petrea; species Petrea volubilis. Next base: position 18,447,730 of record CM047875.1, read on the forward strand.
GATGGAAGACCTTAACCGGAAGCTCGAGGAGGTATCTCACCGCTCCGGACAGGGGTCGGCCCAGCGATACTTTGTGCCGGACGAGGCAGACCCGCTCACCGCAGACCTTCAACGAGCCCGAGCACCCAGAGGGATCCGAATCCCGACCGACCTGCCCCGATACAATGGAGAAGCGGATCCCAAAGAACACCTAATACAATTCAAACACGCCATGCGCGTGCACATGATCGACGACGACTTCGCCGCGAAGTTGCTGGTTATGACTTTTCAGGGAGTAGCCTCGCAATGGTACGTCCGCCAAGCCCCAGGTTCGATCAGAAGTTTCGCCGATTTGGCGATAAAATTCGTCAACCATTTCCAGACGAAAAGCCTAGCGAAGCTGCCCCCATCCCATTTGCATAAGATTCGGCAAAAGGAGGGTGAGTCTCTGAGGGACTTCTTTAACCGATTCAACACCGAGCTGCTCAAGGTCGAAAGTGTCCAGATGGACTTCCTCCTCGACGTAATCATGGGGGCCATCCGAAATCAAGCATGCTCGGACCATTTGGCCAGGAAGCGCCCTGCCACCATGGAGAAAGTCATGTCCATCGCTCAACAACACATGAATGTTGAGGACATGAGGTTTAAAAGGTGGCCAGAGGTCGGGGAAAGGAAGGACCGACGACGAGACAACGAGCTCACCCCGTTGGTCATGTCGAGGAAAGAGATCTTCGCCACAATCAACGCCAGCGACCCGACGGTTTTCCGAAGACCAAGGAAGATCCAGGACGCGGACGGAGCCCCCCCGAGAGGAAACAAATATTGTGCGTTCCATAAGCAAGTGGGAAATCATGACACCGAGGGCTGCTATGCCCTCAAGAAAGAAATACAGCGCCTCATCGACCTGGGCCGTCCGGAGATCAAGAAATACGTGAAAAAGCAAGGACAGGGTCGCCAGGGTGAGGGAAGCCGCCGATGTAACTCCCCGTCCACCATGGACGATGAACACGAGCCGCTGAAGAGGACTCGGTCTCGCTCTCCTCGACGAGATTACACGCCATCCGGTCGGGACGACAAACAACCTGCCACACAGGATAACCTCCCGGTCAGGGGGATGATCCACACCATTGCGGGAGGACCTAGTGGTGGAGACACTAAGAGCAGAAGAAGACAGGTGGAGAGGCGCCTCGACCAGGCCCGATACCGTATCGAAGAGCGCTACTACCATGAGAGGCTGCACGTCAACACCGTATCAGAGGTAGCGACGCCGACGTCGGAGTCACTCGAATTCTCCGATCTTGATCTTGCACACATCCCGAAGACAGAAGGACTGGAGGACACACCGGATTACCCAATGGTCATTAATTTGGACGTAGCCAACTACTCCGTGGCAAAGACCCTGATCGACAATGGGAGCTCCGCCAACATCATCTTCGCCAACACCTTCGCCAAGATGGACTTAGGAGGATACACGCTCTCCCCCGTGCAGACCCCTCTCGTCGGCTTTGGGGGTTCCGAGGTGGTCCCTCTCGGGATGATTCAACTGCCCACCTCGTTGGGGGAGGCCCCGAAAAGAAAGACTATGATGGTCCAGTATCTAATAGTTGATGCTCCGTTTGCTTACAACATCATCCTCGGGCGACCCGCTCTTAATGCGTTTAGGGCGGTGGTGTCCACGTACCACTTAAAGATGAAGTTCCCCACGCCCGCGGGGATCGGGCAAGTCACATGTCGGATCCTAGACGCCTGGAAGTGTTACTCGGCCTCCGTCGAAGGGAAGAAGCCTCCAACACCCCGACTAGTCGAAGCAGCCGCTTCACGAATGGACATCCCCGAGTCTTCCGAAATCGACCCGGCAAAGCGGAGGAGGCTAGAGGAAGAAAAGATGGCGCCAGCAGAAGATTCCAAGACAATCCAGCTCGTGGAGGGCGATCCCTCCAAGACCACCCGGGTAGGATTGACCCTCGAGCCGCACCACGAGGTCATGTTGGTCGACTTCCTCCGGGCAAATGCCGATATCTTTGCTTGGAAGGCCTCAGACTTTCCAGGAATCGATCCCGAAGTCATTGTTCATCGCCTCAACGCGGACCCATCGTTCAGGCCGGTGAGGCAGAAAAAGAGGATATTTTGTGAAGCTCGAAACCGGATCATCGAGGAGGAGGTCAACAAGCTCCTCGAGGCAGGCTACGTTGTGGAGGTCCAGTTCACCGAATGGTTATGCAACGTCGTCGTCGTTGCCAAGGGCGATGGCCGACGGCGGATGTGCAACGACTTCACCGATCTCAACAAAGCCTGCCCTAAGGATCACTATCCCCTTCCTCGGATAGACCAACTCGTTGACTCGACGGCGGGGTGCGAGTTGATGAGCATGATGGACGCCTTCCAAGGCTACTACCAGATCTACATGGCCGAGGAGGATCGTGGGAAGACGTCGTTCGTCGTCCCGACGGGGACGTATTGCTTCCTCGTGATGCCCTTCGGGCTAAAAAACGCCGGAGCTACGTATCAGAGACTTGTGAATCTCATGTTCAGGGAAGAGATCGGGAGAACCGTCGAGGTGTACGTCGACGACATGATAGTCCGCAGTGAGCGGGGGTCCGACCATCTCGGGCACCTGGCTCGAACATTCGAGATCCTAAGAAAATACGGCCTAAAACTCAACCCGAACAAGTGCACGTTCGGCGTCCGATGAGGAAAATTCCTCGGGTACATTGTCAGCCATAGGGGGATCGAGGCCAACCCCGCGAAGATTCGCGCCATCCTCGACATCGAGCCGCCTAGCTCAGTGAAGGAAGTACAGAGGCTAGTAGGGCGCATAATCGCCCTCAATCGGTTCATATCCCGCTCAGCGGATCGGAACCTCCCATTCTTTAAAGCTTTAAGGAAAGTGCCGGATTGGAAGTGGACGGAGGAATGCCAGCACGCGCTCCTCGAAGTAAAAAGATACCTGACCGAGCCCCCTCTGCTGTCGAAACCAGTTCCGGGGAGGCCCCTTTATGCCTACCTGGCGGTATCCCCAAACGCAGTCAGCTCGGTCCTAGTGCACGTGGAGGATCGGGTACACCGCCCGGTGTATTACCTCAGCAAGCTCCTCCAAGGCCCTGAACGGAACTACCTGGCCATCGAGAAGCTCGCCCTTGCTTTGGTCCACTCCGCCCGGAAGTTGAGGCAATACTTTCAGGCCCATACCATCGTGGTCCTAACCAGTGAGCCACTAAGGCAGGTATTGGCCAAGCCCGATGTCTCTGGTCGGCTCGTGAAGTGGGCCGTCGAGCTCGGTGAGTTCGATATCCAGTTCCAACCACGGACCGCGATTCATGCCCAGGTCCTGGCAGATTTCTTAGCAGAGGTGGCCCCGAGGGCAGAAGCGGAACCGAAAACTCCGTGGACCCTGATGGTCGATGGGTCCTCCACGAACACAGGTGGGGGAGCCGGGGTTTATCTGCGGGATGAGTTGGGCAACGAGCTCGATTTCGCCATTCGCCTTGAATTCCCGGTTTCCAACAACGAAGCTGAGTACGAAGCCCTCGCCGCGGGGATGAAGATTGCCCTCGACCAGGGCGTGGACGAACTTGTCGCCTTGACCGATTCACAGTTGGTGGCCGAGCAGGTCAATGGCAATTACGGCGCCCGTGAAGCATCGATGACGAAGTACCTCGAGGAGGTCAACAAGTTGAAAGAAAAATTCGCCAAGTTCTCTCTCGAGCAAATCCCCCGGACAGAAAATGATAGGGCGGATCAACTGTCGAAGCTAGCCAGTTCGATGAGAGGGACCAAAGAAAGAAGAATAACCATGTTGAGTTCGCCAACACCCTTGACCGGGTCGGGGACGCAACAGTGCATACTCTCCGTCGAGCCCCCGGAGGATTGGATTGCGGAACTAATCACCTACCTGAAGGACGGAATTCTCCCCGAGGGACCCGTCGAAGCCAAAAGACTTCGGAAACAGGCCTCTCGATACGCCCTCGACGGGCAGGGACGCCTGTTTAGGAAAAGCTTCGATGGTCCTCCTCGACGGTGCTTGAACACACAGCAGGCCCGGGAAGTTATCGAAGAGATACACCAAGGGTGTTGCGGAAACCATACTGGGCCAAGGTCCTTGGCCAAAAAGGTATCACGGGCAGGGTTTTTCTGGCCTAATCTCATGCAAGATTGTTTCGACTTCGTCCGAAGATGCCGAACCTGCCAATTGCACGCCAATCTAGTCCACCAGCCTGCCGCTCCGATGGTGAATGTGGAGGTATCTTGGCCGTTCGACCAATGGGGAATAGATATCCTCGGTCCGTTCCCTCAAGCACCCGGGCAAAGGAGGTTCGTGATTGTCGCCGTTGAGTATTTCACCAAATGGGCCGAAGCGGAAGCTGTTGCGAAGATCACCGACTCGGTTGTCAAAATTTTCATCTGGAAAACATCATCTGCCGCTTCGGACTCCCCAGGGTCGTCATTTCCGATAACGGAACCCAGTTCCAAAGTCATCGGGTGAGGGAATGGTGCAACAGCCTCAAAATCGAGCAGCGTTTCACCTCAGTAGGGAACCCTCAGGCAACGGTCAAGTCGAAGTCACTAACCGGACAATTCTCCACGGACCTCAAGACCGCCCTGTCCGGCGCACAGGGCAATTGGGCCGACGAGCTCCCAGGCGTGCTTTGGGCATACCGGACCACTCCTCGGACTGCGACGGGCGACACCCCGTACGCCTTGGTTTATGGCTCTGACGCTCGTTATACCAGCCGAAGTATTGCACCCATCTGCTAGGGTTGCGCACTTCGACGAGATCGCCAACGTCGACGCTCGCCTGACGAGCTCGACCTCGCCGAAGAGAGAAGGTGTGCCGCCCTTCGAAGGAATGGACAACTTCCGGGCATCTACGGCACGTGCTACAATCGCCATGTCCGTCCTCGGACATTCCAATCGGAGGACCTGGTCACCAAGAAGGTCGAGGTCTCTCACCGGTGGGAAAGTTGGACCCCTAAATGGATGGTCCGTTCAAAGTGCCAAGGTGTGCAAAAAACAACGCCTATCGCCTCGAGGACATGTTGGAAGGGACCTGCCCCCGTCCTTGGAACGCCACGAACCTCATGACGGTTCTACGTATGATAATGGCCCGAGTAAAAACATCGCGTGTAAACTCGCTCGCGTGGAGTATTTTATTTCAACTGTTTTAATAATTACATCATTATCATCGAATAGATCCGGCTAAAACACGCCATTTTATGCACAAACTTATTCTCCCCAGCGCGATTTTTGATTATCAGTTATTCCTCAAAGTTCTCAAAGTTCCTTTTTATTATATTTATTATTGGACATTTTATGCTCCCTTACCGATTAAATACATGTATTTCGAGGGCTGACAACCAGTAATAAAAATGAACATGAAAATAGTATTTCGGACCAGGCACTTGTATGGGCATAAAAATTCCACTAACCCATTCACACAATTTCATCGATCATAATAAAGTTCACAAAAAAAAAAAAAAAATACATGTTCTCGGGCATCCTCCCCGGCTATAATCCTATGGCTTAAGCGCCATCTATCTCCTTGGCCACCTCCTCGATGGCCGCCTCCACGGCTTGAGTTGGCACAGCGCAGCCGCACCTGCTTCGACGGGAACTTGTCGCCAGCGAGGGTGACCCGTCTTGGTCCACGAGATGGGATCGTCGGCTCCACATCCGGTGAGAGGGCTCCCCCAAACGCTTGTGCTCCTCATTGCGCACCTGCCTCTCCACGATGGATATCACTTGGGCGAACTCTGCGCCTCATATGCCGGCAGCGCCTCGTCATCCTCGTTATCCTCCTCCCCGGCATCGTTCAGACCAATGCCCGTACCCCTCCATGGGAAAGTCTTGAGGGATGACACCCGCAGCCTTCAGCTGCTGAAGGCTTTTTCAAATCCGAGGGTTGCGTCGTTCGCCCCGCGGAGGATGGTAGCATACTCGAACACCGGTCCTCGAACGAACCGCTTGACGGCTTGTCTTCCAGTCGGGAACCAGGCCATCAATTCGGTCCTCATCGAGCGGCGGCCCCTCTCTTCGCCCTGCACGAGGGCCTCCTTGGCCTTCTCCCTCAGGAGTCTAACTTCTGCTCCAACGGGACTCCCTGGTCTTGAAGTCCAGCTCGAGCTTCTCGAGTCGCTCTTCCAAGCCCGAGTCTTTCCCCGCGCTGCGGCGATCTCCCGTTGAGCGACTTGATTCTTCTGCCGCTCTTCATCTAACTCCGCCTTGAGGCTGCTTCCTCGAGCCTCCCGCCGGCCTTATCACAGCGCGCCCGGCTGACCTTAGCCGACGAAGGCCATGGAACACCCTTTGCTGAAGAGTGTTGATGCCTGGGCGATGATCAAGGCCAGCTCCGCACATCGATCTCGGACAGGCTGACCTGATCGGCCTTAAAACGGCGTTTTGGAAACTCCTCATCGCCAACCTTTTGCTCGTCCCTCCGAAGATGCTACGGTCGGAGAGGTCACCATATTTGGGGCCGAATCGAGGTTCCGGGGCGTCCGGATAGTTCAACACCTCCAGCTCTTCGAGGAATACCCGGAGCCATCAGCCAGCCACTTTGCCTTGGCGACTCTCGTCGAGAAGGGTTTCTTCGGAGCGGGCCCGTTGGTCTCGTCGGAGGCGTGGGTCCGGGGCTTTCCTTTTCCGGCCAAGAGGCGTCTCCTCCACATCGATGGCCGGTTGACTGGTGCCTGTGCCTGTGCCGAT
>CM047875.1:19054910-19404910 GCA_026212405.1 Petrea volubilis
TCGGTAATAGAATTTGAATGGACAAAGGCGAACCCACTGCTAATGACATATTTCGTTACTTCATTACCTTCGTGTAGAGAAAGTAGGCCAGGTTTAAGTTCTGATATTGATGCTACATGTCCAGGGAGTATACCCATCTGCCCTGTTGTTGCAGGTACTATAACCATGTCCACCTAAAATGATAAGAGAACAAAATGTTAGATGGCAGCAGACAGGATACTTCAGCTATTTCAAGTCGGGCAAAATAATTGTCACATAAACGAAGCCAAAATAGGCAATATGACAGCATAACCAATTGTTGATTCATGAAGAAGCAACAGAGTTTCATAAACCAGTTAGGGAGGTTATAATTCGCTAATGTTGGGAAAGCTCCAAGCAATTTAGCAGGTTTGATTTACTCTATGACAGTATTGGCGATACTTGAGTACCTAAGGGGCTGGCCAAGGCTGGCTGGTCCACTAATACCTTGTTTACGCTATGCTTCTGGTTGTCTTAAGGTTAAATCTACATCTCTGCACAAATTTTTGTTACTGTCATTTCCAAATCTCATTGAATATATGCTAACACCCTAGTAGCCGAAGCAAATCAGTTGCATAACCTTTGGAAAGTCTTGTGCTCTAAAAGTAAGAACCTTCTCTTAGATGTTGCTGCTTTATCTTGATTTACATTTATCACTATGGCACAAGTTGGGCATTGAATTCATGCAATCTAAAGTTGATTAAGCACATAGTGTTCCAAGTGGGTATAGAAGGGTATTGGCAGATTGCTCCTATGAATTGACCCTCAGGTCCATACTTTTTTAACATGTGTGAAACCAGCCCTGGCCTGTAAATGGACCTTTATCAGCTACTAAAATATATTTTAGGCCATGACCCATGCTCCAGTTGCTCATATATATAACCGGCTATATAAGGGGATGACAGCAGCAAACTAAATAGTAAGCAGTCTACCAGGTGCAACATCACACCAAATAACTAGTTAAAAGACCATCAAGCACATTTTCATACAGAGATTTCATCGCCACAGAGTGAAAAAGACGAGAACTAATAAAATATGAAACTATGAAACTGCTGGTTATAATTTCTGAGAACAGGCAGAACGTTTCTAAGCAACGGAAAACATCTGCAGGTGGTGATATTGCATCTAAACCTAATAACAGAGGAAAAGTTAACACTTCAACACACAATGTGGCAACTCATGTTGAAGCAAGAGTGAGGTCTGAGTGTCAAAACCTTAAAATCACTGTTCAAATTTGTCTATCCATAGTTATATTCCACCAATTTACCAACTCTTCCGTAAGCTGTAACATCGTTCGTCAAAAGGGCTGACACGGAGGTCTTTCACACTGATTACTCATCAGCAAAGACAAAGACCTAGAAAGCTAGAAACAAGAGAATTTTGATGATTTGTACAAAGACACTACAAATGTTCTACCAATATTCCTTATTGACAATAACACATTAATGCAAGGTCAAATCCTTCCTGAATCCTGATGCAATGCACATACTGAATTCATAAGGGACGGAGTGTTCCTGAACTGACAGTAGAGGATTGGCCATCTAATTAAATTTTTGTCAGAAGAGCTGCATGCGAACATAGTAGGAAACAAGAAAAACTGCAGTTCACAAAGAGATTAAAACATAAGGCTAATCTTTTCCTTTGAACTACAATGATTAGCTGAAAATCCTAATCCTGCAGGTATAATGGAGAAGTACATCAGAGAGTCATTTATTTTGAGTTGCAAGCACTGGAGTAGTCTATATAACACAATGCCAAGTGCCAACATTACAACAACAGTACAATACACAACATAAAGAACATATAAATATATTTATCCACCAAAGAAGTTTATTATACATAACCAAGCTCGCCATATACACCAAAAAGAAGGAATAGGAGGAATAGAAATGGACCAATCAACAAAAGATCCACATTAAGCAAAGGAAAAACACTTAGAGAAATATTCATTGGCGAAAGAAGCACGTTCTATTTGCTACTCAGTATACTCCAAGAAACATATATATATATATATATATATATGCATATATAATATGATAAAATAACAAATCAAAGAGGTATTCTATCCATCTCAAAACTCCGCTGTAGAGTTAATATTATGGGTACAAAAAATGAGACAAGCTACTGAAACATTAAAGGTTGAAGAAGCAAGGGCTAATATATTGTTGATGTGGGTTGAATTTTGGTGGATCCAAATTATGATCCGACACGAAGAGCATGCGGTGCAACCCGAACTGAACTTTTTACTGGAGGGATTGGGGGTATCTAGGGATTTGGAATTGTAGAGTGAATCAGATTATACACACATACGTTTTCCTTCTTAGTGGAATTTTCTCTCTGTCATGCCCGTAGACGTAGTGATTGTTGCGTTAAATTCCCAACAAATATTACCAAACTAGAAAAATAAGACAAAACTATAGCAAAAAATATCTTACCCAAGAACCTAAGCAAAATTTAGACAATAGAGTGATTGAGGGAAGCCCAATTATCCCGCGCTTGCCTTTGGTATATCAAAGGAATTTCACAAACAGCAAAGTCCCAAGAACATAGAGATTAAAAATCGTGTCAAAACGCAGCACTCCAAATCCAATTCAGTCCATACAACGATGAAACATTAAGAAAAGTAAACAACGATCGACACTACACTTGAATGGACCAAGTTAGGGTAGGGACAAAATACCTGTTTATCGGTGAACACGGAAGAGTACCGAGAAACCAAGTTGATGGTAAGCTTCGAAGGAAGGGACGCTGCAGAAGTGGCGGATGGGCGCGGCCGCGCGAAGGCTAGCGGAGTCTTGGGTGGGTCCAGGTTGGGCATTGTCCGCTTCCAAGCCGCCTTGAATAGCTCGCCCGCCTCGGGGAGATCGGCAGTGGAGAAACGGCGGAGGCCGGAATGTATGGGGGTTGTCGTACGGCGGAACATGGCGGATTTGGAGAAATTATCGCTCGGCAAGCAAGTCGGAAAAGAGTGGGTAGTAAACTGAAAAGGTGTTATTGTGTGGGGACTGGGAAGTAAATAAATAAAGAATTTAGGCCCATTGTGATGTTAAATTATTTATGGCGTTTAGTGTCACCTTTCTATCTTTTAAATACACTATTATAATTATTTTTATTCATTCCATTTAATCTTTTTATTTCTCAAATGCATTTTTACTACTAATAATATTGACAAACTTAATATGTGTGTAAAATAAAAAATAATATAATTTAATAACATGCTAAAATTTTAATAGTATTTATATTATTAAAATATTTTTAATTATTTTTAAAATATTATAAAAATATTGATGAGTAAAAATAAAAAAATTTAAAATAAAAACTAATAAAACAATTATAAATAAAGCTAAAAAGATAATATTAAAAAATATTGAGAGATGAAAGAGGATAGAAAGGGGATAAGAGAAAAAAGGAGAGAAATAAAAAGAACGTGAAAAAATATAGAGATGAGAAAGAAAATTAAAAAAAAGAAAAAGAAATTTTTTTGAGCGAAAAGAAAAAAAATTTGACATATCAAAATCAATTAATAGAGGAGGCCCTATTTATATAATAATATAGATAATATAAATAATCCCTTGTATTCATCAATAATTACACTACCCCATGGCATTAAACGAATTATGCTTTAAGGGGCATTTTGGGTAGAACACTATTCTAACCATGGGAAATGTCAGTCCGGACCTGATTCACCCAAATTAGCATTAATCATATATGAATGATTAACCTTTTAAGTGACGATTAAGAAACACGAACATGTCTTATTTTCTTCAGAAAAATATTGATTACAACATAAATATATTGAAAATATTTTATTTTTTTTAAAAGAATATTATGAATTAATAAAATTTAATGAAATTGGCCACTTAATTATATTATTATTAGATATATCATACTAATAGTTTTTAAGGTTAATTTTGATTCTTTATAAATTTTCTTAATAGCAACTTTTTATGAGTAAGTTACTAAAATTAATCTATTAAAGACTCAAAAATATTGTAATTGAAAATTTTTACAAGATCAAAATCAGGGAACTAATAGACAATCCAGGCATGAATCGGCTCCCCCGGCAACGAGTGTGAAATTCTTTCAGTATGATGTAGAAAGAGACCCCCCAAGCAGAGTGCGCGATGTGATCCTCCTGATATTCACATTGATAACAACCACCACGTTTCAGGCCAGGCTTACCCAGCCGAGTTTCTAGAACTTGGGGACCTGGCGCAGCCACCGGAGATTCGTTCTCCTCCTTGGCCTGTCTTCCATGGAGCCCACGTACTTTTGCATGTATTTCAACACGTCCGCGTTCTTCTTGTCTCTTTAAATGATTCACACACTCATAAAAGGGTTCCCGCTGATATGGCCATCGCACATCTGCATCGCCCTGATCTGCCTGACGTATCTAACGTTCGTGGTGTGTCGACACTCTCCTGAGTTTTGGGGGATTGTTGTGGTACTTACTGGTGTTCTTTCCGCTCCATTGCTTCGCAAAATATCAACCTGAGGATAGCATTCGCGTCGCACAACATGATTGAACACCATGCGGCTTCTATATTAGTGTGGAGTTAAATGCAATACAGGTCCCAAAATTTTATGCCTCTTTGCAAAAGTGATTCCATTATAATCATGATAGCTCAAATTGGTCCTATACAATCATAGTTCATTGCAACAATGGTCTTGCCGTTAGCTTTTGGATGGAAAAGTCATGTGACTTGCACATGCTCCGTTAGTTTGTTGGGGAATATGATGTGGGGGGAAAGCTCAGTGTGCTTCTCATCTGATTGAGATATATCAAAAAACTAAAACAAATGGAAGATTTGGACTCATTTGGTCAAAATCACACATTCAAACTAAATACCCTAACTCTATTCCTCTAAATTCAGTTGGCATTCTGTTGGGCATTCAAGCGATTATTAAACAAGGATTTGGTGAATAAGAAGAGCCAATAAAAGTGCTAGAAATGTTGTGACCACAACACTTAACGAGCGAAATACCACTTGAATACGATATGTCGACCTTGGTTCTGTATTTATTTGTTTGTGTGCCTTTCTTTTTTGTGTATTTGAAAAGGGCGATGTATGCAATGTTGGCTTTATGTTGTTAAAAAATGAGAGTTCTTGTTTTATTCTGAACAATTGCTTTAATTTTTGTATGTAATGTGGTTCCTCCCCTTTGTAGGAATGAGAATATTTTGTGCTTTGTGTATGTATATGTCTGATGATGACATGTTTTTTATCCTAAGGATGTGTACGATCTTAAATTTGCGATTGGGTTGAAGTTCTCTAACAAAGAAGAGTTTAAGCTTGCAATTAACTCCCATGATCCTAAATTTGTGATTGGGCTGAAGTTCTCTAAATCACAATTACTGTGCGCACAAGTTACAAAGTTTCTCCCCGAATTATCATCAGCTCAAGATGCACGGACCATTACAACATTCTTGTAAAAGCAATCCATCGCGGCGGCCCGGGGTGGGGGTGGGGGAGAATAAGGGTCTGTTGTCAAGGATTTCCCTCCAAAAATTGTCTAGTCCTCATAGTTCCCCTCCATTCCTAGCAAACAAATGGAGCATGTGCAAGTCATGTAACTCTTCTGTCCAAAAACTAATGGCAGGACCAATTGCAACAGACTGTTACTGTATGAGACCAATTTTAGTTATTTTGATTATCATGGGACCACTTTTGCAAAGAAATATATATTTTGGGACCACTATTGCATTTAACTCTATTAGTGTGCTTAAGTATACATGTGTTGTGCGTCATTACATGTGAATATTTTTGTGCTAAAGTTTCCTGCTTTGTACTTCTTGTATAGTTGTATGCGTCGAGGATTGGGATATATACAATGTCCTTGGAATTTACATTCTAGCAGTGTGTTTTTCGAGCCGGCCCTAGTGTTCCCCGTATTGTACACCTTTCACCTACCACGATAATTCTTTGATCAACAAGAGCCAATTTATGCCACAGATCAGTTTTCACTATAAGTATACGTATACAAATTTCTTGGATCTCAATTATAATCTAACAAAACGTAGACGTCTATGATCTTCTGATATATATATATATAACTACGTATCAAATTATATTTCTGGTTAAGAAATGGAAACCATTAGTAAGCTTAATGAAGCTGCTCGAGCAGGCGACATAGGGCTACTGAATCAGCTATCACGGTCCGATCCTCTTATTCTCAGAACTGCTGCTATATCATCGGTTCCCGGAGCCAGTCCACTAGAGATCGCCTGCCTGGCCGGGCATGCGGCCTTCATGAAAGAGCTCCTAAAGCACGATGATGTCAAATTACTGTTTCTGCGGTGTCTCAACAAGGAGGGCATGAGTCCTCTGCACATTGCCGCGGCCATTGGCGACGTAGAAATCGTTAAAGAGCTCCTGAAAGTGGATATGGGATTGTGCCTTTTGAAGGGCAGAGAAGCAAGGATCCCTCTCCACATCGTGGCGGTGAAGGGCCAAGTTGAAGTTGTTAAAGAATTGCTTCGTGCTAATGGGGATTCCGTTGGAAACACGACGTCCCGTGGAGAAACTGCCCTTCATCTGGCTGTCAAGAACTATCAGTTTGGTGTTTTGTGTGTTTTGATGGAGCACATAAAGAGCTGCAACAAGGTGGATGTGCTTAATAAGAAAGATGAGCTAGGGAACACCATTTTGCACCTTGCAGCTGCCAAAAGGCAGCATGAGGTATCACATCTCCTTTTTCTTTTTAAGTCTCACATTTACTTAATATGGTTTGGGAAATTCTTGTCCGGACCCAGTTTAGCCGCACCCAATGTATTACACTTGCTATGTGACTGGTCACTGCCAATCACATAGCAAGTATAATACACTTGCTACATGATTAATCTTAGCATTGTTGAAACTAATCCAAGCTAGAATTTCGCTTTGTATACTGAGTTTTTTTAGTTTTGGTCTCAAATTTTAATAGGTCACCTAATTGCATATCATAACTCATGTCTCCAAAGGAGATTCCACTAGATTTTTAATGGCAGAAGCATACGTTGAATTACCCCCTACACTTACATGTAGAGGGACTTTTTGTAATTTGGGCAACTAACGGGACGATAATAGCCTCAAAGAAAGTAATTGTTATTTCAATAGATTGAGACAAACCTGAAGGATCTTTGGTTATCTTCATTTGTTTGAATCCATATAGGTGGTTAATCTGGTTCTTAAGATCATGCCCACAGAAATCATTTCAGGAGTGGAAGTGAATTCGTTGAACTCAATGGGCTATACAGCCCTTGATCTCCTGCTGCTTTTACCGAGTGAAGCTGGTGACCGAGAAATAGAGGAGATGATCAGAGGAGCCAAAGGATCACGAGCCAGGGATATTCATGTTAATAATGATCAAAATCAGGGAACTATTATTCATAATGGCCGGATACAATTGGCTCCCCCAGAAGCTAGTGTCGAGTTCTTCCAGTATGATGCAGAGAGAGACTCCCCGGGCACAGTACGCGACGTGCTCCTCCTAATATTCACGCTGATAACAACTGCCACATTTCAGGCCGGGCTCAGTCCACCGAGTTTCAAGATATCAGCATATTGGCACCGCCGCCACTGGATATTCAGTCTCTTCTATGATTTCCTCTCCAGTAGTCGTCTACGTTACATTTCACCCTCGTATTTGTTCATGTGGTTCAACACATCTGCCTTCTTCTTGTCTCTTTACATGATTTTTATACTCACAAAAGGGTTCCCATTGGTATGGCCATGCCGAGTCTGCATGGTCCTGCTTTGCTTGACGTATCTAACGTTCACGGTGTGCAGCCACCCTCTTCTGTTTTGGGCGATTCCTTTGGTGTTGACAGGCGTTATTATCGCCGCCATTGCCAATCAGTTAAGCTGAAATTTGCTGTTAGTTTGGAACTGTTTCCATCGGAAAATGAGGAACCATGTAAATGACCTCCTAAAGGAATTGAATCAATTGACGATGGTATTGAATCTGAACCCACCCATCTGAATGCACTTTGGAACCCAGTTCGTTAGGGTTCTATGTGAACATGATCCTGTGTGTTGAAATGATCAAATACCATGTACAACAGAGGATGATAGATAAAACTCCAGAGAGATGCAACAAACTAAAAGAAAACAACAATAAAGAGATGGGTTAAAAATTGAATCAACAGTCAAGAATTATTCATTTGAACAGTAACATATAGCTCAGGTGAATCAAAGGCTCAAAGTATCAGCGAGACAAAATCAGAAAACACTTCTATAAACAAACACTGAATTCAGCAATTGATGTATCAGCTCATACAGTCTTTATCTAGCAAAATGAATCAACAGTTGAAGGATAGAATGCAGCAAGTAAAGCAGGACGCAAAACATACCAGCAAAATCTCAGCATTTGTCGAATTCCATAATAACAACCACTCGTCTGGTGGAAGTTATATAGATATTCGGTCAAGTTTTAGAATGCAACTCTTTTATGGAGTAAGAGGTAAATTAGTATGAACCGTTAAGTTCCTTGTCCATTGACAACTTGTTCAACGGGACAGTTGCTTCTCCCTGTCTTTTTCAGCAGCAAATCAAATAATCATTGCCAAAGTCAGCTAGGAACCTCATCATAACTCATGAAGGAGGATTGAACAGATATCTTGCTGGAGTAAAATGCTTAAGAATTCTCAATGGTCTCAACCATACCACGAGGAAGAGATATATAGCAATCCAATCGGGAGAGTTAACAATCAATACTATCCAGAATTACAACAGGCAAAAACAATGCTAATAGACAAACTAAAACTGACAACTCATGCAATTCGATTCCAGTCTAGAAAACAGTGAAAATTCATGCCTGTGAACGGCATTTAAAAGTAAGAGTTTATAACAATGTCTGTTACATGCAAAGTTTGCAGCAGGGGAACATTTTCTCGATCTACCTAGGAATAAATAAATACCAACCAGAGAGCACAAGATAATGCATCCCATGACCCACTAATGTCATTGCACCAATTTGCATATATCTTCATACTCAACAGCCTTGAGAACCCTTCCATCATATATCCCCTTCTCAATCTGCACGTTGGCACAGAACTTGTTTGTATCGATCCCTAGTAACCTCGCATTCTCACCACGATACGCCCCGTTTACTATCTTCACAAGGCCCCCTATCTGTGGGAGCACTGTCTCCAGCTCCTCCTGATCAACCCTCAAGACATGCTTATTCTCAAGCATCTCAATCTCCCCACAATACCTATCAATCACCTTCCTCACAACACCCTTCTGTTTATAATACCCTTTATCAGCCAAAGCTTTACTCATAACCTTTACAATTATCCCCTCACACAGCCAATAATCCTTCCTATTCATCCTCTCCTTTGCCTTCTCTTCCTCCCTCATCATCTCTTCCAAAACAGATGCATTCTTAGCTGATGTCTCAGCTTCTCTTTTCCTCTTCCCACTTTTACTCTCATGCTCATCCTCATCAAACATCAATCTTGAACTCTCCCGTTTCTCATTCGATTCCCCATGCTTCTTTGATGAACCCAAACTCAGCTGAACTTTCTTTCCATCTTCCCCATCAACTTTTTCCAAGATTCTTGATTTAGCTCCCTCTTCTTGGTCACCTTTCTCGTTGCCCTCCATCATCATCATCTGCGCAGCTCGCTCAATTTGCCTCTGAATCTCCTTCTCCTGCTTCTCCTCATCCGCAATATCCGCCTTCAGCCTCTTATTCTTCATCTTCTCCTTAAAAAGGGTCTCCGAATCTCGATCGATATATGTAATAAACCAACCCTTGGGAGTCTCCTCGACCTTACACTTCCCCGTCCTGCCCAAATACTTAACGAACTCCGTCAGCGTAGCCCACTGGGTGGAATTCATGTGAATGTGGTGTCGATCGGCGATGTACTCGTTGTAGACGACGGTGGCGGCGATGCGGCTGAAGCGGTGGCTGCGCTTCATGTGCTCGAGAAAAGTACTCTCGAATTCCTCCGAGTATCCATCGATGATCCGCGTCGGGTTTTGGCCGAAGACCTGCATCTGGCGCTGGTGCGACTCGCTCATGCAATGGCACTTGAATCCGTTCTCGTCGCGGCATTGCTTTTGGCACATCTGGCAGTACCATCGCAGCTTCTGCAAACCCTTTGCTTTGATTCGATTTGCGATCGCCTTCGGAGTCAAGAATTCGTTCTTTCCCATGGAGGATTTTCGGGTGGATTACCGGTTTTGATGAACGGGATTCGTGAATCGAATTGGGGTTAGGGCTTGAGAGATTTCGATTTGGGTTTATGCCGGTGGATACAATAGAAGAGTCGCGATAGCTGGGATTTGCTGATGCGATGTCGTTTGTTAAATCAAGGGGAGGCCTGCGTGAATTTAAGGGGGGAAAATGCAGCAACATTATTAATCTTAGTAAAATTTAATTTTATAAAATTGAAATTGGAGGTATATATATACATATATATATATATATATATTCAATGATATAGAATTGATCCTGAGTTAATGCTCATTCACATTGACCAAGGTTATTTTTATTTCATTTTTATATGACAAAAAAAATCCAATATAATAGTAATTTGTTGTTCTACTTGAATAGTAGTTCGTTAGTTTATTTGTGATAAAATAACTTGATTTGTAAATCATATAGTTTGGATATGATGTACTAGTTTGATTAGTAATTTCAGGAGTTATTGATGTAATTGAATTATATGTATTTCAAAAAAATACGAGTTCAACAATTCTATTTATCACTATTTAATACTTGAAATTTTAGCTATATTTTCGCTTTAAATTTCTTTTTGCCTTTTATACGGTTTAGAAATTAAAACGTGAGTTTCACTTAATTTTAACAAAAATGCCACTTGTTTTTATGTTTAGAAATATATTCATTGTTTTCAAACCTAATAACATATTGCCTCAATTAAATAATTGATTTGTATGTCATATAATTAAGATCATAATGAAATCAAGTATTATTTTTTATTATCAACATAATTTGATTAAGTAACATGATGACAACATTGGAACTTGCAATATGAAATTATACTTTCTATTCTAATAATAAAAAATTAAGTATTTATGTTTTCTGATTTAGAAACTCACCATGGACCTTTTTAACCAGATGAGGTTTTAAATATGACAGCCCAGTCACAAATTGAAGGCCCAAATGGTCCACTTAAAAGCGCAAAAGAATTTGAACCCGGCTGTAGTAGGGATCAAGCAATTTCAGCTATGTACACTACTAAGACTACAAAGTATAGAGCCAATGTCATATTAAGATCATTAGTTCACCATTATGAATATCCCAAATCCCATATATGAAAGCGGGGTGTGTGTGTGTGTGTGAGAGAGAGAGAGAGAGAGTCCATATATGTGAAAACTAAGCATATTTATTTATTTCATATATTTGTATATATAAATTAGTACATGAAACGCAATGTTTGAAGAGGAAAAAAGAAAAAAAAAAGTGAAAAATGTTGAATTGAAGAAGAAAGAGAAGGCAAGATAATTTGATTGGATAAACAAATAAAGAGGTAAAAAGCAAAAAATATTGTAGAGTCATACGAGAGAGAAAAATGATGATAAAAATATTTTGGAATTTAATTTTTACAAAAGGACCAATTTGACCAATTGTCAATGCAAAAGGAAAAAAAAATATCTCATGCTTTTTGTATATTGTATGTGTCTATATATATATACGTATGAATATATATAAATTGACGTAGAGTAAATGATAGAAGAGTTTTACTTTAGCAGTAGTTTATTAGCATTTCTATACCTAGTATAATTCTTTATTTTTTTAAGTTTTAAATTCCTATTCAAAATAGGATTTTCCTTTTAAGTTTGAGATTCTTATTCAAGTTAGAATTCTTCTAGTTATTATTTATAAGCAATTTTTATTATTTTGATGAACAATCAATAATACAACTTTTGTAGACTTTTTCCTACGTTTCTAGATTGAGACCTTTTTAAGAATTATGGAGATGTAATTCTTACATGTTAACGCGTACTCGCTATGTCAATTGGTAATTAGAGCTTGGTTAATCAATCAGATGGGAAATGCAACGATTCCAACTTTGACAATTATGAAACTGAGACAAGAAGGGAGTGGAGATGGCAAGTAGATCAACGATTTGATTAATTGGAGAAACATTTCAATAATATCATTAAGAGACTTAAAACCCTAGCTCTTGGGGTAAACACAAACAAGGCAGAAGGGAGCACTTGAGCCGATGAAGAGATGGTTCACTGCCGACCAAATAGAAGACCTATTTTTGATAATCAATGTAGACAACTTATCTATGATGTTTTTGATAATCAACATAGACAACCTGTTTATGATGATGATAGTTTTGATGATGATCTTCAGGAACTAGTGGGACGCGCACAAAGTGCGAGAAGACGACAATATTGCTACGAGGAATAGGACATACCATATTTCCATTTAAAGGTAAATATCCTTAGCTTTAAGGGTAATCTAAATATCAAAAAATTCCTAGATCAGATTGTTAAAGTTGAAAGATTATTCAATTACATAGATATACTTGAAGAGAAGAAGGTACAATTAGTAGTATGCAAGTTAAAGGAGTGTGCTTCAGCATGCTAGGATAGAATTCAATCCCTTAGAGTACGAGAAGGGAAACAACGTGAATGATCTTGGGAAAAGATGAGGCAACTCTTGAGGAGAGATTTTCTACCATCGGATTATGACCAAATTTTGTTTCATTAGTACTAATGATATTACCAAAGAACAAAGTCTATTCATGATTATTTGCTGAATTTATGAGATTGACAGAGAGCAATGATTTAAGGGAGATTAAAGGTCAATCGATCACAAAATATCTTGATGGACTGAAACTAGCCCTTAAAAACAAAATTGGGGTCCAACTCATAAGAACAATATTTGAAGCTTGTAATATTTCACTAAAAGCAGAGTACATGATGTATGAGAAGGCGAAGCCAGATCACTCTCACAAAATTTATGGTGGGATTATCACAAATCATACAGGGATAAGGAACGGACATCCCAAGCTTTGAGGTTAAATAATGATCGATATAAGAAGGATAAAGTAGTGGAAAAACAAAAGGTGAAGAACGACAAGAAGGCATCAAAGACCACAAATCCCTATGCAAGACCAACCTCTTGCAAGTGCTACAAGTGTAAATAGCTTAGGCATCAATTTAGTGATTGTCCTCTACGAAAATCAATTAATATTGTAGACAAAGAAGATGATGAGATATATTGTGGACCTGATAGAGACGATGAAGAGTATGAAGTAGGCTCAGATGACCATAACCTCATGGTAAGGAAGTTGATACTTTCTTCTAAATAAGAAGACGATTCTCAAAGGCACAATTATTTTGAACTAGGTGCACTATCACTAATCGTTTCTTTGATGTCAATGTTGACAGTAGTAGCTGCAAGAACATAATTAGTAAGGATATTGTTAAACAACCAAGGTTAAAAACTGAACAGCTTCCTAACCTATACACTATTAGTTGGATTAAAGCTGTTGAGAAAATCCATGTTGCTGAAAGATATAAAGTGTCATTTTCTATTGGTAAGTATAAGGATGAGGTATATTTTGATGTGGTATATATGAATGCATGCCGTTTGTTACTCTGTAGACTGTGGCAATTTAATATTATAGCTCAACGTGATGGAAGGGAGAAACACATACAAGTTGGAGAAAGAAGGAATGGAGATAAATTTGTTACCTATGAGAGTGAGGCATAAACTCAAAACTTCTAAAGTTGGGGGGAGAGAGGGGACTTTCTTTACGTTGACTCAGTCTATTCATGAAATTGAAGAAGATTTTAAGTAAGATATAGAAATTCTTGCTTTGGTTGAAAAACATGTTTTAACTATGAGGGAAGAGCGAGAAGAAATTAAGAGAATATCCTAATGCCATAAAACTACTATTGGAGGAATTCACGAAATCTTGCCTCATGAGTTACTAGAAGGCTTACTTCCAATGAGAGACATACAACACCATATTGATTTGATTCTTGATGCTTGTCCGCCTAACCTACTACATTACCGAATGAGTTCTCAAGAGAGTGAAACTCTAAAAGCAAAAGTGGAAGAATTGCTACAAAAATGCCACATTCAAGAGAGCATGAGCCCATGTGCAATCCCAACCCTCTGAACACCAAAGAAAGATGGTGGTTGACGTATGTGTGTTGATAGTCGCACTACCAACAATTAAAATTACTATGGGATGGATATAAAGTCCCTATCCCTCGCCTTGATGGGATGCTTGTCCTTTACATGGAGCCTAACTATTTACAAGGATTGGCCTTCAAAGTGGCTACCACCAAATTTGTATTAGACTCGGGGATGAGTGGAAAACAACATTTGTAACCAAGCATGGGTTGTATGAATGACTTGTGATGCTATTCAGGCTAACTAGCGCTCCTAATACTTTCATACGGTTGATGAATCAGGTACTTAAACAATTTATTGGTAAATTTAATATTGTCTACTTTGATGATATATATTGGTTTATAGTTGGTCCGAAAAAGAGCACATGGCGCACTTGTGCAAAGTACATTAACTTAAAGAAATGCAGCTTCATGACTAGTTAGTTGGTAGTTTTGGGTCATTTGATTTCTAATTATGCCTTTGCCCTTGAAGTTTTGTTTCGTAAAGTTAAGGAACATATGTATGAATTTAACAATTTCATAAACATAAAAGTTAAAAGAATAATAAAAATAATACCTTAAGGAATCGTTTACTATCCATGTTAATGCTTGTTTGTTTAAATTAGCCGCCGTTATCTTATGTTTACTTTGCAAGTGCCATTAACCCCTGCTAACCCGGAGCCCCGAGTTAATGACTGTTTGTGGGGGCTTATGCAAACCGGCCAATTTGGCCAGTTAAGATAAACCAACAACAACTTGGTGTTTGAAATTACGTTCACGCCCTCAATTTCTATTAAAACATTAAATTGCCCTGTCCTTGGGTCCTCCAAAAGAAGAGTTGAGCCTCGAGAAACATTTTCTTTTCTTCTACTCATCATCCACAAATTCAACCATAATCTGGATCTAGGGTTTGAGTTCTTGGTTAGTGCTATGCGTAGCCTGAAATCTGGATTGGGATTTTGATTTGAATGTGAGTTCTTGGTTTTGATAATTATTTGGTGTGTGTGATTTCTCTCTAAGCCGGTGAATCGGGCAATGAAACTACCCGGTTCTTGTCTCAGCAGTGCGACCCGAAAATGTATGACGGAATCGGAAATTTTGTAGCCATGATGTGATCTGAGTCGCTTTTGCCTGTTCTTCAGTTTAACAGATCTGAGCATTAATTCTATTTCTTAATTTATCGTGTTAATTTTCTAGTTTTTTTGTACTTTTTTCCTGAAAAAATATTTTTTAATTGAGATGGGTTTTGCATCAATTAGCAGGTTAGTGGTGGATTTAAGCAGTTAGAATATTTTCATTTGCCCATTAAATTAAGTTCGCATCCTCTGTTCATCGTCTGTTTAAGTTCGCATCCTCTGTTCATCGTCTGTTTCGTTTTTGGTGAATTAATTTAGCTTCTTTTTTTTTCCTGTTTTTGGTTCTATTTATTTAATTATTTGGTTTCTTCTGTTTGGTTTTAGAAGAATTAAATTAGCTTGGTTTCTTTTTTGGATTCTATTTATTTATTTCTTTGGTTTATTTTCATATGGGGTTTCTGTTTCATATATTTTGGTGAATTTATTTATTTATTTTAAATATAATTTGGTGCATTTATTTAGTTTCTTTCTTTATTTTTTGGTTCTATTTATTTATTTATTTTTATTATTATCTTCGATGAAGTTCAATAGAGAGATGGAGCACCTGCTATGGATTGTTTTTTGATAAATAAATATATTCAAGGACAAACAAGTAATTATGCCAACAAAAAAAAAAGCATCTTGATGACAAAGTGTACATAGAAGGCCAAGGTAAACATTAGGTGTCATCCTGATAACCATGTACAAGCCAATTTTTAAACCATAGACTCTTTAACCATGTGTTGTCCTGACTTTTGAAGTAAACGACTCCTAAATTTATTAGGTACGTGTATGTTTAGGGAAACAAAAAAAAAATACGAAAATTAAATGTGAAATGTGCAAGAAAATATCTTAATTAAATAAAGAGAACTAAAAAAGAAAATTTGTACCTAAAAGAGTGAACAATGTCCAATAAAATATGATGAGTAAAATAAAATTCCTCCCTAAAATATCCACTGAACTTGTATGCGTATCCCACATGGAAGAATCTTTTCCTAAAATTGCTACATAAAATATCCAGTGGTCGATCGACTTGGTCAAATGAATTACCATATTTGTCCTATTAAGGTCCCTAGTTCACCATTATGAATATCCCAAATCCTCATATGAAAATCAGAAAGTGAACCATTAACAAAGTCATTTTTATAAGTTCGGTAACTTTCTAAGTTTTCATTCTTAGATTTTTTTCTTTCACTTTTTTTTATTTGAATATCGAAGTACTGGACCCATCCTAGCTTCCCCTAATATTAATTCTTTGTGTAGGTAAGTTTAGTGCGGTGACCCGAGCTATCCAATCATCCACACTAAAAACTTCAACTGTGATCCCAGCAAGTTCATCATTTGAGGCAAGTGCGACGTTATAAGGTTCAAAAAGTTCATTCAAGGATCGAGTTCTCAACAAACTCAGCGCGTTTAAGAGATAAATGCTATTCTCGTAATTCAATCATCGCCTGCCGGTGAATTTTCTTATGCAAATTATAATTCATTAATTCTTTTTTTATTAAACTTTCAACGAATGACTTGTTTGGAGGACCATTGAAAACTTTATTTTGTTTTTCTTTTGATACAATCAAATCGAGATTGCTCTATAAATATTAACCAAAACGCCAACCATTGAAGACTTTCATGAAAACTTAACAGGGCATATCATATTAGTTCGGATCTTTTATTTTATAATCATGTTACATCTTTTATTACACCAATCAGTACACGGTATGGATACTGGTGAGCGGTTGAGATAAGAAAAGAGAATCTTTATGTTTTTTATCCATATAATCAGTTTTTCTCTTTCCTTATCTCAACCCCTCACCAATACATATGACGTGTGTATTGATGAATGTATTAAAAAATGTAGCACGATTATGCAATAGAAGAACCGGACTGATATCATTGCCAACTTTGTTAGAAGACTTTCTAAGTTTCTATCAATCTTATCCTGAGATCCTCTCCTTGTCTGCCTAGAGAAAAATGTTGCACCTAAGTGGAAAATTAGAAAACGTAATTTTCTGTGACAGGGACTTGAAAACTAGCAAGCAGGGTCTTCTTTTCTTTTTTCATTATTTTACTTGCAATAATTGGGCGTGGCATTGAGTTACCTCTGATGGTTATATTATTTTATTTCAGTCTCCTGAGTCGTTGAAATTCAGCTACTTCACCTGTTGTTTCATTTATGGGGGAATTAAATTCAATGGACAATATAAAACTTTGGAAAAAGGAATCTCAAAGCTCTATTCACAGATTGAATAAATTCAAGGGGTCCACATGTAATTATGAAAACAAATTCAATAATACTTGACTATGTAATGTACTGGATATACTTCACCCTCCAATGTACATGCGTGTCTGTAAATTAAAAGCTGTGCACAAATCCAATCCCTAACTATCAAAACTGAGATAGTTTCACAATATAGTCCAATTCCTTGAATCTGCAACTAACATGTAGTTTGATATATGAATAAGTCCAAAAGTAGAGGACAATTCTAAGTATACGTCCGTCTTCCGATTTTACATATATATTAAACCGTCAATTTTCATAAAATATTTTTTATAATTCATGAAAGACAAAATTTCAAAATTTCAAAATCAAACGTATAAATTTTAACTCGACATAAATTTAAAGGAACCGACCATTCCTTCCAACCCTCCTTGGCTCCATCGCACACACAAGCACTTAATCTGAAATTCAAGTAGGTGCGTGGCGAAGACTAGCTAGCTTTAATACAAGAAACAAAAGTTCAATTTCGTCCGGACAAATTATTAATTTATATGATCAAAAAATGTGCTCGGCACAACTCGACTCGTCTCAACTCTAATATATTGATTTTAATCAAGTACTGTTTCGTGCATTAAGCTCATGCTCTTGTACTTGTTTGCCGTGTTTTATTGAAACACCAATGACCAAACCACAGATTTTTAAGCCCTAGTACTTTTTTTTTTGTAATACTGCAAGAAAGAATTATTAGATTATATAGCATGCTTTCAAGAATAATAATCATTAATTAGAGACAAGCTAAGAATTTTTTATTTTTTTTTGGTTTTTCACTGCAAAATGATCAGTTTCGTGGTGCATATATCTATAATGTTTGATAGTTTTCTTGAACATTGCACGAAGAGTGGTACGATTGTGCAGTTTGTGAGCATGCCATGCTTCATACAAAAGCTATATCATTACATTGGCAGTATGTGTGCTTGTATCACTGGGGAGAACTTTACCATTTGACAATATAATAATCCCACACGCAAATTAATTTAAGTGAAGTAATTATTTATGTCAAAGTATCAATAAATAATTCAGTATAACGCCTAAGGGAACAGAGACAAAGCGAAGGGGACTGAAAGTTGGGACAGTCGACTCAAAGGCCGGAGAGAGACGGGATCAAATTTTTATAAATTATTAAAAATATTTTTATTATTTAAAGTATAAAATTTATTTTTTTTCCAAAAATAATCTTAAAAATTTAGCTCAACACTAGGGAGGGGGGCTCACTAGCTCAGCCATCCCCTCGACTCTATATTTAGCCATATGTTATTTTAAATTCTGCTAAAATGGAAAAAAAAATCACACTCTCGAAATAATAAAAAATATCATTTATATATTGTAAAAATTCGATACCGCACCAAATATATTTTTATAAAAAAATTCCATCCCCACAAGCAAACAAAATAATAATGAGGTGATAGGAAGTAGATAGAATCCAAAATTCTTAATTTTAGAATCATCATCAACCTTTAATTATTGATTCTAGTACCACAGTTATAATTATTTGCCACTTAGATGTTACTAGCATATCATCACTTGGATGTACATAATTGATGAGGAAGTGATGAACGATTAATGGAAATTTAATATACTCTTTATGTTCCTTTTAATCATCACTTTAGCAAATATATATACATATATATATTTCAAAATATCTGTCACTCTCAATTTTTGAGGCATTCAATAATTTTTTTCTAAGATATTCTCTTATTTTAATCAATATATTTTGTTAGTATCTAAGATAACTCTCAAACTAGTTTGAATCCTCTGCTACAAAAAGGGTGCTACATCTTCTCCTCCATTTATCAATACACGACATATATATTGGTGAGCTGTTAAGATAAAAAAAAAAAGAGAATTTTAAAAAGATTTCTCATATCATAAATTTTTATCTTTTCTTATCTCAATCGTTCACCAATACACGTGGCGTGTAATAATTAGTGGAATAGAAGATGTATCACTGTTTTGTAGCAGAGTATCTAGACTGCTCTCAAACTCATGAATTAGGGCAGAATTTTTAAAGGGTATTTTAGTCATATTAATTAAAAATTATGATTATTAATTATCTTTTTTAATTCTTGTATAAAATTATTAAACGACAAATAAAAAGTATTATACAAGGACCCAAAAAAAGGTTTATGAGGTATAGTAATTAATGGAATTTTTCCTAGCTGGAGTGGGTGGGCAGTGCAGTAATTCACACGATTGAGCTATCTGTTTCTATTAAATGCTGAAGTCAGGCCATCATTCTGTTTTTGTACCATCAATTATAAATTTAATTAATTTGTGGACACACTATATTTAATTTAATTTTGAAGCCCGCTATCAACTAACTTAGTACAATAATACTGTTAATAACTTAATTAACGATGTGCCACAATGTACTTAGAGTTAATCCACATACCCCAAGTCAAGTTACTTGGGACTCATTATCATTGTTAATGTTTTATTAATGCTACATTTGTTCGTTCAATATTAATCTTATTGTATGTTATTATAATTATTATTCTATTATCATTTTGCTGCACGTAGAATATGGATATAGGAACAAAAAATTGGCTTGCGGAATTTTCCCGTATAACATTACTAAAATATATCCCTTCACTAATTAAAAACTTGCAATAGAAAGATTCTGTCACAAATTTTAAGTATTTGTTATGAATTAGTGAAATAATTCAAAATAAATAGAATTTTAAAAAATCAATAACTAGACATTTATTAACTGATTTGTTATAAATGGAATTCGTTACAAAAATTAAATTTATAATAGATTGATTTGTCACTGAAAAATATACATGTTCATACTATAATCTGTTGAAAGTTGTAAATTCCAACATAAATGTCGGAAAATCACCTATTGCCTACATATTTTCGTCAGAAACCCGAAATACCAATAAAAACAATTTTTTTTTTTTGCAGAACTTTTGGCAAAATACATTTAAACTTTGCTAGATATAGGAAATTTCAATGAAAATCCAGCAAAACTATCGAAAATCTATCCATTCTCGATAAATTTTCCGACAGAATTCTGAAGTGCCAACAACATCCGATGCATATATGTAGCAGTACTGCCAACCCTAACTCTGGGATAGCTGTTACAATTACGTCGGCTGAGCCTCCTATCTCGTGGGACTAGTCTAGTTGACTTGTAACCATAGGAAAAAATTAATTCAAGAATGTTATGTTGAGGAATTAAAGCACTTATCTTCTAGTATAGAAGTTATGTACTTGTAATAAAAATATTTTGCTTGAAAACATTAATGTACCTTTGGATTAAGTAACTAAATTGCACGAATAATTTTCTAGGATTTGCCCCACTATAACTTACGTAGATCATGCAATTTTTACAAATTAAGAAAAAAATTGCTGCTAATAAGTACGAGTTTGCTATAATATGGACTTCAATTTGTACATTGTGGGTCAAAATGGACTACAAGGTGATTAAGTGTTTTTTTTTTTTTGGGAGGGGGGTGGGGGGGTGTTATTCTTTTTAAGAAATTATAGAAAGACATTTCACGCATAAGAAGACATCCACACAAAATGAAAGATAATGATTTGTTTGTTTGAATACCCCCATAAACCTTCTGAAGATGATTTACAAATATTTTGGAAATATTAAGTTGTAGTTAATATGCCTTTTACACCTATGTATGTTACTAAATAACAATGCAATGCAAATGCAAAATTCATGTTGATAAGTTTAAAATGTATGCACTTTTATGTGCATATTTTGTGTATTTTTCATTGATTTTATTAAGTTTTTAAAGTTTTAAAGTTGCAATTTGTGCTTTACTAAATAAAACTTTAATTCGGCCAATTAAGAGTGTTTTTGAATCCTTAAAACATGAATTTTCCAAAATTTTGATGGTCATATCCATCCACAAGCGTTTCGTTATATTATTATAGTAAATCGAGGCTAAAATTGAGCTGAGAACGTGGGAGGACACAACGAGCAGTCTTGATGAGCATGAAGCCATCTTAATGAACAAAGCCATCCCAACATGTCCAAAAGGTGCCAAATTTTTGCAAGGCGGGGCAGCCAATACCGTCCTGGTGTGCTCAAAGTCGTCCCAGTGTGCTTGAAGCCATTTCGATCGGTGGAACTGTGCATACAAGAAAATTTCGTTGCTATTAAGATTATGACTACAGTCACCCCATCAATATTTAAGGACATATTTGTGCACGATTTTGGTGACTTTTGGTTGATTTTTCAAGAGGAGTTCAAGGATGAGAGCTCAAGAAGGGTGATAATTCAAGGGCCAAGTTATTCCATTCCTCAAGATAATTGCCTCTAGCCTAGTTTGTTTTTATGATTTCTTTTAGTTTTATCATGTTTTTGTGTTGTTTTACTTTTGTTATATCTAGCTAAATAAATTATAGGGTCTAGGTTAGTCGTTGATGAAACCCTTGTGATTTTATTTGAATCCCTTTGATTTTAATTTATGTACTTCCTATCTATAATTCAAGATTTTATTACTTGTGAATTTCTGATCAATTTTTACAAGTTTTGAGATTTTATATTTGACTATGAAAGGATGTGTATAAAATCTGACTATTTGTGTTATAGACATAAGGAATGCATAGGTTGGAAATAATCATGCTCTTGTACCACCGGTTAGATTAATTAGTAAGAACTTTTTAACTAACACAACTCTTGCACGTAATGGGTCAAAGAATCCATATGTGATCACGAAAATAGACACATTTGTTTTACTTTTGAAAGGAGATTACAAATATTTTCGTGAGTTGGATCGTGGAAAGAGGTATTATTATTATCGAAGGGGTTTCGAATAATTTCAAGGGGGATTCAATTGACAATATCTAAGCCCTAATTTGCTTTTATTGATTTTTCTACTCATATTTATTTGCTTTCTTTTATTTTATAAACTTCCAATTAATTTTCGAAACTGAAACAATAGAGAATTTACAAATTTGGTATTTGATAATCCGTTTCTCGTGAGAACAATACTTTACCTTTATTTTATTACTTGAACGACCTGTGCACTTGCGAATAATTCGCAATACATGTGTTGCATTTGATTTAGTATTCGCAATACATGTGTTGCATTTGATTTGGTTACATCATATTGGTTGCACTGTAGTTTTAGGGTTTGTTTAGTTTTTAATTTTGGATACGTTGGTTATAATGATCTAACTGAATGTTTAAAAACAAAAATTTACAAATAAATTATTTATAATAAAACGATTCAAAATTCAAATTATAAAAATATATGAGCCCTTAATTGATTATAACTAAATTTCTTGTTAGAGACATATCAATGTTGAAAGTTGATCAGCTAACCGACAATAAGATTCATATGTGACATACAAATCATAAATTATACAAAAAAACAATAGCTCAAATTTTGAGCAAAGGATCAAGATTTAAGATTATTCTCATTTTTTGTATAGGTAACTTATATCGAGTTACTTTCCAAAAGCCAAAGTGGGTAACCAAGTCAAACTTGCTAGACTTTTGGCATTTAGCGCCCTTTTTTTTGCAGTTAGCTTCTCGTCTACTTATTCTACAAAAATATTCACTGAATTTGTGGATATTCATGCATGCGTGCATGCATGCCAAATTTTGGAGAATTTTTTTGGGAATTGCTTGTTTAAATCCTTCGACAACTAGTGACTGGAGTCAGAACTTTAGAATCAGAGGTGTATTTTCTAGCTACAAATTATAGTAATCTAAATACCTAAACTAAAAAGGAGTCAAATTAAAGGGCATTGAAAAGAGCATTCTAAAAAATAATTAAGACGATCACTCAAATTTAATTATATATATGAGATAATTTTACAGTTAGAGAATACATGTAAACTCCCTGAACTATTTATAGCTCCGCCAATGTCCACAACCATCAGCAGAGCCAAGTGAAAGTGAAAGTGAAGGTGAAGGTGAAGGTGAAGGGGTACAATTGGCCTCTCTCAACTTTTACAAACTTCTATTATATATATACATACATATATATATTCATACGTAAACAATTATAACAATAATGATAATAATTGACCCCACTCAATTTAAATAGATGGGGTTCATAAGGAGCAAAAAATTAGATAAATTTGAAAATTTTCATTCAACTTTGAAATAGTCAAAAAGAAAAGGGTCTTTTTTTATCGTGAAAACAAAAACAAAACGTATACGTATAAATTCATATCCACTAATATTATAATAATTAAAAGGAATAAATGGTCTTCTTGCTCACAAATACATATATGCTACATGAGTGATGAATTGATTAACTTATTAAGTTTGTTTGTTCCAATTAAGGAGCCTACAAAATTTGTTGAGCCCTACATAATTAAGAAGAAAAAATAATGTATAAAAAGTTTTATTTTAGTTAAATTATATCAGTTTATTGGACTATGAACTGTACCAATACACCAAAAAAAATCAAATTTCGGTTGTTTTTTAATTGAAAATAAGATTGTCAGTAACGCTTTGACACTTTTTCAAATGATTGTTTGTCAGAAGCTTTTGATGGTTTGGTATACTAAAAAGAAACCATCACTGATGGTTGATTGGCCCAAGAGCATTGACCCTACTGAGTAAAAATTCTGGCTCCGCCACTGCCCACAACTATTAGTTTTATGGGATGATGATCTATATATAGGAATGGAGCTACTAGAAAATTTGTTTGGGGGAAAGGGTATGAGGCCAAATTTTTATAAGTTATTAAAAGTATTTCTTTGATTTTGCAGTGGTTGAGGGTGGATTGGGGGGAAGGGGACGGTGGAATATAATTTTTTTTTAAAAAAATATATATATATATATGTGTGTGTGTGTGTGTGTGTAAAGTTTAGCTTGATATAAACCTAAAGGGAAGACTGCACCCTCCAACTCCCTAAATTTATCCCTATCTACTCATGAGTTGTAGTTCCTACTGATGCAATAGGATTTTGGTCGGCCGCGTGGCTTAGTTTGATACACTCCGATTGATATACTAGTGGTCCACCTGTCTAAGAGGGAGGAATGCACATGACTAGTCAGTTCTGCCCCGATGTAAGCTCTCCGACACTCAAGTCAGTGATAGGGTGTTTGGAGAAGATGATGAACAGTAAAAAGCTATTCTTGCATGTGTTACTAAGAATAGATGTCTGATTACCTATTGGGGGAAAGCCTTTTTTCTTTTATATGAAAGGAGTCCCCTGACGTCATGCAGTTGATGGGGGTTGTCAGTCCTATTGACACATGGGGTACAAGTGGACATGCTTTTTGTCACTTTTTGAACTCCCATGTGGCGGTTGACCTTGTCTCTCACTAATAGGGGGTCAAATTTGCATTTAATGTATATCTTGAGTATTTATGACTATGGATTATATTTATTACTTGGCATTTAATACACTAGAGACTAATGGGATGGACTCATGTGTAGTGGAGATGTGTTAGGTAGCGGTAGGTACAGGGCCTGTTAGCCGTGCCAGCTGGGTTTTGCCCGTTGGCCTGGGAATTTGGCGAAGGCTAAGTATGGGGTTTGTGCCCTCGATGCAACTGCGTTCGAGAGGCCCCAATGCCTTGAAGCCACTTGTCCGCTTACTCCGCCTGCCTTGCTGAAAAGATCTCGAGGGCCCCTAGATGCCCCTCGTGGCTTTTGAGCCACAGACTTGGCACTAGGGATAAGCCTGGGGGTGTCTCTCCTCTCGTGTCTTGCACTCTCAGACTCCTCACCTTTTATGCGGGCGCACTCTCAAGGATGGTAGGTCTCTTTGAGGACATCGATCCTAACACTTAGTGAGTTTTCTGGTTTATAACCTCGCGATCGAGGATAGTCTGACTTAAAACCTCTAGGGGCGAGGATAGCCGACTCAGTCAAGGGCTCAGTTGCTCCATACTTGGGGATCTAGACAAGTTCACCTCTGCTGACGTGTCTGACTGATGTGGTGTTTGGCACATCACCTAGAAAAATGATTGTTATTGTCCGGAGACGAGTTAAGAACTAATTATAGAATTTTGGATAAAATATAGTATGTCCTTGTGCTATGACGCTTGTAATATTTAATCGACTTTGAAAACATCATTTATCCCTTTTAAATTGACTATTTAATCAAAGATAGTATATTTTAAAATTTGATAAAAATACATACTTCTTGTTATAACATGAATATGGTTTGTCTTATAATATTTAAATCAACTTTTTTTATATATATAAAAAGGGCTATCCTTAATTTTTTTTTTGTACACTAAATTTTAAGAGTGTCAAATATCTTTTTGAATTTACAAGCATTATTCCTCGAGTAAAATAAAATGCAAAAGGAATTGTTTTTAGAATAACTTAATTTCAGTTAATAATCAAGTCTAATTGGATAAGGCCTTTTGCTTTCAAAATAATGTTACTTTTATTGTGTGCATAATTTTGATGTATGAATTACCATGTAGAAATTAGAAAACTATCATGAAAGCAAAATACTCTAGTCAATTATTTTAACTCGTTGGTATTATTAGCTTGTGATAAGGATAATTAATTTGTATTTTGTTTTTATTATTTATTCTTCCATTCTGATGTATATTTATAGATTTGTTTTATTTGAGAAAAAAAAATTTAGATTTATTTTATTTGAGAAATAAAAATTTATAAATTAAATAGTCATCACACAATTCTAACTAATCAAAGAAAATGAAGAACATCTTTTTCATAATAAGTTGATTCTAAGTCTTTGAAGCAGACTAAACACATAAGTCCGGACGTATTCTACGGGCTAGGCAAGATTGCTATTGCTAAGACTGCTACTGCTACTGCTACTTTGTTTTTACTATTTAAAGAAAAAGAAAACAAAGACTCAATTGATTAAGTGGATTTGTAACTTTAATTTGGGTGCAAAGAATTATTGGAATTGGGTGAGTGCTCGTCGAAGTTAAGTTGCACTAACTAAAGGAATTCATGAAGGGGTTGGAAAGTAAGAAAATTTGTGCTATCCTTTTCCAATCACCTAAAAATTGGAACCATTAATTACATATCAGAAGTGTCAAATTCCTGCGGTACACTTGATGGACCCAAATATACATGAATGAGACAACTCCAAGATTAAATAATGGTATTAATTATTTTTGTCAAATAATTAAAATAAATTAAGATTGATATACCTATATTATTTATACTATTATATAAAGAGAGATAACCATTGAATAACTAACTTACTCTGTAGTAATTTTGATCTGTCAATCCATATCCTATTATCTCTCTCTGTCTTCTATTTGCTTTCTCCTCCAATTCAACGTTATTTTTTTTATTTTACTTTCTAAATATATTCTCTTTCTTGTCTATCGTATCACCCTATTTAATATTTTTTTTTATTTTTCATATTCAATTATTTTTTTAATCATATAATTTTGTTTTATTATAAATAACTTACTTTACTTTTCACTTATTATAAATTTAATGAATGCTAAAAAGTATTCATATATAAAATTCAAAATATTTATGATGTCACTTATTAAAATTTAAATACATAA
This sequence comes from Petrea volubilis, assembly GCA_026212405.1. Lineage (NCBI taxonomy): Eukaryota > Viridiplantae > Streptophyta > Magnoliopsida > Lamiales > Verbenaceae > Petrea > Petrea volubilis. The sequence goes on from CM047875.1 coordinate 19,081,848, forward strand.
TTAAATAAATTTTTTTGTACACAATTGTTATGTAAAGAGGAATGACCATTGGATTACTACCTTGGTTTGTTAGTGACTTTGGTCTATCAATACATCTTCTATTATCTTTGTGAATCCATATCCTATTGTCTTTCTCTATCTTCTATTTTCTCTCTCATCCAATTCAATATTTTTTGTTTATTTTGCTTTTTCAATATATTCTCTTTCTTTTCTATCGTATCACCTTATTTGATATTTTTTTACTTTTCGTATTCAATTATTTTTCTAATCATATAATTTTATTTTACTTTAAATAAATTACTTTATTTTTCACTTATTATAAATTTAATGAATACTATAAAGTATTCATATATAAAATTCAAAATATTTATGAAGTAATTTATTAAAATTTAAATGCATGATTAAATAATATCTTTTTTACTTTGCACACATATTGAGTGTACACAAATAACTAGTTTGGATAATTGATTATTCTTGTTTTTTTAATTGCTCGAGTGTACAAACAAAGCCAAGGGTGGCCGGAAGGTGCATACACACCCTCAATTCTATATCTATATATAATTTACAAGATGTAGCCCCTTTGAAATAAAAATTTATGACTCCGTGTCATACTAACAACATATTTGGAATTTTTTTTAAAGGAAAGCATTTTTTTTTTTGAAAAAAGGATTTCATAAAAAAAATTGTATTTGGCTGAGTATTTTGAAAAAAAAAATAGAGATTAGAAAAAAAAGTCCAAAAAGAGCTTTTTTCAAAAATTATCCACAACAGATTCAAATAAAAACACCTTTTAACAAACTTTTAAATGGGCTTGAAAATAAAAGTGCTTATCCAATGGTATTTTTTATAATAGAACCCTTTTTTTTTTTAAAGTCAGGCAGTTTTACATCTGGATATAGTAATTAAAAGTGTTTTAAAAACACTCTGGAATAGTATGTTATATGCTCACTAATATAAATAAAGTTAATATATTTACTTATATTTTTATTTCATTGTAAATTATGAAGATATAAGTCAATTAGATTTTTTCTTCATCTATTTTACTTATAAGAAGATATTAGCATATATATTACTACTACTACTACTATTTTTTGTGGTCTTAGTCACCCAGTTCTGATTCAGTGGCCGACTAATCCGAATCGGGTACTGCAGAGGATTATTATGGAGCGATCCTCCCAAACCAATTGCTCCATTCACGACACTAGAATTCAAACTCTGAATGTTGCTTAAGGGATCTAAGATCTCATCTTGTTAAACCAACTGATAGTTGATACTACTAATAATACTATTATTGCTACTAAAAACAACAACAACAACAACAACAATAACAACAACAACAACAACAATAATAATAATAATATTTATAATCAGATACGGATAATATCTGCTTTATATGAATACAGATGCAAACCGTAAATGGATTTTGGATTATCCATTTTAAGCTCTACTTTTTTGGCTTGTTTCTGACTTTTGTTTTTTAAAAGCTCATCCATACGCATTTTTTTTTTTTTTAACTTTGAAGTTTTTTTTTTCAAAAAATAAATACTCATTTTCTATATAAAAAAAATATATCCAAATAAACTTTTAATTACTACTGCATTTAAAATGTAACACTGTTTAACTTTATAGAAAACTCCAATGTAAGCATCTTTTTATTTTTTTCTTCAAAAATCTACGGGCCGTAAGTGTCACATAATTATTGGTAAAATGTTGGTGGAAAAAATAAATGGAAGATTTACTGAAAAAGAGGGCTGTCATTATCCAACAAAGAACAAAAACAGTTTACCAAGAAATTAATGTTACATGTTCAAATTTACAACTGTAGACACACACTTAAAGACCTAAGTCAAAATTGACTTGTACAAATAAGGCCGTTTTATTTAAGTGCTTAGATTTCATCCCCAAAACTGTTCAATTGCTAACCTTATCTGTGCTTATTAGTTATTAATTATTAATTAGATTTTCAATCAAGAAAACTCTTTAGAAATGGATTAATATGTCAATTTTGAATAATAAGGGCAACATTTAAAAACAATCTCAGAAATAGATCGCGATGTTGATTGTGAAAATCCTCGTAAAAACACACAGGATCCAGAATTATATTATTTTCCGAAAAATAAAAGTTATATTTTAGTAAAAAAAACAAAAATACTATATGATATAATTTTATGCATAGAAAAATTGCGTTTTCAACAAAACCAAAAAGGGCGGAAACCAAACCCAAAACATGTGAACAGAACCAATTAAACCTCAAAACCAAAACCAAAAACAAGAGCCCATTGAGGAAGTGAAAAGACTAAAAAGGACCCCACCATTTTTATTGCCATTAATACCCTCGCTGACAAATTATCCACCTCTGGTTACTGCTTTTGCCCACATATTTGTATTCTCATTAAATTCTATTATTCCTACCCCCTCCCTTTGCAATATATTTTCAACACACTCATGCAAAATTTATGAGAAAATTTTTATTTCAACTTGATTTGTTCGAACCCAATAAATTATAGTAAGTATATTGCACTTTATTCTTACAAAATCGATCGTCAATAAACAAAAACAAAAATATAGAACATTTAATATATAATAATTAACATTAATTTGATCGAGCCAGAAAATTGAGAAATATGTTTATGTACATTTGTAGCAAGAAATAAAACGTGAGAACTCCAACACGTGCCCCTCGCGTGACCCCCTCTCAACAAAAACACCAAACGTGCTCCTTCCTTAACTTCACCGGTGACACCACAATAAATACCTCTAACCACACCACCGTTCTCTCTCTCTCTCTCTCACTAGAGATGGCCTAAATCCCTTCCCACACAAAACCTTCCTTTCTCTCTCTAAAACCAGTTCTCATTGCCTTCGAAAATGGCTGCTTCATTTAAGACGCCGCCCGCGGGTATTGATGGAGGCGCCGCTGGAATGCCGCAACTGCCACCGCCGTATACGGACGCGTCATCAAATCCGTCCTCATCCGCCGCTAGTGCTTCTTCTTCTTCGACTTCTGTTATCATAGTGATTATCATCATCGCCTCCGCCGTTATCGTCTCCGCCTCCATTTACCTTCTCCTCCGTCTCCTGTCCAGGCGCTTCCACCGCTCCTCCCGCACCTACTCCACTGCGGACGACGTCGTGCTCCGCCACCACGACTCCTCCACCTCCAACCCCAACTCCAACCAGCAGCAGTGCCACATGGCGGCGAACGGCTTGCTCGATTCGCTCCCTCTGTTCACTTTCCGGTCGGTGACCGGTAGTAACCTCACCGGAGGAGACTGCGCGGTGTGTTTATCGAAGTTCGAGCCTCATGATCAGCTCCGGTTGTTGCCGCTCTGTTGCCACGCGTTTCACGCCGCGTGCATCGACACGTGGATCGTCGCGAATCAAACGTGTCCGCTCTGCCGGTCCACCGTGCTCCCCTCCGACGCCGATGTGCTGGATAAAATCCTCTCAATTGACAACCGCGGCATTAGCGGCAACAACAGTTTCCGCAACGGAAACGGAAACAGCGGGAGTTTCCGTATTGAGATCGGAAGCATCAGTCGCCGCCGCGGCGGGGAGGCGGAGGCGGCCGAAGGAGCGAGGAGGTCGTATTCAATCGGCTCGTTCGATTACATTCTGGACGATAATGGCTACGAGGTCTCCGTAGGGTCCACCACTCACCGCAGAGGAGCTTCCGATTGCACCTCGGTCGACAAGGAATCGTCCGTTGGAGTTCCGATACTGGAGCCGCCGGGGGAAGTCCTCGCGGCGGAGGTGTCCGCCGGCGGTCGGAGCTGGCTGAGGGATTACGTGGACAGGCTGGCCTCCGTCTCACTTTCTTCCCGTGCGATGTCGTTTAGGAGCTCGGGGAGATTCTTCTCCGGCAGCAGCCGGCGGAGCGACTCCGTGGTCGCCGCCGAGGATTTGGAGGCGAATCGTGTGGGAGAGGAGATCAGTGAGCTGTTTCGGTGGCTTTCTGGAATTTAATGTGTAAATTCTTCCAATTCTCACGGGTAAATTGGTAATTCCGTTTATATAATTTTCACCTTCTTTTTCTTGTCCCACACAATCTCCTTATTTTGCTGTCCACAGTTATATTTTTATTTTTTCATTTTTATTTTAAGTGGATTTTTAGCAAAATCTGGATTGCAAATATAAACCTTTTTATTTTTGTTTTGGCGATAGAAAATGGAAATATTGGTTAAAATTTATGCCTTAGTTTCGAATTCATGAGCAATTAGCGTTTCTCTCGCAGTGATTGGAGGATTAAATGGCTTTAGTAATCTAATGACTTTGCTTAATTCAATTCATATCTAATGTAATCTGATTTAATTTAATTTAATTTTATTAAGTAGTGGAAGACAGAAAAAATAATTCATCATTGCTGGGAAATTCGGTAAATGACTCATTCATATTTGCATGTCCAATTTAATTTGGTGTAATCTTGTTGATGATTTGGCGAAAATTAAGGTCAAACTTTCATATGCCATACATATCTTGATTAGCTAACCAAAACTAACAGCAATTTACACTTGTCAACTAGATTTACTTATCATTATCTTAGGTTGTATGTTGTCCTAATTTCCTTTCGAATATTGCAAATTATTTATACTACATAACAAAATATTCATGTAATTTATTTAGATTTATTGTTTGTCTGAGTGAGACGTATATTGATGAATAATTAAGAATGAGTGTAAAAAAAAGAAAATGTTATAAATCAGAGACAAGAAACGGTTTTTATGTTTGTTTATGGAGTTTACGAGAAAAAAACTAACACAATCCGGTGTGGTATCTATAGAAACAAAACAAGGACAAAAAATGTGGGGATTGTCAAGAATTTCTTGTCCGAATAGTTTATGACCCTTTAACATTCCATTCTCCACCAACTATCTTCTACTGACATGTGACACTAAAAATTCCTAATCAGCCGTTTGGTAATTAGGACAAATAAAAATGTGGCCCAACCCATCATCAAACCCTATAAACATGGATCTGTCGTCATGCACTCTGTCACTTCCCTCCAAGTAGTGATATTTTCGTGCACCTTTTTTTTTTCCCCTAAAAACAAAAGAGAAATAAAGAAAGGAGAAAAATAAAAACTGATTCCCACATTTTGTGTCTTTACTTATTCTGTTTCCTGTCTCCCTCCCTTTCTTTTTCCTAGGATAATTATAGTAGTACATTCTGCAGTTTGTGTAATGATTATGAGAGAGAATGACAAGTAGAAGGATACATATACTTTCTTGTTTTTATTTTGTGAGAAGGCATATATATATATAGTGAAAATATAAATTAATTTTTTTTATTTTAAAAATTATAAATACTCCTTCAAAATTTAGGACATTCTTATACATATCACTGGGTGAACAAAAGAGAACTTTCTTGTAGTGGTATTAGTCAACCCGACCATCGAGAAATGTGTTATCAAATCTGATAAAATTTCCCAAATAATTTTGTTATTCCACCAATATTGACGAAGTAATTTGACTTCATTCCACCATAACCAACACCAAGTGACACTATCTATAATTGATACCACAATGACTTCTTCTTTTTTTTTTTTTTCCTTAAAATTGATTTTGTATGTGCCTTCTGCATTTTAGACTCATTAACATCGAATTCATCTCAAAATTTTATCGAAAATTCCAAAAATACAATTCTAATCAATTATCTGCACTTTGATGAACGATAAATTTTATTAAATTGATACATACTTCAATGGAATATTTGTAATTTTTAAAATCATATAAATTAATTTATAGCTACACAACATCTTAAGGAGTGTAAACATAATATGGCCTGTGTATATACACACATGTATTAGAATGATGACTAGTTGGTTGATCAAACAAAATAAAGCAAGAGCTTTTACCAATTGTCCTTAAGGCATAGTATTAGTATAGTATTTTACTTGTTTTGCACGCATGAACTTGTCTTGCTTTCTCCCCATTTCGCGAGCAAAAGAGTTTGTTTTATATGCTGCCAAAAAACTAAAGGCAAATTCGCCCACCAAACTTTTGTGACATCTATATAGTAAATTAAAGGGATGCTATAAGCCCACCCTTTTTTTGCTTTTTATTTTATATTTTTTTTATTTGAAAGATAAGAAATTTTTGTGATAAAATTTTGTGATCCCTCTTTTTGCAAGAAATTCACCGAAAATAGTTCAAATAAACCAAAAAAAAAAAAAAAAAAACTGAAGTGGTTTTCTTGTGATGTTGAGAATAATTTGATTTTTTGTCTTTAAATTATTAGGACACCAATCCTTATTCAAGTCAGAGTCCTCTTTCACATTCACTACATGTTATGCTATTCTATTATAAGTCACTAGATTATAATATCAATAGTTTACTTTATTTCATTACCATATTCTAATATAATTAGTTGACATTGCAATTAGATATATATCCACCGAAGTGACATAAAATAAATCCACTGTAAATATTCAATTTATCTTGTCTTTAGTTACAAAAACTTTTGTACAATGTATCTCATTACCAAAAAATGTGAATATTCTGACGAAAAAGAACCGACGGTAAATGGCTGCTAGTAAATTCCGGCGGCGTGTGTGATTCCTTAATCCGGTGGAGTAGCCGCTGAAATTCCACCGGACAACTTTGGCGTGACAATAAATGTCAAATAAGCAGCGAACAACTGGCGTAAAATTATATTTTCAATATATATATATATATATATATATATCTCCAGTTCAACCCAGCACACGATAAGATTTTACATGCTATCCACTTGTTTTTATATCCAAGTGCATTGTAAATTATCAAATAGAAATATAATGATGTTGCAAAGTAAAATCGTAATGTCAATCTAACTATTGATAAGTCAATTGAGTATAGGTAACATTATATAAGCCTTACCATACTTGTTTTCAACATTTTATCACAAGCTCCTATAATTAAATTTGTTGAAATTGAATTGGCATTTCTGGAAATGCCAGCAAAGTTAGGCAAGTGTAGTGCCATGCTTAAGGCATAGAAATGTTAATGATTAAGTGGCACTAAATGGGGGATTATGGATTTTGAATTGGATTATATAGGGGGTTTTGAATTTTTTTTTGTGATTGAATCTTGATTTTGACACCATCTTTGCTTTCCAATTCACAAATGATCACAAATTAGTTGGATATTGGTTGGGATTTCCCCAATTGCAAGCCCATCCATTCCAAAGTCAACTCGCATCCACTACTCAAAAGTCACAAGCCATCCAGGGCTTTCCACATTAAGATATAACTACAAGTGTTTCCCCCATATTTGGTTTCAAAAAATAATTAAGCTCAGAGTTTTAGTCTTGCATCCAAAATGTATTTGCTTCTCTCTCTCTCTCTCAAGAGAGTAAGTATGTGGGAAATAGTAATTTCTTGTTTAATTATTTGAAAGTGTTATATATGGTGAGACTTGATTAATTTTTATGTGAGAGGATCAAAGCTCGTTAATCTTTTTATTATTCCTTACAAAGAATTAAGTAGTGGGCTGGACAATATATAATTCTTCCATATGAATATCTGTCAATGGAGAGGATTTTAACTTGAATTCGATTTGAATCCACTTCGAATTTTTGCATATTCGATTGATTAAAATATTTGATGAATCAAATTTGATTATAAATATGCATAATTTGAAATAAATGAATAGATTATGAAGACGAGTAATCGATCCGTTAAAAATGCGAATCCGAATTTTAATAATATTATGTATATAATATTAATAAAGAAGTTCAAATAGAATGTAATAGATAAGTTTTATAATTAATAGTACACTATTTTTTTTATTTTCCAAGATATTTTTTTATCAAAATATTGTACATTTATCATACATATTCTACATATTTTTCTAGTTTCTTAAATTTTATTTTCTACATAAGCAATAATTTTTTTTGTTGATTACTTGATCTTAAAATTTTCAATATTTTGATTATTATTCAAATTGGATTTTCTTATCAACGATTTTTGTTGAATTCAGATTCAATAATAATGAATATAAACCCTATAGGGTTCAAGTCGAATTTGAATATTAGGAGAACTAATCAGTTCCGAATTTTATTTTTTCAGATTTGCTCCAATATGGGAGCGATCCATTAGAATTTAATTATGAAGCCATTATCACAAACTCATGATGTATAATTTTTGTTTTTTTTTTTTTTTTGATGGAACATGAAGTACAAATTAACATCAATATAAGTTCATAATTAGTAACTCGCACACCAAACAACCACTTTACTAGTCGGCAAATACCCTCATTTTCTTGGGATCGAACCCTTGATTTCTTTGGTCAAAGACTTACAAGTTACAAGGGTCTCTACTTTAAACATTTGGGCAAGGCCACTGACCAGGTTACCAACATTCTTGATGCTGCTGAGGGTTACGTTGTCCGTTGTCATGTGGTTTAATGAATATGTATCCCATCTTTAGAGGTATAGGGAGTTAAACACTAGGTTCGAATTCTAATAGTATACATATGTGTGTAGGTAGTGTGTGCGTATTATATTTTTAAAAAAAATCCCAAAATTATTACTTCAATTGTACCCGAAAAAAGAAGAGTTACAAAATTTCACTAGTGTTCACCTACAAAATCCTTTGTAAACAGAGTCCCTCAAATCAACATTACATTAACAGAGTTCAAAAAAGCATGAAATGAAAAAATAATCTGCAAAAACACCCATACATTCATAACTACAGCGGCAGAGTTCTTGTGTCCTTCACTGCAAGCCAAACTTGTCCCACTATAACAACCTCTCTGCTGCTCAATCCCTTTGCCAAGATCTTCAAGAACAAATGTGGTGTTCCTCTCACTGTTACTAAACAACACACACCAAACATAAGGCCCTTTATGCTTATGTGCACCGATTATGCCCACTCCCACTTCAGTAAACGTCCTGTTTCTCAACATGGAGAGGCTCTTGTTATCTTGAACCAGCGCGTGAGAGAATGCTTCCTCAGGCTGAAGATATTTGTGTTGGCAGGCCAAAATGTAGCCGGATATTGTCCCGAAAGTCGGGAGCTCAACGCCACAGTTGGGGGCGAAAACTTCTGTGAAGTCGTCCTCTGGCGGCTGACAGTGAATGGTGTTGTTGCTGCTGCAGTTCCACTTGCATTCTTCTGCATACTGCAGAGCAATGCACCCAAGGCCGGGACTGTCGCTTAGCTTTGGAAGCTTGTGGGCCGTTCGATTCTTGTTGATGATATCGAGAAGATCGTTCGCTGCATTTCCTGTAACATGGATGAAACACTATAAGAAGTCTCACTGAAAGGCATTTTCATTATTTGGTGGTTAGGGGAGGGGGGATTTTGAATTTGAGTTGAAGTACATAAAAGACATTATGCTTGTATAGAATTGAGGTGGCGACGGCCCCTACCGGATCAAAAGACCAAGAAATTACGGGAAGTTTCAAAGTTGTCTACAATTAACCATACCCTTATAGCTTCCCTCATATGTACCATTGTAATAATTTAAAAGGACAAGCATCAGTACTCCATGAGTACGGAGAATAGTAACAGTCAAGTAAGCAGACAACAAACGAAGTTCATCACATGCTGTAATAATTGAATGTCTAGAAATCAAGAACTTGAATTCTCCAACTTCCACATTCAAGAAATCGAAAGAATCATAACTGAGGAGCACACATATGAGACGTTAATTTTACTCTGTTATCTTTGCAAATAGATATTATACAGTAGAAGCATGAAAGAGCTTCAAGCAATACCCCAATTCTAAACACTTAATGCTGCAAATTTTCCAAAAACAAGAAAAAAATATCCAATCCCAATATTTGAAGAATTGGATACAAATCGCCATCACTGCCAACAGTCACATTGCCTAATCTTCATTTCATAAAACCAATAAATCAAAAGCTTCAAAACAAAACCCAACATCATTCAAACCTCAAAACATACATTGTCAATCAATCATACCATTACCCCAGAGTACAAAATCCATGCTGCAAAACTCTTAACAGTTTTTTCAAACTAAGGAACAAGAAAAACTTAAAAAACAACTAGCAAAGGGATAAAGATTTAAGGAAAATGAGTTCAAAAAGGCCTGATTTACCATGGTGCTTGGAGCAAACAAAAGGCACCAGTAGAAAAACAACACTAAAGAGAACAACCCACTGCAAGTAACAAAATTTCTTGGCCTTCATCACCATTAGCAGCACCCCAACAAAGGAAAAGGCGAATGCAATTCCAGAAAGTTGAGCTTATTTCTGACAAATGGAAAGAAATAATGGTCTGAGCTCAGAAAAGGGTCTTCTATTTTAACAATGGAGAAAAATGGGGAATAGTTTTTTCTTGGAAAGAACAAAAGGAAGGGGCCAAGGGGGGTTTTAGAAAGAAAAAAGGAAGAAGAAAATGGGGTTTGAGTGCATGCTGAGATTGAGGACAAAAGCTGTAAGCCTGTAAGTGGTGGCCCCAATTAGCCGTTTGATTGATTACTTGTTTTTTGTGTTACAACAAAATGGAGCCAAGTTTTACCACGTTATTATGTTTTATTAGGAAAATTCTTGTTTTAATATAATTTGGCCGTGTCTAATCAATTATATAGTAAATCTTATTATATTTTTTATATGATTGGTAACTTTCTTTAAATTATACACCAATTATACAGTAAATGTAAAACACTCACAACGTGATTAGTTCCGATGTGGCTGAACTTTGTACGAATAAAAATTTCCCTATTTTATTACTATTTTCGTAGCAATAAGAAAAGTACGTCGACTGAGCTTATAAGATGGCATAGAATGTGGGATAATGAAATGTTTAGAAGCTTACGAGGTGATAATTAATGTTTTAACATTCTAACATATTCCTTCGTTTCAATCAAATAACTAATTTAATTATCCTATTGTCATTAAAATTATACCCATCGTATTCATTCTAATATTTTAACAATTTATTTTTAAAAAAGATCCAACATCTTATAAATATATTTTAAATAAATTTTTAGCCAAACATCCTCTAAGTCCATAATCTTGCCAATCAACCATCCCGGGCGGTGATCGAGTAGTTTTAAACTTAGTTTTAAGTGATTTGGTAAGTTTATATTTTAAGTTCATACTAATGCCGATTCGTATGGATCCCAGATGGCTGTTGGTGATGCTACATGATGGGACCATGCTTTACTCTATTTGTTCAAGTGCTTCATGAGTGAAACGGAAGTTCGAATTTAACATACCGGGAGGGATAAATCGTCACTACCATTGCTTACTTCCTTTTTATTAATCACCAAAAAAAAAAAAAAAAAAAAAATCAATCTTGCCAATCAAATTTCTTGGACTGGGCTTGTCCTTCAAAAATTTTAACTAATTGGGCCTATCAAACATACTTCTATGAGTTTGATTTCGATTGTTGAAACTTTATCTAAGATTCGTTTGGATGAGTTTTAAAAAAATACTTCTTGAAAAGGTATTTTTTATGGTAGAGTTTTTTTTTTTAAATTCAAATAATTTTATGTTTGGATATAGTAGTTAAAAGTATTTTAAAGGGTACTTTTATTTAAAGTTACTTTATGATAGATTCTAATTTTTTTTTTCTTCTATTTTTCTAAAAAAAATCATCCCAATACGATTTTTTTTGAAGTATTTTTTTTAAAAAATAAGTATTTTTTGAAAAGCCCATCAAAACGGGCTCATAATATTGGCCCATTTAGTGGCGGGTCACCCGAATGACGGCCTATCAGGCGAACGAATCGGGTATCCGGGACAAATAATCGAACTATCTAGAACACCTTGAATCCTGTCGAATAAACCAATCAAAATCTTGGTTTAGCATTTTGGCAGATGCTCTCTCAGTTTGTAAGTTGAAAGCTAAAAACACCGCTCTCCAGCCTAAGGTCCAACACTCTTAAGCGCCGAAAACACCAAACTTTCTCTCACATCCATATCCATGGCGTCCTCTTTCATCACCCTATCTAGACCCTTGACTTCTCACAGACAAAACTTCCCCTCTCTCTCTAACAACGCCCCAACAGGTACATTTTTCATTATCTTCAACCCTATTATCCCCACATTTCTTGAAATTTTGATTTAACACAATTTTGTGGTGTGTTGACCCCATTTCTTGCTTGCGTTAATTTGGGCTTTTGGCAGGTCTCAAGAAGAGCTCATTGAGGGTCAATGCAATTGCAAAGAAATACGAACCCACTAAGGTATTTCCTCTGTTTTTTTATAAGTTTCTTGTATTTGTTTTCTTTTGTGTAATTTGGAAGAAGAAACTGGAAAATGAGGCTAAATTATTGTGTTTTGTGTGTGTGTGTGTGTAGGTTGTGCCACAAGCTGACAGAGTCTTGATTCGCCTGGAGGCTCTGCCGGAGGTATTTTTGTTGATTTATTCCCACTTTTTGAATCAGCTTTCATTTCAAGTTAAAGTTGTGAGGTTTTACGTTAGGCATTGGCTTTTGGGAAGGTCACGTAGCTGCCTTTTCTTGACTTATGAAAATTATGCATTGATTGTGAGCCATTCATATAATTACTGGTTCATTGCTGATAATCACTCAGGCCATTTTGTGTTCATGTCAGACACAGTATGTTCAATCCAGCTGATCTTTCTAAGTTTGAGTAGATATTCACTTGTAAATGGTTGTCATTTTGTTTTCCCTCTGCAAACAGCCTAAAGTTTATCTGAATGACCACCACGTATGTGCTGCCAGCTGAGGTTTATATGCAACTATGCCTTTTCTAATAAGTTTGAATAAAAATTTCTTCTTTCCTCTGTCTTCAGCTTGTTTTCCCTTCCGTTCACCCCCCTACCGTCATACAATCTTGACTGTATGTGGTTCCGGTTAGCTTATTTTGAGGAACTATACCACTTCGTGTAAGGCTTCCTCTAACCATCAGAAAACCAACAAAGTGCATGCTTGCTTCAATTGACATAAGTTTTGACAAGTATACACATGCCTTTCTGTATAAATGCAATTCTTAGTTACCTCCATAGTGTCATTTAGATAACAGAGCATTTTTGTACGCAGAAATCAGCTGGGGGAGTTTTGCTGCCAAAGTCTGCAGTTAAATTTGAGCGGTACCTTGTGGGAGAGGTGTGTCAAGCATAAATGATTATAGAGATTCAACGTCTTTATTATATGCTCGTTGAGAGACATGTATTACTAGTGTCCGTATTTGCTTTCCTTAATGTCTCATGATTTCTTCTCAGGTTCTTTCTGTTGGCGCTGAGGTTGGGGAAGTGGAGAATGGCAAGAAGGTAAGTCCTACAAGTTTTGGATATTGTAGACTCATGTTTCATGTCATTAGCTTTTAAATTTTGCCTGTATCTGTGTTCATCTGGTTTTGGAAGATATCCAATCACATGGTTACTAGTTTTATGAGCGTTATTATACCCATTTTGACTTGTGTTTCTAATATGATAAATTGCTTCCATGCAGGTTCTTTTCTCAGACATAAATGCATATGAGGTATGTCATTTTGGGTTTTAATTAGTATAATGGTTTGATTATGGGATAGCATTTGAATGGATGGATTTGATCTGAAGAAAGGCCTTGGAGTTGAGGGTTTCAATTAACTTGGATGTTACATGGATTTCAGATCCTGAGTAACTACAAAAACACACACACACACACACACACACACACTTAAATCTGTGTTAAAAGGATTTGAAAATCATAACAATTCAAAATTATTGAAACTAGTCCAATGAATTTGTTTTTGTCAATGTTGCATTGCTTAGTTTTAAATCCTTAACACCTAAACTCATTAGGAGAAATTATCTAAATCCTTATCACCGAAACTCATTAGGAGAAATTATCTAAATCCTTGTCACCGAAACTCATTAGGCGAAATATGTAATATAAACAAGTTTCAGCAGCACATGCAAGTTCATGCATGTTGAGGAGACAGCGTTTGCAGTGTTCAAGCATACTATTAAAGTTAGCTTCTTTCTGGTTCAAACAATGACAAATTATGGTTTTATCAGGTTGATTTGGGAACGGACGAGAGGCACTGCTTCTGCAAAGCAGGCGACTTGCTGGCTGTTGTTGAGTAGACACAGTTTACAGATAGCAAAGTGCTAAAACCAGATTCACTTGTTATATCGAATCTACCATTTGTACTGTTTAAAGCGATATTGTTGCATGTAAACTTCTTGGAGAAACATGCTTTGGCTTGATGTCAAGAATTTTGCCTTTCTATTTGAGAATCATCAATAGTGAAGATCCAGTTTTAGCTTTTGTTGCCTTTAGAATCTGTGACAATGTGAATGTGTTGATCATTGTGGCAAATGTTGTCTGAAATTCCAGATAATAAAAGTTATTGGGTTCTCTATACCTGATTGTACCATGGTACGTCTGTTTTTCTGTCCACTTTTGAGGCCATGTCTTCAGGTTTTCAAAACTATATTTCATTAAAATGTTGCACATATTCAACTACATTCTAAATAAATTATTGAATGAGAATATAATGATGTAACAAAGTGAAATATCGATTTTTTATATAACGGAATAATATCTAACGGAATAATATTTGCTACGTGACTGATGTCTAATTTTGTTGAATGTAGATCCAATTAAATGAAATACCATGGAGTGATCATTGAGTGTTTTTTAAAATTGTAGAAGTCAGGAAAAAATAATCTAAAAGTGGAGCCTAAGCTTTTTCTGAAAAATGAGAAGCCGGAGCAAAACGTCTGGAAGTGTTTTTTCAAAAGTTGTTCAAAGTCGTTTAAAATAAAAATATTTTAAAAATACGTGTAATTATTATTTCCAAATGTAAGATTGTTCGACTTTTAAAAAAAAATTGCTCTATTATAAAAACACAGCTTGAAAAACATTTTTCGTAAAATCTGTTCAGACGGGTCCTATTCATTGTCATTATTCTATCTTCACCTTATGCAACGTTTTATACATTTTTGTTTCGTCTTTGTGGTTAATTTTCAAATTTATTTCATCTTAATTTATTTTTTCACTTAAATTAATAAAAACATTAAAAATAATAGTATCTTTAGAGAATGTAATAAATGTTTATAAATTCAGATTTACCATAAGTTAAACACATAATTATTTTTCATTATATATACACATCAGGTTTTTCTTACCAGTAGTGTTAAGATTATTAGCAAAACCTTCCGTTTAAGAAATAAATGAATGGCTGTTATAAATAATCATTAGTGACAGAAAGATAAAAGTATTTGAAGACTACACAGCCATGTCCGAGCACAATCCTTTTACAGCCTTGTTCAACAACCTAAACTAACAAAGCTGCCTGCAAAAATTTGTTTACTGCCGAGAAGAGCCACAACTTTAGCTTCTTATCGAACTCAATTTGCAGCCTCCGGGGTTCAAATACATGCTCTTAAAAAAGTGTTTCCACCTCAATATCACTGGAGGAGATGCCATTGAAGTCAGAACTCGAACAAGCGTAGCTCAACCATCCCCTCTTTTCTCTTCGGAGAATACCATGCTACCACCTTCCCCGAATGAAGCAGCCTCAGGGAGTAATTCAAGCTGTATATCACATCTTCCAGCTGTGGCCCACGTCTCCCAGACGATGAGTCGAGCGAAAACTTGGAATCCACTCGGAAAACAATTGGCCCAGCAACCTGCATCAATTCATGTACCATCAACATCGAAACTCTTGCTAAAGATACTTTACGAAGCAGTATAATGTGTAAAGATGCATATCATCACATATTAACTGATTATGCATATATTTAAATTTTTTTCATTCCGCAAACATCCGTCCAGAAAGAGCAATTCTCAACACGCGTATCTCGCCTGTTGTAGTGATGAAGGAATTTAGAGCATATATTGCTCACCTGCTGCTGAAATATTAGATTAAATCTAGGGGAAGACAATAAATTTGTTGATTGATCACTTTGTGATCTCCTGAAAAGGCTGGTCATCTTTTTGGCTAAAGCTGAAGCTGAAGCAATATCCAAGCGAGCATCCATCCTGGTGAGGTCTCCAAATGACTCTCTGAATTTCCCATGTTGGAGAGTATAGCATACTGATCCAAACAAATCAACACCAAAACGACCTCTGCTGGGTGAGCTTTTCAAACCTGCCAACCATGCCTCACAAGTACCCCCTAAATGTAAAAGGACAGATGCATAAAAACAATTAGAACTCATCGCAAAAAGGACACAGAGAAATAGAAAGCCTGCGCCTGTAAAATATTATATTTATAACAGATATGGAACAGTTCTTTTCAGAATAGAAAATGTAATATTATTAAAAGTTGAAACTGATCAAAGTTCTGTAATATGAATCAATAATATTATTTTATGTAGCTATAAAGTTGAAACAGATCAAAGATCTTGCCTGGACAAACTTATAGAAACATCCTCCATGACCTAGCAATAGTATACTCATACATCTAGTAGATTGCACTACCCCAATATTTTGAAAAAACTGAGTTTCATGCAAAAAGAAGACGGCTTCCAAAACAAGAAAGTACAATGCCCAATAAACGGGCCATCTGAAAGCACTACTATAATGCTTCCAACTTCAGGAGCCAAATTACACGTATGAAGGTGCTAGACATGACATTTGACAAGAAAAAGAATAGAAAATAAAAGTAGACTGCAATCGTGGTATGATAGTTGATTACAGACAATTAGTACAACAAAAGTACTAGAGGTTGTAGTAATATTCAGCGAAATCTTGACATTACCTACAATCCCTGATATGGCTGCATAAGGCTCTCTCAGACGACTATCATATGCAGGACGCCAAAATTTACCCCTTTGTGTCTCTACTATCACATCCTCCTCCGTTTCATTCACCCTCCATAGGTCCTTTGACTTCTCATAAGACAAGGCAGCTTTTGCACATACCCCAGGAAATAAAGCAGGTGGTGCTTCACCATTAACCGAATTAACAGCCTGTGGGACACCGCTAGTTTTGTGAATGCCAAAACGGTACCGCAATCCTGACTCGGTGATGAGGGATGAACAGTCCAAGGAGACAGATTCAGGGACTTCCCAGTATTTTCCTTTGCGGTCAACAAACAGCTCAGGCCATGCAGCTTCTAAAGTAATATCATGATCTGGAAGCTGAAGGGGGAGGAGGGAGGCATAGCAAAAAACTTTACATTTGCCACGAAGATAAGTTTGAATGGAAAAAAATGCCAGACTCAAGCACTCAATAAAGTACGAGCATAATAGAGAGAGAAGCTTCCATGTTGACTTTATGTCCACCCAATGACTGATCAAAGGAAACAAAATGTCAAACATGCAGTAACATGCTACTAGAGAAATTAATTTTCATGGAAAGAATCGCAACTGGACTAATTTTAGGATAAGTAATATCTGAAAGCTAGTACATTTTAACCTAAGCGGGTACGACTTTTCTCCGGTTCCTGAGTTTGTCATAACTCTGGAAGAGGCTTATGAATGCATAATGCAGAATCAATCTAAGATGCTTAGCATGTGACAACCAACTATATTTATATGTTATAAAAGCCGAGTCACTAGTTAAAAGAAAAAATCCATCAAAACATGTAGTAAATGCCACTCAAAGAAATCTGTTTTTAAGGAAAAAGAATCATGACTGGACTAATATTAGGATACATAGTATCTGCAAGCTCCAAACATAAGCTGGCCCCACTTATCTTCAATTCCTAAGTTTGTTAACTTATCACAACTCTGGAGCAGGTTATGAATGCACAGTGAGTATAAGATGACTAGCCTTGCAATTGCTGGTATCTGGTATCTGGTATATTCTTATCTCTCAAACAATAAAGAAACGTAAACACTAAGACAAACTCAAATCAGACCTAACAGCAATAGGAAAAGAGTGGGAGTAATGAGCAATTAAATACATCAAGTTCAGAAGTATGCCTTGTGAAACAGCATGGCCTTGGTGCACCACTTCTTCCTCTCACCATGCTTTTCAGTGCTTAATAATAAAGATGATGAGGGCGTTAATGGTATCTGTGAGCATAAGCCAATTGCATAGAGTGATTTGTCTAGGACATGCTTCGCAGCATCTTTAAGCAAAGGTAGCTCCCATTCTTCTGCAGCCGAAACTTCAGCTTTAATAGAAGATATCAATTTCTTTGGACGAAATTGCCCAATTAATCCAACCCACCTACGCACGAAAAGGTTTACAAGGTAGAGTTAGTGAATGAATAAAAATATTTGTGAAAGCAAGATTAGATGCTTCTATAGGGTGAATAAGTAATGGCACAGTGTTCATTGTGGTGGACATCAATTGATACTATGAAAAACGAGGTTCAACAAATTTACGGGTACTTGATGGAAATAAACATTTCCATGAACAAATAACCTCCGGTAATCTTGAAGTAGCCTCACAAACTATCAAGGCAAAATAAAATACAAGTACATAACTGAGACCAATCACTCTTGCAAATATCAACACCAAATCCGTAGCAATTTCCAGCCAGTAGCACCACCACAGCACCGTAGCCAGAAACATAGCTTTTTAGAACTAAATTTCAATTGTTTCTCGCATTTTCCAAAGCAAACCCAAACATTCCACCTAAAAAAAATTCAAATGCACATCACAAAACTAGAAGAGGAAACGCCGGCGTCATGGTGATCAAAGTCTTACCAGTCTTCAACAGTTAATTTGCAGAGAAGCGACTGCAGCGCGAAAGAGCCCAACTCTTTGTGATTAGCCGGGGGAGAATAAGAGGGGATAATTCCCAAAGGAAACCCACGTCCCAGTAAAGATAGCTGTTGAATTCTGAGGACTTTGCTCGCCCTTGCACCGTCGAGGGGTATGGGTTCCCCGGGAACAGCCTTGGAAACACCGTCAAGGGCCTGTGGAGTTGATATGTTTAGGTCCCAGAATGCTGCATCCATTGCTGTTCTTAAGTTAGCCATTTACACTGGCCCGAGTGTGTGCGTGTGTGTGGGGTGCGGTGGGGGAGGTTCCTGCAATGGCGGATGAGGGTTTGGGGTGATTCCTTATCCAGGCGTGTGATTTGAGTTTTTGGAATGGAGTGATTGTGAGGAGGGAGAAAGAGGACACAGGGCTTTTCCATGGGTTTAAAGTTTGGGTTAATTGTAATTTGATCCCTGCTATTCTTTTATTTTTATGATGTAACCCTTTTCTTTTTGTCTTTTTGTCTTGATAATATTAAAACAAATTAGTAAAGCAATTTAAATTACAAATTATTAAATGAACAAAATTGAAAAAGTATAAGCAATAATTCAACTCGTAAACAAAAGAACAAAAACCAGTATTTATGCCAAAACATCCTGTATATATATTGTTACATACAAGTCTCTCTTTAAATTGCGTTCAACCCCATTTTATCTATTTTCTATCAAGTTATATCTCTATTACTTGAATTCCAAGTATCCAACCTATCTGTCCTACTTTCTGTAACAAGTAATAGTAATAATATTTAACTCCAAGACTTGCTAGAATTATTGATGCTATAGAGGCTTATTAACTGTTATAATGGCATAATTTTTTTTTCTTTACAATGAATTATACAAAAGAAAGAGACGATAAAATGTATACAACTTATTTAAAATGGAGTGGAAAAATAAATTTCATAAAATAGAAAAACTACTATAGTCCCTTTCTACTAGTAATATTTCATTTTTAGATGTTAATAGTTAAGTAGTTTATAAAATATTGTTTAAAATTAAGGCTCAAAGATTGTGAAGTATTATGGTTTTAATTTCAATTTGTGTGGGTTTGTACACTTTAATAATATAACTTTGATTCCACTTCATAATAATTTAGTTATTTATTAATAATTATAATAATAATGATAATGCAACCGTTTTATAAACAAAGAAAATGTTAGTAGTAGGGTACAATGGATGAACTTTCATTTTATGGAGGACTATAAGAAAATAACCACGAAGAAACGTGATTTGGATTTGGATTCGGGTCAACACCGGGAGCGTTGACAGATCCATTTGCAGTGACCATTTCCGGGCGTTTTTGTTAAATAGCCTTTTCAAATTTTCTTTTTAATTAAATAGCCCTCAAGTTTTAATCTTTAGCTAGATAGCCTTTTTGTTTATTAACTCTAATTAAATGAGATTTAGATAAATAATCATCTAACTTTTAGACATTATATTTTAACCCCTAAAACCAAGAATATTGCAACCCACGATCAAAACCCTCGTCTCATTTCTCAGACAACCTGCGATTTCTTTGGGTAGTATTTTTCCTTCCACATTGTAGTCGAATATTGACAACCTGCGATTTATCAGACAACCTGCGATTTCTTTGGGTAGACAAACTGTACAAGAGTTTCTTCACAAAAAAGACGTAACTACTTAAGGTAAGAACGCCCTTCTTTGTGGTTTTAACTGTATAGAGCACCATTATTGCATCATTTCATAATGGGTTTTGGAAAATAACCATTAATTCGACAGTTGGGTTGGTGGTTCACCATTAATGGCGATCCCGTGCACGGGGAAGTGAAACAGTTAAGAGATCGATTGATCGATTGATCGACCGTAACTTATCGATTAAGAGATCTCTTGATGCATGTGATCGCTTGATCGACCATGATATATCGATTAAGCGATCTTGTGTGAATGGTCGATCTCTTAATCGACCATCCTATATCGATTAATCGATGTATTTGTGATCGATTAATCGACCACATTTATCGATTAATCGATCTTCTACCACATATATCGATTAATCGACCATAAAATATCGATTAAGCGATCTTCTTGTCTTTATATCGCCTAATCGACCACTTGATATCGATTAATCGATGTATTTATCATCGATTAATCGACCATAATATATCGATTAATCGATCTTTTTATCTTTGCATCGATTAATCGACCATGTTATATCGATTAATCGATCCTTTGTTTTCTGTCGATCGATCGTTTTTATTATTATTATTATTTTTTGGCGCTCGTGATAATTTTGCATTTCTGTTATCTTATAATATAGATATTTGGCAGCAAATATGGAGGAAGAATTTGTTGTAGGTGTTGAATTTGGCGAGTGGGTAGAAGAAGAGGCTTGTTTTAAGTGGACAGGGAAATGCAAAGTAACGACACCTCTTGTTGTTACTAAAGACATTTCTTTCAATAGCTTGATTGATAAAATTATTGAGAAGGGGCAACTAAGTTGTTCACGGGCTAATGTTAATGTGAAGTATATGATAACAAAGGCACCTCCTCCACCACACATAACACATCCAGCTGAAATAAAGTCGGACGATGATTTGAAGGTATACTTTGCTGATGTTGCTAGTGAGGGTTGGAGACCAATTCTAAAAGTGTCGGTGTTCAAGTCGAATATTGATGGTTTCAACTTTTACAATAATGACAATTATTTGAACAATGAAAATCCAGTATATGGTTGTACATCAATTGGTGACAATGACAATGTGGAGGAGCAATACACAGAGGAACTGCTTCACAATGATGTTATGGTCCACGAAGATGTCGCTATGACTCAAGAACTACATGAAGTGGATTTTGATGTCGCAGAAGAACCCATTTATAAAGAACATGTTTCAAGTGATAGGAGCGTGATAGGAAGTCAATCACGACATTCGTTTGATGATATGTCGGAGTTTCAAGTGGGGTGTTTGTTTAATAACAAAGCCGAAGTAGTAAGAAAAATTCAACTCATTGCTGTGAAAGCAAAGTTTGAGTATTCCGTCAAAAGATCAAACAAATCATTATATGTTGTAGCATGTGTGAGCCCAACATGCAAGTGGTGGATTCGTTGTTGTAAGTATATGAATTCGGAGAAATTTATTGTCAAGAAATATATTAGTGAGCACACATGTGGGCTGGATCATATATCAGGCCAACATCCCCAAGCATCGGCCAATCTCATAGGAGAATGTGTCAAGGACCAATTTGTCAAAGGGGAAGGACTCACACCTAGCGGAGTGCAGACTTATGTAGAAAAAAATTTAGGATGTTCTGTGAGTTATTGGAAATGTTGGAGAGGGCGACAACTTGCAAAGGATTTTGTGAGGGGAAAAGCAGAGCATGGGTATGCAGTTCTTGAGGCCTATCGTTTCATGTTGGAGTCAGAAAATAACGGAACCAAGACAGATTTGGTGGTCAACTCTAAAAATCAGTTTCAATTCTTTTTTGTAGCATTTGGCCAATGCATACGTGGTTTTTCATTTATGAGGAAGGTAATGGCTGTTGATGGATGCTTTCTTAAAGGAAAGTATGGCGGTACATTGCTAGTGGCCACTACACAAGACAATGAGAAGCATATTTATCCTATTGCATGGGCTGTGGTTAACTCTGAGAATGACCGTTCATGGGAGTGGTTTTTTTAAAATCTAAAAGATATAATTCCCGATAGTCACGAGATATGCATAATATCCGATAGACACGGCTCTATCAAGAAGGCTGTGCAACGTGTTTATCCTTTAGCACATCATGGGTATTGCATGAAACACATTGCCGAGAACTTGAAGCAAAAGGTTAGATGCGGTGATATCCTTAATCTATATTACTCGGCAGCTAAATCTTACACAGTTGGTGAGTTCCAACAACATTTCAGCCAAATACGCCAACTTAAAAGTAAAGTGGCTGACTACCTCGAAAAAGATATTGGCTTCGTGCGTTGGAGTAGAGCTTATTTTCCTGGTAATAGGTATAATATTATGACGACTAATATTGCGGAGTCTATCAACTCAAGACTTCTAAACGAAAGGGAATTTCCAATTGATGCTCTTTTTAACGCAATCCAACAAATCTTGTCAGAGTGGTTTTGTGAGCGTCGTATGGAGATGGTTAAATGCAATACACGATTGGTTCCATCAAAAGAAAGTGAACTTCGTGACAGTTTGGAAAACTCAGCATCTCTTGACGTTGTACAACTCAACGTGCATGAGTACCATGTGCGTGGCTACGGTCCGAATGTTGTTGTTGATCTTAACAATAATCGATGCAGCTGTAAAGTATTTGATATTGATAGGGTCCCATGCCCTCATGCCATAGCTGCTTTTAGACATCAGAATTTGCCCGATTTTGGTATGAGATTGTACTCAGCATGCTCTTCTGCATATAGAACTGATGAGTTTTTGCATGCTTATGCAGAAACAATCTATCCTATTCCTTCGGAGGATTTGTGGGTGGTTCCTGAATCGATAAAAGATATTATCATTGATCCTCCTCATGTGAATCCATCAAAAGGCAGGAAAAGAGTCAAGAGGATCCCAACTGCTTGTGAGGTTCATCAGAAGAAGAACAAGTGCGGACGATGCAATAAGCCAGGTCACAAGAAAGGAACCTGCAAAGAACCCCTTACAATTTGTAGTTTATGATCAAGTTTGTGCCTGTAAATATCACTACTTTTAATAAAGGGAATTTCAAGTTGATCATCAAAAGTCTATTTTGAATCAAATTCTTGTGTTTATATATCGAACAATCGACATATTATATCGATCAATCGACACAAAATATCGATCGATCGATATATTATGTCGATTGATCGATATCTCCACTTGTATTCTGTCCAATTTCTGAAGGCCAAGCCTTAAAGCAAAGAAAAAAGTCGATCAGTCGACATGGAATATCGAACGATCGACACATTTCATCGATCAATCGACATACGTTATCGATTGATCGATATACCTATTCCTCTTATTCTGACCAGTTTCAGAAGCACAAGTGTTGGAACCACAAAAAAAAAAAAAAAAAAGTCGATCAATCGACAATGTAAATCGATCATTCGACATTATTTGTCGATGGATCGATATCTCCACGCCTTAAAGCAAAGAAAAAAGTCGATCAATCGACACAATGTATATAAAAATATAAAATTGCAATACATACATAATCGATCAAGAATTTAATAAGGAAATAAATATCGATCAATCGATGAACCTATCGATTAATCGATAAAAAACAAATCGATCAATCGATGCACCTATCGAATATATGTATCGATCAATCGATAAACAAAAATCGAGCGATCGATGAATGTATCGATCAATCGAGTAAAAAAATCGATCAATCGACAATTCTAATTTTATTTTGTCAATACATATCGATCAATCGATAATAAACATCGATCCATCGATATATATAAAAATATCTAATCATACTATAGTATGACGTATATATACAATTTCAATACATACATAATACATATATATCTAATCATAATATAAAAATATATATATATCTATAGTATGACATATATATACAATTGCAATACATAATAGATATATATCTAATCATACTATAGTATGACATATATATACAATTGCAATACATACATAATACATATATATCTAATCATAATATAAAAATATATATATCTATAGTATGACATATATATACAATTTCAATACATAATACATATATATCTAATCATACTATAGTATGACATATATATATACAATTGCAATACATATATAATACATATAAATCTAATCATAATATAAAAATATATATATCTATAGTATGACATATATATACAATTGCAATACATAATAGATATATATCTAATCATACTATAGTATGACATATATATACAATTTCAATACATACATAATACATATATATCTAATCATAATATAAAAATATATATATCTATAGTATGACATATATATGCAAT
Organism: Petrea volubilis; assembly: GCA_026212405.1. NCBI lineage: Eukaryota > Viridiplantae > Streptophyta > Magnoliopsida > Lamiales > Verbenaceae > Petrea > Petrea volubilis. The sequence goes on from CM047875.1 coordinate 19,106,339, forward strand.
TTCAATACATACATAATACATATATATCTAATCATACTATAGTATGACATATATATGCAATTTCAATACATACATAATACATATATATCTAATCATACTATAGTATGACATATATATACAATTGCAATACATACATAATACATATATATCTAATCATAATATAAAAATATATATATCTATAGTATGACATATATATGCAATTTCAATACATACATAATACATATATATCTAATCATACTATAGTATGACACATATATACAATTGCAATACATACATAATACATATATATCTAATCATATATAAAAATATATATATCTATAGTATGACATATATATTATGTGTTTGTAGTATGACATATTATTGTATATTATATATATTATAGTATGACATATATATTATTGTAGTGATCGCTTGATCGATTAAAAATATCGATCGATCGATTGTTCCATAATATTCATCTTGTTGTGATCGTTTGTTCGATTACACTGATCGATTGATCAATTATGTGTTTGTAGTATGACATATTATTGTATATTATATATATTATAGTATGACATATATATTATTGTAGTGATCGCTTGATCGATTAAAAATATCGATCGATCGATTGTTCCATAATATTCATCTTGTTGTGATCGTTTGTTCGATTACACTGATCGATTGATCAATTATGTATTTGTTAATATTGGTCGTATAATGATCGGTTGATCGATTTTTTTGATCGATGGATCGATTAATTGTTTGTTCAAATACTGGTCTTGTAGTGATCGCTTGATCGATTACAAAGATCGATTGTTCGATTTTTGTTGTTGGATAACATTTTCGAGTCCTGCTGTGATCGGTTGATCGATTATAGTCATCGCTTGATCGATTACAAGAATCGATAGATCGATTATAAAGATCGATGGATCCATTTTTGCAATATTCTAAATCTTGTTGTGATCGCTTGATCGATTACAAAGATCGATTGTTCGATTTTTGTTGTTGGATAACATTTTTAAGTCATGCTGTGATCGGTTGATCGATTATAGTCATCGATAGATCGATTATAAAGATCGATGGATCGATTTTTGCAATATTCTAAATCTTGTTGTGATCGGTTGATCGATTATCAAGTTCGCTTGATCGATTATTATGATTCAATATTTACACATCTCAATAAATATTATGATTCAATATTTACAATTTACAAAATTTACAATTACAATTTACAAAATTTACAATTACAATTACACACCTCAATATTTACACATCTCAAAAAACAATTACAATTTACAAAATTTACACAGAAGCAATTTTACAGTGTTTCAAGTAGGGACAAGTGGATCCATTTTTCCAAAGAACATTTCAACAGCTAACCGCTTCCGGAACTCCATGATGTTATCGTCGTTCAACTTGTCCATCGCGGTGCCGGTCAAGTGAAATTCAATGAATTTTAATGCATACATCCCACAGTCCCCACTGAAAAATTATATGAAGCACATATATGAGAACAAAAAGAAAGAAGAGAGGAAATGTGATACATTACATAAAAAAGAAAATAAATACCTTCGCTTATTAAATGGACATTTGTCTAGATGTAAACTCCATTTTTGTTCAAGCAGCTTGCCCAACGCCCCAAAGTGACCCGTCTCTCTCAAGACTTTGGGGAATAATAAACATGCTGGTGCGAGCAGCTTCTTAAGCTCTGGACCCCGACAAACTTTATTGTTGCAATCTAGAACATGCACTTCCCCCTTATCCAAAATCCATGCGACGGCAACCCAATGCTGATTCTGTATGTTCAACACCCCATAGACTTTCTTGAATTCCACCCATGGGTCGGCATATTTTGGTTCATTGCCATTTGCATAGTCCAATAATTTCGGCATAATATGCATGAGTTCGATTGCATTATTCAAAGACTCGTTGTCGGTGTACCTACAGCTATCAACTTTGGAGGGTTCCACTCCAACAAAAAGCCGATCATAAGCAATTTCAAGCAGCTGCATAAACTGACAATCGACAAAACCTACGTCTTGATCATACAAAGTTGGATAATGCCTCTGTCTAATCCTCATAAGACATAGAGCTTCGTCGATATGCTGCAAAAATAAAAAAAATATGTCAAGAATTTAATAAGGAAATAAATATCGATCAATCGACGGAAAAATCGATCAATCGATGAACCTATCGATCAATCGATAAACAAAATCGATCGATCGATTAATGTATCGATCAATCGATAAACAAAAATCGAGCGATCGATGAATGTATCGATCAATCGATAAACAAAATCGAGCGATCGATGAATGTATCGATCAATCGATAAACAAAAATCGAGCGATCGATGAATGTATCGATCAATCGAGTAAAAAAATCGATCAATCGACAATTCTAATTTTATTTTATCAATATATATCGATCAATCGATAATAAACATCGATCCATCGATATATATATATCGATCAATCGACACAATAATCGATCAATCGATAGTTTATTTTTATTGAAAAAAAACTGTAACTTACCTCTGATTGGAGCCATAGGCCTTCACCCAAAAGCGTGTGGAAAAATGACTTGTCCAACGTCCCCATTTTACCATAAACCTTTTTGCCTTCTGGGCCTGATTCATACCACTGTAAGAAGTCAGATAACCTTTTTGAATCAAGTGGCGTAAACAAATCAGGCTTGGATGGTTGGGCAGCCACTTTCGCTTTCTTCCTTTTCCCACCCTCTTGAGTGAACGGAGACTTCGCGTATTTGCTTTTCTTTTTCGTTCTCTCCGGTTTCTTGTCCACCAATGCATACAGCAAGTCAATTCTTTTTTCTGTCTTCTCCATTCGTTCAGTCAGAAAATTTTTCAACCCGAGAATTCCATCATCAATGCTTTTAATTTTTTCCATAATTTCAATCGATGATGGATACGCACCGGCTTCCTTGGGTTGGGCAGAAGTGACTTGCTCCTTGATAGACTTCAGTTGTTCAATGATTTCATCATGATGTGCACACGATGAAGATGGAGACTCCCTCACTTCCTTGGGTTGAGCTGAAGTGACTTGCTCGTTGATGCATTTCAATTGTTCCATTATTTCATCGTGATGCGCACACGGTGATGGTGGACGAATGTCTTCCTTAAGAGGCAGGCTTGGTTTGGGGGCAGGAGTTCTATTCAGGATTGGTTTTGGGGAGGGAGGTGGGGTTCTTGAGACTGTCGCTTCTTCATGATGCTGGAAATGTGGCACCCCTTCGCGTTTAAACTCAATTAAGTCAGCATCATGCTCAGAAGAAGACCTCAATTCTGTAATCCCTTCCAAGTCTCGAGTGAGTTGATCGATTAGATCGTCAGAAATCTCTTGCAGATCATCAAATAATCTCATGTAAGGCTCTCTCAACTCCCTCTTTGTTGGGCGTAGGAAGGGACGCACGACCACCTCTTTGCATTTTGAGATTGCATCTTCAACCATCTCAAAAGGCAACTTTTCCGATTTTGTGGAATGCCACCTCACAATTCTTGGAAGTGGCAACAACGGATCATCCTCATCTGGAACCATGGGAAACCCGATGTTCTCAAAAGCAGGGACAGCCTCATAAGCCCAAGCCTAAATGCAAAGAAACAAATCGATCAATTAAGGAATATCCTGAAAATTTTCAAAACATCGATCAATCGACAATATGTATCGATCAATCGATAAAACATATCGAACGATCGATGTCACACAGTCGATCAATCGACAGTGTATCGTTTGATCGACAAATGCAATCGATCACTCGATACTAGGTATCGATCGATCGACGACAACACATTCGATCAATCGACATAACAGTCGATCAATCGACTAAATATATCGATCAATCGATATAAAGATCGATTGATCTACAACATAAATCGATCAATCGATACATTTAGTCGATCAATCGATTATAATGATCGATCAATCGATATTTGAATAGAAATATGAGTTTACCTGTAAGGCCCAAGGAAATCCGACAATATTGTAGGACTCTGTTTTTCGAAAGTCTTCTCCTTTTTGAACCCATTGGAAATATTTTTTCTTCAATTCTCTTGTCCGGAGAGACTCCATTGTCATCACAAACGACTCCCTTCCCCATGGATAAGAATTGAAAAATTCCAGATTGTTGACAAAGAGAAGAAGGTCTTCGTTCACGTTTTTGTGGTCGTCCTTGGCCAAAAGGAATGTATGAACAAACCATACGAGACATAGTTTGAACTTGTCTTCTGCCGAAAAACTTTTCTTTTTCATGCATTCATCCAGGTCTGGAATTTTTACTGATTGTTTCTTATTACCCAGAACCTTCTGCAAGAAATTTTTGCTCTTCTCGTCGTTTCTCATCTTGTCCATTTCATTATTGGGAGGGAGGGGACCACAATTCAGACCAGTGACTATGGCGAACTCCGGCATGCCAAAACGAATGGGTTTGTTGTCGATGGCAAACCATAGCTCCCAGTGCTTCTTGCACTGAATCTGACGGAGCATACGGTAATGGCAGAGTTGTCCAGAAAATGACCAGAAATTCGTCATACGTAATAAATGGCCAAAACAGGTTTCAGAGAACCTCGACAACATATTCTCTCCCAAACCCATTAAAACTTCCTCCATTTTCCGAAGCTTAGCAACAGAAGATCTCACAGTCACCCTCACTGGGAAGTATTTGATGTCATCCAATATTGTCCGGAGTTGGTAACTATTAAAGCTGATAGACCGCGAACAAGATGGAATGGATAGCTCATCATCAACTGGAACATCCTCTTCTTTATTTTCCTATGTTCAAACAAAACACCAAAAAATCAGTTAATAGTGCAAAACCTTAAACCCTAAACCCTAAATCGATAAGGACAATCGCTTAATCGACATTAAAATCGATCAATCGACATTAAAATCGATCAATCGACATTTAAATCCCTCAATCAACAATGACAATCGACCAACGGTTACGGTTGAAAATAATGGATTAAAGTACCTGTTCTTCTTGTGGAGCAGCACCGGTTTCCACGTTAACCACTGGCTCGTTCGTCAACGGCTCGTTCATCAACGGCTCGTTCACCAGTGGCTCGTTCACCAGTGGCTCGTTCTCCAATGGCTGTTGTGCTTCTTGTGGTACAGCATCGATTTGTTGGTCTTTCCTTTTTTCCATTTTTAACAGGTCTTGTAGTAAAGTGTAAACGTGATTAAAGTTTTCAAGGGATTTTTTTTGGGAAATCGACGAGACAAAGAGGGGAGAATTAAATTTTTTGGGATTTTATCAGGGTTTCACGACGATTTTCTTGAGTTCTCAAATGGATTCCAACTGAGATGAGAAGGAAGAGAAGAGATGAGGAAGGAGGAATGTGAAGCGTCTCTGAGAAGGAACTAAGAAAGTGTACCGCGCGGTGTCTATTATGATGATACGCTATGATCGATCAATCGATATTATATGATCGATCAATCGATATATGAAGATCGATGAAGCGATATACGATAATCGATTAATCGACATATTAAGATCGATTAATCGACTTTTTTGGATCGATTAAGCGACATATCTTAATCGATCAAGCGACATGTTGTGATCGATTAATCGACATGTTGTGATCGATTAAGCGATATGTTTTGATCGATTAAGCAACACATATAGACGATCGATTGATCGATATAGTATAAATTATAAAATTATTTATTTACAAATCGACCCCCGTCCAATCCTGAAGTTTTTAGTTTACTTTATTGACCTTTAAATTATGCCACATCGGATATTTAACTTAAAAAAAAAGGGAAAAAAAATTGAGGGCTATTAAATTAAAAAAAAACTTGAAAGGTCGGATGAACAAATTTTCCGGACCATTTCCCTAAAACCCTTTCGAAGAGACCGAGGAACAGAACAGAATCGGAGGAACAAAGGTAAAAATATGGATCGAGAATCGCTGGAGAAGAGACCCGCAATCCTCGTTGTCGGAGCCCCCAACGTTGGCAAACGAGCCCTACTTTCGAGTAAGCCTCGTTTTTCTCTTCCTCATCTCGTCTGGATCTTTCTTTTCTTGATTTGTTTCTTGATTCGGTTTCATCTTCGGTCGACGTATTTATACGGAATTACGAGTATACAGAGGAATTGAATGACGTTAGTGAGGGTGTGTTATGCAGAATAATTGGATGACTCTGTGGATTGGCGGGGTTGAATTAAGACTGGAAATTGTTGTGGGCAATAGGTTAAGTCTGTTACTAAGGGAAATTAAGGATCCTGGTAATGAATTTGGAAAGTCAAGGGTATCAGGGAAGATTAATTAGTACCTGTTGAGAGCATTGCAACGAATTCATTGCCGTAGTGTAGGCATGTTTCTACTGAAACAGCTAGCGACCAGGCTTTTTGATTTTAGTGGATAAGTAGCGAATTCGGATATTCACCATTCTTGAACAACAAAATGGTGCACTTGGAGAACTTATTTGGTGAAGAATTTCTTTCTTTCACAATTTCGGGTTCTTAGTATTTTTCATGCTAGTTTTCTGTGTGCCTGTTTCAGAAGTGGAGAACAACTGTGAGGAGGAGGATAAACCTTTTATCGGGATATTCGTATTTGGCAAAGAGTTGGGTATTTTTAAACTATAAGAGTTGACGAATTAGAAGAATGACTGGCTCCCACTATGAAATATTTCCATCTCTCTTGACTTGAGGCTAGGGGTAATTGATTCGTGCCAAACAAAGCACTATTCAAGTTTTGTTTTCAATTTCTTATCGAGCTTGAAATCCATTTGAATCTGGTTTTGATTATTAAACAAGTTGAGCTTAAACGAGCTTTAATCGAGCCAACTTGAGTTGAGTTTGAGTAATTTGGTATATTTGCACGTATATTGCCATATTTTGATTAGTCGAGCTTCAAGTCTTATCGAACGAAAAAATGTGTTCAAATTTGGTTTGGTATGTTTAATGAACGAGTTCAAGTGAGCTTTTTATGATCGGTTTCGAGTTGAATATCAAGTAGCTTGACTTATTTTTCAGTCCTACTTGAGGCCTTTTGTGGCTACATGGTTTTTGTTTTGTAATGGGTTTCGCCAGTCTTTCAATGTTTTTGTCATTCCACAAGTAGACATTTTGGTTGAGGTTGTGAACAAATATACTGTTCTTTTCCTAAGTTGTGAAAATTCATTAGCTTTCATGGTGATCAGAAAATTTGTGAAGTTTCTTCTTAATTAAAGGGCAACATTTAGCAATGCCATTACCTAGTTTGAATGCATTCAAGAATGGCCATGTCATTCAATTAGATTTTATTTTGATAGTGATGAATTTGTGATTTTTTGTGCAAAATGATTATGAGTTACTTTTTTGATTGACCATAATAATTGTTCACTTATTAATATAATGTTGGATGTAGGACTACTTAGCGTGGACTTCGATGATGCCTCCGACCCATCATCTGAGCTACTTGTCCATGGGTAAGTTACTAGACGCAAAGACCAATTGGCCAATGACAAGGTGCCTTTATCTCTTAAAAGATCGTCAACATCTAGTGACAATCTGAATGTGGTTTCTTTGTAAGGTGGACTATCGACACAAAATATTATACAGCAGATGTTTCAGTTTGGATAGCACAACTTTCTGAAGAATTATCTATTGCAAGCTTTCCAATTGTTGACCGCACAGTTGCCCTGGTGATGGTGTTTGACGTTAGTGATGTAAGACTTGAAGATTTGTTCCCTTCTTGTAGGGCCTTATAGGGGAATTCTATCTTTTATCCTTGACTGGTTCTTTAATCTCCAGTATTCTGATTTACATGCGGCTTGAGGTATAATATGATATCTTACTCAACTTTATATCTGCAGCTCTCATCTCTCGTTTCTCTTAAAGAGTGGGTGTCTCGCACTGACATCCAGAAGTTTGACATACTGCTATGCATTGGTAACAAGGTGGATCTTCTTCCTGGTCATTCTGCTCATCTGGAGTATAAGAGGCGTTTGCTGAAGCGTCAAGAATCATCTGGTAATCCTCATTTGGACTTCTCTGAATATGGCATATCTGAAACTGAAGGAAGTAGTTTGTTGGGAGATGAAGAGCCGTCGTGGGAATTTAAGAGGTCCTGCTCAGAATGGTGCCTTGAACATAATATTGAATATGTTGAAGCTTGTGCATCTAATGCTGATTTTGACCGATGTAAGGCCCTCTTATGGTTCTTATTCCTTGTTCCATATCACCTGGAAACATTTTTTACTCATACTTCCTGTATAAATTTTTTAAAAATTGGTGTAGTGGTTTCTTTTAACTTGATTTTCCATGGTTGGCCCTTTCTCTCATCATTCTTATTAGTATGAATCTTTTTGGATAGGAGTTTCTGTTGGGAAAATTACATAGAGTACGGATAATGCATGCAGCTAGGAATGTGTAACAAATTCTTTGTTTTTCTCAGATACTGATTTTCTTGTCTGGTAGTTGTACCGGACTGCCAAAAGGGAGAGCCACAGAATATGGCACAGTCAGATGGTACTTTCGTGAGATTAGGCCTGTTGTGACAAATACCTTTAAGTGCTTCGTCTAATGCCTTTATGGAAAAACTTTGCTTTATGTGTTGATATTCTTTCAACCACATTTAGACTTGGTGATTGGTATTTTTCACAAATAGTTTTGCTCAATGCATACCCTCTGAACTGAAAAACTTCTTTGGTTGTCTTGTTGAGAGTGAGGAGATGTACTAGTGTTTTAAAGTAACTTAGTATTACAGGTCTCTCGGTAGATGGTGATTCACAAGGTGTTGAGAGACTTTATGGGGCTCTCTCTGCTCATATGTGGCCTGGAATGGTGTTGAAGTCTGGTGATAAGATAAATGAACCTTCATTACCTGAACAAGAAGGTTGACATGCTCGCTGGTTTGATTTAGGTGTTTGTTGTACTATCAATCTACTGAATACCCTTTCAACTTTTTGCAGAGTTGTCAGAAGAGGAATCTGATTATGAACCTGAATACGAAATGTTATCATCTGGTTCGGCAGAGCTATGGGATGACGTAGGATGGATGTCTGCAGATGGTCCTTCGACCTCAGGAATTAGGCCATTGGAAAGGGATCTTGAAACTTTAGAAAGAGAAAATGAAGTCCAATCAGGCAGAGAAGAGTACCAGCCATCAACATTGGTTCCTCAGTCGCAGGAAGAACCTGACCAGGAAGAAGCAGCTCTGGCCCATGAAGCTGACAAAACATCAGAGCTTGATGAGGATAGAACTTATGATTTTGAGGATTTGGAAATGCTGATGGCTGAAATTGGAAATATGCGCGATGGCTTGAGGTTGATGCCTGATTTCCAGAGGAGGGAAATGGCTGCAAAGTTGGCCATGAAAATGGCTGCAATGTTTGGGGACAGTAGTGGAGATGAGGAGGAATTATTGGTTGATAAGAGTGAGAAGATATAAGGTACGCTAATATTCTGTATTGCCAATTAGCTTGCGGTCCGATCCTATAATTTGATAACCAAATTACTAAGGGCGATCAGCTCAGGTATGCATGTGAAGGAAATTGGCTAATTGTCAGCTGAAGTTTGCTTGTGAAATGTTGTTGTGCAGCACAAAATGATCTTTGAGAGGCTTGTCAAGTTCAAGTTTCTATATTCTGTGCCATATAGAACCAGTTAAATTCAAGCCATGAGTTCTCTGTGAAGATACTGTAATTATACGAGATTTTGCATCCATTTTGAATTAATTTTATGAAATATTACGTAGTCGCCGGGGGGGGGGGGGAGGTTAGTTTTTGTATGTTCCCTCATTTTCTGCTATGCTCGTTCATGCCCGTGCTTCGATGCTGATAATTGACATTCTACTGTGCTCTTCTCCATCATCTTTACCGTGTTTTGAAGTGTCCATCTTTATGAAGGTACGTATGCTCATCATTATTTATGGAGTTCTTGGGGATGAAGTTTATACTTTCAATGACCAAAGAAACCCATGCTTAAGGTATGAAAAACATAGTGCTGCATTACTTTTTTTGACTGCTGAACATATATATCTTTGATGATGCGTATAAGCAATAAAATTAGAGGGACCCATATGTGCTAACATGTGATGTAAGCCTAGAACATAGGTTTATGGCTACTTGAAGGTGACTACAAAACCCAATTATATTGATATCCACTTAATGGGGATTCTTCAAGTATTGCCTTGGTTTGGGTTGTTTGTCTGAAAAAGAATAAAAGCATTGTGTATTATAGGTGTGGTTCACAATTGTCATACTTGACTTGCCTTATAAATCTTGTGGATGAAAAAGTCAAATGCTAAATCGTAGCAAATGAGCTATAGGTGTGCTAGGCTCTCTAATTTGTTGTTATTTATCGCAGTTTTTGGATGAAATACGAAATTATTTTATGTAAGTGTTTGGGTCATTATTCTGTATGCACAATATGTAATCAATAATGTGCTTAAATTGTTTGATATATAAGGGGAAAAGAATAACCAGGAGAAGGAGATACAGAAATCTTGAAGTAACGGGGGGTGTTTTTGCAAGCACTATAGAAAAAAAGTGCTTTTTCTACTTCTGTTGAAAAAAAGCAGCTCCGTAGTAGTGTTTTGTTATTGAAAAAAGTTGAAATAAACTATAAGTTGGAAGAATTTTTCATGCTACTTTTTCCAACATTGGTTTCTATTTTAAAATTCAACTATTACTCTTCACATTTATTTTTTAAGTATAACTTACTTTTACTACTGATTTTTTCTCCAACTTTTTCTTTAACTTTTACTTTTTTAAAAGTAAAAGTGTTAGAACTTGTGGCTGTGCGTATCTATAAAATGTGTACATACCTAATTGTGTTATTGGCTGCTTATTTATTACCACGAGGTTTCGTAGGGATAGGATCGCACGGGGCTTACACACACACTATTTAACTAAATTAAACATTAATATCTTCCTTAATCCCTAATATAATTCTCCTTTGCCCCCATGGTTAAATAAATTCCAGTTCTTTATATTGTAAATTAAAGTTATTCGTACAAGCGCAATTAATTAATTTCAAATCCCTAACTTTCAAATCTCTCTATACAAATAAACTTTAGTTATGATTTTCGGGGATTTATGCCTATTAATTTAAAATCCATATTTTTAGCCACACTGCTGCATGATGGAGAGCTCCAAAATTCGTCACAGGCCAATAACTAATACTAGCAGATGTGGTGTTCTCGATGCGTATGCAAATTAAAAATAAGATATAATATGATCGTGTGTTAAAAACTTGAAAAGCATAGTATTAAACATTTATTTGAATATATCTTTTTAAGTATTTTTCATATATTCATAAGATTTGTGAAAGACAAAATAATAATAATAATAAAAATAATTGATTTAAAATTAGATTAAATTATACGATTGAAAAAAAAAAAAAAAAAGAAGATGAAATAGAAGATAGTGATATGAGAGCCGAGAGATGAAAGAGAAGATTAGAATGAAAAATTAAAAAAATCACATTGAAGGGAACAAGAAGAAGAAAGAGAAAAATGAGGAGAGAAGAGAAATGAGAGGGGGGGAAATTATCAAACTAAAAGTACCAAACAGTTACTAGAGAAAAGGTCCTACCACTTTATAAAAAATGCCCTTGGGAATGTTATAGCTCAGTAGTGGGGGTTCTAATTTAATATTTTTTTGTCTTCTTTCTTTTTTTCTTTGGGTGAGTTTGTGTGTATGTGTGGTGTTCTGGTTGACATCTATAAGGTGTCCCAAATTAATTATATTAAAAATGTTTTATAAAAATGTATAAATTAGTTTGCAAAACCTTATTATTAATCATAATCTCGACAAAGAATATACTATGCATCAGCCAGACGATTATGTTGATCTGTGATCAGTGTTTTGTTTGAATATTGTGACAAAGAATATTGAATGTCTGTCACCACCTCCTTCCATGTTTTGTGCATTTAACATGAATTACTGAGAAAGTTTAATAAAAGGGTAGGCTCATTTTGAGTTACTACTCGAAACTATCTTGGGTGGTTACGTGGTCAAAATAAATTTAATTATGTTGCGTACAAAGGTATATTAACTTAAAAAAACTACTTGCACATGCAAGTGTTTTGTTGGTATAATGCACATATTTATGTGCAAACATTTAAGAACACGGCTTTGGGTAGCATTAATATATTTGTGCACTTGCTAATAAATTTATAAGCATTAATACATTAGTACAGATAAACAGTAAGCATCAGCCGCAATACGATGTTTAACGACAAAGCATGCAACTGGACAGATACTTCTAACTGCAACACACACACACACACACACACACACACTATAATATATATAGTACAATTATATCAATAAGTGATATTAAAATGACTAGCAAGAAGATACAATGAATCAGATTTTGATTCATTTGTCTGATTTAGCATATCAAAGATTTTTGACTCAATAGGTTGAAGCCTTTGTCTGGACCTTTGATCTAATGAATAATTTTGTAAGTATTGCACCTAATATAATACATTAGGCTGGTTGAATAAACAACATGTGTGCATTTAAAAAAAAATTTCTTCTTTATTTATTAAATTAAAATTATTACATTACTTCTGCATATATGTCATCCATTCAATTATTCGATACATAATACCGACTGTAGGATGGAATATATTTCTAATGGATATATACCCTACCTTTAAAGGATTGGATAGTGTAATGTTGGGATTCGAATACTAACAGTGTGTAGGTGATGCGTGTGATAGTATAAAAAAAAAAAAAAAAAAAAGAGAATGAAAAGAAAGAAAGAGAGAGAGAGAAAAATAGGTTGAAGCCTTTGCTCCCATATAATTCCTCCACCAAGTGGGAACAAAGGAATTGACTTTTGATTTTCAATCTTTGGAACTAAGGTTGGATTTTTAAAAATATAAAGAATATAATGCTATCATTTTAAGAGAAGATAGAATTCGAAAATTTAAAAATAAAAATTAAAAAAAGAACATGTCTAATATGCACTTATATAAATTTAAAGTCACTACAAGAAAAAATAATATTATTGACAATATTTAAAAATGATGATATAAAAGTTGTCACTAATGATTGTATTAAGTGACAACACATTCTATTTTATCACTAATTAAGTTTTTATGGTGACAATAATTTATATGTCGTCATAATATAACTTAATGGTGACAAGAATTCATGTTTTGGTCGTCACCATTAACAATTAATGACACACATATAGCGACAATTTGGTGATAACAAAAATTGCTCTTACAATTTTTTGATGAGATTCTATTGTCACTAAATTATCACAATACGTATGTCACTAATTGTCAATTTTGTATTACTTTGTCACCTTTTTACACTATGTTGTTACCATTAATATTGTGCAAACTATATTTAGTGACAATATAAATTTATTATCAATAAATATATATAATTAATGATAACTTATTCAGTATCACTTGTTATATTATTATAAATTTACTCATTTTCTTATGGTGAGTGGATAACTATAATTTGGATCATCTATTGCACTTTATATATACATACAAATTATTTATTTGGACATATACGATATACATATATATATATATATATTATAGTGTACAATAGGGAATATGTCGCCCCCATTGAGTCTTGGTCCACACTTGTTATTATTTCTGTAACATCTGCACATACAGTAGAAAATTTTTGTACGAAACCAAACCCACTTATACCTTAAATGGTCGGGGTTGTACCGCAATTTGCATGTTCTAAATAAATTAATATGTAGCATAATACGAATTATTTGATGCAATAATATAATTCGGGATTGAATTCTTAAAAAAAGAAAAAAGAAAAGGATATCGCACCAATCCATCACCACTAATCTCCAGTAATACAATTGCATTACAGACTATGTTACAATCATTAATACGTGATACACGTATTATTGACAAAGCGGTTGATATTCAAAAGTAAAATTTTCAGCCTTTTTCTAAATATTAGAAGATTTGGATGGGCCATCGCTAGGGCCACTCCTATAAAGCCATTTCCCACGGGAACATCATCAGAAAACAAGAAACATTTATAAATACAACCCCCCCCCCCCACACACACACACCCACACAAACACATACCCGAACGCAAAAATGAAGGCCTTTTCTCTATTCTTTCCTACAATCCTCGTCCTCTATATACTAATCACAATCCATGGCACCAAAGGCCAGAGTGATCTAATCAACTCCACTTGCAAAACTTTCTCTCAAAGAGATCCAAACATAAACCGCAACTTCTGCACAACATCCCTCCAGGCGGCCCCGGCCAGCTGGTGCGCCACCCTTCCGAGGGCTCGGCATCATCTCCATCCGGCTCGTTCGCTACAACATAACCGACACGCGTTGCCACATCAAGCAGCTCCTGAGAAACAAGAAATGGGATCCCTATGTGAAGCAATGCCTGAGTGATTGCTTGGACCTTTTCTCGGACGCGATCCCTACTGTCAAACAGGCCATGAAGAGCTTCAACAACAAGAGTTTTGATGATGCTAATGTGCAGATAACTTCGATCATGGATGCAGCGACTACGTGCGAGGATGGGTTTAAGGATAGGAAAGGTGTGGTTTCGCCTCTCACGAAGAGAAACAGAGACGTGTTTCAGCTTTCGGCTATCGCACTTTCTGTTTTGGGTATGATTAATACTAATAATCAGGCGGGATCGTAATCGGGGTGTTTGGTTGCTCCTGATGCTGGTGTGTGTTGATCATTAATATTATCTTGTTTTATATACTGGTTTTTTTCGAAGAATTTGAAGTTTGATTATGTATATTTATTTTGTTGGGATTTATTTGGCGGTGCAAGTTAATGTTTTTGTGTGAATATTATCAGCCATTGTTGGTTGGAGTGTTTGTTCAAAGTGGAACGTCAAGATGATACTGTAGAGGTATTAGAAATGTACTTGTTGAGTAACAGAGGCTTTATTTGATCTTGACAAGCAATTTCATAGGACTGAAGTGACTTCTACTTTATCTCTTACCTTATAAGTACTTTCTATATATTTAAATAAATAATGCTATGTAAAACCCTTATGTTTCTGTTCTACTTCAAATTGGATTCGATCGAAAGTAAACTCATCATAATCATTTGTCATGCAATTAACTAGATGTGATCAAAGTTTGATCTAAATGTGATTCTTCTTAAACTATGAAATACACGCATATGCGTGCGCACACAGACACACACATATATATTTCCTACTGAAAAAGAACCACGAGGCCTTGCCCAATATAAAGAACCCATTCATGACTAAACCTTTCAATTTCCATATCCAGCTTTCTCCTTTAATTACCATAACTAGTGGATGTTACTAAATAGCAGTAATACGGTCGCACAGCTACAATTTGAACCATGGCGACAAGCTCCCCACTCCTCTCAAGGTTGTATACTTGTATATGTTTATTAGGCCAAAGCACCCATATACATACATGCATATACAGTCACTAAAATATCACACATGTTTGTTCGTACAACTGTTTATGGATGAGTAGTGCGTGTAGCACATGGAACCGCACACGCACACACACATGACACAACATGTTTATGCAATCAATGCTAGCTTACTAAGGAGCAGTGTAACTGTGTAAATGCGTGCACTTGAATTAGCTTTTCGAGGCTCCTAAGAAAGGAAATTTCATCAGAACAAATAAAAGTTCTCGTCTAGAAAATGTTTCTGTACATTCTTCTACTCGAACATATCATGAGGTACCACGTCCTTTTAAAGTATGGTAACATTCACTGTCCCGGACTCAACCCACATAATGCTTCACCTAAAACTCATTAGGCCTGTAAAACACACACACAAACACCACATAGATGAGATTTGTTGAAAATTCTTCAATGAGATTAAGACAAAATGGCAAATTTTGGTCTCGCAAAAAGAAATATTTAGAAGTCAGTTTACTCTCTGAAATTGCTTGTAGACACCTGGTGGATCTTCAGAACAGTAAGATAACACACAAGCAACAACGTGCACTTGCCACAATAATCTAAGCAGTGATAATACAAATTATTAACTCCAAATTGGGGATTTTTTTTTTTTTGTCAAATGGGGCCGAATTATTTCCCATCCTGGGATCAAATTTCTACAACAGCCGACAGTCGAACAAAGACTGGACATAATGTCCAATTGCATTGAAGAGATGAAAATGCAAAACAAAAAAGTCCGGCATAACTTAGCTAGCCATTGGATGGTTGTAAATATATTCGATTGCAAGAGGACATGAGTCAATTTTATCAGCCTCCTTGTCAGGGATTTCCAACTTAAACTCTTCCTCAAGAGCCATCACAATCTCCACAGTGTCTAAGCTATCTAAGCCTAGATCCTTCTGAAAATGAACATCAGGAGTCACCTGCAGATATTAGAATGGAATACAGTGAAATTCCCTTAATTCCAAGTATGGAGGATGGTGGATGATTTGATATCAAAATCCATACAAATATTAACACAGACAGTGACACACAAGCCAGACATGAACAATCACTATGAGATTCATAAAATAAACGTAGGTGTTAGTGATTGTTCAACCGAGTTGAAATTCATGCTAAGGTCTCTACTAAAATTTTAACTTCAAAGGACTGATTTCCTCAATTAGATAGCTGAGGTCATTGTGGAAAAGAAGAAGGAAATAATGAAGAGAGTCAGAGACAGGAAAAAGGGCTATACATGTCTTTCTGTCAGGTATGAAGGCTCGCACAGCCACTAATTGGTTTTGTGGTTAGACAATGCACGTAATATATGTTTCTCTCAATGCTACACAAACATGGAGAAAAAGCAGGATACAAAGAGCTAGGGCCTTGTAGAACCAAGAATAATACTATATTAATCAGAGAAACTGCAGTAGCTTGGCAGTTTATTGTTTTAGAACTCAATGAGAGTAGTAATGTTGTTTGGAAACTGATCAAGCACATTAGAAATATTATCAATCCAGGTACAAGGGGTAGGAAAATCTTACGCATCACTATATTTGATTTTCTTTTTGTGCAAGGATATAACCCATATCATCTACTTTCACTCTAATTAAAAGAAAAACGCACAAATTCATTGTTCCATTCAAACTGGAGGGTTCACCACTTATGAGTACAGGCATTATATTAATCAATTTTAACTGGGCTTTCCCTATTGATTTGAGGCAATAGATAGCCTAACCACTTATGAGAACCAAGACCAACTGTACTAAACAGGTTCATTGTTGGCAAAATAAATCAAACTTATATTTGAACTTTGAATTAAGCACCCGTTTCCACTTATTCCCTTGAGTCCATTAACTGCAATTTTCTCTAACATGAAGGAACAAATTCGTGAAAAAATGTGTCCTACCAAGGAAACTAAAAGTTAATACAATGTATTGCGAGCATGATACTAAAATCTTGATGGAAAGTGGACTCAAATGTGTCACCTATGAGGAACTTATGTTCACATAAAGCCTTGCCAAAACTATACATTGACTTCTACAGACACAAATCACATTTTTCCTTCAGGACAGCATTTAAACTCATAAAAAGTCTAAGAGAATTTACATAAAACCAAGGCAGTCATCTTTCTTGTCTTTAACCACTACACTAATAGCAAATTTCTGGAAAGGTAAGACAACTCATTGAAAGTACATTAATCCCAGGATCAGATCATTTCAACAAAGAAAAATCTCCCAAATCACTAAAATAAGCTATTTTTCAGATTAATGAAACACTGTCCTAGCAACTGTTCTCCATTTCAAAATCAATCTCAAAGAAAGAGGGCGCCTCTTGTTCTCTTTTCATTAAAGAGATAGTTGAGAAAGAATGAGAGAAGTCTCGTGAGTTGTGTCCCATTCCACTAATCTTTCCATCTATAAATTTGAAACCTAGACACTCATATTGCATTCGCATCAAACACTTTTACATCTTGCCAATCACTGGTTCATTCAAACTTCCCTGCTAACCAAATACACATCAGAAATCAAAAGTATTTATCCCAAGGGAAAACAAGGGTTTGATAACCAAGAAGAAATCCTGTAGAACATTAGGGGCTTGAGCCTAACTCAACCCCAAAGCTAGCTCATGAGGTGAGGATTGCCCAAGCCATTATAAACCTCATCACATTTGATTATTTATTTAATGTGGGAGGTAGTTAACACGTCACCCTCACGCCCAGGCCCCAGCCCCGGGAAACAACCTGGAGTGTGAAATTGGATAGTGGGAGGCGCAATTAGAACGCAAGACCTAGCTTGCTCTAATACCATCTAGAATATTAGGGACTTGGGCCTAACTCAACCCCAAAAACTAGCTCATGTCGTGAGGATTGCCCAAACCATTATAAACCTCACCACATTTGATTATTTATTCAATGTGAGAGATAGTTAACAAAGGCTCATTGCAAAAAAGAAAAAAAAAAGCTTCTTCGGAAACATCACTGCCCACAACAAGATTCAAAATAAATAAAGGTAAAATAGCCACCACTGCACTTCTTCAGGCAATACTATTGAATGTGAAGAGGAGTAGAGCTTTCCTGCTTTCAAAACATCCAGCATTACAAGATCAAAAAGCAGTAAGTTTCTCTAGTCCCCCATTTATTCAAGCATAGCACATAGTACAAAATTATAGTGTGTGTGTATAAATATATATTCACCTCAGTACCTATATTATAGTGTGTGTGTGTAAACATATATTCACCTCAGTACCTATATTATAGTGTGTGTGTGTGTAAACATATATTCACCTCAGTACCAAAACATCTGCAATTAATTCGCCTCTGAAACAATAATTGAAAAGAAAAAGCAAGAAAAAAAATGAAAATCCCTAACTTATAAACTCTTAATTCCTGAACAAATCCGTAGACAAACATAATCAGAATTGCAACACAAAGAAATCGAGCTAACATCTACACACAAATTGGCGAAAACAGAAATTGTAGATAAAATAACATAAATGCAAAAATAAATAAATAAGACCATAGAAAGGGAGCAGACCTTAGAACGGTCGACTTTGGGGAAGCACTTTACGACATCGAGTACCCGGTCCACGACTTCCTGCTTGTCGAGGTGATCGTCGCCGTGCGATGACATTGATCGGACGGCAGTCAAACGGGACCCGTTTGGGGTCAGGGACCCGGATATGGGGACCCGAATGTGGCGGAGTATGGTGGATCTCAACGCCGACGCCATTGTCTCTTGTAATTGTATTACAGGAGAACAAATTCAGATGGATTCTATTTTCTTCAGTTTGGAGTGTTGGTTTGGGGAATTAATCTAAGGTTCGAGGGTGTTTTTGGTATTTCATGCCCGAGGGGTTTCTCCACCGGCCATGGGTAATTATAACCGGTTCATATGTGGTCCGGCTGGTTTTTAAGAACAAAATTGTTCAAATTTCACAATTTGCATGTGAATCATTACGAATTAATAAATCTTTTGGTGTACACTTTCTGTGTGTTATTTCATGTTTTATTATGTATGGCGTGCGTAAGAAAAACAGAACGATGTGTACACATTATGTATCATTTTAGTGAAATACTGGAATATATGAGTGAAATAGAAAAGTGGAACAGGAGATTTGATCCATAATATAAAATAATTATATCATCATATAATTAAAATTTAAAATTTTATTAGTTTAACAAGTGAATAAAGTTGCCTTTCAATGAAAGAATCACAATTTGGGGGAAGAATTTTAGACAATATAGTCCCGAATGAATTTTAAATTCATTTTCTATATGAAACTATGAAAAACCAACTCAAGGGTTTATCATTATGAAATTAAATTTCTTAGATTATTAAACCAAAGAAGCCTAATGAGATTTGAAATTCTTCAAACAATGTTGACAAAAACTATATAAATTTAAGGCTATCAAGAACAATTTGATCTTAACTTGATTGAACCAGCTTATAGACTTCAAACTTTTCGTGCCATCTTTTCCATTTATAACAGAAAACCTTATGAATGTGCTCAAAAGACTACTCACAAAGCAAAACTAGATGCTGTCTCTAGTGCAAATTTGTATTGACAAGTTCTCCAAAAAAACAAGCAGGTAATAATCTGCAGAATCGAAAAGAGAGTAAAAGGCTATTCCCTGTTGCTACTTCAATATCAATGCAGAATTGAGTTTCTAGTCAGGCATTTCATGTAATGTGGGTGTGGCGAAAAATATTAAAACTGTGATCAGTGAAGGAACTTGCTTTGAGTGCTAAGTTCTAACTGTATTGACAGCCTAGAGGATAGAATGCAGATTAGTAATTGCAACCATGTGGTCAAGCAGTGAAAGGACTACAAGGAGCCTCACACATTAGTTCAACTGGTGGATCTACAACACAAGAAGTTTCGGTAGATCTTTGGCTCGTCTTGAAGACTATCCGTTTCTCCCACCTGACTGAACTCTTTTCTCTAGTAATTGTGAGACGAATCTCATACAGGAACTCTTCTGCCTTTCGGACGGCTAAAGCACTGCAGGAAATGAAAAAGCGAAGGTATTAGCCCAACATGATAGAAGTGTAACACTACAAGAAAACAGGCGATTACCGAAGGAAACCCTACGGAATTTTCGTTTTCCAACGGAATCCCGACGGAACACCTACGGACCGAATTCCCTCAGAAAAAGTGTCATCGGTAGGACTTTGCCGACGGATACCCGACGGAAAACCAACGGACATGTCTAACTGATTTGCCGACGGGGTACCTACGGAACACCAACGGAAATGTCAAACTGACTTGCCGACGGATACCCTACGGAAAACCAACAGAAATGTCGAACTCATTTGCTGACAGATTCCCTACGGAAAACCAACCGAAATTTCGAACTGATTTGCCGACGGATACCCTACAGAAAACCCACAGATATGTCGAACTCATTTGCCAACGGATTACCTACGGATTACCAACGGATAGAGTTGCAATGGAGTTCCAACAGAAAACCTAGGGAAGATTTACCTACGGATTACCAATGGATTGCCTACATAAATTTTGTAATGGTTTCCCTTGGATTTCCGTAGGTATTCCGTTGGTAGGTGTCTTTTTTTTCAAATTAAATCTGTGGGATTTCCGTTGGCTTTCCGTTGGGAATTGAAATAATAATATATATATATATATATTATATTTATATATTTTTTGACCTGTTATAAATATTTTTAACGTAATAAAATACAAAACCAAAATTAAAATATTAGAATCTAACGAAATATTAGAAACCATCGTAGAAATAAAACCAAATATTCAAAATATTAGAAACCATCGTAGTCAATCCTGCCTACATACTATTCATCCCAATAAATAGAAATAAAATACAAAATATCAAATAAAGTAGTAGTTAATACCATATCATCATCAATACTACATCAGACAAACTCCAAATCACGTCCACATCATATAAACTCCAAATCAATACCAAATCAAAATAAAGTACAAATCATCAGTCAGGCATCACCCTCGTAGTCATCATCGTGGTCGCCATGGTGGGTTGGAGCATCAACGAGCGGGGAGTGGGTGGTGGACGGTGAAGGAATCCCCTGCTTTCTTAACAACTAATGCAACATCCCTACTATCTGACTTTGCGAATCCTTCAACTCCTGGTAGCCGGTCTTATCTGCTTGAATTAATTGTCTCATCTCCTGCTGCTCTGCTCTCAACTTCTCAATCTCATCCTGCAGGGTCTGCGTAGTCGAGGAGGATGGTGGCACCTGGCTAAGCGATGTCGGCGTCGTGTATGAAGGGTCCGCAATGTAGTTCATCCCGTACGTGCGACCCTTTTTGTTTGGTCCTCCAGCAGCTTCAGTCCACAACCGAATATCAGACTGTATCGTGCTGGCAGACCCTGTCTCACTAAGGTCAGACTCATGCTGCTGACGCTGCTTCAATACTTCATATTTTTCCTACATATTAGAATATGTTATAGTTATATTGATATTGAAACAAATGTTTAATTTTATTAAACAAGTTAAGAAAATAATTGAAATACACTTACAATGAAATCAGATGCACGGGGATCAACAATCTGTTTGTCAGACTTCCGCTGATGCGTTCTTAGAACAACTGCTGCAGGTGATGGTTGTACACCATTATTTTCCTGTGTCTGTAAAAGAATATCATTCATTATATACTTAATATAATTAAATGATTCATAGTGTTAAAAAAGAAATATTATGAGTAAATACAAAATATGTGTTCATCATATAAAAGTGGGAGTCAAGGAGAATATTCCCTTAGTTTTCCCTAGCCAAATTTTTAAAAAAAATTACCAAGGAAAAAATCCGTTGGGAATCCCTTAGTATTTTTTGAATAAGATTACCAAGGGAATATTCCGTTGGTTTTCCGTCGATAAATTTTAAAAAAAAATTACCTAGGGAAAAATCCGTTGGTAATCCCTTGGTAATTTTTCTAACAAGATTACCAAGGGAATATCCCGTTGGTTTTCCGTCAGTAACGTTTTTAAAAAAATTTCCCAAGGGAAATTTCCGTTGGGAATCCCTTGGTACTTTTTTGTTCGAGATTACCAAGGGAATATTCCCTCGGTTTTTCGTAGCGAAATTTTTAAAAACACGTACCTAGGGAAAAATCCGTTAGGAATCCCTTGGTAATTTTTTAACAAGATTACCGAGGGAATATTCCGTTGGTTGTCCGTCGGTAACGTTTTTAAAAAACTTACCTACGGAAAAAATCCGTTGGGAATCCCTTGATAATTTTTTCACAAGATTACCAAGGGAATATTACGTTGGTTTTCCATAGCGAAATTTTTAAAAAAACGTACCTAGGGAAAAATCCGTTGGGAATCCCTTGGTAATTTTTTAACAAGATTACCGAGGGAATATTTTGTTGGTTGTCCGTCGGTAACGTTTTTAAAAGACTTACCTACGGAAAAATCCGTTGGGAATCCCTTTGTAATTTTTTTACAAGATTACCAAGGGAATATTCCGTTGGTTTTCCGTCGGTACGGTTTTTAAAAAAATTCCTGAGGGAAAATTCTGTTGAGAAACCCTTGGTATTTTTTGATCAAGATTACCAAGGGAATATTCCCTCGGTTTTCCGTCGCTAAATTTTTAAAAAACTTCCCAAGGGAAAAATCCGTTGGGAATCCCTTGGTAAAAATGGCGCTGTTTCTCCCGCCAGTTTCATGGCAAATTTTCCTACGGATTACCAATAGAATTTCATATTACCATGTTCCGTAGGCTTTCCGTAGGTGTTCCGTTGGTACTTGCAAGGGATTTTGTCCCTAGGTTTTCTGTAGGCAAATTCCGTATGTTTTTGCCTGTTTTCCTGTAGTGTAATCTCAAGTCTCAACTGACTGGAACCATTCCTACTGTTTAGAAAACTGTATTTCACACTCCAAGCCAACTCATTTGAGCCACTCCTACCACTCCTACTGTTTAGTCTCTCTCAAACCTCAAATATACTTTTAATGGAATTGCTTAAAGTGTCATGTTTTTCTGCTCAAGCAAGATAACCAGTGTCCACATGATCACCTAAGTCCTAACATATGTCTGTGAAAAGTAATAACAAATCGTTCAGTCAGTACTCAGTAGTAAATAATTTGTGAAAAGTCGACAAATCATACCATGGGGACACAGGATTGGTGGAACATCCAACCAATTATTGGCAGCTTCCTCAAGAAAATTGACATTGTAGGCCAGAATCCACTACATTTAAAAGGATACATGTGCTCAGCCACCCACCCAAAAGGAGAATTAGATCAATGTCTTACAAACTTAGGCACTCTATCATACCTGAAAAGGACTATGAGACCACAAATCTCCCCAATCATGCCAATAGTAGGCCAACCAGTGATCAACAAGAAAAAGCCAACACCCAGGGAGGCACAACCCTGTCCAGTTGTTGAAGCAGGAACGGAATTGAGATGAGTCAATAACAACGAGTTAAGCACCTCAACGCGGTGTATTGAAGAGCAGTTTTGTACCTTATAATTCTGGGGTTTCAGGCAGAACTGTCGCAGAGACTTTGGTCCAACAGTAAAGTACACTCCAGACAAGAAGAGGATCTAGCAGTCACATAAAAAATACAAAAATAAAAGACAAAGTATTAAAACATAGTATTAATGAGAAGGGATCGCAGATTGAGGCTACTAACATTTCCAACTGCTGGAAGGCCCTTCAAGAAAAGCAATACTCCAACGAACGTGAATATAACACCAATGCCAGTCAATTGTAGTTCAGCCTCTGTTAAAAAGTACAATAAATGAATCACTACAAAAAGCAGCCGGCAAATATATACCAGATACTGACACTACAAAGGCTTTTAAAGTCAACACTATGAGAATGCAGAAGACAACAATAGAAGAAAGCATCACAACTAGTTGTAGCGATCTCTCTAACTTATAGCCAATCTCAGTCTCATCTATTTTCCACTATAGCCATATTTTCTTCTGCCCTGCTTACATGCTCTTTATTCAAGTTAAAAAATCAAAGAATATGGCAATCTCGCATCTACTGAAAGTTCAAGTCCTCCATCTAGGCGAAGATAAGTGGTATAATCCCAATCAAACAACCAGAGATGCAATTAAAAAGGGTTATACTTTCTAAAAACTAGAATAAAATAACTTTGGAATGTATAAGTAGTCAACCAATAACGAGGAGAATAAACGGCACAACCATTTATACCATGAAACACGCATTAATCAGGAACTTCAATTTACAAAAAATACAAACTTGAGCTTAGTGCTAAACACTGGCAAAACTACAGGATCTCCAAACCTAGGTCATTAGAGTTCAAAAGAAACAGAGAAATACTAAAATCACTAAATACTCACTTCTCAAATCGCTTGTTGCAAAAGAAGCCATCTTCTTGAGTACAATGCTGGCTGCGCCTAGAATATCAATTCAAAACACGATACAGGCATGATTTAGTCAAATAACGTAAGCTAATTACAGCACATTTTCGAATTCTGATAGTAAATACCATGTAAATACTTCACCAAAAATAAAAGAAATTGAAAAAAAAAAAAAGGCAGAGTGCTCTCATTTTCCAAATTCCGCACTGAAATTTCTCTAGTAAATGTTGATACAATCCTACAGCTTCGCAGAATCACAAATAGAAATTAAAGAATGTGAAATCGCAAAACTCAAGTTCGCCATAACAGAGACATCTGAAAACGATGAATTTATCTGTATAGACATGCATAAATGTATACGTACATATACTTACAAGCGGCGGAGAGAGAGAATCACGGTGAGCTTTACCTTGGAGAGAGAAGGAACAATCAGAGATGCAGAGGATTTTGAAGAGTTGGTTTAATTTCTGCAGCCTTTTTGTGAATGGGGAGCGGTACAGTTAACCACTGAGCTGGGGACTGGGCTGGT
Organism: Petrea volubilis; assembly: GCA_026212405.1. Classification (NCBI taxonomy): domain Eukaryota; kingdom Viridiplantae; phylum Streptophyta; class Magnoliopsida; order Lamiales; family Verbenaceae; genus Petrea; species Petrea volubilis. Next base: position 19,131,539 of record CM047875.1, read on the forward strand.
TTTGTTCTGTTCGGAATGCGTTTTCTGATTAGCTAAAAACAAAATGGGTTTTTACTCTCAGTACAGTTTTACGGTTAGTGTTTATTGTTTAATTGCAGCTTGCACACAAAGGATTGGAAAATTCTTATATGGCCCGGTGTTTGGGTTACACATGTAAATCAATATAATTTGAATTGAGTTATATTTTGTATGTTAATATATATTTTTTATAAGTATATTATTGATGTGCAATCCAAACCATATAGTATATGTATAGGACTGTCTCAATCGCACGGAAGGGGTGATTTTCTGCATCCACTCTCTGGATAAAAGCATGCTAACCATGTGAATGGAATCTCTCTCTCTCTCTCTCTCATTCCAAGTCTTCCAGTTAGGCATCTGAATTGCACTTTGCTTGAAAAGCATCGAAAGTCAATAGATTCCTTTTGGACAATTTTCTGGATAACAAGTTTGAAGGTTTTCTTATTGATGACATTTATATTGATGATAGTGATGATATTGATGCTAGTGATGATATCGACCTTGTTTTTAAAAAAAATTGGAATCATTCAAATCAAATAACGCTAGTCTCAACAATTTCGTTATGTTATTATGCTATCATTCTAGTTGTCAGTGAAGTGGCTGACCATTTTAATTTTAATTTAATCAAAGACCTATGGAATTAAGGGCTTTCAATCGATGTCTTCATGCTTCCTAGTATTTCAACGTTGGCATAGTTGTCTACAACCCAAACATAATATCTAGATTACTCTGTATGCATCCTACCCCTACTCGGACGATGGCATAAGCTAATTAAAAGACTACGACAACAAGACAAGTCGAAAGCGTCTGACTTCTATTACACTTGGTGCATGGAAGAATTTCATAAAAGAATTTAGTTGCTGGTTTTGATAAGTTCATCTAAAGTTTAAAACATCTAGTAATTTTTGGCGATTTTTTATTAGTTTAAAAAAATAGCAATTTTTTTTTTGATAATAATTTGTTAAAATATTGGAGAGCAAGTAGGGGAAAAAAAATGATGTCACAAAAAGTTATAATTATAAATGATTAAAGGGAAATAAATGGCACTTCAACCACTGAAAATTGCTAATTTTGGTCCTAAATTTGCTTCTATGACTTATTTAATCCATTTGGTGTGCCTATATGTAGCATTTAATCCTTCAATTTTTCAATTTTTTTTTTATATATATATATATATATCATTTTACACATTCTTGTAAATCAGGGTTAGACAATATAGGTTCATTTAAAAAATTATGCAAAATTAAAACATTTCACATATAATTCGAACCTGACCTTACAAGTACGGGTTTAAAAAAATTAAACATACTCTTTACCATTTTACACCGACAGTTTAGATTGCTTCGGTTTGGCTAAATGAGTAATTAGGTTGGCGAATTAGTCGATTTATTCGTTCTTGCATTTCAATTTATTCTTTGTTGCTAATCAAATATATGACAATAACTAGAAAACAAATGGATTGCTACTTTTTATTATAAAACAGAAAAATAATAAAAAGTTAGATTTGGAAGATTATTTAATGAACCCTTACTCACACGAAATATGTACCTTTTTGTGCACTCTCAATTACATATAGGGATTCTGATTTAAGGGAAATTCTTACACGTACCGGATTCGACCACACCATGACTAATTAGGTGGTGAGTATTTCATACTTACTATGTGATTGATGTACAATTTAGGGAGAGTGACCAATCACATGACAAGTGTATTAACACTTGCTCTATGATTGATTGGGTGCGGCTAAGCCGGGTTTGGACAAAAAAAATTCCTGATTTAATATTAATATGGTGCATGTTTATACCAATTATAGATAACAAAACATTTAAATACATAAAAAAAAAAAAACCAGCCAGTCAACAGATTATTAAATGACAGATTATTATAGAGCATACAAGTTCCAGTCGTGCAATCATGAGATTTCTGCTAAAGCCAAATTTCAGCAACAGAATAACAAACCATGAATTTGAACTCTCCTCTTATCTTTTCCTGTCTTTTTAATTTAGCATGAGGGCACAAACGCAATCCAAGTCAAATTCCGATTAGCCACAATATACTAGTGTTCAACATACCTACACTCACATAACAATACACACTACATTTTCAAGTAAATAGATGATAATATAACAAGTGAATAAAAACGTCAATAATGTTATCCATTTAGCGATGATAAAATTATATTGTCACAAAACATAATTTGCACAGTGTCAATAATGACAACATAGTAAAAAAAGTGACAACATAATATAAAATTGATAATCGATTACACACCTATAATTACAAGTTAGTGATAATAGAATGTTGTCATAAAATCCTAATAACAAATTTTTTTTGTTACCAAATTGTCACTACAAGTGTATCACTAATTGTCCATGGTGACAACTGAAATATTAATTCTCATCACCATTGAGTGATATTTTGATAACATTAAAGTTGTTATCACAAAAAAATCTTAATTAGTGACAAAATAAAAGATATGACCACTTATTACGATTATTAGTGGCAACTTATATAATATCATTTTGACAACTTGTCACTAGTATTACTTTTTCTTGAAGTGACATTTTATCCATTTCACACACACACTCACATAAAACAGTAGTTTAACCGCCTGAGAGCAAATATCATGTTTAGTCTTTCATAAAAACAAAAGAAACTTAAAATAATTAGAGCTTTCACTTTCAAATTCCGTATTGTTTAGGCATCCAAAATGTTAACATAATCGCCATTGGATTTGTAGTCTAGTAGTGATGGAGATACAAAATGTTTCTTGTCCTCTCATTTTCCCCTGTGTGTGTGTATGCGCGCGTATATGGTGTTCCAGTTGACACCTATAGAGTGTCTCAAGTTGATTGTATCAAAATATGAACATAATCCTACAGTTTCACGCATTGAATTCACATTTCTCATCTTCGAAATACAACATTAAAATATAGAAATCAAAGAACATGTCAAGTTGCATTTAACAGATATAGCGCTACAAGAAACAATTGTGAGAACGATGTATGTGTGTATATATACACACACATGCATAAACGTATGCAATACACACACTAACAAGTAATTGTGCATCGGAGGGAAAGAATTGCAGTTTGCTTCACACGAGAGGGGAGAAAATCACAAGGAGGATTTTAATATTTCAAGTTACAGAGGAAATCCAAGCTTCCGTCAGATAATTATCATCGCGAACTGAATAAAGCAGCAATTGGGATTAATTGAGCATGATTTATGCTTTGTGTCTGCTTGGTGCAATTCATTATGAGAAAAATAGAACTTGTTGACAATATATTAGGAGATAGTGTGAATATTGTTTGATTGGATATAAACCACTCCTATTTATGACTGTTATGTGATTAATATAATACATTTACATTAGGTTACAAAAAACTGTGTTTCCACAAATATATTTTTCTTGAAATTAGTAGTATTACATTGTTGACAAGTAGTGACACAGGCAAAATGCGATGAAAGACATTGTCGCGAATTATACTATTTTTTTTTTTTTTGACTAAATTGCTTCTATGTTTATTCATTAGAGAAAATTACACTTTTAATCCTAGATTTAGTCCCATAGAACAAGATTTCATTTCTTTCCCGCACTATCTTGTAATGCATTGTGCTAATTGCTATTTGCTATTTGCTATTGTGATCTTCTAATCTATTTGTGCTACCTACATCTACATAAAGCCACTAGTCTTAGCTACGCATTGAACTAATTTACAAATTTGTCTCATCACCCTATGTTACGAAGTTATAAAACTTGTGCACAGACATATCAGTTTAATGAGCTCAAACATGCACACACAGGCCACGATTGTTACAGGAAGAAATAGTTATTCATGTCAAACTCAAATGGCATGAGCATTTGTCCTTATAAATAAATAAATAAAAAACAAACATATAAATAGAAAAGATTAGAGAAAGGAAAGAAAATGAAATACTAACTAGGTTTTTTAATAAATAAACTCAAAGCAAAGGTGGCCATACTCGCTGGTAAAATGGCAACAACTTGGCCCTGTCACCCAACGGAATACCAAGTCGCCAAATCTGCGTCAACTCTCCCAATTCCGCATCATAGAAGTAAATATCTTCAGCATATCTCACCAATAAAAACCTAGAATTCTGGGGGTGAAAAGCTATGATCGAAAGTGGACGCAATTCATGTGTTAAATATTGTATATTCTGCTGCAGAATCAGAATGGAATCACATAACGGCACTGTAGTCTCGTAACTATACGAGCGTAATTTCTTTTTCAGCCTGTAAATTCTAAAGAAATCATCAAAACACACCGCATATTGGAGATTCCCATCAGAGGATTCAGTCACAACCATTTCTCCATCCGGATCATTTTCATATGGCCAATTCTCAAGAAAATGCACATGCATCAACCATACCTTATCATCTTGAGCTTTAGGGCTATAAGCAACAAGAAGCCAGCCCCCCTGGAAGAGTCCAGGGAGTGTTTTCGCTCTCCAATAAAAGGTGCTTCCAGCCACCTGGCAACATCCTTGTGTATCTAAGGAGATATGCCCAGGTAAATTGCGTCTTGATAGTTTGATTTGTTTCCAAACTCCTATATCGGAAGAATAAGTCTCAATTCGGAACCTCCTATCTGCTCGTACCACTGTGAAAGTAGGGTGCATAGAGCCATCCTCCTTAATGCATTCTTCATATAATAACCCAACCACCGCGTCGGTCAAGCATTCTAACTTCCTATTAGGTGGTGGTGGGAGTTCGAACCAACGGTCTTTGATGGGGTTGCAAATGAAGTACGAATTGCAGCGACAATTAACACACAAAATTACATCATTTGATCCAGCTATGCACACAAGCTCCCCATTGGTTATAAATTTTCTTGATCTGATGGGCATGCTCTGCAAGCATGTAGGTACGAAAGAAATTCTAGGTTTCTCCGAGGATGGCACGTAAGGATCAAAACCAATGAAAACACCCGACAAAAGGAACAAATCCTCCCCTCGTTGCCGTGATTCATAGTCATCGCGGAAGCGTTCGGTGGAGAATATGTGGTTCCACTTCTTTGACAAGCACTTGAACTTAAATATAGCTTCAAACGGGAGTCTAAGAAAGATTTCTAGAAGAAGGTCATCGCAAATTTTCTGGTCATCCATCGCCTATCAAGCAGAATAAATCGTTAAAAAAGAAAACAGAGAGATCACGAAAGAACATTGTAACGTACAAAAAGATAATCTTGACGACTTTCAGATGGAGTCCATACTCAGTACAACGTGCATGTTCGATTACGAAACAGACTTATTAAGACAAAAAGACATTACCACGGAGGGAGAGTGGCCGAGTGGGTTGGGCAGAATTGCAGAGTTGGAAAGCTTGGAACGACATGGTTGCAACCCCTTGTTCATTGCCATTACAGAAGAAACACTTAGGCTATGTTTGGAACAAGGATTTTGGCGAGGAAAAGTGGGAGAAAAATGGAAAGGATCAAAAATAAAAGCATAAAGTACTATCATTTGAAGTAAAAAAATTTTTTCCATCCTATTTTTCTTATCAAAATCCTAGAATCAAAGGGATTCTAATTTCTGATTTAGGGAATCCATGAAAATGAGGAATCTAGGATAAGGGCCGGTTTGCGATTGCGATGATTCTGGCGATAAATATTTGACCTTTTACGATTGTCGACACAAACAATAATTTACCTCTTTATGGGCCAGGCCTCACATTATTATTAGTCATAATCGTCCAAATCCGAAATTTACAAGCTCTTTTGATAATCCTGGAGCAGCAAAATCAACTCTTCAGCCCAATCAATAAAACGAAGAAGGTGGCCCATCTTTTGGATAATCCACCCTCACAAGACACATGTCGAGCGCATAAAAATAAGCCACGCAACGTGTTGAACATTCTTGTAGGCAAAAAATGATTTGTAAATAAACTAAGAAAAAAGAATGTAGGCAAAACATGATCCGTAATAGACTAAGAAACAGCAAATAATTTGACGACAAGAATCATAATAAGTAGGGGCAGAAGTGGAAAAATTTTAGCCACAGAATAATTGGTGGCTGAATAGAAAATTTAGACACAAAAAAAATCATGGTTAAAAATATTGTTCTCAATACTCTTCTTTTTTCATATGACTTAAATAATCCTTCAATTATCAATGAACAAATAAATAACACAGTATACCATCACGCTGTATCAGTTCCACTGTAATTCATGCCTACCCCATCCGTCGGTGGACATAGTCCACCGATTACGTCACCTAATCCATTTGCTGAGGACGCGTACAGCATTTCGGATCCTCCAACCACACAACGAGGTGCACAAAAGCTCTTCTTGAAGCCTGCTCCGAATTGATAAGTGACATAATAATATGTTAAGTTCAAATATATTAAAATAACTTAATTGTAATTGATATAATGTGTATATATACTGTATGTGCAATAGCTTCACCAATGCCGATCGTGGAGCTATCACTATAGATATCGTGTTGAAGAGCCGAATGACTGAGTTCGTTCCTACATTCAATTACGTTAGCGCGGAACTTTTTGATACGTGGTTTGAGAAGTGGAAGGTTCGCATATTTGTATATTAATTATATTTAACACGTCACACATATAAATTTTTATGCATATTGTAATCTATTAATTTACAAGTTTAGCTAAATCAAAATGCCAAACAAGTCCATGTACGTATACAATCTATTAATTTATATGTTTAATTAATTAATTATCCAATGTAAATTATATTAACATAAATGTTTAATATAATTTATTTTATTTCGTATAGGAGAACTACCAACAATTGTTGCAAGTCCAGGAACAATCAATAGCAGCCGGGTTGAGCGAAGAAACTACACAGCAGTCTAGACACGAGTTGTTTATGCAGGCAACCGGACCCCCGAACAGAAAGGGCCGCCAAGTCGGGCTGAACTTCGTTCCTCAAAAAAAGAGGGGGCAACACTCATATGGATGTTCTTCGTCGCGAACTAGTCCTTCTAATTCCGGAGGAGATGTAGAGATGCAGTTGTTGCAACTCAAAGATCATATTGACAGTTATATCTCAACTCATAAAGAAGAGATTACCCAATTGAAAACATAGAATGATACAATGATGCAACAACTGTACACCGGATTTATGGGCAATCGCCCGTCGGCCTCCGGATCAGCTCCCCAGTCATCTCGTCGTTGTCGTCCCACGGGTAATACGTCCCAAAATACCGCTCATGATCCCCATCAAGGATTTTCCACTCCACACATATTCGCACCGCAATCAAATATGAATCCCATCAATGCTGGAGATGACAACGAAAATGACATTGACTATTTTGAGGATGAGGATGATGAGGATGAGTAGACACATTAGATATTTCAATTTGTCGTATGAACAATGTTTTATTTATTTGGCATATTTGTATTTTATAGTTGAATTATATTTCAAACAATATGGGATAATATTGCGTATTTGTCAATTTATTTTAGCTTTTTGTATTTTTGTTTATTTTACATATTTGTTAATTTTAGCATTTTGCATTATTTGAATATTATAAATAAAAAAAAATTCAAATGGACTAATTTAGGGCCTACAATTATTATTTTTTTTAAAACAAATTCTAGAGGAAAATTGGGAAAAATTTCCCCCGATTTGAATTAATTTTTTTTTTCGAAAAATATATACCTGGGGAAAAATCGGGGGAATTTCCCCCGGTTTAAATTAATTATTTTTTTGTGGAATTATTCTGGTGAAAAAATCGGGGGAAAATTCCCCCAGTTTTTTAAAATTCCGGGGGAAATTTCCCCCGATCTGAATTAAATTAGTTTTTTTAAAAAATTCTGGGAGAAAAATCGGGGGAAATTTCCCCCGGTTTGAATTAAATTATTTTTTTTTAAATTTCCCCCGGTCCGAATTAAATTAATTTTTTAAAACAAAATTCCGGGGGAAAATCGGGGGAAATTTCCCCCGGTTCGAATTAAATTATTTTTTTAAAAAATTTCGGGGGAAAAAACCGGGGGAAATTTCCCACGGTCCGAATTAAATTATTTTTTTTTAAAAAAAAAATCCGGGGGAAAACTCCCCCGGTTTAATAAAAACCAGTGGAATATTCTGCCGGTCTACGGCAGTTTGTCGAATTCGGCGGAAAAACCGGGGGAATGCCGGCGACCAGTCCTATTCCGGTGCCAATTATTCTTGCGGACTGAATTCTACCGGAATTCCGCCGGATTTTCGCCAATTTTTTCCCCTAGTTTTTAGCATTTTTCCTGCAGTGGAAATAAAAGGTACCGTCACTTAGTACAATTATTGACGAAATGAAAGAAATCGTCACTTAATACAATTATTGATGGCAACTTTTATATTACCATTTTTATGTCTTGTCACTAATATTACTTTTTCTTGACATTTTATCCATTTCATAAACACACTCACCTAAAACTGCAGTTTAACCTCTTGATGGCAAATATCATGTTAATCTTTCCTAAAAACGGAAGAAACTTAAAATAATTAGAGCTCTCACTTTCAAATTCTGCATTGTCTAGGCATCCAAAATATTAACACAACCCTACAGTTTGATGCATTGAATTCACATTTCTCATCTTTGAAATGCAATATTAAAAAAAGAAATCAAAGAACATGCAATTGCAGGAGTCAAGTTGCATTAAACAGATGTAGCGCTTCAAGAAACAATTGTGAGAATGATGTATGTGTATGTATACACATGCATAAACGTGTGCAATACGTATATATAGTAACAAGTAATTGCGCATCGTCAAAGAAAAAGAATTGCGATTTGTTTCGCCACAGAGGGGAGAAAATCACAGGGAGGATTTTAATATTTCAAGTTACATAGGAAATTCAAGCTTCTGTCAGATGATTATCAACATCAACTGAATAAAAGAGCCATTGGGATTCATGATCTATGCTTTTTGTCTACACGTCATTATCAATTTTAATCATTAGGTTAAAAAAAATTGTGTTTCCACAAATACATTTTTCTTAAAATTAATAGTATTAGATTGTTGACAATTAGTGAGACAGGCAAAATGCGACGGAAGACTTTGTCACAAATTCTAATAACCTTTTTTTTTTTTTTTGACTAAAGAGCCACTATATTTATTCATTTCTAGATTTAGTCCAATAGAACAAGATTTCATTTCTTTCCCGTACTATCTTGTAGTACATTGTGCTATATGCTATTTTGATCCTGTAATCTATTTGTGCTACATAAAGCCACAGGTCTTAGCTACACATTGAACTAGCTAATTTACAAATTTGTCTCATCACTTTGTGTTACGAAGTTATAAAACTTGTGCACAGACATATCACTTTAATGAGCTCAAACATGCATGCGCAGGTCACGATTGTTACAGGAAGAAAGAGTTATTGTTGCGATTTTTCCGCAAGTGTACGGGTCGCTCAAGCAATAAAGTGAAAGTAAAAGTATCGTTCCCACGAGGAACGGGCTACCAAGCACCAAACTTATAAGTTTTCTATTGTTTAAGCTTCGAAAATTAATCAAGATAAGTGGAATGAAAATAAACAACTAAATCAAAGTGAAGAAATCAATAAAACAGGCTAGGGCCTAGGCATCGTCGATTGAATTCCCCCTTGTGACCAATTAAACTCCCATTGATTTTAATTACTACACCTTCCCACGATCCAACTCACGAAAATATTTGTAATCTCCTTTCGAAAGTAAAACAAACGTGCCAAAGAATGCTATGTGTCTACTTTCGTGATCACATACGGATTCCTTGGCCCATTGAGCACAAAAGTTGTGTTGGTTAAAAAGTTCTCGCTAATTAACCTAACCGATCGCACAAGAGCACGATTATTTCTAATCTATGCGTTCCTCATGTCTATAATACAAATAGTCAGATTTTATACACACCCTTTCGTAGTCGAATATAAAATCTCAAAGCTTGTAAAGATTGGCCAAAAAATTCACAAGTAATAAAACCTTGAATTATAGATAGGAAGTATGTAAAATCAAAACCAAAGGGGTTCAACAAAATTCACAAGGGTTTTATCAATTACTAGCCTAGAACCCTAAGATTTAATTAGCTAGACATAGCGAAACAAAAAACAAAACAAAAACATGTTGAAATTAAAAGGAAACGCAAACGCAAACTCGGCTTTCGACGACAATCTTGGGGATGGAGGAACTTGGCCTTTGAATTGTCACCTTTCGTAAGCTTTTGCCCTCGAATTCTCCTTGAATTATCAGCTGAAAAGTCTCCCTAAATCGTGCACAAGACGGCCCCTTAAATAGGTGTAGGGCAACGGCCATCAGAATCCTACTACGACTCAACTTTCCTTGTTGGCGAATCATTCCAGGACGGCTTTGGAGACGGGACGGCTTAAGCCGTCTAAAATTGAACTCTTTTGGCACCTACTGGATGGGTCAGGACGGCTTCGCTTCACGGGACGGCTTAATTCGAATGATTTCAGCAGCTGCTGAATTAGTTCGATTCGGGACAGCTTAGTGCAATTCAGGACGGCTTAAGCCGTCTCGGCGCGCGTGCCCATTTTTTCGGCTTCGTTTCGACTCCGATTTCCTACAATAACATCATGAAACTCTTGTGGGTGTATATAGGCATCAAAACCTTGTATAAAATATGCTTTAGGGGTGCAAAAACACTTTAAATTGATCAAATTAAGGTTGTATTATATAAATCACAAATTTCATCCTTAGAACTTTAAAACCTTAATAAAAATCAATGAAAAACACACAACGCTTGCAATAAAAGTGTATATATTTTAAGCTTATCAAACTCCCCCACACTTAAATATTTGCTCGTCCTCGAGCAAAGGAAAGTTGAACATTCCAGGAGTTTTATAAGTATATATAGATATATAATTATGATTGTACCTTGCCACACAACTATCTCTCTTATTCCTAACAAGTGCATATTTCGAAACAAGATCTTCTCCAACGTACACTCACTTCATGCCACACAAACATATGCGTCAAGAGCTAATGAAGAATGTCGATAGCAAGTTTTGAAGCCAACACAACCAACGTCCAACTTATAAAGCTGAAAAGTCACTTTATACAATAAACTTGTTCTTTCTACCTACGACAAACACGCTAGTGATATAGAGGTTCCCACTTGTGCTTCTACAACCAATTTCAAAGGTTCTCCATTTGGGATTTTTTTTTCACAAGAGCATGTATGCAACCTTTTTACGCGAGGACACACATTTGTGATGCATATACCCGGTTACTCAGTCAACATATAACTCATCTTTTCTCTTCTTCTTTCTTTTTCTATCACAATCCCTGAATAGTAAGAGAACACTAAGAAATTTAGCACGAAACAATCAAGAAGGAGACTAATCTAATCACTTAAAACGTGTTTCGGACTAGGCATAGAAAGATTACTTTGTACGTGACTCGCCCTCTTTATAGGCTAGCAGTGATCAAGCCAAACTTCAATAACCTATTCTCAACACGTGCAAACACATAGCCTTTCACACATATGCTCAATCCATAATTCACACAACAGGCGAGATAGTTTCTCATATGCACCTATCACAAACAAGTTTAATAGATGCCGGCAAGACACTTTTTCAAAATAATGCTCAAAATTAACATCCTGAAAGTTCTACTTCCTATGCTCACAACCACTTTAGCCTTTTAATGCATGTTCCAAGATAACGAACCTCTCACAAAAGCAATAAATATAGAAAGTGCAACACAGAAATCCCAATATTCCCCCCCACACTTAAGGTGTGCAATGTCCACAATGCACAAAAGAGAAAAGAAAAGTGGAGAGAGATACTTCCTTGATGGAGGGGGTGACGAGGAGAGAATATCCAGTGTGTGACAAAACGACTCAAGCCAGTTTGTTGTTTATGATCTTCCTTTTACCTAGATCAAAGAAAATATAAAATCAATAAAAAAAACAAAAGATAAGAAAAGAAATAAAAGGAAAATGAAAGTAAAAGAGAGAAGGGGTAGAGAGTGTAGTTCTAAGTTATAGTCATTAGCTTGACTCTGCAGGGCTTAATTAATTGCTATGGCTTAGCCCAATCTCCCCTTTTCCAAACTCTTCACCCTTGCAATTCTCAAAGTTCGGCTTATGCGTTTTGCGTCTAAATTTGCTCCCAAGAATTTTCAGCTTCTTCCCTTGCTTTTCATGACCGAAGTCTTGCGAATTGTGGAGTTCATGAAGCTTGAGAAGTGAAGGTGAGGTTTGAAGTGGTTCTTGGATAACACCAAGCGAGTTGCATGTCTCTTTGGTGGGGGTGGGTATGTCAGACTTGAACACCATGAAATTTATTTCTTCATCATCAACCCGTAGTGTAAATTTCCCCTTTTTGACATCAATAATTGCCCCCGCGGTTGCTAGGAATGGTCTCCCCAAAATTAAAGGCAACCCATGCCACTCTTCCATCTCGAGCACAAAAAAGTCCGTTGGAAAATAGAACTTTCCTACTTTCATGAGCACATTTTCCAAAACTCCATGTGGGTGCTTGATTGATCTATCTGCAAGCTGCAAATTTACTGTTGTAGGCTTTAATTCGCCTAAGCCAAGTTTCCTGCAAATAGACAAAGGCATTACACTCACACTAGCACCTAAGTCACATAAAGCTTTATCAAAATTAAGATTGCCAATATTGCAAGGAATAGAAAAACTCCCTGGGTCCTTTAACTTCGGGGGCAATTTATTTTGTATGATGGCACTGCACTCTTCTGTGAGGGTGACTGTTGAAAATTCCTCGAGCTTCTTTTTATTAGACAAGATTTCTTTCAAGAACTTCACATACTTTGGCATTTGTGCGAGTGCTTCTAAGAAGGGTATGTTGATGTGAAGTTGTTTAAGCAAATCTTTGAATTTCCCAAAGTCCTTGTCCAATTTATGTGCGATCAACCTTTGGGGGAATGGCACTGGAGGCACATAAGGTTTAACATCACTTGCCTTCTTCATCTTCTCTTCTTCCATCTCTTTTATCTTGCCATTGACTCCCTTAGACTTGTCCTCATCCTTTTGCTCATCAAGAATCTTTGCTCTTCTTGGCAAGTCTTGTAGTTTGCGCCCACTCCTTAAGGTGACTGCATTGCAATGCTCTCTTGGATTTACCTCTGTTTGACTAGGCAATTGCCCTTGTTGCCTAAAAGTTGATGTACTTCCTTGCGCTTCAATCCGATTTAGGCGAGAATTAAAGTTTTCCAATTGAACCTTAATCTGGCCAAATTAGTCCATGGTGGATTGCATGAATTTTTCAAGTGTGGCTTCCAAGGAAGATCTTGGCTCGGGTTGGGAAGGTTGATGTTGCTGTGAAGGAAACCCTGGAGGTGTAGAGTGGACATTTTGCTTAGTTTGCCCGAATTGTTGATTTTGACTGGCTTGATTGCCCCCCCAAGAAAAGTTGGGATGATTTTTCCATCCTGGATTATACGTGGGTGCATAGGGGTTGTTTTGGGTCCTATTACTGACGTATTGAACTTGCTCTGGAGGGAATTGATTTGGACACTCATTCATATTATGAGGACCTCCACAAACACCACATCTCAAAGGAGGGTTAGACACCGCTTTAACAGATAATTGATCAAACTTTTGAAATAATGCATCAAATTTAGAATTGATGTAAGACATGGTATCTAACTCAAGCACTCCTGCAACCTTTGGAGCTTGCACAAAAGAAGGAGTTGTCCTACTTGTCCCCCATTGGTAATCATTAGCCGCTATCTACTCAATCAATTGACATGCGGCTTCAGTAGATTTGGACATCAGTGTGCCTCCTGCGGATGCATCAATCATTATTCGAAGGGTTTCTGCCAAACCATTATAAAATCTTTGCACGAGCAACCAATCTGGCAAGCCATGGTTAGGGCACTTTCTTTGCAACTCCTTAAAGCGTTCCCAAGCCTCGCTTAGGGACTCTTGGTCCTGTTGTCGGAAGGCCATCAATTCCTCGCGAATGGCGGAAACCTTCCGAGGTGGAAAATACTTTACCAAAAAGGCTTTAGAAAGCTCATCCCACGTGGAGATGGAATTCGGTGGTAGGGAACCTAACCAATCCTTGGCCCGATCCCGCAATGAAAATGGAAACAAACGTAGGCGAATGGCATCACTCGAGACACCATTAATCTTGAAAGTTGCACAAATTGCCAAAAAGTGAGATAAGTGCGAGTTGGGATCCTCCATTGCGCCTCCCCCAAATTGGTGTTGCTGCACGGTATTGATGATTGCTGGCTTGATCTCAAAGTTGTTGGCATCAATAGCTGGCATGGCGATGCTTCCTTGGATTCCTGTGGCATCAAATAGTGCATAGTCCCTCAATGTTCGATTTTGTTGAGCCATCTCTATAGCTGGTAAGGCCAATGCTTGGTCTAATTCTTTTCTTTGATCACGGCGAAGTTGATGGAGAGTTCTCTCTATCTCGGGATCAAACGGTACCAAGTCGAAGCTTCGAGACCTTTGCATACGCCTACTCCTGCACCAAGAAAAATAAGATGTATGAACTGAAAATAAAACACAGAAAAATAAAAATAAAAATAAATAATTGTGCTTAAATCAATAGATACTAGAATTCGTTTGATATTGGTAATCACCGTTCCCCGGCAACGGCGCCAAAAACTTGTTGCGATTTTTCCGCAAGTGTACGGGTCGCTCAAGCAATAAAGTGAAAGTAAAAGTATCATTTCCACGAGGAACGGGCTACCAAGCACCAAACTTATAAGTTTTCTATTGTTTAAGCTTCAAAAATTAATCAAGATAAGTGGAATGAAAATAAACAACTAAATCAAAGTGAAGAAATCAATAAAACAGGCTAGGGCCTAGGCATCGTCGATTGAATTCCCCCTTGTGACCAATTAAACTCCCATTGATTTTAATTACTACACCTTTCCACGATCCAACTCACGAAAATATTTGTAATCTCCTTTCGAAAGTAAAACAAACGTGCCAAAGAATGCTATGTGTCTACTTTCGTGATCACATACGGATTCCTTGGCCCATTGAGCACAAAAGTTGTGTTGGTTAAAAAGTTCTCGCTAATTAACCTAACCGATCGCACAAGAGCACGATTATTTCTAATCTATGCGTTCCTCATGTCTATAATACAAATAGTCAGATTTTATACACACCCTTTCGTAGTCGAATATAAAATCTCAAAGCTTGTAAAGATTGGCCAAAAAATTCACAAGTAATAAAACCTTGAATTATAGATAGGAAGTATGTAAAATCAAAACCAAAAGGGTTCAACAAAATTCACAAGGGTTTCATCAATTACTAGCCTAGAACCCTAAGATTTAATTAGCTAGACATAGCGAAACAAAAAACAAAATAAAAACATGCTGAAATTAAAAGGAAACATAAACGCAAACTCGGCTTTCGACGACAATCTTGGGGATGGAGGAACTTGGCCTTTGAATTGTCAACTTCGTAAGCTTTTGCCCTCGAATTCTCCTTGAATTATCAGCTGAAAAGTCTCCCTAAATCGTGCACAAGACGGCCCCTTAAATAGGTGTAGGGCAACGGCCGTCAGAATCCTACTACGACTCAACTTTCCTTGTTGGCGAATCATTTCAGGACGGCTTTGGAGACGGGACGGCTTAAGCCGTCCAAAATTGAACTCTTTTGGCACCTACTGGATGGGTCAGGATGGCTTCGCTTCACGGGACGGCTTAAGCCGTCCTAATTTGAACCTTAAACACCTTCTCTGGACGAATCGGGACGGGCTTGGCCAACGGGACGGCTTTCGAATGATTTCAGCAGCTGCTGAATTAGTTCGATTCGGGACGGCTTAGTGCAATTCAGGACGGCTTAAGCCGTCTCGGCGCGCGTGCCCATTTTTTCGGCTTCGTTTCGACCCCGATTTCCTACAATAACATCATGAAACTCTTGTGGGTGTATATAGGCATCAAAACCTTGTATAAAACATGCTTTAGGGGTACAAAAACACTTTAAATTGATCAAATTAAGGTTGTATTACATAAAGCACAAATTTCATCCTTAGAATTTTAAAACCTTAATAAAAATCAATGAAAAACACACAACGCTTGCACATAAAAGTGTATATATTTTAAGCTTATCAGTTATTCATGTTAAACTCAAATGGCATGCCCATTTGTCCTTATACATAAATAAATAAAAAACAAATATATAAATAGAAAAGTATTAATTATTCTAATCAATAGTAGACAAAGCAAAGGAAATACTAACTAGTTTTTTTAATACATAAGCTCACAGCAAAGGGGGCCATACTCGCTGGTAAAATGGCAACAACTTCACCCTGTCACCCAACGGAATACCAAGTCGCCAAATCTGCGTCAGCTCTCCCAATTCCACATCGTAGAAGTAAATATCTTCAGCATATCTCACCAATAAAAACCTAGAATTCTGGGGGTAAAAAGCTATGATAGAGAGTGGATACAATCCATGTGTTAAATATTGTATATTCTGTTGCAGAATCAGAATGGAATCGCATAACGGCACTATAATCTCGTAACTATACGAGCATAATTTCTTTTTCAGCATGTAAATTCTAAAGAAATAATCAAAACACACAACATATTGGAGATTCCCATCAGAGGATTCAGTCACAACCATATCTCCACGCGGGCCATGTTCATACGGCCAATTCTCAAGAAAATGCACATGGATCAACCATACCTTATCATCTTCAGCTTTAGGGCTATAAGCAACAAGAAGCCAGCCCCCCTGGAAGAGTCCAGGAAGTGTTTTCGCTCTCCAATAAAAGGTGCTTCCAGCCACCTGGCAACATCCTTGTGTATCTAAGGAGATACACCCACGTACCCTGGTTCTTGGTTGTTTCCAAATGCCTATGTCGGAAGAATAAGTCTCAATTCGGAACCTCCTACCTGCCCGTACCACTATGAAAGTAGGGTGCATAGAGCCATCCTCCTTAATGCATTCTTCATATAATAACCCAGCCACTGCATCGGTCAAGTATTCTAACTTCCTATTGGGTGGTGGTGGGAGTTCGAACCAACGGTCTTTGATGGGGTTGCAAATGAAGTACGAATTGCAGCGAAAATTAACACATAAAATTACATCATTTGATACAGCGATGCACACAAGCTCCCCATTGGTTATAAATTTTCTTGATCTGATGGGCATGCTCTGCAAGTAGGTACGAAAGAAATTCTAGGTTTCTCTGAAGATGGCACGTAAGGATCAAAACCAATGAAAAAACCCGACAACAGGAACAAATCCTCCCCTCGTTGCAGTGATTCATAGTCATCGCGGAAGCGTTCGGTGGAGAAAATGTGGTTCCACTTCTTTGACAAGCGCTTGAACTTAAATATAGCTTCAAACGGGAGTCTAAGAAAGATTTCTAGCAGAAGGTCATCGGAAATTTTCTGGTCAACCGTGCTCTCTTCGGCCTATCAAGCAGAATAAACGCGAGATATATCGATAAAAAGAAAAATGGGAGAGTACAAAAGAACATTATAACATACAAAAAAAAGCAATCTTGACGACTTTCAGATGGAGTCCATACTCAGTACAAAATGCATGTTCAATTACAAAACTGACTTATTAAGAGAAAAAGACATCACCACGGTTGCTGTGACGACGGAGGAAGAGCGGCCGAGTGGTTTGGGGAGAATTGCAGAGTTCGAAAGCTTGGAAGAACGTGGTCTCAACCCATTGTTCATTGCCGTTACAGAGGAAAAGCTTAGGGATTCTAATTTCTGATTTAGGGAATCCATGAAAAAGAAAATGAGGAATCTAGGATTAGGGCGGATTTGCGATTGCGATTATTTTGGCGATAAATATGTGACCTTTTATGGTTGTCGACACAATCTTCATGGGCCAGGCTTCACATTTGTGTTAGTCATGCTGGTCCAAACCCAAAGATTTACAAGCTATTTTGATAATTGAGAAACATCAAAATCAATTGTTCACCCCAATCAATCGAACGAAGAACGTGGCCCTTTCATATTATCCACCCCCACAAGACACATGTCGAGCACAGAAAAATAAGCCATGCAACGTGTGGAACATGCGTGTAGTTAAAAATTGATATGTAAATAAACTGAAAAAACATCAAACAAATAAGAGGTAATAAGTGGGGGGTTTGCCGATTTCTCAGTATAGGGACAGTACTAAATTTTTTGGTTGGGTTGTTAAATTTTTATAAATTATTAAAAATATTTCTATAAATTAAAGGGCGACCGCACACTCCGATCCGTCTGTGATTAAGTAGAATTGAAAAATGTTTAGCGCCAGATATACTATTTTATTAAAGTACATGTTATTTGTTTTATAGATTACAATTATCTGCAATATATTGTATAAGTTCTTGTGAACTGCAATCTTTTCTTCACCTATAAGCTTAAAGTTTTAATTATATGGGTCAAGTGCACAACAACAGATTTATCTTTTCCATTCATCAATTAAGTATTTTATTCTGTATAAGTTATTATAACCTGCAACCTTTTTAACCTATAAGTTTAGATTTTAATTATATGGGTGGGGTGCATTAAACCAATTCTATCTTATTCATTCATCAATTAAGTATTTTATTAATTTTTTTGGATGTATTTAATATATTATCAATCAACAACAACTAAAATTGTAATTTATATTACTTTCAACTAATTCCTTATTTGATCGTTTTACTAACTTTCTATTAAATTTACTTTTTATTTAACCAACCAACCAACCAAAAATTTAGTCATTTTGTAAGATGTTATTTTGACAATTGAAATTTAAATTCTTTCTTAATTTCTCATTATAGAGTAGAAATTAAAAATTTATTTTAAAAAAGTAGCTTGAAAACTAATATTTATGCAGAAAATTAGAAAAATAATATTAAGTTTATAATTGAAGTAATTAAATTATGTTATTATGTACTCCATTGTATAAATGGGTATTTATTGTAAATGTCCCACACCTTGAAATGGTGGGGTTTCGTCTTGTAATGACAAGGTGCCTCGCAAGGTAAGGGAGAAATTACAGTGAATAAGCTTGCCAAGTCCCTAAACTCCTTTTGATATGCGACAAGAATATGATATTATCATAAGCCTTTCAGTCGAGGGATTTGGGAACAGGCATAGGGTCACCGTCCCTACAGATGGCACCTCTAAAAAAAATCAATCCATTATGCCTAGATACTATAAGATGACTCAAAGGCAAAAAGCCTAAGCGAAATATCTTGGAGATAGACTCAAATCTCCAACCCAAGCCCATAATTCCAATGCGTCAAGCCCACTGTAATGTCCCAGTATTTCCTAGTATTTTAAAACTAATTATATATTATTTCATATTTTATGTGATCCTTATTTTTGAATTGTGTTATAAAATTAATTAATTTTATCATTTTAGGTTTTATATCATCCTTATTTTGTATGATCCTTCTTTATATGTAAATTGTGTGATATTTTAGAAATGAAATAGGAATGATAACTATGTTTATAATAAACAATTGAATTTATACTATATATATAAACAACTTATATATATATGTATGTATATACATGTATTTTCAAGAATTACAACTTATTAATTTATTTGTAATAAAGTCATAAATATATATACATATATCTATATATTTCAAAAAAATATATCTAGGTTTATATATGCATATTTCGAATTATATATATATATATATTATATAAGAGGATCATTTTTGTATCACATATATACTTGCCCAAAATATCATTTTCATTATTAGTGCTACTATATTAAATGCTCCTACACACTTGTATCCATCTTCTTTCCTAAACCACCACTTGCATGGATTATCTTGAGAGGAGTAACACTTGCCCTCATCTTCTTAACATAGGTTGACACTTATGTGTATTAGGGCAACACATATGTAAGAATAGCAATGACACTTGTAGCAATCATCTTTCACTAGAGCCCCACTTGTAAAGATCATCTTGATGAAATAACACTTGGAATCATCTTCTTGAAGTAGAGTGGCACTCATGTAACTTAGGGTGCCATTCATGTAAATTAGGGTTAACACCTAACCAACTTAGAGTAACACTTGTAGTGTTATGGGAAGAATTCATTTAATAACTAAGCTTAGTCGTAAGAATTCATTTAATACCTAATTTAATGCTAAGAGATATTTCAATAAAATAATGCTATCTCTTGGCTAACTAGTATAAATGGAAGGCTTGGCCTCCATTGTTTTTCACCACAACCACTCTACAAACACAAACACACCGGCACACACAACACACACTAGCACACACGGTCCATATATATATACACACACTCTTAAAAACACGATAGCCATTGCATACAAACAGGCCCAACTTTTGTTGATTTCCCTCGTCTAGACCCTAATTCAAGGTCGCCTAATATTGAGACGTTATTTGCTCGCTTTTTAGGAAAATCAAACAGAAACCTTCTTGACAGGTTGATGCTAACATGTTGGAGGATTTGGTGGATTCGGAACAAGTATTATGCAGAAAATGTTACCTTTCGTTTCCAAGAGGTTCAAACTTAGATAAGCTCCTATATTTATGAAAGTTGTAAGGTTTGGGTAGAAGACGCACCAATCCTATGGAGGTTGCCTTTACTGGGGTTTCTGAAAGTAAATTTTGATGCAAGATAGAATATAGATAAAGGAAACACTGGCATCGGGATTGTTGTCAGAGACGAATATGGAAACTTTCTTGGGGCCAAGACTCTACTCAAGAAGGGCCTATGGCAACCACTAGATATAAAGGGAGAGGCTCTATTGACAAGTGTGCAATGGATTTGTTCTCTTGGTGTAAGAAAGGTGGACATGGATGGTGATTGTTTTCAACTACTCAAGTTCATCAATCAACCTCAAGAATGCATCTCTCGTCTGCAAAACACATTGGATAAAACTATACAATTAGCGTCACAATTGGAGACAGTTAAGTTTAGCGTTGTTAGACATTCAGCAAACCGAATGGCTCATACCCTAGCCCATTTTGCAGCTCATAATTTAGTTCTTATAGAGAGTTTAGGTAACCCGCCACCTAATTGTATTCTCGACGTGTTGTTCAAAGACATTATTACAAGTTGAGTAAAATTTCCCTAGACCATTGGCTCTCATGGCCGTTTCCTATCAAAAATCTACGGTATCTACCCAAGCATACCATTTTTTAGCAAATTAATGTAAGGCATACTCGTATGACGTATCAAAGAGTATCACAAATTCAGTAACTCTGGAATGCACAAGTTTGCAAAAAAAAAAAGAAAAAAGAAAAAAAAGGGCAATCAATCAAGAATAGATAGAATTATTTCTACATAACTATGGTCATTTTTTTTTGGTTAATAAATCTCTTCGTTGTTATATTTTTCCACATAAAATATACGAAATTTGTACTTCGTCTTCTAAAGCTACGTTTTTAGCCCACACAATTTTTAGATTGTCGTATTTCACTCCACCACTAAATGCAACTTATAATGCCAAACAAAATCTTTCAACCAATTTCAAATATTAGCAACTCTTAGCCGTTATGTTTGTTATCTAAAAAATCACTACATCATCGTTGTGCATCATTTTCCAACAACTTTTTGTGCATTAGACAAATCCCACATACATCATACGGGAAATTGAAGATGATCATCAGTGAAACCTTTTATGGTCCTATTTGGGCCCAACAATGAATTTTTTGCATAAATTAAAAGTGCGCTTGATAAGCTTAAAATGTATACACTTTTATAGGCGAGCATTGTGCGCTTTTCATTAATTTTATTCAGGTTTTAAAGTTCTAAGGATGAAATTTGTACTTTATATAATAAAAACTCAATTTGATCAATTTAAAGTATTTTTGCACCTTTAAAGCACATTTTTTCCAAGGTTTTGATGTCTATATACACCTACAAGAGTTTCATGCTGTCATTGTAGGAAATTGGGGCCGAAATTAAGCAAAAAAGTGGGCGCGTGTGCTGAGACAATTTGAGCCGTCCCAACGAGCACAAAACCATCCCAAAGTGGAAAAAGCCTTATTCCAGAGTATAACAAGATGGCCAAAGCCGTCCTGATGAAGAAGCCATCCAGATGTATACAGAAACCACCCTAAATGTTCGATTTAGGATGGCCGAAAGCCGTCCTGATGGAGAAGCTGTCCGGATGCATATAGAAACCTCCCTAAGCGTTCGATTTAGGACGGCCAAAGCCGTCCCAAGGTCCAAAAGCCATCCCGATGTGTCCAGTGGCGGTTTGAAATTGTGCAATATGGGACGGCCAAAGCTGTCCCAGCATACCTGAAGCTGTCTCGACATGCTACGCTAACAAGGAAACTTGTTTTCTACTAGGACTTTTACAGCCGTTGCCCTACACCTATTTAAGGAACTTCTTGGGCCCATTTTTAGGACTTTTTAGCTGATCTTTCAAGGGGAATTCGAGGACAAAATCTTATGAAGGATGACAATTCAAAGGCCAAGCTCCTCAATCTCTCAAGATTATCGTCAAAAGTCGAGTTTGCTTTTATGTTTTCCTTTAATTTCATCATGTTTTTATTTTGTTTTCTTTTCGCTATGTCTAGCTAATTAAATCATAGGATTCTAGGCTAGTCGTTGATGAAACTCTTGTGATTTTTGTTGAACCTCTTTGATTTTAATTTTACATACTTTCTATCTATAATTCAAGGTTTTTATAACTTGTGCATTTTTGGCCAATCTTTACAAGCTTTGAGATTTTATATTCGACTACGAAAGGGTGTGTATAATGTCACAACCCAGAAAATACCTTTCATATTTTATTAAACATGAATAATTTACACGAATATTTTTATGAAATACAAAAGTTACAATTTAGAAAATAATACAAAAGTAATTGTAAAAACGTCTTAATGCCCGGTGGTCTTCTGCTGCCCACTCTGATATAACATCGCTGCCTAAAAGAATGTTCATAAAAGGTGTCAATACAACGGTTGAGTAGAACTATTACACAATCACATAAGGTGCAAGTGTGTGAAAATTGCACTTAAACATGTAAAAGTACATAATACTCCCTGTTCGTCACATACAGTTAGGGCTGTAAACAGATATTAAACGGAGCGGATATGCTGTATCCGAATCCGTATCCGATTAAATTTTACCGTATCCGTATCCGAATCCGTCGGATATTGGCAACCTATATCCGAATCCGCATCCGGCGGATATTTTGCGAATTCGGATATATCCGTATCCGTTTAGTATTTTTAAAAAAATAATATAATTATGAATTTTTGGATATCCGAATATCCGAATCCGCTAACAATTATCCGAATATCTGTTTAGATATCCGAATCCATTTATCCGAATATTTGATTGGATATCCAAATTCGTTTATCCGAATATCCGAATCTATTTATATTTTATCATTAATACAATTAATATAATTCATATTATTCATTCATATTTTTCTATTTATTTTTATAATGTATATAAATTAATAAATAATCTAATTAAATCATATAAAGAGTAAGAAGAGATAAGGATATAATAATAATAATAATAATAATAATAATAATAATAATAATAATTTAATATAATTAATCGAATACGGATAACGGATATAAGTAAACGGATATATCCAACGGATATACAATCGGAGCGGATATTAAACGGAGCGGATATCTAATTACCATATCTGTATTCGTTTATTACTCGGATACCTATAATCGGATACGGATATATCCGTTTTAAACGGATGTGGATAATATGCCTCGTAAATGGATACGGATGCGGACGGTAATCGAATTTTCGATTTTCCGTTTACAGCCCTACATACAGTGACGTAATACCTTTTAACTCCCACCACGATCAAACAATCAATAATCCAACCGAGTCACTCCACGATTCCACCAATCCCAACCGAGTCACACCAGTGGTCATATCCCGGGCATATGCCGAATTCCTACGACTCACTCTCACATAGAACACTCCGTCTATATGAGGAGGGATTAGGAGATGGAGGGCTGGAACACTTATTACCGGCATCTCCAATAGAATGTCCTGGCGGAACTCAGCCATATCCATTCCACAGTATTTTGGGCCCAACACATAATTGAGAAATAACTTTCTCATAACACATAGATCATAAAGAGCATAAATAAACATACTATGTTCATGCATGTACCTTTATGAAAGCATAATAGTATGAAAACAATTATCATGATATTGACATGTATAACAAAAAATTTGAGGCATAAACTTTTAAAATATGAATATAGGCAATTACTTGGTATTTTTACCATTGTTTGGTAAATCCAAGTTAAAGCCTTATTTATGAAAATAAACTAAGATCATGTTGCCTAAACTACTTATGAGAAAGGTAATAATTCTACCTTCAAATATTTTTAGGAAAAAGAGGGTATATAAAGGGCTATATGGAAGGCTAATAGGTATATATGGATGAAAATAGAAGGGTTTGTGTATATATATATATGGGTGGAAGATAGGCTATAAATAGGAAGTGTTTTGGGTGTTGAGAGTAGAGTGAGTGTGGAGGTGTGTTTCTAGGCGGGATTTGTGTGTTTGTGCAAGAAACTAGAGAGAGTATAATGTGTGCATGTGTGTGGATGTTTTTGGGGGTGGGGAAGTGTGTGGGAGGTCCTATTTATAGTAGAGAATGAGGGTAAAAGGCAAGACTTGGGGACCAAGGTTTATTTAATGTAAATCTTTTCATTTAATGCAAATCTCCCAACTAGGCTTAAAATTAAATGCCCAATTAAATGAAATCTTCCACCTCCCTCCTCTATTTCTAGCCTTGGTGTAACCCTAATACATGATTCATGAATCTAGATGATAGAAGACCACACAAGTGTATAATTTCTAGAAGAAATTCATCTTGTATTAGTGTAGGATAGTTTAATAAAATATTAACACAAAATCAAATAAAATCTGATTTTGATTGTCCTTATCTTATAAAATCTGAAACAATATCTTTATTTCATTAAAAATTCAAATTTGTATTTATTTATTTTTGTAAAAATCAAAAATTAGGGTTTTAGGGCATAAAATTAGGGTTTTTGGGCATGAAATCCGAAAATTCAAAATTAATTTAGAAAAATTCCAAAATTATAAAATTTAATCTTTATAAATCTGAAATTATATATATATTTTCCAAAAATTATAAATTGAACATATAACTTTAAGAAAATTACAATTTAGGACTTAGAATTTCTAAAATTGTGTTAGAATGTCAAATTTCTCTAAAATTTTGAAAATCATGTAATTTATTCAAAATTGCACCTTCTCCATGCATAAAAGTCTAGAATACTTATTTATATTGTTTTTAAAAACTCATAAATATTTAATAGATGAATTTTTCAAGAATGGTAATCAAATTCGAAAATTAAAACGTTACCATTCAAATTGTAAATTAACCTCAAAATCATTCTACAATTTGAAAATAACAAACAATAATGAACTTTTCAAGAAGCATAATATTTTATAACAATTATTTAAATAATAAGGATTACTGGGTCGTCACATATAAAATCTGACTATTTGTGTTTTAGACATAAGGTATGCATAGTTTAAAAATAATCGTGCTCTTGTGCGATCTGTTAGGTTAATTAGCGAGGACTTTTTAACTAACATAACTTTTGTACGCAATGGGCCAAGGGATCCGTATGTGATCACGAAAGTAGACACATAGCATTCCTTTGTACGTTTGTTTTACTTTTGAAAGGAGATTACAAATATTTCGTGGGTTGGATTATGGGAAGGTGTATTAATTAAAATCAATGGGGATTTAATTGATCACAAGGGGGGATTCAATCGACGATGCCTAGGCCCTAGCTAGTTTTTATTGATTTATTTACTTTGATTCAGTTGTTTGTTTTTTTTTCATCTTATCCTGATCAATTTTTGAAGCTTAAACAATAGAAAATTTATAAGTTTGGTGCTTGGTAGCCCGTTCATTGTAGGAACGATACTTTGACTTTCACTTTATTACTTGAGCAACCCATACACTTGTGGAAAATTCGCAACAAGTTTTTGGCACCGTTTCCGGGGATGCGGTGATTACCAATATCAACCAAATTTTAGTATCTATTGATTTAAGCACAATTATTTATTTTTTTCTTTTATTTTTCTGTCTTCTATTTTTAAATCACACAACTTGCTCTTTTTTGTATAGCAGTCGGCGTATGCAAAGATCTAGAAGATCTCGAAGCTTCAATTTGCTACCGTTTGATCCCGAGATCGAGAGAACTTTCCATCAACTTCGCCGTGATAAAAACAACAAGCATTGGCTTTACCCATTGCAGAGATGGCTCAAGCAAATAATCAAAAATTGAGGGACTACGCACTGATTGATACCACAGGAATCCAAGGAAGCATTGCCATGCCAACCATTGATGCTAACAATTTTGAGTTCAAGCCGGCAATCATCAACATCGTGTAACAACACCAATTTGGAGGAGGTGCAACTGAGGATCCTAACTCGCACTTGTCTCACTTTTTGGTGATTTGTGCAACCTTCAAAATTAATGGTGTATCTAGTGATGCTATTCGCCTTTGGTTGTTTCCGTTTTTCATTAAGGGATCGAGCCAAGGATTGGTTAGGTTCCCTACCACCAAACTCTATCTCCACATGGGATGAACTTTCCAAAGCCTTTTTGGCAAAGTATTTTCCACCTCGGAAGGTTTCTGCCATCCGTGAGGAATTGATGGCTTTTCGACAACATGATCAAGAGTTCTTAAATGAGGCTTGGGAACGCTTCAAGGAGTTGCAGAGAAAGTGCCCCAATCATGGTTTGTCGGATTGGTTACTCGTGCAACGATTCTATAATGGTTTAGCAGAATCTCTTCGCATAATGATCGATGCATCCGCGGAAGGCACATTGATGTCCAAATCCACAGAGGCCTCATGTTAATTGATTGAGGAAATTGCTGCTAATGATTACCAATGGGGAACAAGTAGGGCCACCCCTTCCTTTGCGCAACCCACAAAAGTTGCAGGTGTGCTTGATTTAGATACCATGTCGTTCATTAATTCCAAATTTGATACATTGTTTCAAAAATTTGATCAATTATCTATTAAGGAGGTATCTAATCCTCCGTTGAGTTGTGGTGTTTGTGGAGGTCCTCATACCATAAATGAGTGCACAGGGCCTATGGAGCAACTCCCATCAGAACAAGTGCAATATGTCAATAACAGGAACCAAAACAACCCCTATGCACCCAAATACAATATGGGATGGAGAAATCATCCAAACTTTTCTTGGAGGGGTAGTCAAAATGCACAAAATCAGCAATTTGGGCAAAATAGACAAAATTTTCAGCCTAAACCTCCAGGTTTTTCCTCACAACCACACCTCCCTTCCCAACCTAAGCAAAAATCTTCTTTGGAAGCCACCCTGGAGAAATTCATGCAATCCACCATGAACCAATTGGGTCAAATTAAGCAGCAACTGGGAAATTTTGACTCTCGTCTAAATAGGATTGAATCTCAAGGAGGTACGTCCATTTTTCGACAGCAAGGGCAATTGCCTAGTCAAACGGAGATTAACCCGAGAGAACATTGCAAGGCTGTTACCTTAAGGAATGGAAGAGAGTTGATGGAGTTACCAAAAAAGGAGCGGAAGGTTGAGAAAGAGGAAAGTGAGTCAAAAGAGGTCGAAGAAAAAGATAAGGGCAAGATTGAGGAGAATGAAGCATCACCACCAAAGCCTTCTGTGCCACCCATCCTTTTTCCGCAGAGACTTCAAAAGCACAAGTTGGATAAACAATTCGAGAAGTTTCTAGGAATCTTTAATAATTACACATAAATATTCCTTTCATAGATGCTTTAGCGTAGATGCCCACATATGTGAAGTTCCTCAAGGAGATATTGTCCAACAAACGAAAGATTGAAGACCATGCACCATTGCTTTGACTGAGGAATGCAACGCCATCATCCAGCAAAAGCTACCACCAAAGCTTAAAGATCCAGGGAGTTTTTCTATTTCTTGTACTATTGGTAACGTTGAATTTGATAAAACTTTGTGTGATTGGGTGCAAGTGTGAGTCTAAGGCCTCTTTCTGTGTGTAGGAGACTTGGGCTAGGAGAACTCAAACCTACCACCATGACATTACAACTAGCAGATAGATCCATAAAGTATCCAATAGGGGTGCTAGAAAATGCGCTCGTTAAAGTAGGCAACTTCTATCTTGCCGTGGATTTTGTGGTTTTGGATATGGAAGAGGATGGAAAGATGCCATTAATTTTGGGAAGACCCTTTTTGGCCACTGCGGGCACTCTCATTGATGTCAAGAATGGTCGGTTGACACTTCGAGTTGGGGAAGAGACAGTTGAATTCAACTTATTCCATACAATGAAGAAACCCGACATTCCACCGCAATGCCTAAGGGTGGAGATATATCAAGACATCTCCAGGGATGCCACACAGAGAATTGCAGATCAAGATCCACTTGAATTGTGCATAAGGAGTTCGGCTACCGTCTCTGATGATGATGAAGAAATTTCTGAAATGGTAGCGATGTTTGACGCCACCTCTCGCATGCCCTTACGCCACAGGTATAGATTTGAGGAATTAGGTGAAGGTAAGCCTCGACTTCTCCCTTGTATTGAAAAAGCACCTACTCTTGAGCTCAAGATCCTCCCAACACATCTTAAGTATGCTTTCTTGGGTAATAAGGACATATTGCCTGTGATAATCTCTCTGCACACTTATCTGATGCACAAGTTGATAAATTTTTAAGAGTGTTGCGTGAACATATAAGGGCGATAGGATGTAGTATTTCTGATATAAAAGGGATTAGCCCTTCGATTTGCATGCATCGCATTCTAATGGAAGATAATCACAAGCCGACCATAGAGCATCAACGCAAGTTAAATCCTAACATGAAAGAAGTGGTTAGGGATGAGATTATTAAACTATTAGATGCAGGGATAATTTATCCAATTTCTGATAGTGCTTAGGTGAGTCCAGTACAAGTTGTGCCTAAAAAGGGTGGGATGGCTGTGATACAATGAAAATAATGAATTGATACCCAGAAGGATAGTTACAGGTTGGCGTGTGTGTGTTGACTATAGGAAGCTTAACAGTGCAACTCGTAAAGATCATTTTCCATTGCCTTTTATTGATCAAATGTTGGAGAGACTTGCTGGTTATTTATATTATTGTTTCCTAGATGGGTACTTCGGGTATAATCAAATTGAGATTGCCCCGAAAGACCAAGAGAAAATGACTTTAACTTGTCCCTATGGTACTTTTGCATTTAGACGAATGCCCTTTGGTTTATGCAATGCCCCAGCAACTTTTCAACATTGTATGATGGCTATATTTTCTGATTTTATTTAAAAAACAATGGAAGTATTCATGGATGACTTTTCTATGTTTGGAGATTCCTTTGATTCTTGCTTGATTAATATGTCCCATGTGTTGCACCGTTGTGAAGAAACTAATCTTGTTTTAAACTGGGAAAAGTGTCACTTTATGGTACAAGAACGGATAGTGTTAGGACATAAAATTTTGGAGCAAGGAATTGAGGTGGATTGAGCAAAGATTGAAGTTATATCCCACTTGCCACCCCCAAATTCGTTCAAGGGAGTAAGGAGTTTCCTTGGTCATGCTAGCGTTTATCGCCGCTTTATCAAGGATTTCTCCAAAATTTCTAAACCTCTTTGTAATCTACTTTTGAAAGATGCTAAATTTGACTTTGACAAGGAATTTCTAATTGCTTTTGATAGGTTAAAAGAGACATTGACATCTGTACCCATCATGACGGCACCGAATTGGGATCTTCCATTCGAGCTCATGTGTGATGCTAGTGATCATGCTATAGGCACAGTCCTAGGCCAGAAAAAGGAGAAACGTTTGCATGTCATTGCATATGCAAGCAAAACCTTAAATGATGTTCAAATTAACTATGCCACTACTGAAAAAGAGTTGCTTGCGATTGTATTTGCTTTTGATAAGTTTCGTTCCTATTTGATAGGTTCCAAAACAATTGTCTATACGGATCACGCAACAATTAAATTCTTGTTGTCAAAGAAGGACTCTAAGCCTCGCTTGATTAGATTGATACTCTTACTACAAGAGTTTAACTTCGAGATTCGGGACAAAAAGGGAGCCGAGAACGTAGTATCTGACCATCTCTCTCGGATGGACGTCGGGTCACCTATCAAAGAGGATGAAGCGCCTGTCACGCCCCGAATCCGAGACGCAACACGGTGATGCCCCTAAGCCCAAAGGACTCAGAGACACTAAGCCACAGAAATCAGAACATACTAAAACCATTAAATATTCATTGAAAAACCTTAGTCTCGCAGCGGATAAGATAATAACCCTAAATATTACATCTTTAGTTCTAAAACATAAATCATAAACCAATCTATAATAGTCTTAATGGATAGTCATAAAAAAAAACATCAAAACAAATAACTAAAGTCTCTAAGCAGGGACTTTCAATCCACTCACCAACCCCAAAATTGTTCCTCGTCACCTTTCTCGGCACTATCCTCTGCAAAATGATTATTAGTGGTGTGAGCGCACTCACCCAGTAAGGGATCTCTTGACCCTCTATTGAATTTGAGCAAGTTACATATATATATAACATTAAAATCACACTTTGCACACACAGATAATATTCAAAATTTAACGTTTTTCACTTTCAAGTAACGTAACAGATAACAAAACAGAATCAGACAAATTCATTTCAATATCCATGCTCGTAAACATTCGAAATCTCTATTGGCCAACTTGACCAAGCCCTAACTATAATCCCGTTAGGTGGGTTCGGACACTACTATTAATACCCGTAGGAGGGCCTTAACTACAACCCCGTTAAGTGGGTTCGGACACTACTATTATTACCCGTAGGAGGGCCTTAACTACAACCCCATTAAGTGGGTTCGGATACTACTATTATTACCCGTAGGAGGGCCTTAACTATAACCACGTTAAGTGGGTTCGGAAATTGCCACTGTATCCCGTAGCTCGGTTGGAAATTTCAAAACTCGTTCCTATTGGTAGAATTCCAAATGTTCAGAGCATGTTCACATACACACATATAGCACAACACAAAACAATTTTAGCTTTTCATATAGAAAATTCATAAAATAGCATGTTCAAATTCAATTTTTCGTAAGAAAATAATTTACTTCAACAAAAATATAAGTTTCATAAAAATATATTTTTTATAAAAGAAATAGAGGGAAGAAACCACTTACCTCAATCAATCACTCCCTTAATTTGTCAAACCCTTGACCACTCAAAAATCTAATCCCGATCGGCTTAATCTAAACATATAAGATATGGGTATTAAGCTATTGCTAAATAATCGTATAAAATTCATAATTGCGTAACCTCATGAAAACCTAACCCTAATCTCTCTCTCTATTATTTATTTATTTTTTCTTACTATCCAAATTATAGAAATCAAATCGTGTAACTATTACTAAGCTAATATTATACTATAATTACGAGAGCATATAGATACATATATACACACACACACACACATATATATATATATACATATATATATGTACGTATACCCCTAAATAACCAACCCACATATATATATATATATATACATATACATATATAAAAGGAATTCTTATGCTTTTTATTCCACACACACCAAAAGGTGAAAATTACACACAATTTGTAATCATTAGCATGAACAAAATAACACATTAATACTTTAAGTGTGTGTGTGTCTATGCCATGCGTATACTCCAACTAAATGTACAACCCTTAAAGCAATATGTACAAGTCTATTATTGTACAAAACAATCTAAAAAAACTAATTGTTCAATCCTTAAAGCAATATGTACAAATCTAATATTAAACAAAACAATCTAAAACAAAACTCTTTGTTTCATATTCCACACACACCAAAAGGTGAAATTTGCACACACAATTTGCAATGATTACGAGAGAGACAAAACACACATTCACATCTCTTGTGCGTGTGCCTTTGTGTTGTGTATATTAATTTATAATCATCATGATGCACTATGAGTTGAATTCGTTTAGCTTTAAAATTATTGAAAATATAGATGCCATGATTTCCTATATTCTAATACATAGTACGAAGAATGAGGGCTGGAAATTTGCAAGGATTACCTTACTCGATTGGAATTAACAATGTTGATGCCCAAGTGCTACGCTGCTAATGACTGCCGAGTCTTGCGTTTTCTTACTCTATTCGTTTAATATCCTAGTTTTCTGTGGGTGTGTATATATATATATATATATATACATATAATTAAAATTCCTAAACCTAATATGATTAACTCAATAATCCTAAGCCCAATAGTATTAGTCCAATAGTGTTGACCTAATGTGATTGGCCCAATAATCCTAAGCCTAATAGGATAGCCCAGTATCCCTAAACCCAATAGGATTTAACTAATATTAATAATATAACAATAGCAATGATAATGGAAGTAATATTATTATAATCCCAAGAATAACAATAATAATAATACTAATGATAATAATAATAATAATGATGATGACAATATTAATAATAATACAATAATAATCCTAATATTAATAATAATATTAATAAAGTAATAATAATAGTAATACTAATACTAATAATAATAAAGCTGATAAAAGGGTCTGGGTATCACAACGCCTATTCATGGCTCTTTTCCAGATGAACAACTACTCTTAGCCACCTTGAACACTCTGTGGTACGCCGATTTTGTGAACTACCTGGTTAGTAGAGTTATACCACTAGAATTCAATTTTCATCAAAAGAAAAAGTTCCTCTTCGATGTAAAACACTATTTTTGGGAGGAACCCTTGCCTTTCAAATCTTGTTCTGATGGTATAATTTGACGATGCATACCCGAGGAAGAGTTTAGGAGTGTGTTGGAACATTGTCATTCGAGTGAGTATGGGGGATGTTTGGGGGCATCGAAAACCGTTGCCAAGATTTTACAGTAGGGATTCTTTTGGCCCACGATGTTTGCGGATGCCTGAGCCTTTATTGCACGGTGTGACCCATGCCAGCGGATGGGGAGTATTTCTAGAAGGAATGAGATGCCCTTGAGCAACATATTGAAAGTTGAATTATTCGATATGCGGGGCATTGATTTCATGGGACCCTTCCCTTCTTCCTACAACAATAAATATATCCTGGTGGCAGTCGATTGTGTGTCCAAGTGGGTTGAAGCCATAGCTAGTCCTACAAATGATTCAAAGGTAGTTTTGAGGTTTCTCAAGAAAAATATCTTTACTAGATTGGGGGTACCTAGGGGACTAATTAGTGATAGGAGGAAACACTTTTGTAACAAACCATTGGAGAATTTGTTAAGAAAGTATGGAGTCTATCATCGAGTTGCCACCCCTTATCATCCCCAAACCAGTGGTCAAGTAGAGATCTCTAATCGTAAGATTAAACAAATCCTAGAAAAAACAGTGGGAACCTCACATAAGGATTGGGCTATGAAGCTAGATGATGCTCTTTGGGCATATAGGACGGCCTGTAAAACACCTATTGGAATGTCGCCATATAGGTTGGTCTTTGGGAAAGCATGCCATCTACCGGTGGAATTGGAGCATAAAGCATATTGGGCCACCAAGGCATTGAATTTCAACTTCAAGACAGCAAGTGGAAAAATATTATTGTAATTAAGCGAGTTAGAGGAACTCCGGAGGGATGCCTATGAGAATGCCAAAATTTACAAAGAAAGGACCAAAGCATGGCATGATAAGCATATCCAAAGGAGAGAGTTTACCGAAGGCCAACAAGTGCTTCTTTTTAACTCACGTCTCCGACTTTTTTCGGATAAACTCAAGTCAAGATGGACGGGACCATACACAATCCTCAAAGTTTACCCCCATGGAGCAATTGAGATAGGCAATGACGGTTCTGGATCTTTCAAAGTCAATGGGTAGCGTCTTAAGCCATATTACGTGGGCGACCAAGTCGAACAACAAGACGCCCAACCTAGCTCTCTTTCTACTTGAACGAAATCTTTGCACAGTCAAGCTAACGACTATAACTTAGAACTACTCTCTCTAACCTTGTTTTTTTTTTTTCGTACAGAATCGTCCAAAATCCAGCCAAACAGCCGTCCCGTCACTCCGAGTGCATTTTTTTTAGTTTTAAGCCACACACAGACGGGTTCCTTCCTTATTCATCCCCAAACCCGTCCGTGTCCTCTAAAAAAACCCGCCCCCTCCAATTCCTTCAGCCCCCTTCTTGTTTCCCCACCACCAACGGCAATCGAGCACCATCACGCACTATCCTCCTTCACTCGCACACCACATACTCATCTCACGCCCAACAGGTGCATTTTTTGTCTTAATTTCTCTTATTTCCAACTTAGGGGTTTGAATGCGAAATTGAGGAATTTGGTCAATGCTTGAAATTATTGCCTCTCTTGGTTAATTTGTCTTCATAAACTTGTGAGATTTGGGTTTCTCTTTCCCAACCATGCCTACAAAGTGTTTGATGAAATGCCTCAATGAACTTTAGACTCCAAATTTATGTCATGTTTTGGGGAGAACCTCTTGTGCCGTGTATGCAGCAGTGTATGCACATTTTAGGCTAACTCCATGAGCATTCACTTATGTCTACACTACTCTATCATAGTTGTACACCACATGTTTGACGAAATGCCTTTATGCTTTCTTTTGCCAATTTGCATGTGTATAGTTGGAGAAAGCCTCATTGTTTTTAATGGATTGTGGACTTGTGGAACCAATACACTCCTGTGCATTGTTCTTTATTGTGCAACTTTCGAACCCATTGCGTCTTTATATGCCACCTTGCCCCCTTATGCTTCTTACGCACTCCTCACTTGCGCAATAGCTCTTTTCTTGATGATATATGCATATAGTGCTCTCTACTTGTCTCCATATGGCATACACCTTTGGTTTACGTATTGGCTATTTTGCCATGTTCATGATACTTCCAATTTGTAGGTACACATGCCACGAAGCGATCAACCATCACGGTCTCGGCCGTCCACAAGAGGCCGAGAACCGCCCACTGACATTCTCGAGTCCTCTAATTCCGCCTCCCGTCGCACTCACCGTAACTACAGTTGGGAGGCCAATGCTTCCAATGGGGAGATGCCACTATAGCCGCTGGTCATTCGAGCGTTACATGCCGATGTGCCCCCTGAGATCTTGGAAGAAGCTGCTGTACAACCTCCACCAACGACCCATCCTCACCAGGGACGAACTCGAGGCCCGTATTCCCCCCGGCCAACGATTTTTAGATGATGCTCACGGTGAAATATACCCCAGGTCATCGAAACCACTCGGTACATGAGTGAGAGATGCATTCGCTAGTTAGGACAATATGACAGAGTTATGTATTATTGGCGAAGGATAGGATGGGAGCCGTTCACCGCTATTTAAAAGCCCATGTACTCGGTGATGGTTCGGGAATTCCTCTGTTCCTTAGAACTTCAATATGCCAATCGCCACAACCGTGAGAAGGCATACCAATTTTCTTTCACATGGTGCAACCACACGTTTTTCCTATCTCTATTCGACTTGGGCAGAGCTTTAGGTTTCCCCAGTAGCAGTAATTATGACCCACTCGACGAAGTGACTGCGGAGCAACAATAGCAAGTCATCACCAAGAAGCCTGAGGTCCCCTACAACCCTAACACCTCCAAGTCTTCACATTTGAAGAATTTTGCATTGTCGTACATCCATCGCTGTCTTAGCAAGGGACTTTTTGGACGAAAAGATAGTGATGGTAATGTCAATCAGGCCGAGCTATTTATCTTGTGGGCTATGTGTATGGGCTATGAGATTAATGGAGCCAATAAGGTGATTAAGCACTTCTTGTCTCGTTCCAACCGTCCCACCGCATCCATTTATTTCGGCGGGTATATCACCGCGATTATTCAGTCCACTGGCAGAGCCATTCCGAGGGGTATGCCAATATTGCAAGGAGAGGATGAGATCTCTTATACTACACTCAACCGCATGGGAGTCTTTGTTCGACATGAGCACCTGTTCCGCATAGATCCCGCTGTCGACCGGCTACCACATCCGATCCCTTTAGCTTTTCAACCTGCGCTAGCCCCGAGACCCGCTGTACCATCGAATCCTGTCGAAGACGAACCTCCGCTACAGCCGGCTCCTGCGCCGGCCATCGAGATAGCCCAAATTGTTGAGCAGGTTAGCAGCATGGAGGCTCAGTTAGCGCAGCTTCGATATAGCTGGCCATTATCTTTGAGGAGCTTCACCGGCCACAACGCACATCCCTGCCACCGTCTCGGTGATTTTATCCTTCTCGTGTTGCTATTTTGCTAATTTTCCGTTATCATTGTATTCTACACATGTGCCCTCTAGGCTACGCACTTGCCCTTATTACTTGTTTCCAGCACATATACGGATTACTAACTTTTTTATCACGGTTATTTTCTTGCTCATTTTTTCTTTGTCAATCATGCTGAGTTATGGTGTGAACATATCTAACTTCCAAGATTTTGTGGACATCACCCCTCCATCAGGGAAGTGTCTCTCTCTACTTCTCTTTTCTCTTTTGTGCATTGCAGATGTTGCAAACTTTAAGTGTGTGTGTGGGGGGGGGATATAGGGATTTCTGAGTTTCACTTTATATTTATTGCTTGCGTGAGAGGTTTATCATCTTGGAACATACATTAAAAGGCTAACGTGGTTTTGAGCATAGGAAGTAGAACTTTCAAGATGTTGATTTTGAGCATTATTTTAGAAAAGTGCTTTGCCGGTATCTGTTAAACTTGTTTGTGATAGGTGCATATGAGAAATTATGTGTTTTCTCGCTTTATGTATGAATTATAGATAGAGCATTTGTGTTCAAGGCTCTTTGATTGCACAAGTTGAGAATAAGTTATTGAAGTTTGGCTTGATTACTGCTAGTTTATAAAGAAGGTGAGTTATGTACAATTAATCTTTCTATGCCTAGTCCGAAACACATTTTAAGTGATTAGATTAGTTTCCTTCTTGATTGTTTCGTGCTAAATTTCTTAGTATTCTCTTAATATTAATGGGTTGTGAAAAAAGAGAAAGAAGGAAAGAAGAGAGAAAAGATGAGTTGTATGTTGACTGAGTAACGGGGTACATGCATCACAAATGTGTGTCCTCGCGTAAACAGGTTGCGTATATGCTCTTGAAAAAACAAAATGCTATTATGATTTTAATAATAAAAATGAGTGACTCTTGAATTGAGAACTTTTGAAATTGGTTGTAGAAGCACAAGTTGGAACCTCTATATCACTAGCGTGTTTGTCGTAGGTAGAAAGATCAAATTTATTGTATAAAGAGACTCTTCAACTTTATAAGTTAAAAGTAGGTTATGTTGGCTTTGTAACTTGCTATCAACATTCTTCCTTAGATCTTGACGCATATGCTTGCTTTTGAATGAAGTGAGTGTAAGATTGAGAAACTATTGTTTCGAAATATGCATATGTTAGGAATAAGAGAGATAGTTGCGCGGCAAGGTACGGTCATAATTATATATAAAACTCCTGGAATGTTCAAATTTCTTTTGCTCAAGGACGAGCAAATGTTCAAGTGTGGGGGAGTTTGACGAGCTTAAAATGTATACACTTTTATGGGCAAGCTTTGTGTGTTTTTCATTGATTTTTATTAAGGTTTTAAAGTTCTAAGGATGAAATTTATAATTTATGTAATAAAACCTTAATTCGATCAATTTAAAATATTTTTGCACCCCTAAAGCATGTGTTTTCCAAGGGTTTAATGCCTATATTCACCCATAAGAGTTTCATGAGGTAATTGCAGGAAATCGGGGTTGAATCCGAGCTGAAAAAGTGTGCGTAAGCGCCGAGACGGCTGAAGCCGTCCCAACGAGCTCAAAACCATCCCGACATGTCCAGTGGCAATTGAAATTGTGCAGAATAGGACGGCCAAAGCTGTCCCAAGGCTCGAAGCCGTCTCGACGTGCTACGGTAACAAGGAAATTTGTTTCCTACTAGGACTTTGGCAGCCGTTGTCCTACACCTATTTGAGGGACTTCTCGTGCATGTTTTTAGAATACTTTTGGTTGATCTTTCAAGGAAAATTCCAGGACGAAAGCTTACGAAATGTGACAATTCAAACGCCAAGCTCCTCAATCTCTCAAGATTATCGTCAAAAAATGAGTTTGCTTTTATGTTTTCCTTTAATTTCATCATGTTTTTGTTTTCTTTTCTTTTCACTATGTCTAGCTAATTAAATCATAGGGTTCTAGGCTAGTCGTTGATGAAACTCTTGCGATTTTTGTTGAACCTCTTTGATTTTAATTTTACATACTTTCTATCTATA
Source organism: Petrea volubilis (assembly GCA_026212405.1). Lineage (NCBI taxonomy): Eukaryota > Viridiplantae > Streptophyta > Magnoliopsida > Lamiales > Verbenaceae > Petrea > Petrea volubilis. The sequence goes on from CM047875.1 coordinate 19,169,668, forward strand.
ATTCAAGGTTTTTATTACTTGTGAATTTTTGGCCAATCTTTACAAGCTTTGAGATTTTATATTCGACTGCGATAGGGTGTGTATAAAATTTGACTATTTGTGTTATAGACATAAGGGACGCATAGATTAGAAATAATCGTGCTCTTATGCGATTGGTTAGGTTAATTAGCGAGGACTTTTTAACTAACACAACTCTTGTGCGCAATGGGCCAAGGGATTCGTATATGATCACGAAAGCAGACACATAGCATTCGTTAGCACGTTTGTTTTACTTTCGAAAGGTGATTACAAATATTTTCATGGGTTGGATTGTGGGAAGGTGTTTTAATTAAAATCAATGGGGGTTTAATTGGTCACAAGGGGGGATTCAATCGACGATGCTTAGGCGCTAACTAGTTTTTATTGATTTATTTACTTTGATTTAGTTGTTTGTTTTTGTTTCATCTTATCCCGCTCAATTTTCGTGGCTTAAACAATAGAAAATTTATTAATTTGGTGCTTGGTAGCCCGTTCCTCGTGGGAACGATACTTTGACTTTCACTTTATTATTTGAACGACCCGTACACTTGCAGAAAATTCACAACAAGTTTTTGGCGCCGTTGCCGGGGATCGCTCGACACGTTGAAATAAAAAAGGGCCCAAATTACTTTGACACGGTGTGAGGCCAACCTGTTTTGAAGGCCAAGGCCAACATAAGGGCATATGGCCCACTCAGACTAAGCCAGAAAAGAAAATAAAAAAAAAATAGAAATATACCAAGCCAAATTCATCCCTTATTTTCAAGGGTTGTTAGGTTAACGAATAACAAATAGCTAAAAATAGGCAATAGAATAACTAAATATGCCAAAAATAAAGGTTGTAATAGTTTGAATAGTTTAAATTTTGAATAAGATGGCATAATTGCCGTACTCAAAATAAGGAGTATCATCCATTTCGAATGGTCAAGTTGAATAAGTCATTCGGCCCCAAAAATAAAGGAGAAGTGGTTGCAACTTCAATTTCATCAACACAAAAGATCAACTTCAACAAATCAAATTCAAAAATAAGACTTCAATCACAAAGATTAGCGTAGTCCAGTATGTAGAAATCGTTATGCGAGTATTCGTAGCCATGCCAATTTAGCTCAAGGTAAGGTTATCAATGTATCCACTCAGTAATATCACGAGATCGTAGCCATCACTCGCTTGTTTTGGGCCTGATTCAGAATGAAATATCAACACGACTAAGTGGTATCCCACATTTATATTGAGCGCATGTATGAGAACTTGTAGCCAAAGTTATCAATGCTCATAGAATAGTGCAATTCTTTTAATGCACTTGTGTGTAACCATCCTACAAAGTCATCAATATGTCTTATTTGTAGTCAAAGTTCTTAGCAGTCTTTCAATGCATTTAGGTTGTAGATATGGTTTGTGTTTATAGATAAAGTCTGTAACATCCATCATGAGTAACCATTATCTTTCAATGCATATTCCCATTTTATATTTTTATACTATTTTCGATCCTTTGAGCTCTGACTTGCAAGTCCTACATTAAATTATAAGTACGTATAACCCTAGGGGAAGTGTTTGCCTACTCTATGATATTCACCCTTTCAAATTAGAAGTCAAGGTACAATCAATCGAATTCAAATTGAAAAGAGATTTTATCTTTGTGTGTTCTTTGCACACTTCCATACCTGCACTAAAACGTAGACTCACTTTGAAGTTATTGTTTTCCAATTGAATTCAGTGATTTCGAATTTTGAGTAAACATATCAGCATGACTGTCAATTTTTATGCAAATAGGTCCTATTTTAGATAATTATAAGGACTGCTATCAGAAAGTCGCACGTTAATTTTTGCCATCAAAGAGTTGGTTATATGTAATTTCATATGGCTGAGTAGTGGCCTCATTATACGTGTTTGCATAAAAATTATCAGCGCCGCTTTATTACCAAATCAACACTTTGCCAACTTTATAGGTTGTACTTAGAATTCGAAATCACTGGATTCGGTAAGAAGCAATGCATTTCAAGTGAGTTTTGTGTTGAGTATGGGCGTGTCAACATGCAAAGAACACACAATATGAAGAATTTTTGATATGAATTTGATAAGTTGTGGCTTTGACTTCTAATCTTAAAAACGATTGCATCATTGTAGGTAGACAATACCCTAAGGTTCTACATGCCTACAACTGAATGTATGACTTAAAAATTCAGTGCTCAAGGGACTACAAAAAAGGTCTAAAAACATGAAGTAAGAAATTGCAATGAAAGATGATGGTTACTCGCAATGGATATTATAGACTTTATCTACAAATATGTGCATTGATGACACGGGCCATATTTATGACTCAAATGCATTGAAAGATAGTCAGAGAATTTGACTACAAGTGACATGCATTACTGACTCCGTATGATGGCTATACATGAGTACGTTGAAAGAAATGTACTATCCTACGAGTATTGACTTTGACTACGACTCCTCATACATGCGCTCGACATGAATGTAGGATACCACTCAGTCGCATTACTATCTCATCCCGAATATGCGAGTGATGGCTACAACCTAGCAACAGTATAGATAGAACGCATTGAAAATTCCATCTCGAGCTAAATAGCATGGCTACGAACCCTTGTATAACAATTTTCTACCTATTGAATTAAGCTAATCTTGGTTTATTTAAACTAAAAATTCAAAGAAGTATAGACTTAATAATTGAAGTTGTTGACTTGATTTGTTTTGGTTAGACTGTATAAGCTTGACAATGCAACCAATTTTTCTCTTTATTTGGAGCTGAATGATTTATTCAACTCGAACACTTGAAACAGATAACATTCCTTATTTTCTTGCTTTGATAGTTGTATTATCTTGTTTGAATTTTGAAATCTTCAACACCACATGGCCAATATTTTTGGCACTTTAATTTTTCTTATTCTTAGTCATTTTTTATTTTTGTCTAACTACCTCTAAAAATAAGGGTTAATTTGACTTACTCTTGGCCGATTGGGCCATGAGCCATTTGATTAGCTATTTCAGTTTGGGTCGGCGCCTTAACATGGATCAACCTCGCTTTGTGTTGAAATGACTTAGGTTTTCTCCTTTCAACATGGTCAAAGATTAGCACACCTTCGACATGGTAAAGGATACGGGTCCTTTGGGCAGGCTTTATTAAGATCTGTGAAGTTGTTGCACATGCACCATTTTCCCAATGCTTTTGGGACTACAACCACATTGCATAACTAGTCTGGGTATTGGATTTCGATAATATACCCTGCACTAAGGAGCTTATTGACTTCTTCTTCGATTATTCTATTTCTTTCCTCCCTAAAAATCCTTTTCTCTTGTTTGACCGACTTGACGGCCGGATCAACATTTAGCCGATGGATAATTACTTTGGGATCGATACACGGGAAATCTGACGGGCTCCATGCGAAGACATCAATATTTTTTTTTTTTTGCAACAATTCAATCAGCATCCACTCTTTCCCCTCATCTAGATGCGGCCCAATCCGAGTTATCTTCTCGAGGTTCTCCGGGACGAGTTCAATGATTATGGACTCTCCAGCGGTTCGATCTGCGACTCCTCATTTTTTCGCTTGTGGAAAGTCGACCCTCAAGGGTGTTGAGGATAATATCAACCACTGGATTTGGCAATGGGTAAGGTAGAGATTTTTTCTTTCTAAAGAGATAGAGTAACACTTCCACCCGTCACGTACATTGCACTTGATCTCTTCGACCCCGGATGGTGTGGGTAACTTGATTTTTAGATGAAAAGTTGACACGACCGCCTGAAATTGGTTGAAGGCCTACCTTCCCAAAATTAAGTTGTATGCAAATGGTGCGTCGACCATCGGGTAGTCCATAAGGAGTGTTAGTCGTTGGGGGGCTTCTCCCAAGGAGGTCGGCAGTTGGATGATACTGACCGGGAAAATTTCTGACCCAACAAACCCGATCAATGGGGTATAAGCTGGTTGCATTTTCATGTCTCCTAAGTTCATTTTTTTAAGAGTGGAGTAAAAGAGAGCATTAGCTGAACTTGCATTATCGACCAAAGTGCGGGTCACAGCGAAATTTGACACATATGCGGTGATCACTATCGTGACGTCAAGTGATTCACCCCTTCCCGATAGGCGAGTTACATCATTAATATCCCTATTACTATACACAATGGAATTGGTCTCGATATTATTGACATGGATAGTTTTTTCCTCGCCTTTCTGATTTGACCTCCCATGCTCCAGCTTCTTTGAAATGGTATGGTATGAATGACCCCCCTCATTGGGAGGTTATTCTTGATCGGTTCCTTGCCGCTTCTTCTGGAGGGGGAACCTTTATGGCTTATCTTGGGGATCATAGTGACCGGGACTTTTCCCATTGGGCCGAGTTCTCAAGATGGTTGGCTAAAAATTCTTTCAAAAGGCCTTTTTGAATGAGCCACTCAATCTCATTTTGAAAAGCATGACAATCATCAGTAACGTGCCTGTGTTGCTTGTAGAAGGCGCAATAGTTCCCCGACTTCTTAGCTCCCTTCCCTTCTGCGATTTTGTTCGGCATTTTGAACAACTTTCGGTCAGTGATCAAAAAGATGTGGCTTCGTGAGACGTTCAAAAGAGTGTGGTCAGAGTATTGTTTAATTCGGAGACTCTTTCCTGTCTTTGTGGCCCTTTTTTCTTTTTGTGGCCTCATTTTTCTTTCTTTTCCTTTGGGTCCTTCTTGTCCCCATGTTTGATGTGGTGCATCTCCTCAAAGATTATGAAGTTGGAGGTCAAAGTCTGAAGTTCCCTCATGGATCGAGAGGGCTTGGGGAAAATAGCCTTGGTATAATCCTCATGCTGGAGAGCAATATAGAGGGTGAAATTGACGAAGTCGATCCTGGGATCATTGACCTTGAGGACCTCATTGTTAAAAAGAGTCATGAAATCATGAAAGGACTCCCCTTCTTATCGGGGAACCCATGGAGGTATGTGTGGGAAAGCTTGGTATCTTTATTGGCGGCTAAGTGGTTTAGGAACAGATAAGCTAACTCTTCAAAGGAGCGGATCAACTCTGGCTCGAGTTGAGCGAATCACTGTCGTGCTACTCCGAAGAGCGTTGTGGCAAAAAACTTGGCAATCATCCCATTCGAGAGCTTTTAGATGTCTATGGCGTTCTCGAACTGGAGTAAGTGGTCTTCCAGGTCGGGGCTCCCATCATAATGGGAGAGATCAGAACACGATCGTGAACGCCAATTTTTTCTTTATGGATATCGTAGGTGAAGGCTATTTGCCTCCGACTATAGTAGTGATTGGCCGAGGGCCCTTGCCCATCATACGGTTCAATCCTGCCATTAAGGTACTCAAGGCCAGCGATCTTTCGGGTGAGTTGGTAGAGCTAGTTCTTCATTTGTTTGAGTTCCCCCTGAGTTGGGTCGACTCTAGAATTCCCCGAGAAAATGGCTTGATGAGGGCGCCCCAAATCCAGGTATTGGTGATAGGGAACTTTGTCGTGGTGGCTTGACTTAGCCTCTTTTTCCAAACGTGACAGTTAATAGCTTGCGGCTCGATTAGAGTTTTGATGTGAAGGGATGTGTTGGACAACTGGGGTTGTGATTGGGTTGGGGCCCAGAGGAGCTCAGACTACACTTTCTTTAAACCTTTCGAAGGCTTGCAGATTGCATTGTCTAACAAAATCCCTCAATCTCTCGAGGGGGATTGTGATCATTTCCTCTGTGTTTGGTAAGGGCTCACCTATGCCTCTCGGTGGAGTATAGGCTTTACTTCACCGGTCGGTAGTGACAAGCATGACCAAAGCAGTGGCGTGTGCCTTGGGATAAACCTGCCAAATCGATCTGTGGTGGCTAAGGATTTGTGATGGGAGGGGTAGTGGAAGATCATGACCCAAGTGTTGGTCCTCCCCAGCTGCCTGAGTACTTCGTGCACCAGAAGGACCAGAAGGGTTGCTCCTAGTTGTTACCATATTACTTCCTTGGTTGTAGAAAGAGTTTCCCACAAATGGCCACTCCGGTCGAATGTAAGGTAAAGATTGGGAAAATAGGACCTAGAACAAGGGAAATGCAACGTAAGTTAGCCGAGATGGGTCTCGGCTAAGACTCTGATACTTAAGTCAGTGATCGAATAGAGTTGAAATTTGAGCAGATAAAGTGGGTAAAAGCAATTAATAGTTGGGTCTTACGATAAATGCAAGGGTATTTATAGTGTGTCAATATAGATATTTCCCTATGGGGCCTTTAGGCTTGGTAGGCCATCATGTGGTGATGTGAAGTAACCCATAGGCCTAAAGGTTGGGTCTAGTGGCATTAGCTGGCTCGTAATTAATGAGGTATGGGGTTAGGTGGTCGCTCCACACCATGAGTTGGCAGAGCATTTAATGCCAGTAGAGGTGGATTGGACACGGTATGGTCCTAGTCGATAAATGACTCGATCGAATATCTCGATGAGACCATTTCAAAAGACTGTGGACCCAGTCGATAGCCAGGGCTCGTTCCCCTTGAAGGTTTTGGGGAGGTAACATGTGGCACATGTAGGCAAGTCAAGAACATCTGTCGGAAATATGCCACATCAGTCACTTAATTGATTATTTTTTTTAAAACATGTATCAATTATATAATAAATGTAATTCATGTACTACGTAACTAGTAGTAATGATAAACTTTATGAAACAAAACTTCAAGGACAAAGGGGATAATTAGAAAATATCCATAATGAGAAGCTTTTAGGCCAATTTTATTAAATTATTGGTAGCTTAATATATATAGACTCTAATAGTGTTTGACAAAAGAAAGAAAAAGAGAGGAAAGAAAATGTTTGACATAAGAAAGAAATAAGAGAAAAGAGAGAGAGGAAAGAAAATGAGTGAATTTTAATTTTTCATATGTTTGTTTGGATGAAAGGAAAATAAAGGGAAAGAAAATAAAAATATAGTTGTATTTTTTTTCACATTTCGTCCACTTTTGGGTAAAAAAAATTTGGTGGGCCACATGCAAATTTTTTCTTTCCTTCTACATTTTCACTCACATCCAAACAATGGAAAATATTTATTTCCTCCCATTTTTTTTCATTCCACTCTCCTCCTCCCATTTTCCATCCAACCGAACAAAGCCTAAGTGTCACGCCCCACCAGTTGCACGTGTATAGATGCATTAGGAAGAGGGACACATGTGTGGATGTTTCGGAAGACTCCCTAGGGTTCTGGGATCACCTTGTACATAGTAAAATTGTATAGTTGTCTTGTAAATATATTGGAAAAGATTCTAGAGTTAATTACACTTTGCCATCCGAACTATGCGTGCTTTTACACTTTGTAATCTCAAGTTTTAACATTCACCGATTAGCACCTAAAATTTGCATGTTTTTGCCGGTTTCCACATAATTGCATTTTTCGGCCAAAAATGACAGTTGGAACAACGACACATGTCGCCACTCCAAGTAAGATTTTTGGCGGAAGAATATAATTAGGTGGTAATCGATAAAAAAAAATGTAAACTTTAGGTGACAATCGGTAACACTTAAAACTTGAGGTTGCAAAGTGTAAAAAAACGTATAATTTGGGCGGCAAAGTGTAATTAACTCAAGATTCTATAAGCTTAATTCTAGCCGTAGGATAGTTGATCTTCACGTGCATTAAAGGGGGTGGCTAGTATAAATAGGGGCAGACATTTCATTTGTAAACCATCAAAGAATCCAACAAGTTTGAGTGAATATAAAAAGCTTTCTAAACATTTGTCTTCAGAGTAATTGCGCATCGGAGAGAAAGAATTGCAGTGTGCCTTATCGTGAGGATTTTAATATTTCAAGTTAAATGGGAAATTCAAGCTTCTGTCAGATGATAATCATCATGAACTGAATAAAAGAGCCATTTGGGATTGAGCATGATTTATGCTTTGTGTCTGCTTGGTGCAATTCACTATGAGAACAATAGAACTTGTTGACAATATATTAAGAGCTAATGTCAATATTGTTTTGAAAGAAGTGAATATGGGGGAAAAAAAAAAAGTTACCCTAGGTTTGATTGGATCTAAACTACTCATATTTACGATTGTTATGTGATAAATATAAATATGTACACGTCCTTATCAATTTTATACATTAGGTTACAAAAAGTTGTATTTCCACAAATATATTTTTCTTAGAATTAGTAGTATTACATTGTTGACAAGTAGCGACATAGGTAAAATGAGAAGAAAGCCTTTGTCACAAATTATACTAATTTTTTTTCGATTAAATGGCCACTATATTTATTTTGTTAGAGAAAATTACACTTTTAATCCTAGATTTGGTCCCGTAGAACAAGATTTCAGTTGTTTCCCATATTATCTTGTAATGCATTGTGCTATTTGCTATTGTGATCTTGTAATCTATTTGTGCTACCTACATCTACATAAAGCCACACGTTTTAGCTACACAATGCACTAGCTAATTTACAAATTGTCTCATCACCCTGTGTTACGAAGTTATAAAACTTGTGCCCCGACATATATCAGTTTAATGAGCTCAAACATGCATACGCAGATCACGATTGTTATAGGATGAAATAGTTATTCATGTCAAACTCAAATAGCATGTGCATTTGTCATTATACATAAATAAATAAAAAACAAATATATAAATAGAAAAGCATTATTCTAATCAATATTACACCAAGGAAAGAAAAGGAAATACTAACTAGTTTTTTATTAAATAAGCTCAAAGCAAAGTTGGCCATACTCGCTCGTAAAATGGCAACAACTTCGCCCTGCCGCCCAACGGAATCCCAAGTCGCCAAATCTGCATCAACTCTTCCAATTCCAAATCGTAAAAGTAAATGTCTTCATCATATCTCACTAATAAAAACTTGGAGTTCTGATGGAAAAAGCTATGATCGAAAGTGGATACAATTCATGTGTTAAATATTGTATGTTCTGCTGCACAATTAGAACGGAATCACACAACGGCACTGCAATCTCGTCAGTCGTAACTATACGAGCATTATTTCTTTTTCAGCATGTAAATTTTGAAGAAATAATCAAAACACCCAGGATCCGTTCGCTTTGTGAGATTTGTCAATTGGAACTTATCTCTTGGCTCAAGATTAGTCGAGGTTTAAGTTAATTATATTGGTTGTTTGGTGTTTACAATTAACTGAGTAGGATGACCATACGTATTGCATATGTAGTGGTTTGGTATCTACAATTGAACAAGATTGAAAGTAAGATTAGAATACAATTACGTTTTTACCCACAATTGTTAAAATTGTTCAAAATTTGTGGGACACATAAATTAAGTGATAAGCTTAAAATGTATACACTTTTACAAGCAAGCTTTGTGTGTTTTTCATTGATTTTTATTAAGGTTTTAAAGTTATAAGGATGAAATTTGTGCTTTATGTAATACAACCTTAATTTGATCAATTTATAGTGTTTTTGCACCCCTAAAGCATGTTTTATACAAGGTTTTGATGCCTATATACACCCACAAGAGTTTAATGATGCTAAATTTCTTAGTGTTCTCTTACTATTCAGGGGTTGTGAAAGACAGAAAGAAAGAAGAGAGAAAAGATGAGTTATATGTTGACTGAGTAACCGGGTACATGTATCACCAATGTGTGTCCTCGCGTAAAAAGGTTGTGTATATGCTCCAAAAAAAAAAAAAAGATGAAAATCCCAAATTGAGAACCTTTGAAATTGGTTGTAGAAGCACAAGTTGGAACCTCTATATCACTAGCGTGTTTGTCGTAGGTAGAAAGAATAAATTTATTGTATAAAGTGACTTTTCAGCTTTATAAGTTGCACGTTGGTTATGTTGGCTTTGTAACTTGCTATTGACATTGTTCATTAGATCTTGACGCATATGTTTGTTGTGGAATGAAGTGAGTGTAAGTTGGAGAAAATCTTGTTTCAAAATATGCACTTGTTAGGAATAAGAGAGATAGTTGTGTGGCAAGGTACAATCATAATCATATAAAACTCTTGGAATGTTCAACTTTCCTTTGCTCAAGGACGAGCAAATGTTCAAGTGTGGGGGAGTTTGATAAGCTTAAAATGGATACACTTTTATAAGCAAGCTTTGTGTGTTTTTCATTGATTTTTATTAAGGTTTTAAAGTTATAAGGATGAAATTTGTGCTTTATGTAATACAACCTTAATTTGATCAATTTAAAGTGTTTTTGCACCCCTAAAGCATGTTTTATACAAGGTTTTGATGCCTATATACACCCACAAGAGTTTCATGATGTTATTGTAGGAAATCGGGACCGAAACAAAGCCGAAAAAGTGGGCGTAAGAGCCGAGACGGCTTAAGCCGTCCCGAATTGCACTAAGCCGTCCTGATTCGAACCAATCCAGCAGCGGCTGAAACAGTTCGATTAAGCCATCCCGTCCGGCGGGGCCGTCCCGACGTGTCCAGAGAGTGTCCTAAAGGTTCGATTTAGGACGGCTTTAAGCCACGAAGCCGTCCCGATGCGATCCGGCAACAAGGAAAGTTGAGTCGTATTAGGATTTTAATAGCAGCAAAGGCCACACCAATGCCACTGAGCCTATATATAGGCCCGTGGTGGGGTTTGGATTGATACTATTAAAATTCTGAATTAGGATCTTTTTGTCCTCTCCTCTTCTTCTTCAGATGACTATGTATGTGTGCGTGTGTGTGCGCGTGCTGTATTCCAGTTGATATTTATAAAGTATCTCGAGTTGATTCTATTAAAAAAAAAAAAAGTCCACACCAACCTCCAACTACAATTGTTACAAAAAAAATGAAAAAAAAAAAAAAACAAAACAAAACAACAACAAAAACACTGGTTTAATTCAATACTCAAATTAATGAAAAATACTTTGAATTTCCTATGCCATAGTTTGGGAGTTAAATTGCCCTAGTTATTGAGGATTATCTTGGAACTATAACAGAAACTATCCTCAATAGTTTAAATAATTGAACTCAAACTATTAATTCTTCTATTGGGTTTGTTCGATCAATTTGTTTCTTAGGGAGTTCTATGATTAGTCACAATCGTATGTGACTAATCTTAGTCACCTTCTAAAAAAATGTCACGTGTACAATTTTAAAATATTTTAATAGGTTGCAGGTTTTTTTAATTTTTGAGCAACCGCTATCAAAAGTCAAAATTTCTCTCTCCTCCCCCCCCCCCCCCCCTCTCTCTCTCTCTCTCTAACGTTACATATTCGATCTATCTTTGTCTCTCTCTCGCTCTCACTCTCTCTCTCTCTCTCTAACGTTCCATATTCGATCTATCTATCTCTCAAAACATTCATATAATTATTAACCTTAAACAAAAAACTTCCTTAATTATTAAGACTTATTAGGATAAATTATTTCTACTAAAATTTAAATATTTAGTGTCAATTAAATAAAAATTGCATCATGTTTTATTTCATTACTTAAAGATAATAATATTATTATTCTCTTTTAAGTGTTCTCATGGATGAATTTAACTAAAATTATTATTATTATTATTATTATTATTATTATTATTATTATTATTATTATTGCAAGGGGGAAATAATATTCCATATTCGATCATATAAGTACATATATTTTTTCCAAGTTATCATTAAAAATATTGACTTGCTAGTATGAAAAATATTATATGAATTCATAGACGTACAAATTAATTACAAATTTTAGGAAAAATAAATAAATTCAAATAAAATATTTACATTTATTTTGTTTATTTTAAATAAGTCAAACAAACTATGTGCAAACAATGTTTCATTATACATGTTAACCATAACTATTCAAATCAATAAACGATTTTTATATTATTATTGTTGTTGTTGTTGTTGTTGTTGTTGTTGTTGTTGTGTTTCATAGCATATCTCTATTAATAATCAAAGCACAATTTCTTTTACCAACTAATGCTTGTTGTGTTCCTCTCTTTGTATTTTATACATACAAATTGGTTTTAAAAATACATTATGCAATATCACTACAAACTAATCATTTTGAAGTAAATCTATGGATAATATAAATAGTTTACTTAATAATGATATCCATATTTTTATAATTTGTTTTTCTTTTTTAAAAAATAGATGTCCATATTCTATGTATATTCTTAAAATAATTTATAATGAATGTGATACTTTTTTTGAAATATGTCAAAAAATTAAATTAAATGCAAATTTTTATTGACTATTAACATATATTCGAATTTTTGAGTTATAAATAATATTTATTTTGGTATCGTTTAGTATTTTAATTTTTTTATCATAATTTTCAATTAATTATCCTTGTTAACACACATTTCTAAAATAGAAAAAAGTTATAAAAAGTACCATGGTATTTGTAATTTAAAAATAAAAAATAATGGTACCATGGTATTAAAACATAAAAAATTAATTGATTATAATGGTACAATAGTATTAAAAAAATTATAATGAGTACCATGGTTTTCTTTTTTATTTTAAAAATAAAATTTTAATTGGTTAATATTTAGTGGGTCATAAATGGTCTACTATAATAATAGTTGTATAAAAAAATCCCTTGCTAACTAGTATAACAGGTAGCCTTTTCAATTTACCTGAATAACAGTTTACAGGTCATATAAAGATTAATGGTTAAGATTAAATATCACACATTTAATGGCTAGAATTAAAGATGACTAACGTTAGTCACCTACGAACTGTGACTAACGATAGAATTTCCCTTGTTTCTTTGTCTCTTATAGTGTGTTTGGCAGAGGAAATAAAATAAGAGGAAAGAAAAATGGGTAGATAGCTTTCCACGTATTTGTTTGAATAAAAGAAAAATAAATAGAAAGAAATGAAAACATAATTGTATTTTTTTTTGTTTTACTTTTAATCCAATTTTGGGTGAAAAAAATTCGACGAATCCCATACGAGCAATTTTTTTCATTCATTCTAGTTTTCCATCAAAATCCAAATGTTGGAAATGGGCTTAATAAGATGATGTTTTCAATGGGTAATTTAGGATTGAACCATTTCGAATGGTAATCCATAGATAAAGTCCAAGAGAAATATTATTTATGTATAAATAAAGCTGTGTAAAACATCCCACATCAAATATTTAGCCTTGACAATGCTAGTATTTATGTGGTTAAGTGTTGTTATAGTGTAAACTAAACAACTAAGTACCGCATATGGGCAAACCCCACACGCGCGCGCCGCCCGCCCGACCCAACTTCGGCTCCGGCTCCGGCCACGGCCACGAGCCACAGACCAGGTCCAGGTCGAGGGCGCTGGCGCGGGCGTTTGGGCGAATTGTCTCGGTCTCGGGCTTATTTTTTACTGAATTGCCCTTGGTGTAACGGTTATATTCAAAATTCAGATTTTGAATCCCGTTACTATATTTAATTAACGCGGTTTGAAACCGCTAGACACGTTACCTGGTCAAACAACACGTTTTCGAATGTTGTCTATTTTTCAGTCCAGGTACATTGCGTGTCCATTGGCATTCAGGCGGTTTCAACCATGCATTAATGTGCCAGAATTTAATTCTGGCTGTCTCCTCCCCCTATATATAGCTGCCTCCTAGTTCCCTGAAAAACACACGAAAAGACACAAACGAAACAAGAGAAAATAGAAAGTATACTAGTTTAAGAAATTGCTGAGTCTTAAAGAGTGTATACACTATTAGCTCTCGGGGGTGTGTTTTGAGTTGCATACACGTTGAATTGAGCTGTTCAGTTTTCGAAGTGAGGTTCAACGTAGCAGTGCGGCTTGGAACGGACCTCTGGACTGTCTTATCCTGGAAGGAGTATCGCAGGCCTATTGCACCGATCAGTGGGACAAATATTTCTTTAAGGCAAACCGGCTAAACTCGGTGATTCAGTCGTACCTTCTCAAATAAATACTGATAAGTTTACTGAACTTTGTTGTTTATTTATTTTTTTACGGCGTTGTTTGATTTGCTTTTGGCTATAGTGTTTGTACTGTAAATTGTTATTGCATTGTATTTATATTATCGAATAAATCCACCCACGAGAATATCGATTTTTAGATATTCTATTTTATTCAATTGTTTCCAACAATCTTAAAGAAATATTCGGGGCTTATTCCTTTAATATGTTTATAATGGCATCGAGTTCAACTACTAGTTCATTTGGTTTCTCAAAAATTGACTAGAGCAGTTTGCCTGAACCATTATTAAACATTGGCAACAACGCATGAAGATTTGGTTCACAATGAAGGAGCTCTTGTCTGTAATTCAGACTGATAAACCCGTGCCTACTAATAGTAACCCAAAGACTAATGAAATCGCAATATGGACTGAGCGAGACCAAATAGGCGGAGGGATCATTTTGTCAAGTTTGTCAAATGTTCTCTTCGATGTCTATTGCTCAGACTCCTATACTGCGAAGTCACTTTGGGAAGCATTGGATAAGAAATACAATACTGAAGAGCAAGGGCTCGAAAAGTATTCTGTTTCTAAATTCCTAAAGTATCAAATGGTTGAGGGTAAGTCAGTGTCTGAACAAACCCATGATCTAATTAATCTGGAACATTCACTTGCTGACGCTGAAATGAAACTTCCAGAAAAGTTCATGGTTATGGCAATTATTGAAAAATTTCCCAGATCTTGGGAAAGTTTCGGAATGTCTTTAAAACATCAAAAAGGAAACTTATCCCTCGCTAATTTAATGATTGCCATAAGTATAGAAGAGGAACATAGGAATCAGACACACATGGTACCAGTTGAATTCCAGTCAAAAGCAAATGTTTTGACTATTGGAAAGAAAAACCCTAAGCTGAAAAATGTCAATCCGAATTCTAAAACCATAGATAAAAGAAAAGTCAAAGCCAAAAAGCCAAAAGCAAACAAACCATGCTGGACTTGTGGACAGGTTGGTCATTATGCCAGGGATTGTCCCAACAAGGCAGAAAAAGGAAAGACCAAACCAAAACCCTCAGGACCAATAGTCAACATGGTTGAGGCTGGCATTGCTAGTTCTCATGGACGTTGACGGGTATGTTTCTTTTGAACCCGAACTTTTGACTATTTATGAACTATTCAATTGGCTCATTGATACTGGAGCAAATGTGCACGTTTGTGCTGATAAGTCTCAATTTTTGTCACACCAGCCAATTGATGGACAATCCGTGAGGATGGAAAATGCAAGTGGTCCACAAGTACTTGGGATAGGACGCGTGGACCTAGGGTTTCCTTCAGGGCGCACACTATCTCTGCAATGAGTGCATCACGTCCCTTCTGTTAGACGGAACATTATTAGTGGTTCAATGTTAGTCAAAGAGGGTTGTGAGCTTTCTTTTAAGTTGAATAAAGTTGTAATTTTATATTACGGAACTTTTATTAGCAAAGGCTATTTATCTGAAGGTTTATTTAAAGTACGGATTGAATATGCTAGTATTTCTAGTTCCAATAGTTCGAATTTTTATAATTCTATTGTTATTAATAATATAGAAAATTCCACTGGTTGGCATGCACGGTTGGGTCATTTAAATTTTGGTTCTATTAAAAGAATGATAAATTTAAATCTGATTCCAACGCATGACATTGGATAAAATCACAAATGTCAAGTGTGTGTAGAAGCTAAACAAGTAAGAAAACCCTATCAAACCGTTGAAAGGGATATTGAAATACTTGATTTAGTACACACAGATATTTGTGAGTTCAATGGGGTCTTAACACGAGACCGAAATCGATACTTTATCATTTTTATAGATGATTGCAGTAAATATTGTTATGTTTATTTAATGAAACATAAAGATGAAACACTTGAAAAGTTTATCATTTTTAAGAATGAAGCTGAAAATCAAACTGGCAAGAAACTTAAAAGAGTACAATCAGATAGAGGTCGTGAATATGAGTCGAACTCATTTGTTGAATATTGCCAAAAGTTTGGTATTATTCATGAAGAGACTCCTCCATATTCACCTTCCTCGAATGGTGTAGCAGAACGTAAAAATAGAACATTTAAAGACATGATTAACAGTCTGCTTTTGAATTCTGGATTGCGAAATATATGTGGGGAGAGGCTTTGAATACGGCTTGCCACATTCTAAATAGAGTCCCTCTGAAACACAAAGAATGCACTCCATTCGAATTCTGAAAAGGCAGAAAACCGAGCTTAAAATATTTTTGTGTGTGAGGATGTCTTGCAAAAGTCCTTGTCCCTGAACACAAACGGAAGAAGCTTGGTCCAAAAACTGTTGATACAGTCTTTCTGGGCTATGTGGAGACAAGTTATGCCATGAGATTCTTAGTCATTAAGTCTGAGATTTCTGGCATAGAAGTTAGCACAATAGTCCAATTACGTGATGCTACATTCTTCGAAAATGTATTCCCTCTGAAACAAGGAATACCCGAAGATGTTTCGACTTTAGATTCTGCCCTCGAGTCTGGTTCTATTCCCGAACATGTGGAAAGGATGACAAATGGCGGGGGGGGGGGTGTAAATCCAAGTAGTTTTGGTTCTACTTTTAATGAGGCTAATGAACCTCGCCGTAGTAAGCGAGCCAGGATCGTCAAAGATTTTGGAAGTGACTTTGTCACCTACAATATCGAAAATGATCCTGAGACTTTCAAAGATTCTATGGCTTCTCCTGAGGCTAAGCATTGGAAAGTAGCTATCAAAAGTGAAATTGACTCCATTGTCTCCAACGGGACATGGGAACTAGTCGATTTACCGCTAGGATGTACTACGATTGGATATAAATGGATCTTTAAGAAGAAACTGAAAGCTGATGGTACTATTGATAAGTATAAAGCTAGATTAGTTGCCAAAGGGTTTAGGCAAAAAGAGGGGATTGACTACTTTGATACGTATTCCCCTGTAGCTCGATTAACTACAATCCGTATGTTAATTGCACTGGCTTCCATATATAACTTCTCTATTCATCAGATGGATGTGAAAACAGCCTTTCTGTATGGTGATCTAGTGGAAGAGATATATATGGAACAACCAGAGGGATTTGTAGCTGTCGGGAGTGAAAACAAAGTATGTAAGCTTGTCAAATCTCTTTATGGGTTGAAACAAGCGCCTAAACAGTGGCATGAAAAGTTTTATAAAACTATATTGAACTTTGGCTTTGTTGTAAATGATAACGATAAGTGTGTATACTGCAAAATAAAAGGTGGTTCATGTATCGTCTTATGCCTTTATGTGGATGATATATTATTAATAGGGTCAAATCTTGAGATTATTAATGAGACGAAAGAATTCTTGAAGAGTAAGTTTGAAATGAAAAACATGGGTGAAGCTAGTGTGATTCTAGGACTCAAGTTGATTCGGTCAACTGAGGGTATAACGATTTCTCAATCTAATTATGTTGAGAAGATAATTGAGAAATTTGGTATACTAACGGTAGAATCCTGAAAACGCCTTATGATCCTTCTGTGACTCTTTTCAAGAATAAGTCTGGTACTCCAGTGTCTCAATTAAGATATTCTCAAGGGATTGGAAGCTTGCAATATTTAGCGAATGGTACGAGACCAGATATTTCATTTGCGGTCTCTAAGTTGGCTAGATATACGAGCTGTCCTGATCGTACTCATTAGGAGGCTTTGGACAGGGTAATGAGGTACCTTAAAGGTACAAGTTCCCTTGGACTGCATTACGGGAAATTCCCTGAAGTTCTTGAGGGGTTTAGTGATGCAAGTTGGATTGTCCAAAACTCCGGGAGTAATGGATGTACAGGGTATGTATTTACTTTGGGTAAAGGCGTTGTCTCCTGGAAGTCTGCAAAACAGACAATCATAACTCGGTCTACATTTGAGATTGAGTTGTGTGCTTTAGATACTACTGGAACTGAGGCTGAGTGGCTGCATGGGTTGATGTGTGGGTTACCCATTATGGGTAAACCTGTCCTTGCCATTGCCTTGCATTGTGATAATCAAACCACAATTGCAAAAATACGGAGTTCCAAGTATAATCAAAAGATTAAAAGACACATCCAAGTTAGACTGAAGTCTATAAGGGAGATAGTGTCTGAAAGAATCGTAGCCATTGATTTTATTGGTACCAAAGACAATGTGGCTGATTCTTTAACGAAAAGACTTGAGTTTAACTCATTCCAAAAAGCCAGGTTGAGGATGAGACTTGTACCCATTAAGTTTACACCGATAGTAGCAACCCAACCTACCAAGTGGAGATCCCACAAGGAAGGTTCAATGTGGTATAAACAAGTTGTCGGGTGTAAACGTTAGCAACTAAAGTTAGACTGGTACTATGTACCTGAAGTTTATCCTCTGGTATGCCTGGGAGGTGCTATATTACTGCTAGTATAGTAAGAGCCCTGCTTTGAATGGTTCGAGGTCTTAAGTGATGAGATGTGAGCAGTACATCTTCGGAGATGCCCAGCTAATGAATATTATCGTGTGGCCGCGATTAGAGGAGACGGGTTACTCCTTGAAAAAATATTCATGAAACAGGATCAGGACACATGGCCATTAACGTGTCACCCCTGAAGATTGCTAAGCTCGATATAATGTGTTGTTTCCAATAGACGTCATCACAACCAAGGTTCAAATTCAAGGCATATGTCTATTTGTTCCTGTGATGACATAAGTTGGTTAACTAGATAGTGGTTCAAACCGGAAGGTACCATTATTGAAAGCATGTTACGAGTATGTAGCCAGGACTTTATGCTATGGATTAGGGGAGAATTGTTGGAAATGGACTTAATAAGATGATGTTTTCAATGGGTAATCTAGGATTGAACCATTTCGAATGGTAATCCATAGATAAAGCTCAAGGAAAATATTATCTATGTGTAAATAAAGCTGTGTAGAATATCCCACATCAGATATTTAGCCTTGATAATGCTAGTATTTATGTGGTTAAGTGTTGTTATAGTGTAAACTAAACAACTAAGTACCGCATATGGGCAAAACCCACATGCGCGCGCTGCCCGCTCGACCCGACTCCGGCTCCGGCTCCGGCCACGAGCCACGGACCATGGACCAGGTCGAAGGTGCGGGCGCAGGCGTTTGGGCGAATTGTCTCGGTCTCTGGCTTATTTTTTACTGAATTGCCCTTGGTGTAACGGTTATATTTAAAATTTAGATTTTGAATCCCGTTACTATATTTAATTAACACGGTTTGAAACCGCCAGACACGTTACCGGGTCAAACAACACGTTTTCGAATGTTGTCTATTTTTTAGTCCAGGTACATTGCGTGTCCGTTGGCATTCAGACGGTTTCAATCATGCATTAATGTGCCAGAATTTAATTATGGCTGTCTTCTCCCCCTCTATATAGCTGCCTCCTGGTTCCCTGAAAAACACACGAAAAAACACAAACGAAACAAGAGAAAATAAAAAGTATACTAGTTTAAGAATTGCTGAGTCTTAAAGAGTGTATACACTATTAGCTCTCGGGTGCGTGTTTTGAATTGCATACACATTGAATTGAGTTGTTCAGCTTTCGAAGTGAGGTTCAACGTAGCAGTGCGGCTTAGAACGGACCTCTAGGACTGTCTTATCCTGGAAGGAGTATCGCAGGCCCATCGCACCGGTCAGTGGAGCGAATATTTCTTTAAGGCAAACCGACTAAATCCGGTGATTCAGTCGTACCTTCTTAAATAAATACTGATAAGTTTACTAAACTTTGTTGTTTATTTATTTTTTTACGGCGTTGTTTGATTTGCTTTTGGCTATAGTGTTTGTACTGTAAATTGTTATTGTATTGTATTTATATTATCAAATAAATCCACCCACGAGAATAACGATTTTTAGATATTCTATTTTATTCAATTGTTTCCAACACCAAATAAAAGAAAATTTTTATTTCCTTATATTTTTCTTCTTTCCACTCTTCTTCCTCCTATTTTTCATCCAACCAAACGAAGTATTAAAGCAAATTGAAACGTTTAATTACGGAATGTGGTATATGAAAATGCAATCATTCTTCCGTAGTTAATGTTCCCTTATTACATACTTGCCTTGAGATTAGAATGTTTGATTGGCAATAAGCGTAACAAAAGGAAACTAATTCATAGTAACAAAACGGGTAATAACGTAATAGAATTTCTTTAATTGAATTCCCATTGGTCTAAATCCTAAGATACAGTCTACTTTTATATGGAAAAAAAATTAAATTTCAAATCTCGAAAGTTAACAAAACAGGAATGTCCTACACCATTTAATGCAAATGCACCCATATATGTTAGTAAATGGTTTTAGAAGCTTTGGAAATGAAAATCCTAACCATAACTTCCAACCAACAAATGAAATTTTTTCTCAAAATAAAATAATTTTAAGAATTGAGAATTTTGTCAAAATTGAACTATTTATAGTCAAAACACCCATTTGAAATATATAATAGTGTAGATTATTTGCTCTTTAGCACTGCTAGAAAAGCACCCCTTTATTAAAGCAAAATTTGTGATAGAGAACTTTTGACAAATTTACAGTATTTGTCATAAATTAATAACAAAAATTCAATGTAAACAGAGTTAAAGAAACAATCTGTCTCATGCATTTACTGAATTGTTATAAATAAAATTCCATCATATAAATTAAATTTATAATGTATTGATTTATTATTAAAGGTGATGTATTATTGTAGTAAAATGCTGAAAAGGTCTCGTAAGAAAAATATATAATCCCCCTTTTTATATTTAAGTTAAGGGGAAATTTACCTTCATCAACAAGTATAGCCTTTCTCTTGGTAAGTCTCATTTTTTAAAATTTGTTTCTAATTTACTAAAATTGATGGCCAATTATTGAAACTTTATTTTTATTTTCATTTACCAAGAAAAAACGGGAGATATTCTCAAGATTGATGGTAAGTTAAAATATTTTTTAAAGAATAATTTTATATTTCCGATATTTTTTAAATGGTTTAATTTAATGTTTAAATTAAAGTATTTTCATGAGAAAAAATAAATTCATGATGTAACTTTTGATAATCAAAACAATCTATCAAAAAGAATTCAACTTCTTTAATTTTTAGAAAACTTCCATGCACATATATAGCGTCAAGTAAAGAGACTAACTTGCTAGATTAACTACTTATAAAATTATTATACTCAAAAGTTTGTTCTTTAACTTTGCGAATTAGTAAATTTGTTTACTAACTACAAATCGTTCCACCTTTAACATAGTGGAAGAGCTCACTCGGTATAATTAAGTCATTAGCTCACTGGCCACAGTAGTGTCTTATTTCATGAGTATCACCAGGGAGGAGATTATGAATCAATCCTTAGTCATATGGTCAAAACTCATACTATCTTCTGGGAATATAAAATGTAAACTCACAAATTCTCAATTTGTAAAATAAACTTGTCAGTGTCATTTTGAATAAATAAAACTGTTGTAACGAAACAATCCAATTAAAACAAAATGAAACATAAATCAAATAATAATATGATAACAAGATGGTCATAAAATTAACAATAAATATAATGGCCATACAATTAACACATTCTTTTTCTTTTCTTGTCCGAACTCAGGAACTCCAATGGTATTGGTTCGAGCCCTACCATTGGGCTACAATCCCAATAACATATAAACAATATGTTAGATCACAATAAAAATGCGATCATAAATAAATCAATGGTGTTGGAAATAATGAGAAACCTTTAAAGCTTATTTCCAACAAACAATTCTTTGGCACTCCATATAGTCATGTGCTACAACTCATTTTGACTCGTGTACATGCACACACGTCATGCTTTAATTTACAAATTTTTGTTTTGCCAATGCACTTTCACTTTCAAAAAAGTACATGTCCTTTTTTTTTTGTTTAAAAAAAAGAAATTATTTACTCATGTCAGTTTTAGAACAAATTACGTTTATATCTATTGAGGTGTGATATACCAATAAATTAATCTCTTTTATTTTAAAAATTATAAATATTTCCTAGAAATTTAGAGTATTTTTGTAAATATTAATATAAATATTCAAAAGATAATTTTTCTCTAACTATACTAGTTAACTTGGCTATCAAGAGATATATTTTGTCAAGCTTGATAAAATCTTTTAATCAATTTGTTATTCCACTAACAAATGCAAAGTAATTTCACTTTAGATCATCAGAATCACCATCAAACATCACAATTTATAATCTGATACATTCACAACTTTTTATTTTTTATTGAAATTGGTTGCATATATAGTTTTTCACATTTTGCACTTATCAATATCATACGAATTTCATCTCAAAATCCTATCGAAAATTATAAAAATACAACTCGTAATTATATTCTATTTTAATGAATAATAAATTTTATTAAGTTAATACATACTTCATGGGGGCTATTTGTAATTTTTTTTAAATTATAGTAATTAATTTGTAATTCTCCATATTTCAAGAAGCGTACTCGCAATTTGCCCCTCTTTTGAAAAAATAGAAGCATAATTCAGTTTTTTTTTTTTTTTTTTTTTTGGGACACCTATTATAAGTTAGTGTTTTTAAGCTTTAGCGATCACAAAAAACGGCAAAAACGTTGAGTTTCAATAATTGGACCTCCATTATTTGCATTTATTAATCATTTTCCAAAAAGGAAAATCAAAACTTAACGCGCAGAAGCCTCTACAGTTCTAGTAATTTGGCGACCCCTCTGGATTCGAAAAACACAAACGCGCAAACCTATAAATTTCACGTCATCGATTTCTCAGGCTACAAATCTCCGAACATCGTTTCCGGCGAGATCGTGAACTTTCCGTCGGAAAAACGGCAATCGATCCGTTCCGGCGGCCCGATCCAGCTCTGTAATTTATATCCAGACGAAAATTTGAGCGATGGCTCCGGTCTCGGCTCTCGCGAAGTACAAGTTAGTGTTCTTGGGAGATCAATCCGTCGGGAAAACGAGTATTATCACTCGGTTCATGTACGACAAATTCGATAACACTTACCAGGTGCGGGATTTGATTTGTTCTGGAGTTGCATTGTAACATTTTTTTTTTTAATTTCATTTAATTATGAAAATAAATGCCGAAATGAGGCGGATCTGATCCCTAGCATCGTCGATTAGCTAGCATTCGCTTCGGTCTAAGTGATTTTGTCTTCGTTAGTATATGATATTCTGCTTTCATCATTGATCCGTTAATGCAATCATTCGCATTTCAAGGCTGAGACGATGATCCTAAGATTTTTAATTTTGGTCGTGATTCGGGTTTTATCTTATGTTCTGTCAGTAGTGAAATCTTTATTCTGATGACTCGCTGGAAGCTTATTGGATCAAGTTTGTGAACCGAGCTGATTTTGATTTTGAAAAATCCAAGAGTTGAACGATTAGGATTTCCCAGGAGATATGTAAAAGATGTTTGTCTTATTTTCAGTAACCTGTTCTTATATACACCAATTTACAGTAAGTTCCACTTGATTATAAACTGGAAGCCAATTTTTCGTATGCTAAACTTAAATTGGTGAAACTGAAAAATGCATGAGTGCTGTTGTTTGGTATATATTTTGAAGGAAATATTTCTAATTGATTCTAGCCATTGGTTTTGATTTGGACAGATTAACCTCTAATATCCTTCGCTGGGGTTCTTATTAAATGAAAAAGTATGAGTTATGTGTGTAAATTTAAATTGAATAATCTGAAAACCGAAAATTTCACCAGCAATCTTATACAATGTGGCCAAGGAATCAGAATTAGTGTAAAACTTATTTAGGCTTGAAATAAACAATCGCAATTGTAACTGCAATGAAACACAGCCTTAGAAAAATGCAGGTGCAGATTTGCATGCTTTATCCAAACTCTGTTGTTCCATTCATTTAAGCAGTCATTCTGTTCTAAGAATTACACTTAGTTCTTATCAGGATAAGTGTGTTTAAAAGAATGGATCTTTTTCCCCCTCTTTATGTGCAACTCTTCGTTTGTTTTGTTGCTGATCTATATCTTTTTGCGTGCATTGTACTGTTCCACTCTCCTCAAAATTTAAACCAAAACAAAACTAAAAATAGTTAAGGCTAGTGGAAATAAATTCT
Source organism: Petrea volubilis (assembly GCA_026212405.1). Classification (NCBI taxonomy): domain Eukaryota; kingdom Viridiplantae; phylum Streptophyta; class Magnoliopsida; order Lamiales; family Verbenaceae; genus Petrea; species Petrea volubilis. The sequence continues at coordinate 19,193,497 of CM047875.1, forward strand.
CATCTCTATTTTATTTGTCATTGTTTTTCTGAAGGCTACTATTGGTATTGATTTTCTCTCCAAGACAATGTATCTTGAAGATCGAACTGTACGTTTGCAGCTGTGGTAAGATATGATTCTTGATACACATTATGTAATGCTTGCCTCATATATGTGTGTGTGTGTGTGTGCGTGTGTGTAGAGAGCGCCAATTTCTGATAGACCATACCAGTCTGATTTGCTAATGATACTAATTAGAAGTAAATAATAATTTTCAAATGATAGTTCTGTTACCACACTTTCTTGACTTTCTTACTATTGGTTGATACAGCAATGAATCTGTCTAGTCCTCCTCCTTTGCTCTTTTCTAATTTCTCATTATGTTCCGCAATTTAGTTGTTTTCTGCTCTTTTTGCTTGTTCAGGGACACTGCTGGACAAGAAAGGTTTAGAAGTCTCATCCCAAGCTATATAAGGGACTCCTCAGTTGCAGTCATAGTATTTGATGTTGCAAGTAAGAGGTTATCTTTCCATGATATGAATATTCAACTTTCTCAAAGGATGTCATCTGCTCCGTTCCAGATCTAATTTTAACTTCATATTTAAGAGTAATATCGCTCAATTGTGTGGTATTGATTATATATCACTGGCTAATAGGCAGACAGTCCTTTCTTAACACTACAAAGTGGATTGAGGAGGTTCGAACTGAGCGAGGAAGTGATGTTATCATTGTCCTAGTTGGCAACAAAACTGATCTGGTGGATAAGAGGTAAATATCTGTCTACACTGTGCTCTCATGTATGGGTGGTCTTTTCCCATAAGCATTAAGAATTTATCTATTGTATATTTATTTTTCAGATCCATATGAGGGTTCAATTTTAAACTTACAGTTCTGTAGGGAAGCAGAGACACAGCAATTTGAAAAACCTAACAAGCTGTGTAGAATATATTGGTGTAAGAATTATTAGAAATGTGATTTGTACTTGCTGGGTACAAGCTTTTTATTATGATGTTGCACAACACATCTGTCAATTTTATTGAGCATTTGATCCTTATCTTGGAAATAAGAAATCCAGCGGACTTAAGTTTACGAAAGACCAATTCAAAACCAAGTTTTGACACTTCTACCACGAGCTATGATTTCAACCTCCTTAATGCATTCTTCATATAATAACCCAACCACCGCATCGGTCAAGCATTCTAACTTCCTATTAGGTGGTGGTGGGAGTTCGAACCAACGGTCTTTGATGGGGATGCAAATGAAGTACGAATTGCAGCGAAAATTAACACATAAAATTACATCATTTGATACAGCTATGCACACAAGCTCCCCATTGGTTATAAATTTTCTTGATCTGATGGGCATGCTCTGCAAGCATGTAGGTACGAAAGAAATTCTAGGTTTCTCCGAAGATGGCACGTAAGGATCAAAACCAATGAAAAAACCCGACAAAAGGAACAAATCCTCCCTTCGTTGCCGTGATTCATAGTCATTGCGGAAGCGTTCGGTGGAGAATATGTGGTTCCACTTCTTTGACAAGCACTTGAACTTAAATATAGCTTCAAACGGGAGTCTAACAAAGATTTCTAGCAGAAGGTCATCGCAAATTTTCTGGTCATCCATCCTTTCTTCGGCCTATCAAGCAGAATAAATCGTAAAAAAAGAAAACAGAGAGAGCACGAAAGAACATTGTAACGTCCAAAAAGATAATCTTGACGACTTTCAGATGGAGTCCATACGCAGTACAACATGCATGTTCGATTAAGAAACAGACTTATTAAGACAAAAAGACATTACCACGGTTGCTGTGGCGGCGGAGGGAGAGTGGTCGAGTGGCTTGGGGAGAATTGCAGAGTTGGAAAGCTTGGAAGGACACGGTCTCAACCCTTGTTCATTGCCATGACAGAGGAAAGGCTTAGGGATTCTAATTTCTGATTTAGGGAATCCATGGAAAAGAAAATGAAGAATCTAGGATAAGGGCGGATTTGCGATTGCGATGATTTTGGAGATAAATATTTGACCTTTTACGATTGTCAACACAAACAATAATTTACCTCTTCATGGGCCAGGCTTCACATTATTATTAGTCATAGGCGTCCAGACCCAAAGATTTACAAGCAATTTTGATAATCGAGAAACATCAAAATCAATTCTTCAGCCTAATCTTTTATATAATCCACCCCCCAGAAGACACATGTCGAGCACATAAAAATAAGCCACGCAACGTGCTGAAAATTCTTGTCGGCAAAAAATGATATGTAAACAAACTAAGAAACAAGAATGTAGGCAAAATATGATATATAATTACACACACACACACACACACACACATATATATATATAAGAGCCAAGATTTCCTATTTGTAATTGGAAAATTTTTTAATTTTTTATGTTCATATTTTGCTTGTTAAAATGGTGTCGTTGCTTCTACTTTTCCTTTTAAATGGTATCAGTTGGTTACAGTAAAATTACTATTCCAGCATAGTGATTTTTGGTCGCCCTGTTGCACAATTGTTTTTGTCGATGAACCCCACTGAATCTTATCCCCATCCTTTCTTTCACTGTTCCCTTGGGTAACATTCTTCTTACTCTTGTACTAATTATACGACTCGTTATTAGACACGGTGATCCAATTTTTGCTTCTCCTTGTGGTTTCCACGTGAGAGTACCATCCGCAATTTGTTGATTTCGTGTATCCATGAGTTGTTGATTTCGCGTCTTCCTGTTTATTATCCTCGTGGCTCAACTTTTTATTTTTAAATTTTATCCTCGTGGCTGCAGGATGGAATATATTTCTAATTGATATATACCCCGCCTCTAAAGGCTTGGGGAGTGTAAAGTTAGGATTTGAATCCTAATAGGGTTTAGGTGATGCGTGTGATAGTATTGAAAAAAAAAAAGAAAAAAAGAAAGAAAGGAAAAAATAGGTTGAAGCCTTTACTCCCATATAATTCCTTCACCAAGTGGGAACTAAGGAATCGAGTTTTGATTTTCAATCATCGGAACTAAGGTTGAATTTTTAGAAATATAAAGAATAAAATGCTATCATTTTCAGAGAAGATAGAATTCGAAAATTTTAAAATAAAAACTAAAAAAAGAACATATCTAATATGAGCTTATATAAATTTAAAGTAGATAACTATAATTTGGGTCTTGGTCCACACTTGTTATTATTTCTGTAACATTTGCACATATAGTAGAAAAATTTTGTACGAAACCAAACCCACTTATACCTTAAATGGTCGGGGTTGTACCACAATTTGCATGTTCTAAATAAATTAATATGTAGCATAATACGAATTATTTGATGCAATAATAGAATTCGAGATTGAATTCTTAAAAAAAAAAATAGGAAAAGGATATCACACCTATCCATCACCACTAATCTCCAGTAATACAATTGCATTACAGATTATGTTACAATCATTAATACATGATACACGTATTATTGACAAAACGGTTGAGATTCAAAAATAAAATTTTCAGCTTTTTTCTAAATATTAGAAGATTTGGATGGGCCATCACTAGGGCCAACTCCAATATAAAGCCATTACCCACGGGAACATCATCAAAACACAAGAAACATTTATAATTTCAGCTTTTTTCTAAATATTAGAAACATTTGGGACAATTAAAGTTCCTACAGACTTCACCATTGACGTAGTTCAAACACAATTTATTGATAAGAGACCTCATACTGCACAAAGAAAGACACCAATATTACAAAATGAAGCTACACGACATACAATAAACAATAGCTACAATCACATTTCTCATGTTTGAAATGCAAAAAAAAAAAAAATTACAGAATATGAAACAGTAAATGTTAATAAAGACATGCATAAATGTAGATGTACACATACTCACAAAGAATTATACAATAATAGAAGAGCCATACTTTAGTCTGCCCCTTACATGTTCTTCGTTCAAGTAAAAAAAAATAAAGAATATGGCAATCTTCGGCAATGAAAAATTCTTGAATACTTTTTGATTTTGAATGAAACAAGATTCACTACAAGAAAACAACCAAAAACCTACAGAATTTTCCTATGGAAACCCTACGGAAAACCTACGGAATTTATGTTTTCCAACGGAAAACCTACGGAATGGATTCCCTCAGAAAAAGTGTCGTCGGTAAGCTTTTGCTAGGGAATTACCAACGAAAACTTCGATCATGATTTGCCAACGGATTACCTACGGAAAACCAGCGGAAACTTCAACCCTAATTCACCTACGGATTACCTACATAAAATCAACGGAAAAAGCACCTACGACAAACCTAGGGAATTTTGTTAGATAGTTTCCTACGGATTGCCAATGGAAAACCAACAAAAAATTCCGTTGGTTTTTTCGCCGGTAATACATCCAGACCGCCGGAGCACCACCACCAGTTGGGCTATCTCCGCTGCCGCCGCGGACCTTGCCGCCGTCCCTATCGTCACCACTTGGCAGGCCCCCACAGCCGTCATCATCACTGGAATAGTGCCCCCATAATTTGCAAATTTTTGTAACTAAGGGGATTTGAACTCGTGACCTCGGGCTTGTTTGTCAAGCCCTCAACCACCAAGTTATTGCAAGAACTTGTGACATGTTTTTTTTGTTTTATACTTAGTACATATTTGTTTTGTTTAATTTATTAATATATTAGTTTGTTTTATACTTATTACATATTCTTATTTTGTTAACTTATTTTAATTTTTTTAATATAATATTGGTAAAATATTATTTGTATTGTTTTAAATATCAAATATACATTCTACATTTGTAAATATTATTTATATTGTTTTAGTTAACAAATGTACCATCTACATATGTATTTACATATAGAATTTAACAAAACAAGAATTTTAAAAAAGTAATTGTTCATACATTTTTTAAAAGTTGAATTTATTTGTATTTTTAGATTTATTTTGATGATACATGAATTTTTCCAGGAAAAATTTGTTATAACGACATACATTGACATTTATTTTGATGATACATTGAACCTATGATCTCTTGGATAGAAATGTAATGCTTTGCCACTAAACTAATTTCAAGACCAACTCATTAATATATTTTTTTTTAATAATTACAAATAATATTCAAATATTTTAATTTATATTAAATTCAATTTATTTAATATTATTTTATGAATTGCTGAAAATATTCTTTTAATTCAATCGAGAAGAGAGAGATTAAATATGAGTAATGAGAGAAGAGAGATAAATTAATTATAATAAAGATATGTATAAATTATAATATTAATAAATTATAAAGATAGTATAAATTATAATATTAATAAGGATATGTGTTAATTTACATATAGAATTTTGTAAGGGATTACCAAGGGATTTATTAAAGGTGATTACCAACGGAAAACTCCGTTGGGAATCCCTTGAAATATTTTGAAGGAGATTACCAAGGAAAAATTCCCTTAATATTCCGTCGGGACGTTATTAAAGGCTATTATCAAGGGAAAAGTCCCTTGAAAATCCCTTGGTAATTTTTGAACAAGATTATCGAGGGAATTTTCCCTTGATTTTCCGTCGGAAAATTTTTTAAAAAAAATTACCAAGGGAAATATCCGTTGGGAATCCTTCGAAAAATCTTGAATGAAATTATCTAGGGAAAATTCCGTTGGTTTTCCGTCGGGAATTTATTAAAAAAAATTACCAAGGAAAATATCCGTTGGGAATCCCTCGAAAAATCTTAGACGATATTACCTAGGGAAAATTCCGTCGGGAATTTATTAAAAAAAATTACCAAGGGAAATATCCGTTGAGAATCCCTCGGAAAATCTTGAACGAGATTACGTAGGGAAAATTCCGTTGGTTTTCCGTCGGGAATTTATTAAAAAAAATTACCAAGAGAAATATCCGTTGGGAATCACTCGAAAAATCTTGAACGAGATTACCTAGGGAAAATGCCGTTGGTTTTCCGTTGGGAATTTATTAAAGACGATTACCAAAGGAAAATTCCCTTAGGATTCCCTTGGTAAATTTTGAATGCGATTACCCAGGGAAAATTCCCTCGGTAATCCCTTGGTAAAAATAGCGCTACTTCTCCCGCCATTTTCATGGCAAATTTTCCTACGGAGTACCAACGGATTACCAATGGAATTGCATGTTACCAACTTCCGTAGGCTTTCCGTAGGATTTCCGTTGGTATTTGCAAGGAATTTTTTCCGTAGGGTTTCCGTAGGAAAATTCCGTAGGTTTTTGCTTGTTTTCTTGTAGTGATTTACCTGTGAAATTATGGCCTTCTTGCTCCGACTGACTGATCATATCCTCAGGCATTTCGTACAATTTCAAGATATTTTGTAATTTATATGTTGGATTTTTTTCTAATATTTTAAAATAAAATTTTCAATATATTTCTATATGCATTTAAAAAAGACCGGAGCAAAACTCTCTTTTTTTTATTTTGGGATATATATTTTACTATAATTTTTTTAAGCAAGTTTTTATTTAAAAATGCATGTTCAATAATTTGCAGAAAAATAATAATTGATATGCAATCCTATACTAAGGGGTGCTTAAATCTAAATATATATATATATATATATATATATATATATATAATCATCGAAGTAAACTAGCAAAATAAATGAAAGTAATGCTATCGGTACACAAAAGTTGGGCGTAATATTTGAAGTATATTTTCTCTTTTTCAATACGAATATAAACAAAACAAAATTTATATAAAGTTGTATTCTAGCGCATTATTTTCCATTAATAAGTTTATGAAAGTCACAATAAAGCAATATTTCATAATCTTAACTTTCTTAAAGCCCATTTGGAGGACTTTTTTTAGAAGATAAGCACTTATTTTTTTGAAGAAAAAAAAGCACTTCAACGAAAAAAAAAATGGTGTTTAAATTGGCTTTTGGATAAAAGCAGAAGCCAGAATTGGCCTTTTTTTATAAGATTTCAGTATAATTTTAAATAAAAATATATTTTGAAACACTTTTAACCATTGCATTCAAACGCAAAATTATTTGATTTAAAAAAAAAAAACTCCAAAAGTATTTTTTTCAAGCCCATCCAAACGGGCCTTTAATTTCTGTACTCATTATACAATGATTGGGCGTTAAAGTTTTTGCCAGAGTTTTCTTTGAACACGGGTGAAAGAATTTATGAAGTGAGAATGTGTTCGTCGAGACTCTATTCAAACTTTACGCAAAAATTAATCTGACTTTAAATGAATATCGATTCCTAAAAATACGATCATAATCAATCACAGCAATGAAAGTAATCATAATTTTGATTCCAAAATCTTTAAAGCTATCAAAAGTTTGGTATGCATTAGTATGAGAGAAATATGTTATTTTTATCTAATATCATTTACTATAATAATTAAATTCTCTCTCTTTCTTTTTCCTCTTTTTTCTTTTATTCTCTTCAAATTAAAATATTAAAAATTCTATTAGACGTTACTTCTTCCTTCTACCCTATTTAAATATTTACCCGGTGGGTATGTGTATTGGATATACTCTATTTTTAGGATAGAGTAGAATAGAATAGGGTATATGGTATCTTGTAATAGAAATATTGTAAATTCTGAAACGTCATATAGGGCAAAAGCCAAAGCCGTAAAACGTAAGAAGCTTTGAAGAATCGAAAGGGTCCAAATACATTTAACATAATCTTGAAAAATGAGTGGTCTTGTATAAATAAATATCTAGCTTATTTCAAAATTTCAATTGAATTACACAAATATAAATTTTTAGATTTTTTTTACAGTGGCATTCCAATCTTTCTTAACAAAAATCTTTTCAGAGATCTTTTTTTACTTTTTTTTGGCATTCTCTAATGTATTCGAAAATTTTACTGCAAAACCGATTCAGGAATCAAATTAAGCTAGAGGTTCAATAATAATAATAATAATAATAACAACAATCATCGTCATCTTACTATACGCACCAATGCTATGAGAACTAAAACTGAATATGAGAAAAGTGACGTGAGCTCTCGAAACATCACTCGCGTCAAGGGCCACACCAACCTCCAACTACAATTTTTACAAAAAAGAAAAAAAAAAGAAACAGAAAAAAAAAAAACCATTGGTTTAATTCAATACTCAAATTAATGAAAAATACTTTGAATTTCCTATGCCACAGTTTAGGTGTCAAATTGTCCTAGTTATTGAGGATTATCTTGGAACAAAAACAGAAAATATTCTCAATAGTTTGAAATTTTGAACTCAAAAGTCTCAAACGATTAATTCTTCTTTTGGGTTTCTTCGATCAAATTGTTTCTTTACCTCTTGCAGTGTACTTGGCAGAGGAAAGAAAATAGATGGATGATAATTTTCCACATTTGTTTGGATAAAAGGAAAATTAACGAAAAGAAACCAGAGCATAATTGTTTTTGTTTCATTTTCCATCCAAATTTAGGTAGAAAAAAATAATTCAATGGGTCCCAGGCAATTTTCTTTCTTCAATTCACTTTTTCATCCATATCCAAATAAAGAAAAATATTTTATTTCATCCTATTTTTCTTTGTTTCACTATTCTTTCTCCCATTTTTCATTCAACCAAACGAAGTCTTAAAGCAAACGTGCATCTTTTAATAACGGAATGTGGAACATGAAAGATGCAATCGATCTTTCATATTTAATGTACCCTTATTACTTGCCTTGAAATTAGAATATTTGATTGGCAATAAGCGTAACAAAGGGAAACTAATTCATAGTAACAAAATGGAAATATTGTAATAAAATTTCTTTAATTGAATTCTCATTGGTCTAAATTCTAAGATGCAGTCTACTTTATCATGGGAAAAAAAAAATTAAATTCCAAATCTCGAAAGTTAACAAATCAGGAGGATCCTACTCCATTTATTGCAAATGCACCTATATATGTTAATGGTTTTAGAAGCTTTGAAAATGAAATCCTAATTACCGTAACTTCCAAAGAACAAATAAATTTTTTTTTCCTCAAGAATAAAACAATTATAAAATTATAAGAATTCAAAATTTGGTGAAAATTGAAATCTATGTAGTCAAAATACATCTTTCAAATATATAATAGTTTAGGCCGATGAGGCCTTACCTTATTGGCAAGGTGGAGGCCCTACAATTTTTTGATCATGGGTTTGAATTTTCATGAATTCTGATATTGTTTTAGTTGCATGCTAGTTTAGTTTTATTGTATAGTAGTTTGATATTTGATGATTACATTATTGTAATAGTTTGTTCTTCATTTGAAAGTATAGATGTATTCGATTGTAATAGTATTGATTTATTCAATTGATTGTAATAGAACGCTGTCATTCAAACATATATATATATATATATATATATATATATATGTATAGATTATTTGCTATGTAACACTACTAGAAAGCGCCCCTTCATTAAAGGAAAATTTGTGATAGAGAACTTTTGTTACAAGTTTAAGGTATTTATGATAAATTAATTACAAATTTCAATGTAAACAGAACTAAAGAAATGCGATCAATCGCATGGATTTACTAATGGAACTGTTATAGATAAAATCCATCATATAAATTAATTTTACAATGTATTGGTTTGTAATTAAAAGTAATTTATTATTGTAGTATAATGTTGAAAAGGTTTTGTAAGAAAAATATATAATCCTCCTTTTTATATTTAAGTTAAGGGGAAATTTACCTTCACCAACATGTATAGCCTTTCCCCATCAAAAAAAAAAAAAAAATTGTATTGCCTCTCTCTTGGTAAATCTCATTTTTAAAATTTTGTTTGTAATTCACTAAAATTGATGGCCAATTATAGAAACTTTATTTTTATTTTCATTGTAGCTGCGGTACGTACCAAGAAAAAGGGAGATATTCTCAAGATTGGTTGTAAGTTAAAATATTTAATTAAGAATAATTTTATATTTCCGATATTTTTGAAATAGTTTAATTTAAAGTATTTTCATGAGGGAAAAAAAGGGCTTTTGATAATCAAAACAAACTATGAAAAAGAATTCAAATTCTTTAATTTTAGACAACTTCCATGCACATATATTTGTGGGAATATAAAACGTAAACTCACAAATTCTCAATTTGTAAAATAAACTTGTCATTGGAATTTTCTATAAATATAGAAATAAAACTTTTATAACGAAATAATCCAATTAAAACAAATTATTAGTGTTCACAAAATGAATCATAAATCATATAATAATACGATAATAAGATGGTCATAAAATTGACAATAAAATATAACGGTCATACAATCAATACGTCCTTTTCTTTTTCTTGTCCGAACTCAGTAACCTTAATGGTGTTGGTTCAAACCCTCACTATTAGGCTACAACCGAGTGACATATAATCAATATGTTAAATCACAATAAAAATGAGATCATAAATAAATCCATGGTGTTGGAAATAATGAGAAAATTTTAAAGCTTATTTCCAACAAACAATTATTTGGCACTCTATCTAGTCATGTGCTACAACTCATTTCGACTCGTATACATGCACACACGTCATGCTTTAATTTACAAATTTTTGTTTTGCCAATGTACTTTCACTTTCAAAATTGTATATTTCCATTTTTTTATTTAAAAAAAGAAATTATTTAGTCATGTAAGTTTAAGGGCAAATTACGTCTATATCAATTGAGGTATGATATAATAATAAATTAATTTCTTTTATTTTAAAATTTATAAATACCTCATAGAAATTTAGAGTATTTTTGTAAACATTAATATAAATATTCAAAAGATAATTTTTCTCTAAGGCTACGTTTGCTTTCCGAGATTAGCCGAGAAAATGCCTTCACATCTCGGCTAATCTCGGCTAATTTATTGTTTGGTTGCCAAGATTATAATTGCGGGCCTTCATCTAATCTCACAAAGCCCGCAATATGATGGCCTAATCTCGAGATTATAATCTCATGGGAGGGGGTGAGATTGAGTCTTGGCTTCCCAAGATTAACTATTCAAACACTTTGAATTGACCATTTTGTCCTTTATTTTACCTTTACTTTTACAAATTTGTTATTATTAATTATTTTTATACTTTATAATAATAATAAGTAATTAATTTTATAGTTTACAATATGTAATTTTATTAAATAATAATTAATTAATTTTATAGTTTACAATATGTAATTTTATTAAATAATAATTAATAATAATATTATTAATTATCAGTAATAATAATAATTCTTATTTTTATACTTTACAATATGTAATTTGATTAAATAATAATAATTAATATTATTATTTTGATTAATTATCAGTAATAATAATTATTATTATTTTTATATTTTACAATAAGTAATTTTATTAAATAATAATAATTAATAATAATATTATTAATATTAATTATCAGTAATAATAATTATTATTATTTTTATACTTTACAACATGTAATTTTATTAAATTTTTATAGTTTACAATATGTAATTTTATTAAATAATAATTATTAATAATATTATTAATTATCAGTAATAATAATAATTCTTATTTTTATACTTTACAATATGTAATTTGATTAAATAATAATAATAATTAATATTATTATTTTGATTAATTATCAGTAATAATAATAATAATAATTTTTATACTTTACAACATGTAATTTTATTAAATAATAATTAATATTATTATGATTAATTATCAATAATAATAATTAATTAATTTTATACTTTACAATATGTAATTTTATTAAATAATAATAATAATATTATTATTATTATTATTATTAATTATCAGTAATAATAATTCTTATTTTTATACTTTACAATATGTAATTTGATTAAATAATAATAATAATAATAATTAATACACAATATTATTATTATTATTAATTATCAGTAATAATAATCATCATTATTATTATTATTATTATTATTATTATACTTTACAATAAGTAATTTTATTAAATAATAATTATTAATAATAATATTAATTATCAGTGATAATAATAATAATAATTATTATTATTTTTATACTTTATAATATGTAATTTTATTAAATAATAATAATATTTATTATCAGTAATAATAATAACTATTATTTTTATACTTTACAATATGTAATTTCATTATTAATTATTATTATTTAATAAAATTACATATTGTAAAGTATAAAAATAATAATTATTATTATTAATTATCAATAATAATAATTAATTATTGTTATACTTTATAATATGTAATTTTATTAAATAAAAATAAAAATAATAATAATTAATATTATTATTAATTAATAATAATATTATTATTAATTATCAAGGGTAAATATGTAATTGTACTCTAATCTTACTTTGAATCTTATTTAATTGTGGATACCAAACGGCCACATGCGCAATATGTACGATCATCTTACTCAGTTAATCTTGGATACCAAACAACCATTATAATTAATCTAAATCTCAGCTAATCTTGAGCCAAGAGACAAGCTCCAATTAACGAATCTCGCAAAGCAAACGTAGCCTAACTATACTAGTTAACTTGGATATCAAGAGATGTATTTTGTCAAGCTTGACAAAATCTTTTAACCAATTTGTTATTCCACTAACATATACAAAGTAATTTCACTTTAGATCATCAGAATCACCATCAAGCATCACAATTTATAATCTGATACATCCACAACTTTTTCTTTTTTATTGAAACTAATTGCATATATAGTTTTTCACATTTTGCACTTATCAATATCATATGAATTTCATCTCAAAATCTTATCGAAAATTATAAAAATACAACTCGCAATTATATTCTATTTTAATGAATAATAAATTTTATTAAGTTAATACATACTTCATGGGACTATTTGTAATTTTTTAAATTATAGTAATTAATTTGTAATTCTCTATAATTTAAGAAATGTACTCGTAATTTGCCCCTCTTTTCGAAAAATAGAAGCATAATTCAGTTTAATTTTTTATTTTTTTTTTGACACCTATTATAAGTTAGTATTTTTAAGCTTTAGCGATCACAAAAACGGCAAAAAACGTTGAGTTTCAATAATTGGACCTCCATTATTTGCATTTATTAATTATTTTCCAAAAAAGAAAACCAAAACTTAACGCGCAGAAGCCTCTACAGTACTAGTAATTTGGTGACCCCTCTGGTTTCTAAAAACACAAACGCGCAAACCTATAAATTTCACGTCATCGATTTCTCAGGCTACAAATCTCCGAACATCGTTTCCGGCGAGATCGTGAACTTTCCGTCGGAAAAACGGCAATCGATCCGTTCCGGCGGCCCGATCCAGCTCTGTAATTTATATCGAGACGAAAATTTAAGCGATGGCTCCGGTCTCGGCTCTCGCGAAGTACAAGTTAGTGTTCTTGGGAGATCAATCCGTCGGGAAAACGAGTATTATCACTCGGTTCATGTACGACAAATTCGATAACACTTACCAGGTGCGGGATTTGATTTGTTCTGGAGTTGCATTGTAACATTTTTTTTTTAATTTCATTTAATTATGAAAATAAATGCCGAAATGAGGCGGATCTGATCCCTAGCATCGTCGATTAGCTAGCATTCGCTTCGGTCTAAGTGATTTTGTCTTCGTTAGTATATGATATTCTGCTTTCATCATTGATCCGTTAATGCAATCATTCGCATTTCAAGGCTGAGACGATGATCCTAAGATTTTTAATTTTGGTCGTGATTCGGGTTTTATCTTATGTTCTGTCAGTAGTGAAATCTTTATTCTGATGACTCGCTGGAAGCTTATTGGATCAAGTTTGTGAACCGAGCTGATTTTGATTTTGAAAAATCCAAGAGTTGAACGATTAGGATTTCCCAGGAGATATGTAAAAGATGTTTGTCTTATTTTCAGTAACCTGTCCTTATATACACCAATTTACAGTAAGTTCCACTTGATTGTAAACTCGAAGCCAATTTTTCGTATGCTAAACTTAAATTGGTGAAACTGAAAAATGCATGAGTGCTGTTGTTTGGTATATATTTTGAAGGAAATATTTCGAATTGATTCTAGACATTGGTTTTGATTTGGACAGATTAGCCTCTAATATCCTTCTGTGGGGTTCTTATTAAATGAAAAAGTATGAGTTATGTGTGTAAATTTAAATTGAATAATCTCAAAACCGAAAATTTCACCAGCAATCTTATACAATGTGGCCAAGGAATCAGAATTAGTGTAAAACTTATTTAGGCTTGAAATAAACAATCACAATTGTAACTGCAATGAAACACAGCCTTAGAAAAATGCAGGTGCAGATTTGCATGCTTTATCCAAACTCTGTTGTTCCATTCATTTAAGCAGTCATTCTGTTCTAAGAATTACACTTAGTTCTTATCAGGATAAGTGTGTTTAAAAGAATGGATTTTTTACCCCCTTTTTATGTGCAACTCTTCGTTTGTTTAGTTGCTGATCTATATCTTTTTGCGTGCGTCGTACTGTTCCACTCTCCTCAAAATTTAAACCAAAACGAAACTAAAAATAGTTAAGGCTAGCTGAAATAAATTCTCATCTCTATTTTATTTGTCATTGTTTTTCTGCAGGCTACTATTGGTATTGATTTTCTCTCCAAGACAATGTATCTTGAAGATCGAACTGTACGTTTGCAGCTGTGGTAAGATATGATTCTTGACACGCATTATGCAATGCTTGCCTCATATATGTGTATGTGTGTGTGTGTGTGTGTGTGTGTGTAGAGAGCGCCAATTTCTGATAGACCATACCAGTCTGATTTGCTAATGATACTAATTATAAGTAAATAATAATTTTCAAATGGTTGATACAGCAATAAATCTGTCTAGTTCTCCTCCTTTGCTCTTTTCTAATTTCTCATTATGTTCTGCAATTTAGTTGTTCTCTGCTCTTTTTGCTTGTTCAGGGATACTGCTGGACAAGAAAGGTTTAGAAGTCTCATCCCAAGCTATATAAGGGACTCCTCAGTTGCAGTCATAGTATTTGATGTTGCAAGTAAGAGGTTATCTTTCCATGATATGAATATTCAACTTTCTCAAAGGATGTCATCTGCTCCGTTCCAGATCTAATTTTAACTTCATATTTAAGAGTAATATTGCTCAATTGTGTGGTATTGATTATATATCACTGGCTAATAGGCAGACAGTCCTTTCTTAACACTACAAAGTGGATTGAGGAGGTTCGAACTGAGCGAGGAAGTGATGTTATCATTGTCCTAGTTGGCAACAAAACTGATCTGGTGGATAAGAGGTAAATATTTGTCTACTCTGTGCTCTCATGTATGGGTGGTCTTTTCCCATAAGCATGAAGAATTTATCTATTGTATATTTATTTTTCAGATCCATATGAGGGTTCAATTTTAAACTTACAGTTCTGTAGGGAAGCAGAGACAGAGCAATTTGAAAAACCTAACAAGTTGTGTAGAATATATTGGTGTAAGAATTATTAGAAATGTGATTTGTACTTGCTGGGTACAAGCTTTTTATTATGATGTTGCACGACACATTTGTCAATTTTATTAAGCATTTGATCCTTATCTTGGAAATAAGAAATCCAGTGGACTTATGTTTATGAAAGACCAATTCAAAACCAAGTTTTGATACTTCTACCCCGAGCTATTATTTCAAAAACAAAAGATTTGAGACCAATACGTTAAGCTTCAGATGTCTGTGCTTTTGATGAATTTTACAGTAGTTTGTTTGTTATTTACCTTTTATTAACCACTTAAGCCTGTGATAAGAGTTTGGTGCCAATACTTTTTAAGATAAATCATATTTTGCTCATTCATACAATGTATGGTGACTAATTGCAGGCAAGTTTCAATAGAGGAAGGAGAGGCTAAAGCTCGTGATCTCAACGTCATGTTTATTGAAACTAGTGCCAAGGCTGGCTTCAATATAAAGGTAACATACTGCAATCTGTTCGCTTGTGATATGCAATGTGGTACAATTACCAGTTACCTCCAATTCTCATTAGTTATGTGATGGAAGATACAGTCTGCTTCATCTACTTCTTAGATGCGGCTAATGTAGCCTCATTGTCTCTGAATTCTTGATGTTGATGTCTACACCACCACTCAATAAGTTAACTACGATATTAAAACTAGTAGTTCCTTTTATGCTGAGCTTTCGCGAACAAATTTTTTTCAGGCATTATTCAGGAAGATTGCTGCGGCTTTGCCAGGAATGGAAACACTGTCATCAACAAAGCAAGAAGACATGGTCGATGTCAACCTCAAGTCTAGCAACGCAAATGCATCTCAGTCACAACAGCAGTCGGGAGGATGTGCTTGCTGATAACATGAACCATAATTTTGCTCTGTGCTTATCACATTTTGTTTGGAAATTATATGCATCTGTAAAGTTATTGTTATTGATAGCATTGAATTTTGGTTGTGATTGTTGAGAAGATTTTGAATTGGATGCAGTAGATTGTCGGTTGTTCACTGTATTCTGTTTCTTATCTTATATTTGTAACATTTTGGTGGACCTGTGATCGTTGAGGCTACAGATAAGTTTTCTTTCGTTTCTTTAGCCTGTCTATGTTTTTTTTTTTGCCCCCGCAGCGAAAAATATTGCTCTTGTTTAAGCAATTAGTGGTGATGTTGACTTGGAACTTTTTAGCTGAAGGTAACTTTTGGAATGTCATATTGTGACCATCCATCTGGATATGTAGTCACAAAAGTGCATTAATTCATCTGTCATGGGTTTCCTATGATATTTGACATCTAAATTTCACATGATAATGATAATTACTTTGAGTGTTGTGGAATGTACTAGATTTGGCAATGTTAATCAACAAGTCCATAACTTTTATTGTTTGGTCTTGATCATTCACTTCATAATTCCTAACAAATTTCCTGCTACGTAATGGTTATAGCACAAATTATATCCTAATCTAAAATTTAGGGCTTTGTTAGACAATAAATATAAAAGATATTGACCTTGAGATTTCAGTGTTTTCATCTCATAAGAAATAATTTATTCACAAATACAAAGCGATGACTTGCGTCATATAACCTTTGGGATTAATTGTCTACATTTTGGTCTACTAACAAGTGGAAATTCTATGCCACTAGGATCAAAGCTCAATGGTGGGGGGTTCGAATGAGATATCAGGGAGGTCCTGAGTTCTAATCCTCTTGTCTCTACCCCTTTCCCTTTGAGTGAGTGTGTGCGTGTGTGGGTGATGTTTTCCGATTGACATTTATAGAGTATTTTGAGATAATTGTATATATAAAAAAAAAAAAACAAGTAGAAAGTCTATGGTTCGGTCCCATCGCATTTAACTTTTAATTCTACGTGACAAATAAGGGAAAATTACTAATTTTGGCCCACAAAATTGCGTTTTTTAAGATTGGGTCTCTTAAAATTTCAATTCTCACATTTACTCCAATATTAAACAAAAATTTTCAAATTAGGTGGGGGTGGGGGAATTTAATTACATCAAACCTTTAAAAAAACACACAGTAAAAAAGAAAAATAGACAAGAAAACGTCATTATCCGAATTCAAAAAGATTTCTTAATTAACAAATTAACTAGTTCATATATAAAACTAATATAGACAAGTAATTAAAAAATAAAAATTTTATGTTGTAAAATTTATATAAAAAGTATATTATATAATTCAATTTATTTGTTTGGATATGAGTTCATTGATATATTAATATAAACCTAAAAAATAAAAACATTAAAACTAATATATAAAAACTAACATATGTATATATAAGAAATTAATATATACATATTACATAATACGTAAATAATAAATAAATATATATATGCTTACCGAAAAGAATCAGAACTATATATATATATATATATATATATATATATATATACATATTTGGAAATGTGAGAAGTAAGATTTTATGAGACTCAATTTGAAAAAAGTGATTTTGTCGGATGAAATTAGTATTTTTCCCAAAAAAGTAAATTTTGCGTGCCTAGTTACTCCAAGGCGGGCGTATAACACACTCAAATTTGTTATTTCATATATAACGATAGTTTAATAATTTATATTGCAAATGGTGTATTAGTTAAGGTAAGTATTGATAGATATTGTAGAAAACAATGATATATGAAATATTTTTCGATGCTACACTACACTACACATAGATGTCCCTCTTATATTCCAAAGAAAATTGACACTGATATATAATTTCCACATGAACTTACAAATAATAAGGAATACAAAGTTGATTAAGACACTGGTCGGAAAGAGGACAAAAAGAGATGGAAAATGAATCTATTGTACCAGTTTATAGAGCGTAATCGTTAATTCATATTTTATATATATTAATGTATCAAAATTCATATTTTATATATATTAATGTATCAAAATTCATATTTCATATATATCAATGTATCAAACACACTCGATATATGTACAAAATCAAATAAGATATAATGTAATCAAATGATTAAAATTGCTATTAAAAAATGTCTCCTTCATTAATTTAATTGAACTTCTTATAAATTTAATATAAGAACTCAAATATAACTATTGAATATCCCTCTTGAATCAAATGTTCGTAGCCCAATTTTCAAATAATGTATGTCATATTCCAAGGTGTGGAGATCTAATTGCTTCCTGTGTTGACCGGTGCAATGCAAACCAATTAATCAACAAAAGCAACATTGACTTTGAGCCCCATGTATTGGGATAAGGTTAATTTCTTTGCGTTTTAATCCACTCAATTTTGCGAAAATTATAATTCTTATTTTAGGTAAAAGTTAAAACTGAAAAGAATAATTTTTTTATTGTATTATTACGTTTAAAAAAGAGTGCATAATAGTAGATATTTAGTCATATTACGTCATTATTTTAATTGAAAAGTAACTTTGAAAAAAAGAAAAAAAACCATTTCAGATAATGGATTTTCATTTATCTGACCTTTACGCTTGCTTGACTTTTAGCTTTTGAATTTTATTAGTTGCCTATAAGAATTTGAGTGGTTGCCTATAACTATCTTGTTTTGTAGAACTACGATGTATTTAATCAGAGAGAATTCCTTTTAAGTACTGTAGTAATACTGGTGAGTTGTTTGCTCTTCATATGATGTAGCCAAGTACTTTAGCAAATTACTTCATCAAAAAAAAAAAAAAAAAAAAAAACAAACAAACAAAAAAGTACCCTAGCAAATAATTTAAAGATGTTAAGTTCTAATTGTGTATGGAATTCACCGTGAGAAATTTGTAGGCTTGTTTAATTGGTATTTATGAAATTATTAATAGAAATCCACTTTTGTGAAGTTAAAATTTAAGTTGCATTGATAAGTCAAATATTTGAAATTCAAGCAATATTGACAAATCAAAAAATCTTATAGCTATAGTTGAGAGAGCTGAAATATCACAAATAAATGAATCAAACATGTCCTATATATATATTTAAGATAATGCCTTTTGGCTTGTAAACTATCTATATTCCCCAAAACCGAGAAATGGCCGATGTATTCTTCCCTTTTTAGTTTCCTTTCCTTTTTCTACTAGGTTCAAGTTTCAACTGTACAAAGCTCTATTAGTAAGGAACAAGCTAATAGCAGTGGCAATTTCTGATACGGCACAACAAAAAGAATGAGTTAGGGCAGGGTGTTTATAAGTTAGGTTGAAAATGAATCGAACTTGAAAACAACTTGAAAAACATGAATTGGGTTAGGTTGATTCGTGGGCTTCCAAAATAACTCGAATCTTTTTATGGGCTAACCGACAGTCCGAACCAACCTGACTTGAATCTCATATATATATATATATATATATATATATATATTATAAATTATAGCATTTCAAAGGCTAGAAACTTATAATTGAGCATTAATAATATAATATAGGAAAAACTATGAGGAAAGAAATAGATTTTTTTTTAAATAATTCAAAATACAAAATGTTTTAGATATAACAAGAAAGGATTGTTAAACTTTGTAAATAAGTGAAAGTCAATTTTAACGCAAAATTACACTCATGTTAGTTATAAATAAGAAATTAATTTATTTAATGTTAAATGAAATTTTCATCATAACATTTTTTTCATATTAGACCTATCCAAAACATTTTTATAAATTAGAGAAAGAAAATGAACTCAATAATTTTTAATTTAAATTTCACACATGTAGATTTTACGTAGCCGACCGCACAAAATAAATGCATATAATATAGTTATAAAAATAAAAAAATAATGAGAAATCAACTTTTTAAAAAATAAACTATAATTTTTTAAATTCTTTTCACTAATTGAATTTTTATTTAATTTATGTGAGATGTTGAAATTCATTTAAGTTCGACATACAAAATAAAAACTAAGACATTCTTAGCACATTAATCCCAAACTTAACTAATTATTGATAAAACTAAATTTTAGTTTAAACTTCATATGATAAAGAACACATAGGATAGATTCTTGCTTTAAAATTCAAATCAAGTTGTATATATTGTTTCATGTAATTACTTGTTTTCGTACTTGTACATGCTGTTAGTTTTTTTTTTAGTCATTGCGTAATCATATTAGATTTCTAACGCATTGTGATTATTAAGGCTTCATAAGGAATTTAGTACGAAAATATTTTGCAAAATCAAAAATAAAAATAATTTTAAGTAATCAAAATAGGTTGGATTGTAGGTTATCTGGTCAACTCAAATTAACACGAATCCAATCATATTAAATTAAAATTGAGGCTTTATATGTTTGGTAAGTCGTGGTCCTCATAAATTCGATTATGATTGAGAGATTTTGTCTTATTTCTCTATCCTAACCCAACTTGAATCCATCGACCCACCCACTTGAATTACCACTCATACCAGCTAATGACCAATAATGTCAATATCACCAAATAATACTCACACTAAAAAGCACCAACATATGAATATTAATTTTAATTATAAAGCCTAATTGAATTTTTGAAAACAAAGGCGGGATGTGAACGGGCCACAATACATCTATCAACCAAGGACAAAAACCCATTAAAGAACAAACCCAAAATCATGGCTGCATTGAGATCTTTTGTCCAATAAAAGACTGCACAATTTGCCGTCTCATGATTTGATCTCGTTATCAGATGTGAAAACACACAAGCTTTTACCCCAAGTGGTAAAGGCGAATCTTACACGTGTTGTCTCCTGGTTGGTTAAAACAATTGGCGTTCAAGCTCCCACCTCCTTACTTCAATTTGCGCTCCCGAATTGACTGGAATTTTGCAAACCCACGGCTTGTGAAGTAGCACATTCTTCCTCGTTTGGCGACTCTGCACATCTCTCTCTCTCTCTCTCTCTCTCTCTCTCTCTCTCTTCCGAATTAATCTGAGGTATTCGCTTTTTCTACGGGTGTAATTTCAAGTCTCCAAAAATTATCTGCGCTGGTTTACATTTTCGCCTCAATTTTCTCGAAAAGGCTGTTTCGGAGGTTTTTCATCCCATCATGCCAGGTATTTCTGTGTTTCTGCGCCCGAAAACTTGTGGGTATTGTGTTTTGAATAAGCGGCGTTCATTTTTCTTTTCTTCATCTTTCCCTCTTTTTTTTTTGGTGATATTTTCTTTTTTGGGGGTCTTCAGTTTCATGAATTGTCCTTAGAGTGATGTGTTTAGCATGATTTTGTTCAGGTTATTTTATGTAGCTAATGTAAGTTATGGTGAGAATGGGTTGGTGGGGAACTTTTGAAGCAGGCGCTATTGCTTAGTACTGAAACTGTTTGTGATTATGAAATTCTTGGATGATTAAGAATAAAGTAATAGGGGTCAGAGCACGAAAGCAATGCTTTATAGCATGTTAATTTACAGATAGGTTCAATTTATGGGATGGCTTTTAGGATCTTTTACAAATGAAAAAGCTTTTCAAGAAAGTCATGGTAATGGTCAGCCTGAATTATTTGTGATTAACTAAATGAACTAATTGTGTTCGAAAGCCTCTGCAAGACACGCAGGTAAGTTATGGGAACTATAGTTTGAATTGAAACACGATGATTCGCCACTTGGGTTGACATTTATTTTGATTGTTGAGTTTGCGAATTCGTTCTGCCAAACTTGTAAATTCATGGTCACTTGTGGTGGATTTGAGAGCTTTTGTCAGTCAGCTGACATGATTTCCATACGTGCTTTGAGAACCACCAGTGTTTGTGAGTGTGCTTTATGCAGAGCACATAATGTTGGAATCTACTCAAGACTATTAGACTTTATCTTGACGATAGAAATAGTTGGAGAAGTTACCCATTCGTCAAAGGGCATGCCAATCCTTGACAAAGATTTGAAGAAATATGGAATGTTTGTGATTTACTTGTGCTGCTTCAAGTCAGCAGTGTATAGGTCTTAGCGAAAATTTTTCATTTATATGCTCTAAAGATCTATTCATATAGTGAGTACTTAAGTTATGCAGACGTGTTTGTTTATTTATTCTTTTGGTGGAGAAAGCTAATCATTTTTGGTCATATGCATAAGGCAAGAAGTCATCCATAGATTGCATTTCATGCTGATTTTTCTGAAACGAAAGCTTGTAACTTGCAGTCTTCTTGAATCATTTAAGAGGGTCTATTTTGAGTCAACAAATCAATTTGGAAAGAAAACACCAGAAAATGTGTATGCGCACTAGTACGTTTAGAATTTTTGAGATTTGCATCTGCCCTTTCCACTGAGGGATTATCCAATTTGGAGAATTGGTTCATGAGGGATTTGCTTTGTTTATGGACAGTTATTTTGCAACTCAGTATTCACAGCAAATGACCTTTGAGGGTTTGCCAATGGGAAATTAACCTTGATGAAATCAGAAGGGTCTTAAGAGTGATGTAACAACTTGAACCATTAAAAGCTTTGGATCAACTTAAGCAGGGACAGCTTCTTTGTTGATTTTTCGGAGGACGCTTAAATCCTGGCCCCATTAGATTTATGATTTCCATTCTCACAAGTGTTTGATCAACCAACTCCTTGGCACATGCACACCCATGAAAAACCAACATTTTCTTTCATGTCTAAGGAGACTTGGTTGTTCAATTGAAAATCCATCTGGGACAGCTATTTAAAGCATTTGGTGAACTTTCTTTCTCTCAAGATAGATATAAGCATCATTTGGTCATGAAACTTGGGGATTTGGTAATGGATCCCCTGCATAGAATCTACCTGGTTTTGCATGAAAAGTATCCACTGTTAGTTGGATACCCTTGTTAGTAATTTACATTTTACTTCTTTGATTTCCTTAAGATGTAGGAAAAAAATCTGTTTCTATTTCATGGAATTGAGTTTCCACCTCTGAGTTATCTTTTCCTTTTACCTCTTCAATGATGAAGTCTTTGGAATAACTTTTGTAGAGGGAGAGAAGACATGAGATGTTATAAAGTGTTGAATGGTTTCGTCCTTATGGAATTTGAGATATTTTTCGAGCTATGATATTAATAACCATCGTGATCTATCTTTTAGTAGCCTCTGTGATGTGTTCTACTGTTGTTAATGCATAAAATTCTGAAGCTGTTATGGGTTCACACTCAATGGATATCACCTTTCTTGTAAAACCATGTACTTTTTTCTTCTGAATTATTTGGTGACTCTGTTACAGTGGGATCAGTTTCATTGTTCTTAACTGGAGAGTAATTTTAACTCCAGTTACTCTTAATAGTAGGCTACCTAATGTGTTCGCTTTTGGTTTGACTACATAGCAGATAATCAAGAACCTATTCTGGCAGAAGATGGGCCTTCAACTTCAACTTATCAGCACCCACTCCACAAGCTTAAACGTTCGCACTGGTGGATCTTGGCTGTTTTAAACATAACTTTTCTAATTGTTGGTCAAGCTGCTGCTGTCCTTTTAGGAAGGTTTTATTATGACAAAGGTGGAAATAGTAAATGGATGGCCACTCTGGTCCAAACAGCTGCTTTTCCTATCCTTCTAATCCCATATTTCCTACTTCGTTCCTCGGATAAGTCTCCTAGTTCACCAGCCCCGCCTTCTATTCTTCTTCTATCCACAATCTATTTTGTTATTGGGGCCCTCGTTGCCGGCGATAACATGCTGTATTCTATTGGATTATTGTACCTATCTGCTTCTACTTATTCACTCATTTGTGCCACACAATTAGCATTTAATGCAATTTTCTCCTTTTTCATCAATCACCAGAAGTTTACCGCTTTGATCTTAAACTCTGTGGTAATTCTTTCGTTATCTTCGGCTCTCCTTGCCTTCAATGATGGCTCCGATGCACCTGCAGGGGTCTCAAAGGGGAAATATATTATCGGAATTTTTACTGCCCTTGCAGCTTCTGCTCTGTACTCTCTTTTGCTGTCCGTCATGCAGGTCACATTCGAGAAGGTTTTGAAGAAGGAAACTTTTGCTGTTGTTCTTGAAATGCAAATCTATACAGCTGTTGTGGCGACTTCTGTCACGATTGTGGGTCTTTTTGCAAGCGGTGAATGGAGGACTATACGGGGTGAAATGGACAATTTTACCCCCGGAAAACTCTCTTATGTGATGACACTAGTTTGGACAGCCGTGGCTTGGCAAGTCTGTTCTGTTGGTGTGGTGGGCTTGATATTTGTGGTGTCTTCTCTTTTCTCGAATGTTATCAGCACCCTCTCGTTGGCTGTTACGCCTATCGCGTCCTTGATAGTCTTCCATGACAAGATGAATGGCGTAAAAATAATCGCTATGTTGATGGCATTTTGGGGCTTTGCTTCTTACATATACCAGAACTATCTTGATGATATCAAAAGCAGGAGGAATAGAGGTTATGGTATTAATGTTACCCCCGAAAGATCATTGTAATTGATATTATTGATTTGTGGGATGCCATACGACAGGCTCTGCACAAGATCGTAGCTTAGAGCTGTTGTAGGTACTGTCTTAATCGATGGATTTGAAGTGAAGGATTTCGAATCCACAATAACAAATGATCTACAGTTTGGATAATGTTATGTTACAGTCCATTTCAATTTCTTGATATCCTATTGAGTAGATATCCTATTGAGTAGTTTCCAACAGGTTCCTCTGAATTATCAAAGAAAAGTTCGATAATAGACTGCTCTTTGTCTATATGTTGGTATATAAGTCTAACATAATATATATATATATATATATATTTATATTTATCAGCCAGTGTAACATAATAATTGAATCTCAACTTAAGGACTTAGGCCCTCTTTTATTTATGTATTTATTTATTTATTTATTTATTATTATTATTTTTATTATTATTTATTTATTTATTGGACGGTTTGACTGGCGAAGGAATTAGCAAGATTCGGAGTAACATGGATTAATCATGATTATTTGACATTCTTTCCCCAAATTAACGCAAAAATTAATTCTTAACTACCAAATAATCAATTTCATCAATTTTTTTGACTCGTATAGTTTATGTAGGAAAGTCTTCTCAGTCAGCTGTATGATACGTTGACATATACAGATATATTAACGTACATACATACGCACATGCATACATATCTATTCATCACCTAATTTTAGTGTATTCAATTTGCTTTTCTTTCTTTTTTTTTTTTTCCAGTTTCAGTCTCGTTTATTTATTGCATTGGCATCAACAAAAAGAAATTCCAAAAGGGTTTTTGAACTTAAAGAATTTTTTATTGTATTACTTTAAATTCAATTTCTTAACAATACGATGGGTTTGAATTTTTTTGGTTGGAGTTCCACAAAAAAATCTGGATATTTGTCCATCTCTATATATAATAATAATAATTAATTGTATTGCAAAATTGTTATTTCTTTCTAATTTATTAGTACTAGCAACACCGCACACTCTACGTGTGTGCAAAATATAAAAAGTATATATTTTAATTTAGTTCTTAATTTTTTTAGGATGAAAATATAAATATATTATTAAATTTCTTTTATAAGAATACTTTGTAGACAAAGTTAAATTCATGGCCAATTAAATGCCGACATGTGGAAAATAAATATATTAAATACCAATATTATATTTTCTATTTTTATTGGGAATTTAATTCCTAAATAAAATAGTTAATTAATTGATATTTTAATATATATTTTCTTGGCCAATCAAATAATGCCAAGTATCAAATTACAATATTTGGCAAATAAATATAGTATCTTGCAAACATATATGTTAGATGCTATAACTTTGGCAATAAATATAATATCTCGCAAATATATATGCCAGATATTATTATTTTGGCAAATAAGATAATATCTTACAAATATATATGCTAGGTATTATTATTTTGGCAAATAAAATAATATCTTGCAAACATATATGCTAGGTATTATAACTTTGGCAATAAATATAATATCTTGCAAACATATATGCTAGGTATTGTTATTTTGGCAATTCAAATCGTATCTTTTCATTAAGGAAATGAATTGCTAGCAAATTTGAACCGGCCAATCAAATTGTATCATCTTGTTAAGTAAACATGGCAAGAGACCCTTCCCTACACCTATAAATAGGGGTCTTCTCAACAAGCCAGACACACAGAAACATATATTGAAGCATAAGAAGTCTTCAGAGCGAGAAAAGCGAAGGAAATCCCGCAATTCTCTCAAGAAGATTCGAAGTGATCGAGTTGAAGTTCCTGGCGTTCTTCACGGAGATCATCAAATTCAGGCGTTTGATCCGCAATCAAGGTGCGAAGCCAGCGAATCAACGTTTCTCCCAAGTCAAACACACAACGATCAAGGCGAAGTTCCCGGCGTTCTTCACCAAGATCAACCAAATCAAGGCGTTCGATCTGCAGACAAGGTGCTAAGCCAGCAAATCGACGTTCTTTCCAAACATATATCAAGTCAAGTCAAAGGTTTTCACGGCGTTCTTCGCGATGTTCATCGTAAATCTCGGCGTTTGATTCGTGATTAAGCTATAAAGCCCACGAATCACGTTATTGAAGACCAAATCAAGCTCCAAGAAGATCAAACTACCAAATCCACTTCGGAAGTGTTTGAATTTTCGAACTTCAAATTCGTGAAAGAAGAATCACAGGATCAAATTTAGAGATTGTACCCACTTTACTTCAAATAAATTCAATAAATTCAATTTGTATGATTTTTCTTGTCTTTTAATTCAATAGACTCGAAATTTGCGTTACATACTTTTTTAAGAATTATTTCAAATAATTTATTAAATTATAATAATTTAAATTGGCACATCAAAATTTAATATCCGAATTGACTCGATTTTTATGTGAAATTTTAATTTTAGCCACAATTTTATATATCTTTAATTATTTTACATAAAATTAAAGGATAAATTTTATAAAATCATATAAATAATCATCATTTGTGAGATAAAAATACCTTTTTTTTTTATAATAATATAGATACATTTGAGTTGATTACTCTAAATTCGTGTGCTTTTAATAATTAAAGACCCACCGGCCACCACTAACCTAGTGGCGCCGCAAATTAATTGAAAAAAAACGTTAAAATTTGCCATAAGTTGAACATACGATTTTATTCTTGAAAACAAAAGAAAAAAAAAAGAACACGGTTTTATTTGATTTTGAACAATATACATTAAACAATTGCAAATTTTTAATGCTAATGACGTAATTAGCACTTGTGTGACAAAAAAGTTGCCGCAATCCCCGTTCAGATTATGGGTTAAGAAGAAATTATTATTTAAGACCCAAAGAATCACATAAATTCTCCAACTTAATCATCAAATATGGTAGGTGCTGCTGCATCACCAAGAAAATGGGTTTTAGTGGCTCTTATTTATTCACTTAATTATTTATTTTTTTGGTTAGTGCGTTAATCGTTATTTGTTAATACAAACTGGCCGTAATTGTGGAATTACTTCAAAGCTACATTACAAATAAGTGGCGGAGCTAGGGCTCTGAGGACGGAGATGTATCTATAATCTACTAATTATAAGTTACAGAAAATATAAATAATTAAATTAAAAATTAATTTAGAGAATGCGTCGAAAGGAGTGTTATAAAGGACAATTATGACGATCACTCGAATTTAACTGCATGTATATAGAATAATTTTAAAATCACGCGCACCCTCTGAATTATACATAGTTCTGCTATTTATTGCAAAATATAATTTGAAAAATTAAATTAAATTAAATTAAATGTGTTTGTCTGGTTGCGTCGGTTTTCTCTTTTTCTTTCTTCTTGTCCTTTTCTTGTTTTAATTTGTTGGGGAAGGTGGGAGGTTAATTTACTTTAAAACACTAGATGGAGCCTAATTAAGGCCTCAGGCGTTTTATGAGAATCTAGTTAATATATATTATATGTACAAGTTAATATTATTTAATAAACAAAAATTTATGATTAATTTAGTTTCAAAAAAGAAATATTCACCAAAAAATAAATCAATTTCTTTTTGTTCTTTCTGGTCCTTTTTTTTTATTATTATTTTTTTTTTTTTGAGATGAATCTGAAATGATTGCTTGTTAATTTAGATATATGCTTAAAGTGGACATAAGATAAAGCTAGGCAGCAACTTATAATTAAACTTAACTTTAAAGGAACCATTAATAGAGATTAAAACTTAGGACAGTACGTGGAGGATTATTGCTTGTTTTCAGAGAAATAATTGATGGTTTAATTAAATAATGGCCCACAAATATATGTACAAACTTGCACTTAGTGAAGGGTAGCACGAGGTGCACTATACCAAGTTAATTAATATACATACTTTAAATAGATTATTAAGTTATTATGTTTCGAAAATGCTTCCAAATCAAGTGAAAAAAAGAAAATTATAATGGATACTAGATTTTTGTGACACTATAATTATCAAAATAACAAATATGAATGGCGATGTGTCAAATAGTAGCACTATATATAATTGCGACTAATTCTATGTATGTATGACAAAAAATATTTATTTTGTTTTAGTAATTATATTCAAAAATTCAATAGCCAAAAACAAATTATGCACAAATTTTTATTATTAACAATTGATTCACATATAGCTACGGAGTGCATATTCACCCTCTGAATTTAAAATAGTCACACGCGCGTGCGCATGCACACACACACACACATATATGTATATATATAATTATATATGGTTAAGTTTGAATAATTATTGTAACTGTCTTTTTAATGTATTCATTGGTCATCCTTCAGTATATCTCTTCAAATTTTCCAATATAATTACTTAAATTATCAATAGTCCGTCGTAATTGATTAAGTACACCCTTGATCCCGAAATTTGGGCGCCGGCACAACATAGTAATAGTAGATATTACTTTAAACATGGAGCATTGTTTGTCTTATCATTAAATCATCACTATCAATATATTCTAATTATCAACCATGACAAGTAGCGATACAATTGATGCTACTACTAAGCTTGTAAAATGTTATGGTAATACAACTAAAATTTTAATCAACTAATGCATATCATCAATCATAATTTTGATTCAACCACATTATATTTGGTAATTAATATTTTTCCTATTATCTTTTTTGTAGTCCCTTTTTTTATTATTTGGAAATTGTAAAGCACTTTTTATTCAATTATATCAATAATTCGTATACTGCAAATTCAACTATTATATCATAATTTAATAAATCAAACAATTTCATCACTAAAAAAATGAAATTGCTATTAAAATAGAACAAAAACTTGCATATTTTGGTGAAAATTTAAATTCAAGAGCTTATAATATTTGAGCCTCAATTTCGTTGATCAAGCTAGGTTCCATCGACCCTTTTTTTTTTTTTTGTCTGGCAGTTGTTTAATTTCAAACAAGAGAGGGAGGTAATTGTTCTACCGATTCATTGACACAGCATTCCCATTATACAAGTTCCTTCAAAAAGTTTGGATGAATCTAAAGTAGATGGTCCATTTCATATGAGGTGGATGAGTTTGGAGAAAAAGGTATTTACTTAAAAAACAATTTTCTAATATTGTGGCAAAAGTAGATGGTGCAGCTGGCTAATTCAGGTGAATTCATTTATAGTGTTATTAATTAATGTCTATTGTTGCCATCTTTGTTGCAGTTTTAATACGACAAGGATTTTAGCCCGCACGTTCGTCAGTCATATCGAAATTAATTATGTGACAGTGTAGTATGTATTTAAGGGACAATAACCATCGCACAAGGAGTATTATTGTCCTTATTTTGTAATTGGTTCGGTGTGATCAAATCATGTTTTTGGGTGTCGTTTTTTTTTTCAATCGTTGTATTTTATAACTATATACATATGTAAATTATATACAAACATATTTATAAATATGCATGGAAAAATTTTAAAAATTCCTTTTTTTTTAGTTGCAATTATTCGACATTACACATAATATGTATTGATAAGTATATTAAACGATGAATAGTAAAAGATGATGTACGCCTGTCTAGCAGAGAATCAATACTGAAGCACTAGGGGTGGTTAAGCGATTTTTATATATTATTTCTTTTATTATTAGGTCCGACAACATCTTGATATGGTAAAGTGCCTTTTCAATATTGATAAAATCAACTCTTAGGTCCCTCGAGTAGGTGAAAAAACATAAAAACGTAAAACGTAAACTCTTTTACCCTATATCTCATTCTTAAACTAACACACTTATGGAAAATTGATAGATAAGTTTCATAGTGGTTGGATTAATCTTTATTCTTTCGGAGCGACAAGATAATAGATAAAATTAGATGAACTATTTATAGGTTGATTAAAAATCAATCAATAGGAAGTAGCTCGAAATTT
Source organism: Petrea volubilis (assembly GCA_026212405.1). Lineage (NCBI taxonomy): Eukaryota > Viridiplantae > Streptophyta > Magnoliopsida > Lamiales > Verbenaceae > Petrea > Petrea volubilis. Next base: position 19,223,948 of record CM047875.1, read on the forward strand.
ATTTGCTTTCTATAGCTCACCTTATATGGCTCTTCATTAACTTACCAAATTTATATATATTGGTTTTAGCCATTCAGTTTCGATTTACTAACCGCCCAATCCGGATTAGATATTGCAGGGACTCATTATGGGGACGACACTCCCAATTCAGTTGCTTTATTCACAATTCCAAGATTCAAAACCTGAATGGTGTTTCAAGGATCTAGTTCTTCATCCCATTAGATCAACTGGTAGTTGGTGTGTATATATATATATGTGTGTGTGTGTGTGTGCGCGCGTTCGTTAAATTCAATGAAGAAAAGGCGAAAATGAAACAAAAAAGAAATGAAAAGAAAAGAAAAAAAAATATAACAATTTCTTTTTTGAAGATAGTACATTTTTTTCATATTATAATTAAAGACATTTGCGTTTTAGACTTAAAAAGTGCTAGCTTCTCGAGGCATGGTTGTTAAAGTATAGTTTTAGTTTTAAGTTAAACACGTTTGCGTTTGGATATATTAATTAAAAATATTTTAAAATAGATTTTTATTTGAAATTATTACTAAAGTATTTTTTTTTTATAAAAACCTCTTTTAAGCTTTTTTCTTAATTTATACTTTTTGAAAAACCCAAACCAAATACAATTTTTTTTTTCTCTAAATTTTTTTTACAAAAAATAAATATTTCTCTTAAAAAAAAAATCATCCGAGCCCATGAAAAAAATAATTGGGTGCCCCTTCAATAATCTCATGACTATTGAAAGTTCACAGTTGATCTAGTCTGGCAGGCTCAGCTAAAGACGGCGACTACATATTAGGAAATCAATGACAGTCCATAAATGTTTATTCATTGTACTTTATTATGTTATATTGTACATTACTCCATATTATTATAATTATTATTACTATTATTATTGTTATTATTGTTTTGAGGACGTTTTGAACAATATTTTTTTTTTTGACAAAATTAATGAACTTTTTTTTAAGAAAAACCTTTTTCTTTAAATTCTTTAAATCAATTTGTATCAATGACTGAAATAAATTTAATTTTCCCGAATTTTTAAAATTTTAAGGTATCGAAGTTATGAAAAATATTTTTCTTGAATTTTAAGATATGTAATTAATATTTTAGAGAATTGTATTTCTTAAAAAAATTAAATATAATAACCGAAGCTACTTCCTTTCAAAAAAAATAAATAAATAATAAATAAATAACCACAGCTACTGAAAAAAAAAATCACAAGTTAATTGTACTGGAAAGACTTTTATGCATGTAAATTAGCATAAGAAAATCAAGATAATTAAAATTAAAATTGAAAAAAACAGGACTGGAATGATTAAGTATTAAATATTTTATGATAATAAAAATAAAAATAATAAAATCGGTGGATTAAAACAAAATAAACCATGTCTTGACTGAGTTTACAATGTTTAACCTCGCGATAATTGTAAAGTAAACGCCATTAGCGTGGGGGTTGGGACTTTAATTAATGTTTGCATTCAAAAATTACGTCCCCATTTGTTCATTACTTGAAAGAAAACAATTCATTACATCATATTCTAATCTTTAAAAATAATGAGGATTTGGACTGTTAATTAACTTTTCGCTAATCCCTTTTGAGGTCAGGAAAGCGGCAAATCTAAATCTTAATGCATTGACTTGTTTCTAATTAATATTTAACTACAAAAAAAAGAACAAAGGACGTAACATAAATAAAATGTCTAATTATCTGTCTTTTTTCGTTGTTTAGTAGAATAATTATTCTAAATGAATCCGGTGACTTTTTATTGCATTTTGCAATTAAAAAATCGTAATCGCTTTCTAGGACTGTCCTCTCTCCAAATATTTTCTAAATTTAAGTATGTTTAGGAGTAATTATAAAAAAAAAAAAACCCTTGAACTTTGTTCCATTTACAAAATAGTCCTCTATATATATATATATATATTAAAAGTACAGTTATCACTGTTCAAGCCATTTTACAAATAGTACCTACTGTTTAGGTGGCTCAATTACAGAAAGTTCTATATCAATCAGTGTGAGGTGGTTATTATAATTTTAATAGATAAAAAGTAATATTTGTAATTGGCAATTCTTAAGGGGTTTCTAGTAATTATCTCTTTATCTTAAATAGTTCGTGAAGCTAGTAAAATGTTTTTTTTTTTTTAAATCAACATGTTTTATATATATGTGTGTGCGCGCGCGTACGGGCTAGGGATGGCAATGGGTTCAGGTTAGACTCGAACCGGATTCGCCCCTAATGGGGCAGGTTTGAAAACTCCTAACCGAATTTGAAACGGGTTTCGGGTCTTCATTTTTTGAACCCGGACCCGGACCCGTCCGAACCCGCTCCAGTTAGTAATTTATATATATTTTTATATATTATTTTATGTAAATTTATATGATATACACCTATATTTCATACATAAAGGTATATATTATATAAATAGTTACTTAAAAAAATAAATATGATACTCTTGTATATAAAAATAATTATATAATATTAATAATTAAGTTATAATTTTAAAATATGTACAAATAAATATGTGATAATGATGTTTAATATTTTAAAAATTAAAATATGTTCATAAAAATTTGTAAATAATTAGTGTTTTAGTAATGCTATTATTTTTTTCATATATTATAAAATTGTAATAATATCAATTTTCTTAAAATATATATATATTTTTAATTATTTTTAAAATATAAATTGAATCCGGGCCCGGATCCAAAATTTCCCCGACTAAACGGATCCCGAATTTGGCTAAACCTATCCCATTATCATCACTAGTGCGGGCGTGAGGGGGGATGTCAAAAGGGAGTAAAGGAAAATTCAAAAATTGTCAATTTTGGTGTTTAAATATTTTGAATGACAAATCAGTAGACATAAACCGATTGAGAAGACTATTAAAACTAGAAAAATGATTGAGACCACATAGAGTATCACGAGAAAGCTCCACCCACTATGTGCTTCAAAAAAGACACTAGCCTATAACATAGCTACCTCTCTTAATCTTTATATGTATATATATATATATATATATATATATATATATTATACTTACCCATCACACTCAGTCTCCCCCTAGCCAGTGTCAACTTCTTTTATCACTTTTTTAATAGTGACTTGTATGCCAAGTGCAGCTATTAACGTTCACACAATAAAAATAAAGTTTATCTATATTGTGAGCTGTGCTTCAATTAAAACAAAAATAAAATGAATTTTTAGAGAGTGTTTTTTCTAACATCAATCCCTTGTACATCTGAGAAAGTAACCCAATGTCACAAACTTTTTATTCAATATAATGAGATAGGCGTTCGACAATTTTATTTTATTCTACTTGAAATTTCAGGGACGGAACTAGGAGTGTGTTGGATGGGTAGTCGTCTTCCCTCTAAATCACATTGAGCTGAATTTTATGTATCTTTTTTTGAAAATTTTAGATTTTATCGCTCAAAATAATAGAAATATTTTTAATATTTTCGATAAATTTAATTTCATTCTCCAAGATAAAATTTTTTGATTCCATCCTGACTTGAATATTATCAAATATGCAAATAGTAATGTAATTAAGCAAAAAATATGATGTTAATCCAACAAATTGATTTAGATAACTGAAATATTTAATTCCTCAACTAAGCCATTTCAAATTATACGTCTGGCATTGTTTTAGACACATTACGAGGTGGAACCATAACCATTTATAATCGGGGAAGTACAGCTCATTCCTATTAACACCTCCTATCTCAAAACAATTAAATAAATTTGAAAAAGAATTAGAGCAATTTATACCGGTCAAACTTGGATACCGTTTTTCAAAATGCTATAAATTGTGAATAAGAGCAAGGATTTGGATTTGAAACTCAGTCGTACGACACTTAGTTCCTCATTCTAATTAGATTTTCAATTTGGTCGATACGTGACATAAGTTTGAAAATTTACCATCTTACTTGCTAGGATATATACTTTAGCGAAAATTTCTAAATTCCGACTATTAAGAGCTAGCCACTATTGGATGATTACGTGGAATTAAGAGTCATCAATTTTCGCATAATATAATAAAGTAAAATAGTGATATTTTGTTATACATTATAACAATTTGGAATTTAGGTGAACATATATGATGTACCCCAACCCAAATGGGAGTACATGTACTTTTAACTATTTCAACTAGACAATATTTATTTATGTGAATAAAAACATAGAAGTTTGGCATGTAATGCTGCATCCAAGTGTGAACATTTAAAATGTGAGATACAAATAACAAAGAAGGTGTAGGTCCCACCAAAGATGATCACGTTTAATATGAATGTGAACACAATGAAGGATGTATGTGGGTAACAGTGGAGAGCGTTGCAGCCAACCAGGCCCCTCCAGTGGCTTATTGTCGAGTCAGAGTCAAGAATTGAATACACCCTCTGAACCCGCCATTACTAAACCCTTATATATGTTACACGAAGACTCTAGCCTTTAATTTAAAGACTCCACAAAAGGAGAAATGCTGGAAAGAGTTGGAATGGTGGAGGCTTCTCCAATTTTTTTTCTAGATTTTTATTGTTTTATATGTATGTATATTTATTTATTTTAAATTTAAATTTTGTTTTTTTTTTTTTTTGGTTTTGTCGGGTAGTTCTTGTTCTAGTAGCAAAGGGAATGTCTCATGACTACGAGGTTATGAATTCGAGTTATAACAATATATTAATCTGTTGAATAATAGTTTCTTTATATTTGATAATGATTGATGGGTGATGAAAAAGTTGGAGTTTCATTGAAGAATATTAATATAATAGATTGACATCTAATAGATTATTTCTATATTTTTTTTTAAATTTCACCTGTTAAAAATAAAACTGAGTTAGTGATCTGTCTCCCATGTAGTAAATATAAACAACTGGTATTGAGTTAACTAACATCCACATTTATGGAACAAAAAATGAATTCAAACTTTTACCCTCTGTTTAGTTCTTCGATTTTGGTAAGGAAAATAAGATAAATTTTTTTTCTTTAATTCAAATGATAATACTATTTACTTTCACTTTTGATCTTTTGCTATTTTCCTTCTAATTTTTCTTACCAAAATTCTTGTTCCAAATATAGTATTAAGCTCTTGGTCAATGGTTTTTATAGTACCATTGAGACAAAACCTCATTGATTTCATGTCCAATTTTACTGTCTTCATCGTATTTTTTAAAAAAAATGTATTTTGTTTCATTTAATTCAGACAATTATATATATTTAATTAATTGAAAAGAATGTATTATTACAACAAACTAAATAAATATTTTCAAATTTTGTATGCATTAAAAATTTAATGTACATTGTTAATGCCGCCACCACTACTAGTATTTTAAAACATATCAATCTTCCTCAATGTTAAAGTTCTTGAATCCATTTATTTATTTCTTTTGGTTATCTTGGAGTCATTTATGTTTATATGCATAACAAGATTACACAATTATGCAATAGAGGATTCGAGCTGATGTCGTCAGGCACACGCACTAAATGATTTAAATTGCACCATATTATTTATTTAATAAAAAAATTAATATAAAAAAAATATTTCGCAATTTCAACTATTTAATAATTTATGCATAAGCAAACTCTAAACTCATACAAGAAATTTCCATCACACAATGTGCTCCATATTATTGGGTATGTATGCATAAACTTCATTCGTGTGAGTCAATATCACAAAAAGTTGATATTAAATCCGATGGTTAAATTCAACCCTATAATTGAATTAGCATAATTGATTGCACCATAGCATTTCAATTTTGATCAAATTGCATTAATGCAAAATCCACCAAGATAACCAAAAAAGGGCAATTGAGACAAGCAAGTTCATTGTGATGGTGCCACATGATTGCACTTTTTGAACCCCATAAAACTAGTCAACCCTAAGTATATGCCCATCAAATCATGAAAAAAAATCATCAAACATTTATGATTTAAACCCAACTCATCACCCACTTTTCCACATTCAACTCTCAACAAATATCACATAATTCAAAAACAATCAAAATGGCACCATCCCCACTATGTTTACAAGTTAGAAACACCCCATCATCCACTATAGCCTTTGAGGGCCATTTATGTAATTTCACAAGCAACTAAATATGTATTACAGTAATTACCATCCTAAAAGGATTGCTTATACATTAATTAATTATTTTCTCATAAACTCTTTTGCTTTTTTTCAATTTTTTTCTTTTTTGTTGCCCTAAGTGACAATAATATACATACAATGAAGAAATTGAAATGAAAAACACAAGTAGCAGGGGCAAAACCGTAATTGTGTCAGGCCATAGTCGGGGTTGTTAAAAGTCAACGATCGCCGTGATGAAATTCAACGGTGGGAATTGTAGTTGTACCTCCCGAAATCGGCGAGCTTCCGGGACCTGTTCTTGCAAAACGACGCCGCTGTGGAGAGTTGTGGTTTCGCCGGAACCCTAGACTCTCCGGCCACCACCACCTCCGGTGGCACTCCCTTCTGGTTCCAGTGCCGGTTCGGGCTGGCCCGGACCAAAGGACTGAGGCAAAACGTCAAGCCCGATACGTTTCGGCTGTGCGCGGCCCCCCTTCCCCCGCCCCGTCTCACCGTCGCCGGCGTCCTCCGCGGAGTTCGTCTCCAGCCTTGGGACGACTCCGATGAGTAGCCACTCGATCCCCCGTGGCAATGCTCGTCCTCCTCGTCGGAGTATCCAGCCGGCGACATTCCCCGGTCTCGATTCCGGCACGGTTTCCTCTGGGCTCCGATCGTGCTTTCGTCCAGCGAAAACGTCCGAGTCTGCTTTTTCCGGCGGCCAGGTAGCATGGTCGAAAACCACGACGGAGAAGCCGTGCAGGAATGGCCCGGAAATCCTGGATCCGAACCCGGACCCGAGTCCGGATCCACTTTGTCCGATTTCGATCTAAAAAGACCCAAAAACAGCGAAGAAAATCTCCCTGCCCCCCTCTTCTTATCCTTCTTAACCTCAACCGTCACGGAGCCCGTGGCCCCCACCAGCGGTGTACTATAGAACCTCTGGAGGTGGTGGTTGCGGCCGCCGTGGTGATGCCATGTGGTGGCGGCGGCGGTGTCCGACTTCCGCCGCGTGATATAGGGGGAGACGGACCGGGGAAAGGAGAGAGGGGGCGGCTGTTGGGTGTCCAATTTCCGGAAATCCTGGTGGCGCTCCGCCTGTTTCTGGGCCTGCGCCTCCATTATAGCGAAGAGGCGCTCCCGAAGGCAGGAGGCGCAGACACCGACGCTGCTGCTGAGGTCCGCCGGGTGTTTCTTGCACCTCATTTACTCACACCTATAGCAACACAAATACACAATCCTGTATGTATCGATCAATCTGTATGTAAATATATCTCCGTAATTTTATAGGGGAGTTTTGAATAAAATGGGGCTCTGCTGACCAGGTCCTGGCATTTCTTTTGGGAGAGTTTTGTTTTATTAATCGTGCGTGCGTGTGCGTGTTTGTGTGTGTGGGAATTTGAGGATCTGATGAGATTTGCAAAGTAGAGATGAGTTTGTCTTGTTCTTCTTTCTTTCTTCTCGTCCTCACTTTTTGAGTTTTAGAGAGAGAGAGAGAGAAACGGGAGAAGCAGAGAGAGAATGAGAGCTAAAGGGTGCTGGGTGGTTTTAACACAGAGAGAGAGAGAGAGAGAGAGAGAGAGAGAGAGGAGAGAGTACAAGTGGGGGCAGGGGGGCTAATGGTGAAATTTTGTCAGAATAATTTATTGTTTTATTATGCTTTATTGTTTTTTTTTTAAAAACAAGAAAATTGAGGAGGGTAAATCTCATCCAGGAATAATATTATTTAATTAAATAAATAAAAATACAAAGATTTTTGGTCGGGGTTTATTGTGGTGTGGTGGCGTACATGGATGGATCCAGTAAAGTGGCATGAAGTCATGCGTGGGCTTCCTCAAATAATAATAATAATAATAAAACAATATTTTTTGTTCTTTTTTTTAGTTTTGTGTATTTTCATGAAATCAATTGGGAATGTTTAGAAAAGTGGTGTGTCTAGATTTAACTTTATGAAAAATATTTAAAGTTTTGACTGAATATTGATTTTGCATTAAATTTTATATTGGATACATTTCAATGTATTAATTAGTTTCAATTCAAGCTTTGAATATAAATGTCTTTTATTGATATAACAATTTGAATATGAGTATGAACATGTCAAAAATATTTACAAATTAAAAATGATATATGTATATATATATATATATATATTATATTACACATAGAGTGTGTGTGTGTGTGTATAAAATATATGCATATATAACCTATAGTAGTTATTAAATTTTCTAAAAACATACTTTTAAAATATGTTTTAAGAAAAATATATGCTTCCATTCTGAGGAAATGAAAAAAGAAGTATCCCAATAACAATCGAGTTGCTTGATTATCTCCTTTGTGTTAATAAACACTGAATCATAAATATTAGTATCCCGTTCAAATATCGAATCACAAATATTCATACGTATTAATACCCTCAAATTTTGAAGAACTTTGAATGTTAATTGAGATAGATCCTCCTGTAATCAACACTATTAATTAAGTAGATCTTTCGTTTTTCACTGTAGATTGCATTTCTTAAAGCTATGTATAACCATATGCTAACAGTGTTCGTGTGGTCTCCATTTATGCATCATTGATTATATTGTAGGAGTAGTTCTTATACTTTATTTGCTAAAGAAAATATATATATATATATATATATATATATATAAGTTACATATTTTTGTCATTTTATTATTCAGAGCATATGGGGTTTTGAGTTTGCTAGTGCAAAATCAAATCGATTTCGTATTGCAAATAAATTTTAAGGAAAAGTCACATTTGTAGCACACCTTGAAACCATTTTTTTTAGTTAAATGAATTTCCACTATTTTTTTTAAGTGAATTATATTTGATATGTTATTAATATATAATTTAAAGAAAATGATAAAATATAATAACATTTATAACATAATTTATTAGCGACAATCAAATCAATTCTGGAAAGAAAAAAAAATCTTTCATGCTTAGGGCTAAAAAATGAATCGAGTTATTCAATACTCGATTCGAGATCGATCATAAAAAGCTCGTTTGAGTTTTGGTTTGTTAAGTTTAACAAACAAAATTCGATTAATTAAAATATGGTATGTACGTGTAAGAATATCAAACTACTCAAAATTAGCTTGACTTTGGCTCAATTAAAGCACGTTTGAACTCGGTTCATTTAATAATCAAATCAAACTCAGACAAGATTTCAAATTCGATAAGGAATTTAAACAAAGCCTGAACAATACTTTCTTTGATTCGACTCAATTTGTTTATACCCTTATTTGTGCTTTAGGTTCTAAATGAGAGAGAAGGATAGAGGTGAGAGACAATACAAGAAATTACCCTTTTGACAAATGAAAAAATTGTGATAGAATCTTGAACAAGGCTTAGTTTAACTGGCGAAGTTGGGGCCTTAGGACTATAAGGTCTTGAGTTCAATTCTCAACCAACTCGTGTGAGTTTATATTTATACTTTTATAACAGTTCTTATTCAATTGTATAGTAATTTGGTATTCACCTAATGTAATCCTTTCAAAAAAAAAAAATGATTTTGTCACAGATAAAATGGTTATTTGTTGATAAGCCACTGCAATGAATTTGTAATAGAATTATATTAAAATTTAATTAAAACAATAATTAATGACAAGACATGTAACGGATTTATGACAATAAAAATCTGTCACAAATTTACATTTTTTATGCATTTCATAACATCTGTGATGGATTGTTCATTAATCATTAGTGATAATTGTAAAACATTTTTTTTTTCCTCGAAGAGAAGTTTCGACTAATTTTTGTGAGAAAAAAGATGGAGGGAGACTGGGACCATGGTTCGTCATAACGATCGTAAGGAACAGAACAGAGTCCACCGTTCAAGTTCCGCTATAATGTTGCACAACGGTCACGGTCGTTCTGCACATTTAAAAATTTAATATATATGTATAGATTTTTTTTTTTAAAAATTCTGAAAACTAATAGAATTATGTACAATACAATGATTCAAAATTTATTAAATACAAATTACATTTATTATTATTACCACATACAATGACTAAGGAGTACAAAATTATCAATATTTGTCTAATCGTATTACCGTTCTGACTGTTTCAAGATTCCGTTTCGACCGTTTCATTGCCGTGACGAAACCAAAAAAAAAGTGAAACGAGTGTTATAACACCATGACACATCTGCCCACGACAAACATCGAAACAATGGAACGAAGCCCGCATTCCCACGAACCCTGACTGGGACGGCTAAGATTAGTTACCAAAGTTTCTTAGAATTTCAACATTTAATTAATGTCAATTAATAGCACAAGGTAGTTTGGATTTTCCGCAGATTTAGCGCCGATATAATTATTAACGTCAATTATTAATCAGAAGCTTCTGGCAAAGTTAATCCCTATTGACTTTTATAACGATTATTTAACCATGCATGCCTCGGAATTCATTTGATTTTTTTAGAAGAATTTAACTGATTTGGATAGTAACCTTTTGCGTGTAATAACAAGTCTGAGTACATTTTTAGTAATAACTTGTGATCAACATTTCTATAATTAAGAAGTTCTATCTTCGTATAAAGATATTTAATTTGTTAAAATGTATGCTATTTATTTACTAAATAAAATAAATAAATTGGCTCCATAAAATGTCCTTTAACTTGTTCCCGTAATTAGCTCTACCTAGCAAAATAATATCTAGGTAATTTACTCCAGTATTCTCTCTCTCTCTCTCTCTCTCTCTCTCTCTCTCTCTCTCTCATTTTTTTTATCATATATTATCTTTATTTTTTAAATACTTTTTATTTATGACAAATCCAAATAAAATAATAAAATAAATGAAAACTATAACTAATCCATGAAAAATATATATTAATAAATACTTTTTAAAAAAAATAAAGTACAAATATGGATTATATTGGCAGTTGTAGTAACAGATTTGTCGTGTGATTAGTATTATGATTCAATTCAAAAATTTTACAAGTCAAATTTCTTAGACATCACGTGTGATTAATTACTGGATCTGCCTAACCCTCACCAAACAATATAAAACAAAAGAATATATATGCGGGCAAAACTTAATTACTGCTAATTATGCAGAGTGTAGTGTAATTAGCAACATTAATGACGTTTTTATTTCTTTATGTTTTTTATTATGGTCGTTCGTCAGTGGTCAAATTTTGGTGAGTTTGCTTAAAACAACCGTTACATATAATGAGGCCACGACTCAACCACATGAAATTACATACAACCAACTCTTTGATGGCCAAAATTGACCTCCACTTTTACGACGGTGTCGGTTTTTATTTTTTCTTTTTTTTTTAATTTTATATATAAATAAAAGGTTAGGTTGGAAGATTCAATATGACTTTTCCAATTAAAGAAATCTAGCTACTACAAAATATCTATTTCTCCAAAACTCACTAAAACTAAGCTCAACTTGATCATCGCAATCCCATCAACACACTAGTGAATTAAGCCTTGTCCCTTATCGTACCAGGCATTATAAGTCAGCCACCGTCAGCCCACAATACTCCCAAATAATTGATAAGTTCTACATCCTCAGTGAGATTCGAACTAGGCTAAGGGTGTTTTTTTTTTTTTTGATACATTTAATTCGGGACATCCTAGGACCTTAATGGTGCTGATTCGAATCCTCACCACTGAATTACAACCCAATGGCAGGGTAAGAGTGTTGTTATTTACTTGCAAATGAGGAGGAAACATATATGCTTTTTAAGGGATATTACATAAGTGTGCATAAGTCCAACTAAATTCAATATCGTTGGATCATATATGATAATGTCAGGATTTTTATTTTATTACTTGATCATATTCTTAATAATTTACCCTATAATTGAATATATACACATTTGGATAGCATTACATGGCGTATTTATATATAGATGAAGAATAGGCATCCATAAAATGTTTAAATTTGAAATTAACCTAAAAGATTCAAATTTGAGGAAAACAAATCTAAATTCATTGATATTTTGATGTAATTACTTTCTTTTTAATTTTTTTGTGAAAAAGTGCTTTAACATAATTTGATTATTTTCAATAAGTAAATATACCTTGTTTATTGCTCTAGAGTTGAATTAGATTTTATTTTTCAGTGTTTTCGTTGAAACATGGAGTTTACACAACACACCCATGAGTGCATCAGTCTAGATTTTTTTATTATAAAATGGTGTTACATTTTATCATCTACTTATCAATGCATGCTACATATATTAGTAGATAATTGAAATAAGGAAAGATAATCTTAAAAAAAAAATTTCTATATCATAAGTTTTCCTTAAATTTTATCTTCGTTGTTTACTAATACACGTAACGTGTAATGATGAGTGGATGATAAAATGTAACATCGTTTTGTATCACATGATTTGATTGAGTAGATGGGCGTGGTTGATGATTTACTAGGAATGGCAACGGGTCGGGATTGGTACGGGTTTGGCCAAACCCGAGACCCGACCCGCCAGAAAATTCTGGACCCGGGACCCGACCCGACCCGCCAAAGACCCGAACCCGGCGGGTTGGACCCGTTGAACCCGCCGGGTTCATAAACCTGTCCCAACCCACCAAACCCGATCCGTAAACCCGTTTCAATAATTAAATTTTTTTTTTTAACAACTTTTTTGATACAATAATTTTTAAATTATACAAAAAACTTAATAAAAGAAAACATTCAAATTATACATCAAATCTAATAAAACATATTCAAATGAAATAATAATTTTTAAGATTTTTTAATTGTATTTATTTATATATTTATAATATATATAGTAAATATATTTTTATATATATACGGGTCGGGTTTGCTTGGACCCGAGACCCGACCCGAACCCGTACGGGTCTAGAATTTTAGATCCGCAACCCGTCCCAAACCCGATTATACGGGTCCAAATCCACCCGAAGCGGATCGGGTCCGGATCGGGGACCCGCAAAACCCGACCCATTGCCATTCCTATGATTTACTAAGAATCCATAAAAATTCGGAATCATCACGCCTAGAATCCTAATTATGTTGGATCATTAATTAGACGCATATCACACATGCCTATGTTTATATAGACTAGATACAAATGAAATTATGAATAGTCATATACTTCCGAACATTATATCTGCGCGCTTCTTTCGCTCAAATTTCCATAAATATTTATCTTCCGAAAAATATGAATCTTAAAACTACAGTGGCAACATGAAAGACCAAAGATAAAGCACAAAAAGGGTAAGTTACTAAACCATACTGTCTAGGTTCCTGCACTAGAAAGAGTAATGTAGCTAAAAATATGAATAGGAAAAATTATAATTAGGCTCTCTAAAATTAGGCCAAATTATAGGTAGATCCTCTCAAGTATAAAAAATTACATATACTATTTTGGAGGTTTGGGTCCAGCTAATATTTAAGGAAAAGATAATAAAATGACTCTGTTATTTTTGTCGTAATGTTAAGAAAAAATAAGAAAAAATCTCACAATTCAGGTTAAATGTAAAATAACAAGTTTATTCATGTCCTTGATGGCAATTCTCAATTCCAATAAGAGTATTATTGTCTATAAAAAAAATTGAATTTTTGGCAAAACGATAAAATTGGAGTTCTACTATAATTTTTTGCTTACATAAACAAATCATGGTGTATCTATGATCGGAATACGCTACCTGTTAACTGCGCTCAAATCTCAAGGGAGGTATATGTAATTTTTCATACCTAAGGGGTCTTGTTGTAATTTAATCAAACCTCAAGGGGTCTAAATGTAATTTTTCCGATAAGAATATTTACCCCATTAATTGTACCCAATTACAAATTCAAACTCGCGCGAGAAAATCAATCCGCACCTATTTAATGTACATGGGGCTCATGAATGTGGTTATTAATTAGGCGGATGTACAACATGGACACATGAAACCAACTTAGCAGCCCCCGATTAGTGTAAACATACTCATGTTTGGTACAATGAAGCAAAAATTTACACTATAAGAAATTATAATATTCGTGACAAGATATAAAAGTGATAATATAAAACCTATCATTAACAATTGTATTAAGTAACAATGTCTTCTATTTTGTCAATAACTAAGCTTTTTTGGTGATAACTTTTATGTTGTCATAATATCAATCATTTGTGACAAGAATTAATATTTTTAGTTTTTACTATTAACAATTAATAACACACTTATGATGATAACTTGGTGACAACAAAAATTATTATTAGAATTTTGTGAAAATATTCAATTGTCACTAAGTTGTCACCTTAAGTGTGTCACTAACTATCTATGTGGTACTATATTGTCACATTTTCATACTATATTATCACCATTGATATTGTGCAAAATATATTTTGTAACAATATAATTTTGTTGTCGCTAAATGTATATAATTAATAACAACGTTTCATTATCACTTGTTATATTGCCATCAATTTACTCATTTTCTTGTAGTGTTATGCATGAATAGATTATATTCATCTAAATTATAAGTTTTAGTTACAATTTTTAATTTTTCTACCAACGACGAAACCAATAATTTTGATATTGAATATATATATATATATATATATGTATGTATATACGATTTCAAATCTCAACTCTCTCGTGAACATTTCACACTTTTTTTTACCGAGTTTCAAACTTTCATATTACAAATATCATCATTTATAAATTAATTTCAAGAGAGACGATTGTCGCTACCAACTATTGTTTTTTTCATCCTGACGACTTAGTTTGACAATCCATGAGCAAAAGACATCGTCATTATGGGAACATGCTCATTCTATATGATAATAATTAATGTTTATATCGATATAATCTTATGTGCAATTTTTGATAGGACATATAGGTTTGAAATCTTTCATGCAATTTAACAAAACTTGAGTTTCTTCGTCAAAAGTATTAATATATGGAGGTTGGGAAATTTCAGGGTATATAGACAAGATAGGCATTTAATTAAGAGAGGCAGCTATATTTAAGTTTTGCCTTGGTTTTCCACAACAGCTCAATTTTTTCCATCTGTATTGTCCCTCCGCATCCTTTGAAGTTGGGACTTGGACCTAAAATACTAAATTCCACAAGACTCGCATTTAATATGGAAATGGAATTTGGTAGCCCCAAGCCCGCCCAAGAATGAAAATTCAATTGGTAACGTACAAATTTATTTATTAAAATAGAAAAGGGGCAACCAGCAATTGGAAGGGTATGGACCAGGGACGGTGTGGGGGGACTGGAGGGACAGTCATCCCTCAAATTTATATTTAAATAAAATTTATATGTATTTTTTTTTAAAAAAAATAATAAATTCTATCCCTTCTAAATCATATAGAATTCAAGTATCATTAATACTTCATAGAACTAAATTTCATATCACCACTTATATAAATTTTTTTGGCTCCGTCCCTACCTGAGAGTCTTGGTTGAGCTCTATATTTATTCTTGTATTAGATTGGAGAAATTGCTAAAAATTCTTTGAGAATAGATTTACATATATAAGTGATAATGTGCCATTTTACCAAGTGTTAGGTCATGTTTGCACTCATTTTGATTAAATTTTGATTTTAAATTGGTTATAACTTCACCAAATCGATTGATTATTTGTCGTAGGTGAAAATTTGAAAAAAGTAGCTCAAAATGGGCCTAAAAGGTAGTAAAAAATGCAAAGGGATCGTACAAGCAAGTTGAGAGGTTAAATGTGGCAATAATCGCGCTTGTTGCATAAGGCCTTATCACACCTTGTGGCCTGAATTTCTTGTGCGGGAATATGACAAGAATTTTACTTGGAAACGAACTCGCCTACGACTTCTCGGGCTTTTCAAAGAATTTTCCTAGTCCTGTTAGAAATTGAATCGATGATTTGAATGCTATATATACAAGCTCTAAAATCTTGTGTAGACGCTCTTGATTCTAGTTATTAGTTTTTCTTAGAAATTTTTAGTTTTTATATTTTTATTTGAAGTTGTATTCGTGGCCATGCGTGCATGGCTAGACTATTATTTTCAGTAAATGAGTAATTCAAGTCAATATTTTATTCAAGGATTATGAGATCTAATCATTTTGCTTGTCTTTTACTTCTATGCAATATTTGTGTATGCTTCTGTATTTTTTCGGAAAAGCCCCATCCTTTAATGTTATTCTATTAATTGAGCAATTTAAGCTTGTTGTTCAATTGATAGGATAGCATATATCCCGTTAGTAAGATTAAATTCGTAATTGCTTAATTGAACTAACACAAGTGAAAAGTAATATAATTTGATTGAGTCGAAACTTTTGAATTATACTACCAAAAATACATACTCTAATTTCGAAGAATCAAGTTTGTAGATTTGTTGGTTAGGACTGGATCTTTTTAGTTTTTAATGTTGTTAACGAATTAAATCATATTATTTGATTAGGGTTATTCAGTAATTAGGGATTACTCATTGTGTTTGAATGTTTTCACAAAATTATACTCAAAATTTTGAAATAAGATAGTTATTTAACTATTGATGTTGATGTTGCTTGTGGATTAGTGCTTTAAAGGAACTTAAAAATATCCTAATTTCGAAGATCATGAATGGGCAGATTCAATATAAAAATAGTGTAACCCAAAAAAAAAGAAGGGATTCAATATAAATAAGACTAAATGATCAAATTGGTCTCCGTGCCACAGCTTAATATGCAGAAATTTTTATAACCACGCTGAGCTATATTCAGAAAATTAGAAAATGACATATATATAAATTAAAGTGAGATTTATCAACTAATTAATTAAGACCATTCAAAGTCTACCATCTTGCCCATTTAAAACGAAGCTCCCCGTTTTAGTTTAATGATGTCGACACGCGAAAAATAGTAGAAACGAAGAATTAGAACTCGGGCGAAGACCATCTTTCTATTGTGATCATAGTTCGTTGGAACGGTCGCAGAGAATAGAATGAGAACGGCAGTTTTGGTTTCATTATAATGTCACGGAACGATAGCGACTTTTTTTATGCATTTTGTATTAAAACAATTATAATTTTTTTTTAAAAAAAATTACAAAACTATTAAAATCATAATATCTAGCTTTGTTTGTTATTAATATATATATATATATATATATATATATATATATAGTTTATATGTGACTTGTAAGTTGAAATTTGTCCATAAAAGACCACTTCAAGCCCACCATATATTTCCTGATGATTGAAATTTGAAACACTTGGATATAATTATAGGATTGAAGTTTCGTCCAAGTTAGCTTGGCTGAATTTGTCAAAATCTTATAGCTACTGAAAAAACTAATAATGACAAAAATACTTAGGCAGCCTCATGAAATATGTATTCATTATTTTCTAATAATTCACTATAGTAATTTTACAATAATTTTGATACTATGAAATTTCCAAATTAAAGTATCATATATCAGGCGGTTTGGCATAATGAGAACACTTATTTAATGAATTATTTTTTTTTTTGATACAATCATCTCGAGACACTGTATAGATGTCAACCGGAAAATACCCCCACACACACGCACTCACTCAAAGGGAAATGAGTAGAGGACAAGAGGGTTCGAACTCAGGACCTCCCTGATACCACTTTCGAACCCTCCACTATTTGTCTTGGAGCCCAATGGCTATTTAATTAATAAATTAAAACAACTAAATGAATTGTAGGAATTGGCGAATTAATAATTTTATCTATGCATCGTATTTACTATTTTAGAACGAAAATATATAAGTTACTGTTTTTTTTTCTGCATTTTGTTATTTATAATTATATGCAGTCCAAACTAGATTTTTAGCATGATTAATTAAGAGTAATGCTATTTCGCTTTTTAATTAAAAATGTTTATACATGGGGTTCACTTTTTTGAACATTTCGTCTATCATGCATTTATTTCTAAGTAAAATATAAAATCTTGACGTAATAAAAGTATATACGTAGCTCACCTAAACAATGAAACTTGGAATGATATTAGAAGATCAGTTGGCAGTTGGTTTGATCCCCTCTATGAAGGAAAAATCAAAAATGTCAGGGGTTAAGATAACTAGCAATACACTTGTTGGGGTTTTTTAAAGGAGAAATACTTATTTATTTTAAAAAAGTATTTAAGAGTAAAAAAAAAATGTATTTTGATGGGCTTAAAAAAAACAAAAGCCAAAAAAAGTACTTTTTTAAAAGTTACTCATAATTGTTTTAAATAAAATCACCTTTCAAAACACTTTTAATTATTGTAATAAAATGCAAAATTGTTTGACTTAAAAATAAAAAGTTTTATTGTAAAAACCACAGCTCAAGAAGCACTTTTTTTTTAAACACATCCAAACGAACCCTAAATACGTCTTTTGATTTTGTTTTATAAGTATGAATGCAGTTTGAAAGACTCAATGTGGTTTCTTAAACTAAAGGAATCTATTGCCAAAATCTGTTGGGACTAAGTCTAAAGTAGCTCTATCAACACAATAGTGAATAAAATCCTATCTTTATGAAACTAAACATTATGGGTCGGCCACCACCAACCCTTATTACCCTTAAATGTTTAGTGAAATTCGAATTTGAGTGTTCGAAATGAGAGTTGTTAGACTATTGTATTAATGATGAGATGACCAACGATGAAAATTCAGTGAGCTTATTACCATGGTCTAGACACAATAAGTGGGAAGACTATTAGCTCAAAAATAAAACCAGGGCTTCACATAGTAAGTTATATTTAATGCCATTGATTAAACGCCACTTTTAACGTGGTAAGGATTCAGTCTTTTCTTTTCTTTTCTTTTTTGTCAAAAAAATGAGTAACTTGTTTTATTCATAGTACCAAATTATTATTGATTGATTTGAAGCTGACCACTCACAAGTTTGTAAATTAAATCACATAAGAACTAACGATATAAAACATACTGGAGTTATTACAACTGTCATACAAAATTTCATCCACGAACTTCATGAAATTACTATAATATATTATGGAATGACAGATTACCTTTTGGCCTCTCCCAGTTCATCTGTGCTACAACATCCGATTTATATCTGTTCTGAATAATTCTTATTTAATCGGTCAATTATCATCTGATATACGTCTTAGTTTCTATTTTTTATGGTTAAAATCTCGACCCAAATGAAAAATTTTAGTCCACACCCGATTAATTTGGCCAAATCAGTATTACTCATGCGGATAAGAATCCCTCCCCACCCCAAAAGACCTAGAAGATTAGTTTGCAGTTAATGGTCCTATAATTGGGCTACATGAATACCACTTCTGCAGTCAATGGAGTGGATTTTATTCCGAATTCAATTCAAACATTAGCATGTTATCGATTAAAATTTCCGATGGATCAAATTCGATCATAGATGATCGTAATTCAAAATACGTGTATATGGTATAGAGTCAAGTAGTCCAGTCATTGATATATTCGAATTCAAACTTTAATAGTACTTTTTTTTTTTATTAAATTAAAAACCTTATGCATATAAGGTTAGTGAAAAAAAGTTCAAATAGAGTATAATAGGTAAGGTATTCTAATTAATAATACATTATTATTTTTATTTCCAATGATTTTTTTAACAAAATAATGTATAGTTATATTTTAAAATGTTTTCTAGTTTCTTAATTTTAGTTTTTATATATGTGATAATTTTTTCATTGGTTACTTGATTTTAAAATGTCAGTTTTTTTTTATAATTGTTGTTCCGACAGAATCTTCTTATCGGGTTTTGAATTTTTATCGGATTCAAATTCAACAATAATGAATATTAATGAATATAAATGCTACATGATTCATATATCGAGAATCTTTATTGAATTCGAATTCAAATATTTCAAATTTGCTTCATATTCGAGCCGTTGAGTCGTTGACAGCCCTCGACTTCATACATTACGGACTTACATTTTTATTTGTGCTGGGCTAAGAAAGTCACTTCAAAATGACGAGCTGGGCCAAGATAAC
This sequence comes from Petrea volubilis, assembly GCA_026212405.1. NCBI lineage: Eukaryota > Viridiplantae > Streptophyta > Magnoliopsida > Lamiales > Verbenaceae > Petrea > Petrea volubilis. Next base: position 19,243,880 of record CM047875.1, read on the forward strand.
AAGGGTGCCAACCCCAAAAGAGTGACAAGGACCCTACCATTTCAATAAGTCTGTAACTAAGGCCGGATAAACATGGACTCAACTAACTCGCTGAGCAACTAGATCGATGATGATCCCACAAAAATTTGGCAAGATAAGAACAAATCTTAGCGACATGATAGAATTATATGGAACGAGCCCTACAAATCTGGGGTTGATTACGCCCAAAAATTATGAAAGCACGTGATCGCAAGTTCACATTAACAAGTCTACACTCCTGAAACTAATCCAAATTTGCCAAAATCTCGCAAAATTTGCATTTGTGAGCTTGTTGACTTAAGGGGGGCTTATCCAGTTCGAATCCTCTGCTACAAAACGATGTTATATCTTCTCATACACTCATCAATGCATGCTACGTGTATTAGTCAGCGATTGAGATAAGGAAAGAGATTTGTCCATATCATAATTTTTTTTCTTTCCTTATCACAACCGCTCACCAATATACGTGGCGTCCATTGATAAGCGTAGGAGAAGATGTAGCACCTATTTTGTAGCAGAGGATCCGGACTAGGGCTTATCTGCCAAAAAAAAAAAAAATATTAACACTCTACTGAATTGAGTCGAGTTAATTAAATCAATAGAAATTTTTAGATGAATGAAGCAGTGAAAGTAAGTTTCGAATGAGAGTAAAGGAGCATAATACCTACTTTTTGTATACTATTAATCTCAGTGTAAATTTATTTTCGTCGTTTTATTCATTTAAAAGTATCCATTGACTTAATTTAATGGGATACTAATATTTTTTTGTAGGTATTTCCCCCTTAAGTCAATAGCCCGACTCAAAAAGTCTGACGTATAAGTTTGTTGGTGCTCAATAAATCCATAAGCCACCATCCTCATAGGCTAACTTTGCTTCTTTTAGCCCTAACAAGTCCAGTCCACTTGTTCGCGAGTTTTTCATGTTGTTTGGAGGTGGATTGTCACATCAAATATACTTATATTTAGTTTATGTTTCACGTTTTTTTATTTGTTTTGTTTTTGATAAATTAGTTTATGTTTCATGTTTAGTACTTTTTAAATTAGTTCAACGAATTTTTTGTAAGACTTGTGATTCATTACTGGACTTTAGGGGAGAGTTTGCTCGCTTTAAAGCAATCTTGATCATTGTGAAATTTTGAACAATCACTGATAACAGAAAATATGAAAATTTCTTGAAAATTTTACATGTGACGCCAAAATAGGAATCTAAAATTCCATAACCCATCTGTTCAAATCATAAGTCATTTACTACAATGCAAAGTCGAATTTTCTTTAAGCAATTTTTTCATCTTAATCTGGCAAATTCAATCCCACTTAAAATATCAGAAAAGTTTTAGACAAGTCACTTATGTTTTTGCCCCAAAGTAGTATTTGTTTTTCCATTATTTCGTTTTTTAAGTAGAAAGAATCCAAAAGTTGAAAACAACCCTCCATCCGCATTCCACAACTTTTATTTTTTATTAAATACTAATTGGTGGGGCACATTCAACAAACAATGCAACAGCGAGAGGCATGGTTAGGGATTGCAACGGGGGGTGGATTTGTGGCCAAGCTTCTCGATGAATCTCGGCCAAGCCACGATAACTATGGCTGAGTTTCTGGGCTTAAGAGAAGGACTTAGAGTCACATAGAAAGATATTTTCAGAAGGACTGTCGAAGGCTCCTACGCTAACCATATTAAATAGTCTAGAAACACATGCGCAAATATCCCCGCGAAATTGGGGCACAAATTGGATGCTAGAGTAACCTTTTGGGAGGATCCACCGGGAGGAGTTGTAGCCACTTTTTCTACAAAGGAACTTGATTAATTTGTAATTTGTTTTTCATAACCAAAAAAAAAAAAGATGTAATTTTATACAAATAAGATTTCCTATTCTGATAAATTGATATATGTCGTTATATAATTAAGAAAATAATTTTATATACATAACATAAATTATGAAATAGAAGATAAAGAATCGAGATCCTATCAGCGCAAACACCATTTACAAATAGTTCCACATATAAGTGGTGTTTGCAATAGTTTGAAAAAAGTACTTTTGTATTTTTTATTATTTTTAAGTAATAGAAGAGTATTTGGTAGACCGGCTTGTACTTTTTTTTAGTAGAAAAAAAAGTTAGAAGCTAGAAACAGTTATAAAATAACTTTTTTCTATTTTTTGGTATTTTTATAATTATTGACAAATTGATTATCCCATAGTGAAACACTTATCAACTTTTTTTTCCCAAACATTTCAACATCTTTTCTTTCTACATTTGCACTTTTTTTTTTCAAATACCGTCATACTTTTACTATTTAATTTTTTTTTTTAAACCTTATGTAGAACTTCAACTTCTTCGAAATAAAAAAGTTTTTGGGAACACACTTTAATAAACTAACATTGAACCATCCAACAATTCAAACACGAAAACCATTCCCACCCATTGGCGAACCATATGGCACCCTTCTCTTGGGAGTCAACGGTCTCACCATCAACTTACCCATCCTCACAATCAACCGGAACGTGTGCCCAACCAAGAGCAGAGCCATCAAGCAAATCCACACAAACACCGTAACCCCCACAACATTATCGATCGATTTCACCTCCGAATCCGGCGTCAGCAAGATCACCGAAACAGTATAGCTCAGCGCGATGGCCGTGATCGAGATCCAAGTGATCACCATCAGAATCCACATGAACAGCCTCCGCCGGCTCAGCGGCAGCCCGCTCATCAACAGCAGTATAATGCTCAGCGACGCGATGAAGCTCAGTGTGTTCACCGTGTAAAAGGGCACGTACGCTTTCAAGTACTCGTAGATTATCGTTAGGTAATCGCTCAGAGATTGGGGATTGAGGTTTCTAGAGCCGGATCTGTTTTGCTTTTGCCAGACGTGGCTTGGGGGGTTGACCCCGACCTGGAACGCCATTGTTGCGATTAGGGAAGCTACCACCATTAGAGCGCTTTTCTTTCTCTCTAGCCAGTCTTCGTTGTTCTTGACGACGTCGTTTGGTGGGGTTTTGGGTGGAAACGAGTGTTGACTTTGGGGGATTTGGTGGATGGATATTGGGGGGTGGTGGTTTTCTTGGGCTACGGAGGCGCCGGCGCCGGCGCCGGCAAGGGATTGCTCGATTTGTGAATCTCTGGTGTCCATTTTTCTTTGGATTAGAATGTCCATTGGTGTCATTCCACTGAGATTCATTGTGTTCACTTCGGTTGCAGCAAGGGACAACAGAAATTCTGTGGTCTGTCAAAAAAATTTCAGATTTTTAGTTTGACACTGTAGAGCATTTTGCTAATTATGCCATATACAACAATCACTCAAATTAATTATAGTTTTGACAAGAGAAACTAACTGATGAAACATGTTTTTACAGGCTGCTTGTTTGAAAATATGGATGCAAATGAAGCCTGTTCAACAAATGCTAGAGTTCGAGTTCGATGAATTCGAGCCGAGCTTGTATGGGTTTTGAATTGGATCCAAGTCAAGTAATTCTATCCTCGCGAGCTTTCTTTTTTTTTTTCAATATTTATTTTATATTTATGTAACTATGTATATAATTAAAAATAACATATTGATTTCAAATTCGAGCACGAGCTCCAGATAATTGATAATTTTTGAACTCGAGTTCGGCTTCAAGCCTATAATTGATCCATAATTCGAGATGATTCCAAACAGGGCTTGCACCGAGTTTGAGCCCCATTTATCTTGGCTCGTCAAGCTCGAGTCAAGCTTGAAAAAAAGGCCAAAGCTCTAGTTGACTCCGGTCTACTCATTCGCTTTCGTGATTTGAAAATTGAAATGCTTTTGTTTTTGAAAAATTATGATTGGATTGAAAGTTGTAAAAAATTGAAATAACAAAAATTAGAATTTTTTCGGAATAAAATTGAAAAATAGTAATAGTAGAAATTGGAGTGCTTGATAGAAAGTTGAAGCTCATTGTTGTGTAACATCGAGAGGGATGGTCATAGTACACGTATATTTTTATCAAAATTTCAAGTTCTGGTCTCTTAAAATACTAAAATCAGCAATTGTATTTCAAAAATCCCATCTCACTTTCATGAAACACAAACAGAACAAAACATACCTGAACCTGTTTATCAACAACAGCCAGATGCAATACTGTGTTCCCATTTCTATCTCTCCTATTCACCAAGTCCCCAAAATCCACAGTTCCCATCAGGACCTTCAAAGCCTCAAACTGGTTGTACTCCACACAGAGGTGCAGTATAGTCTCTCCACACGGGTTCACGATCGCCCTAGCAGCATCAGGCTTCTTCCCTTTTTTTTTTTTTTTTCCTGTGGTTGGTATCACTTAAATATTATAGACTATAGAGTCCGTCCTATTAGAAGTTCAGCTGTTTATTCATAATTTTGATATTTGATACATGTTTAGTGTCTGATCAAAAACTTAATATTTACCTTTTAAATTACCAAAAGACCTTTAATTTATATTATTTATTATTATTGCATAAAGTAGTTTTAATTATTAATTTAAAAAAAAAGGAAGAAAGTATTTTATAATATACATAGGTGAATTTAAAATTTGTTATTGAAGGTTTCCTTTTCTTTTGTTTTGATGTGATATTCGTTTTGCTCATTATTTTTGAGGAATTTTCCCATTTTTTTTTATGAAGTTAATGAAATAAGTAAAAATTATTGGCTATAGATTAACTAAGAAGCATATTTTCTTAAAAAGGTAAATGGGCAAAGGTTTATTTTGCATTAAAATTAGAAGTATTTTTGACCGCAGGATCCACATCTGACGGCCAAAATCCACTCACCCAATCCGATAAGTAACCCCCTCAACTACGAGGTACTCAATGTCTTTCAATTAGGGTTCTTCCAAAAATCCTCTGATTTAGAAATTCGGTTCATACGATTTCGATTATTGTTCTTTTTTTTTTTTTTTTTGCGACGATTCTCGTGAAATTGGGACGGCCAGTGTTCGTATGAGCCCAAACTCAATCGTCGCTAGCGAAAGCCTCCATTTCTTTATTGAGATCTCCGAAGGTCTGATTCAGAAATTTCAGTTCATTCGATTTCGATTGTTGTTCATTTTCTGCGACGATTCTCGTGAAATTGGGACGGGCTTGGACAGTGTTCGTATGACCCAATCTGAATCGTCGCTACAAAAAGCCCCCATTTCTTTGTTGAGGTCTCCGATCGAGATCTCCGAAGGTGCAAGGGGCCCGTCTCATATCCTATCGCCTTGGGTAGCAGATTATCTGCGATTATCTCTTGGGATTGGCCATGAGAATTATATTTCTTTATTTATATAATAATATTCTGATTTTTTGTGATTTGGTCAGGCCTGTGAAGAAATTTCGAAAAAATTACACCATCTTTCGGGACTGAATGGCCTTTTTTGTCACAAAAGGCCTTGCTGTAATTCTTTAATTCTGAGGCTTTGATTTTTCTTTTTCCCCCTTGTTTGTTTTTTCAATTAAGGTGTGATTGTGATTGTGCTTATGGACGGTCCAGTGCTGTTGAAATTAGTGAGCAGCACTTAACAAAAATCATAAGCTAAAATCTTCAAGAGCTGCCTTTGGTTTTTCAAGTCTTTTGTCTTAACTATGGATATTAGGCTATCCATGCTGTGGCTCATATTATTATGTTGGTTCAATACTTGTTTTGTGGTTTTCTATTCTATTTTTCATTTTTTGATTCGTTATTATCAATTTTTTGTTTTCCCAAAATGGTTAACCATTGATACTACTAATGTTGAATTTGGACCATTAATCCAATTCTGTATGTGTTGAGTACAGATATGTCATTTAAATATGATTCCTCCCTTTCTATTATATAAACAACAAAGACTGAGAGGGTGTGCGGTGTAGTTTATTTGAAACCTCTTACAAACATTTTAGACAAAAATTGTCAAGTGCCTCATCTTTTTGCATTTAGAGAGCTGTTTTGATGAGACCTTTTTTTAAGAGTAAAATACCTGCTTTTTGGAAAAAAAAACCCTTTAGCAAAAAAAAAAATCCGAACTTTTTTGTTTAAAAAAAAAGCAAAAGCCACAAGAAAGTGTCAAAAAGGGCCTCTTTTCCAGAAGCAAGCGTGTTTCTGAACACCCCAAAGTGAACCCAAAACTACACGGCATCTGGTCTAAATTAATGGGCTAAATGTTGGGTTTTAATATGGGTCAAACCCAATAGTACTTTTCGATATAAATGGGGTGACCGTTGGGGTGTCAGTAGGATGGGTCGGAGTCGGACCCATAAGGTGCACGGCTCATCCAGTGGCTCATCTATTTTTTATAATAGATATTTATGAATATATATATATATATATATATATATAAAGATATTTATTTTCCATGTATTGACATAAGATATATTTAATAATTCATTTATTTTTATTTCTTGAAAATCTTCTACCATTTTCCATAAATGTATCTTATTTTAAATTTCAGATAATCATTTGTTTAATGTATATATGGGCAAATAATGTGTCATACTTGAATTAGTATTATTTTTAGTGATCATTGTATCGATATAAATATTTTTAAAATAATTACTACAACATCAATCCAGTCACGGTTGGCCCGACGGATGAACTGTAAATCGATTGATTTTTTGGTTGAATGAACGATCTAATTTTTAAAACATTGGGTGCAACCCCTATTTCTGAACCCAAAACTATAGAGGATCAGCTCGAAATTAATGGCCTAATGTTTTGGGTCATATGATGGTACAAATGCCACATAACGTGTGTAAATGAGTAGAATGAAAATTTTCCGGCCTAATTATATGATTGAAAGGGTGTAACCTTTTTTTTTAAGTAATCCATCCTAATTTTTCATTGATATCTTCGTTTTTCCCAAAAACAAAAACAAAAAATGATTTGAACATTAAAATCATTGAACTCGACCCAATTTAAATCGATTTGAGTATGAGTTATAGCCACTCTTTCTGCAAAAGAACTTGATTAACTTGTAATCTGTTTCTCATTACCAAACAAAAAACAAAAAAAAAAAATATAATTTTTTACAAGAAACATCTCCTTTTCTAATAAATTGATATGTCATTGTATAATTAAGGAAGTAAATTTATACACATAATGAAAATTATGTAAAATAAAAAAAAGAAAAGCATCGAGATCCTATGCGCACAAAACCCATTTATACACCGCTCCACACATGGGGGATGTTCGCAATAGTTTCAAAAAAAAACTTTTGTATGTTTTGCTAATTTTAAGCAGTGGCAACCATTGGCGGCGAACCATATGGCACCCTTCTCTTTGGAGTCAATGCTCTCACCATCAACTTAACCATCCTCACAATGAACCGGAACGTGTGCCCAACCAAGAGCAGAACCATCAAGCAAATCCACACAAACACCGCAACCCCCACAACATTAATGATCGACTTCTGCTCCTGATCCGGCGTCTGCAAGATCACCGAAATAGTGTAGCTCAGCGCGATGGCAGTGATCGAGATCCAAGTGATCAACATCAGAATCCACATGAACCGGTTCAGCGGCAAACCGCTCATCAACAGCAGTATGATGCTCAGCGACGCGATGAAGCTCAGCGTGTTCACCGCGTAAAAGGGCACGTACGCTTTCAAGTATTCGTAGATTATCGTCTGGAAACCGTTCAGAGATTGGGGTTTGAGGTGTCTTGCGCCGGATCTGTTTGGCTTTCGCCAGACTCCTTCTGGGGGTTCGACCCCGGCCTGAAACGCCATTGTTGCGATTAGGGAAGCTACCACCATTAGAGCGCTTCTCTTTCTCTCTAGCCAGTCTTCGTTGTTCTTGACGATGTCGTTTGGTGGGGTTTTGGGTGGAAATGAGTGTTGACTTTGGGGGATTTGGTGGATGGATATTGGGGGGTAGTGGTTTTCTTGGACTACGGAAGTGCCGGCGCCGGCGCCGGCAAGGGATTGCTCGATTTGTGAATCTCTGGTGTCCATTTTTCTTTGGATTAGAATGTCCATTGGTGTCATTCCACTGAGATTCATTGTGTTCACTTCGGTTGCAGCAAGGGACAACAGAAATTCTGTGGTCTGTCAAACAATTTTCAGATTTTTAGTTCGACACTGTAGAGTATTTTTCTAATTATGCCATATACAACAATCACTCAAATTAATTATAGGTTTGACAAGAGAAACTAACTGATGAAACATGTTTTGACAGGCTGCTTGTTTGAAAGTATGGATGCAAATGAAGCCGGCTCCACAAATGCTAGAGCTCGAGTTTGATGAATTCGAGCTGAGCTTGTATAGGTTTCGAATCGGATTCAAGTCATGTAATTTTTGTTCGTATCTCGCGAGCTTTCTTTTTTTTATTTTTATATTTATGTAACTATGTATATAACGAAAAATAGCATACTGATTTCAAAAATCACCAATTGTATTTCAAAAATCCCGTCTTACTTTCATGAAACGAAAACAGAACAAAACATACCTGAACCTGTTTATCAGCAACAGCCAGATGCAATACTGTGTTCCCATTTCCATCTCTCCTATTCACCAAGTCCCCAAAGTCTACAGTTCCCATAAGGACCTTCAAAGCCTCAAACTGGCTGTACTCCACACAGAGGTGCAGTGTAGTCTCCCCACACGGGCTCATGATCGCCCTAGCGGCATCAGGCTTCGCCAGCAACATCTCTTTCACCACTTCAATCCTTCCCCTCATGGCCGCGATGTGAACCGGATTTTTGCCGTCCCTGTCGCACGCAAAACATGTATCGGGATCAACCTGTAACAGAGCTTTTACGATTCCCAAATGGCCCTTGGCTGATGCCAGATGGAGCGGTGAGGATCTTCGCGAGTCGAGCTCGCGTGCTAGCTGTGGCTTTTGTCTTAGGAGTTCAATGGCGAATTGCTCGTGCCCGAGCATTGCTGCTATGTGAAGTGGAGTCTCTAAAGATGTTGTGGTGATGTTAGTTCTGTCGAGGATCAAGGGGTCTTCTTGGATTAGCTTGATCAGGGACTCTACGTTGCCTTCAATTGTTGCTTTGTAGAGCACTTGATTCATTGTTTGGAACAAAATGAGATTGGAGCAAGATAGATGGATGGATTAAAGATGCTGTTATGATAGCAAATTAGTCCGTGTGTCTGAGTCGTCGGGGCAGTCACTTGGACATAGCAGATGGGTTATGTATATACACCACAATTTTTATGTTTATTTTTTGATAAATGTATATACACCACAAATTAGTGCAAGGGAAAGAGGATAAGAAATTAACTAATGCAGAAATTACCGTAGGACTTGCCCGAGAAGACTTCGACCAACATGCCAGAATACAAAATGTGCGTGTAGAAGAATTTGACAAATTTTATTGCATTAACTAATCCCCAAATTCGTAACAAAATTATATATATATATATATATATAACCTTGTTTTTATTTTTATGGTTGAGTTATGTGTTCGTTGCTTAAGAACTGATTTAATTTTTCACATCTAAAAAGTGTAAGTTTCTGCCACCGTTAAGTTTGTGCCTCAGTATTAAAGAAAGTGCCCAATAATTTTGAGTTTATTGCAAATAACCTCCTGTGTTATTAAAAAGTAGCCAAAAAAACCCTATGTTATTTTAATTATCAAAAATAACTTTATGAAAATTAAAATTTGCCCACCGCCCCTTGACCGACATTGACCAATAAAAAAAAATAAACTTCCAAAATTACCCTTGTATTTATATCCAAGAACACACACACACACACAAACTCACACAAAGAACACACACACACCTGCACACACACACAAGAACACACGCACACACACAAACTCACACAAAGAACACACACACACACCTGCACACACACACACAATCACACACGCACACACACAAACTCACACAAAGAACACACACGCACACACACAAACTCACACAAAGAACACACACACACCTGCACACACACACAATCACACACTTGCACATAGTGGAAAGAACTCAGATCTGGTTGGGAAGAAATCAAGAAATCAGATCCGGTGTTGGTGGTAGTGGCGTGAGGAAGACGATGGGGGTGGTCGCGGTGGTAGGAGGATGTGAGCAGCGGCGGCGGCGGCTCCGGTGGTGGCGGCGGCGGCAGCAGCTCCGGTGTGTGTGTTTTCATGTTGGTGTGTGTGTGTTCTTGCGTGTGTTTGTGTTTGTGTGTGTTCAGGTGTTCTTGTGTGTGTGTGTGTTAAATTTTAAGTTATATTTTTATGTTTAACATGTATTTTTTATTATATAAATTTTATATTATTTAATTTTTTTATAAAGGGCAAAAAAAGGGTAAATTTGTCATTACAAAGGGTAAAAAAAAAATCTTTGCAAAAATGGCGCGTGACATCTATTTCCAGGCGAAAGGGTTTATTTGGCTAATTTTAATTATGATAGGGTTTATTTTGATAATTAAAATTTCACATGATTTTTTTTGACAATTAGACATAACACAGGTAGGCGCCGTGCAATTTACCCCAATAATTTTAATAATTATGTGTTCGATTCCCTGTGAATATAGGTCATTTAATACTATTATGGATAGCTTGGACCCTTTAATAAACTATCACAATTGACACATAATTAAGACATTTTCAATTATAAGGGTCGGAGTTATGCCAATTTTTAGTATTTGTTTGAATCCACAACTATAGAACACTTCAACAAATGTACTATTGAGAGGCTCAAGTTAGGTTTCAAGACAGAATGAGCTCGAAACAAAGAGATTCTGAACTTCCTAAAGAAAGCTTAGCTGTGTTCAGACAACTACAAAGCTTAAATGGACACAATTTTGGACCTTTGTACGACAAATATACATATCTTTATTTGGTTTTTGTTGCCGGTTCTTTGAAGGCGAGCGAAAAAAGGCCAAGTAACCGAATAATCAAATCTAATTTTGTAGTAATCTTATTAATAACCTATCTTTATATCCAAGTGTTGTAGAGGGGTTTTCCAATTCCTTATTTATTTGTGTTTTTTTCTTTTTTGGCCCATTCTTTTCCCAAGAATAGCTTTTTTCTGACGTACACCATTCTTTAGGGATGACAACCAGGTGGGTAAGAGGGGGGTTTGGCCACAACAGGGACCCGCCCCGTCGGGGATTTTTTGGACCCCCGGTTATATTTTTAAAATAATTAAAAACATATTTTTTTAAGAAAATTGATATTATTACAACTTGATAACACACGGAAAAAAAAAAATAATAGTACTACCAAAACACTAATTATTTAAAATTTTTTATGAATATATTTTAATTTTAAAAAAATTAAACATCGTTATCACATATTTATTTGCACATATTTTGAAATTATAACTTAATTATTAATGTTATATAATTATTTTTATAGACAAGTGTATCATATTTATTTTTTAAGTAACTATTTATATAACATATACTTTTATATATGAAATGTAGATGTATATTATATAAATTTATATAAAATAATAAATAATATATATATATATATATATAAATTACTGGTGGGGAGGGTTCGAGTTTTAAAATGAAGACCCCGAACCCGATTAGGAGTGTTAAAACCTGCTCCATTAGGAGTGAGTCTAAACCCGAACCCATTGTCATCCCTACCTCTCTTCTTCCGAGTGCAGGGTAACCCAAAGGGGTTGTGGGTTTTTTCCTACCAATAGGGGCCTCCCTTCAACAACCCTAGGGGGATGGTCAATGAGATATTCTTTTTAGCCTCTTGGATACAAAGGCGACGACAAAGTCTGAGAAGAATGATGTTCATCGAACGAGCATTAGGCAAGAGATAAGGGGATTTCTTATCTTTGACTCTTGAAAGCACCTCCGTTCGACCTCTCACACCACTGACTAAGTCCTAATTTCCCAAGGATAGCAACAGCTAGGGCAAAGCCTGCTTTCTTCATTTTTCGAATGAGATTGAAACCCCGATTATCTATCTAGCCATGGGGTAGATAAGCAACAGTTCCATTTTCATTGCTATTGTTCCAACTGTTAAAATTAGCACAGCAACTCGACCAAAGGGAGATGAGCCATATAGAGCCACCTATCGACTTTGATCTCTTTTCCTTTGCTTTGGGTATTACCAAACGTAGCCTGGCCTTTGTCCTTCTTTCCCAAACATGGGGCGATAGAAAGCAAAGAAATACTACAAGAAAAGTGGTATTTAGCCACGAATTGTAGCTATTAAAATTTAAAAAATAAATAAATAAACAAGTAACCAAAAAAATAACTACAAATATTTTGTAACTAAATTCGTGGCTAAATTTAGTTACGGAAAATTCGTGGCTAATTAATGACAATATTGACACAAAATTTAATGTCAATTTAGTCACGGAAAATCCGTAATTAAATTTAGCTTTTTAAATTTGTAGCTAAACTATAGTTAAATCCATAGCTCTTTTGGTATTAGTTTTGAATGGGTTTAGCTAGCACTAAATCCATAGCTATTTCGATCACTAGTTTTAGCAACCAATTTTTCGTAGCTAAATCTTATAATTGTTTATTTATTTTTTTTAATTTTTGATTGTTCTTTTATTGCAATCATTGCAAATTACTAATTTTATTATCCAATTGAGTAAAATAAACTGATAAGCTTAAAATATATGCAATTTCTTAGGTAAATTACATAGGTTTTATTTGATATAAGATAAGAGTTTAAAGCTCTTCGGTTGAAATTTGTGCTATTTATAATAAAACCTTAATTTGACCAAATTAAATTGTATTGCACCCTTAGATCATAAATTTTTCAAAGTTTTGATGTTCAAATGTATCCACAAGAGTTTCATGATTTTATTTTAGGAAATTGGGATTGAAATCAAGCTGCCATGTAGACCAAGATGGCCAAAACCATTTTAAATTCTTGAAACCGTCCTGACCCTGGCAGAAAAAGTGGAGACCGATCGAATCGGGACGGCTAAAGCCGTCCCACAAGCAAAGCCGTCCCGATTTGTCCAGAACAGCTCAGAAAGGTTCGATTTGGGACGGCTTAAGCCGTCCCGTGAAGCGTGACCGTCCCATGCCGTCCAAAAATGAGGATTTATGTTCGATTTTGGACGGCTTAAGCCGTCCCGACGGTGAAGGCCGTCCCGATTCAATCCATCCAAAAAGTGAACTTTTTTATAGTGGTGAGAACATCAGCAGCTTTACAGCTATTCTTTAAAGGGACGTTTTGTGCATAAAAAGGGGACTTTGGAGCTGAGAAAGAGAGGAGAATTGGAAGGGAATTCAAGGAGAATTCAAGGGCAAAAGCTTAGGAAGGGTGACAATTCCAAAAGCCAAGCTCCTCTATTCATCAAGATTATCGTCAAAAGTCGAGTTTGCTTATGTTTCTTTCTACTTTCATTATGTTCTTGTTTTGTTTTATTTTCACTATGTCTAGCTAATTAAGTCATAGGGTTCTAGGCTAAGTTGTTGATGAAACCTTTGTGATTTTTGTTGAACTTCTTTGATTTTTATTTTACGTACTTCCTATCTATGATTCAAGATTTTTATTACTTGTGAATTTTTGGCCAATCTTTACAAGCTTTGAGATTTTATATTCGACTACGAAAGGGTGTGTATAAAATCTGACTATTTGTGTTATAGACATAGGGAATGCATAGATTAGAAATAATCGTGCTCTTGTGCAATCGGTTATGTTAATTTGCAAGGATTTTTTTAACTAACACAACTCTTGTGCGCAATGGGCCAAGGAATCCGTATGTGATCACGAAAGTAGACACATAGCATTCTTCGGCACGTTTGTTTTACTTTCGAAAGGAGATTACAAATATTTTCGTGAGTTGGATTGTGGAAAGGTGTATTAATTAAAATCAATGGAAGTTTAATTTATCACAAGGGAGGATTCAATCAACGATGCCTAGGCCCTAGTTAGTTTTTATTGATTTATTTGCTTTGATTTAGTTGTTTGTTTTTATTTCATCTTATCCCGATATATTTTCGTAGCTTAAACAATAGAAAACTTATAAGTTTGGTGCTTGGTAGACCTTTCCTCGTGGGAACGATACTTTTACTTTCACTTTATTACTTGAGCGATCCGTACACTTGCGAAAAATACGCAACAAGTTTTTGGCGCCGTTGCCGGGGAACGGTGATTACCAATATCAAACAAATTTTAGTATCTATTGATTTAAGCACAATTATTTATTTTCATTTTTATTTTTCGGTGTTTTATTTTCAGTTCATACATCTTGTTTTTCTTGGTGCAGGAGTAGGCGTATGCAAAGGTCTCGAAGCTTCGACTTGGTACCGTTTGACCCCGAGATAGAGAGAACTCTCCATCAACTTCGCCGTGATCAAAGAAAAGAATTAGACCAAGCATTGGCCTTACCAGCTGTAGAGATGGCTCAACAAAATCGAACATTGAGGGACTATGCACTATTTGATGCCACGGGAATCCAAGGAAGCATCGCCATGCCAGCTATTGATGCTAATAACTTTGAAATCAAGCCAGCAATCATTAATACCGTGCAGCAACACCAATTTGGGGGAGGCGCAACGGAGGATCCCAACTCGCACTTATCTCACTTTTTGGCAATTTGTGCAACTTTCAAGATTAATGGTGTCTCGAGTGATGCCATTCGCCTACGTTTGTTTCCATTTTCATTGCGGGATCGGGCCAAGGATTGGTTAGGTTCCCTACCACCGAATTCCATCTCCACATGGGATGAGCTTTCTAAAGCCTTTTTGGCAAAGTATTTTCCACCTCGGAAGGTTTCCGCCATTCGCGAGGAATTGATGGCCTTCCGACAACAGGATCAAGAGTCCCTAAGCGAGGCTTGGGAACGCTTTAAGGAGTTGCAAAGAAAGTGCCCTAATCATGGCTTGCCAGATTGGTTGCTCGTGCAAAAATTTTACAATGGTTTGACAGAATCCCTTCGAATAATGATCGATGCATCCGCGGGAGGCACATTGATGTCTAAATCCACAGAAGCCGCATGTCAATTGATTGAGGAAATTGCTGCTAATGATTACCAATGGGGAACAAGAAGGGCTACTCCTTCTTTCACGCAACCCACAAAAGTTGCAGGTGTGCTCGAGTTAGATACCATGTCGTTCATTAATTCTAAATTTGATGCATTGTTGCAGAAATTTGATCAATTATCTGTTAACGCGGTATCTAATCCTCCGTTGAGTTGTGGTGCTTGTGGAGGTCCTCATGCCAATAATGAGTGCACAGGGGTTATGGAGCAACTTCCATCCGAACAAGTGCAATATGTCAATAACAGGAATCAAAACAACCCCTATGCACCCACTTACAATCCAGGATGGAGAAATCATCCAAACTTTTCTTGGGGAGGTAGTCAAAATGCACAAAATCAGCAATTTGGGCCGCATAGACAAAATTTTTAGCCGAAACCTCCAGGTTTTTCCTCACAACCGCACCATCCTTCTCAACCTGAGCAAAAATCTTCCTTGGAAGCAACCCTTGAGAAATTCATGCAGTCCACCATGGATCAATTGGGTCAAATTAAGCAGCAGCTGGGAAATTTTGACTCTCGCCTAAATCGGATTGAATCTCAAGGTAGCACTTCCACCTTTAGGCAACAAGGACAATTGCCTAGTCAAACGGAGATCAACCCGAGAGAGCAATGCAAGGCTGTTACATTGAGGAATGGGAGAGAGTTGATGGAGCTACCGAAGAAAGAGCGGAAGGTGGAGAGAAAGGAAGATGTGTCAAAGGAGACCGAAGAAACGGATAAGGTCAAGAATGGGGAAAATGAAGAATCACCACCAAGGATTTATGTGCCCCCCGTTCCTTTTCCACAGAGACTTCAAAAGCAGAAGTTAGATAAACAATTTGAGAAGTTTCTAGGAATCTTTAAACAATTGCACATAAACATTCCTTTCGCAGATGCTTTGGCGCAGATGCCCACATATGTAAAGTTCCTCAAGGAGATATTGTCCAACAAACGCAAGATTGAAGAACATGGCACCATTGCTTTGACTGAGGAATGCAGCGCCATCATCCAACAAAAGTTACCACCAAAGCTCAAAGATCCAGGGAGTTTCTCTATTCCTTGTACTATTGGTAATGTTGAATTTGATAAAGCTTTGTGTGATTTGGGCGCAAGTGTGAGTTTAATGCCTCTTTCTGTGTGTAGGAGACTAGGACTGGGAGAACTCAAACCTACCACCGTGACATTACAACTAGCAGATAGTTCCATAAAGTATCCAACAGGGGTGCTAGAGAATGCTCTCGTTAAAGTGGGTAATTTCTATCTCCCTGTGGATTTTGTGGTTTTGGATATGGAAGAGGATGGAAAGATGCCATTGATTTTAGGAAGACCCTTTTTGGCCACTGCGGGCGCTCTCATTGATGTCAAGAATGGTCGGTTGACACTTCAAGTTGGGGAAGAGACAGTGGAATTCAACTTATTTCGTACAATGAAGACACCCGACGTTCCGGAGCAATCTTTAAGAGTGGAGGTATTTCAAGACATCTCCAGAGCTGCCACGCAGAAAATTGCAGGGCAAGATCCACTTGAGTTGTGCATAAGGGGTTCGGCTGATGTCTTTGATGACGATGAAGAAATTGCTGAGATTGCAGCGAGGTTTGACGCCAACTCTTGTGTGCTTTCTCGCCACAGGTATAGATTTGAGGAGTTAGGAGAAGGTAAGCCTCGAATTCCCCCATCTATTGAAAAAGCACCTACTCTTGAGCTAAAAATCCTTCCGACACATCTTAAGTATGCATACTTGGGTGATAAGGACACATTGCCTGTAATAATCTCGGCACACTTAACTGATGCACAGGTTGCTAAATTGTTGAGAGTATTACGTGAACATATGAGGGCAATAGGATGGAGTATCTCTGATATAAAAGGGATTAGCCCTTCGATTTGTATGCATCGCATTCTAATGGAAGATAATCACAAGCCAACCATAGAGCATCAACGTAGGTTAAATCCTAACATGAAAGAAGTGGTTCGGGCCGAAATTATTAAATTATTAGATGCAGGGATAATTTATCCAATTTCTGATAGTGCTTGGGTGAGTCCAGTGCAGGTTGTGCCTAAAAAGGGTGGGATGACTGTGATACATAATGAAAATAATGAATTGATACCCACAAGAACAGTTACAGGTTGGCGTGTGTGTGTTGACTATAGGAAGCTCAATAGTGCAACTCGTAAGGATCATTTTCCATTGCCTTTTATTGATCAAATGTTGGAGAGACTTGCGGGCTATTCATATTATTGTTTCCTTGATGGTTATTCCGGGTATAACCAAATTGAGATTGCTCCGGAAGACCAAGAGAAGACGACCTTAACTTGTCCCTATGGAACTTTTGCATTTAGAAGAATGCCCTTTGGTTTATGCAATGCTCCGGCAACTTTCCAACGTTGTATGATGGCTATATTTTCTGATTTCATAGAAAAAACAATGGAAGTATTCATGGATGATTTTTCTGTGTTTGGCGATTCCTTTGATTCTTGCTTGACTAATCTTTCCCATGTGTTACAGCGCTGTGAAGAGACTAATCTTGTTTTAAACTGGGAAAAATGCCACTTTATGGTACAAGAAGGGATTGTATTAGGACACAAAATTTCGGAGCAAGGCATTGAGGTGGATCGAGCAAAAATTGAAGTCATTTTTCGCTTGCCACCCCCAAACTCAGTCAAGGGAGTTAGGAGTTTCCTTGGTCATGCGGGCTTTTATCGCCGCTTTATCAAGGATTTCTCCAAAATTACTAAACCTCTTTGTAATTTACTTTTGAAAGATGCTAAATTTGACTTTGACGAGAAATGTTTAATTGCTTTTGATAGGTTAAAGGAGGCATTGACTTCTGCACCCATCATGACGGCACCGGATTGGGGACTTCCATTTGAGCTCATGTGCGACGCTAGTGACCATGCTATAGGCGCAGTCCTAGGCCAAAAAAGGGAAAAACGTTTGCATGTCATTGCATACGCAAGCAAAACTTTAAATGATGCACAACTTAATTATGCTACTACTGAGAAAGAATTGCTTGCGATTGTATTTGCTTTTGATAAGTTTCGTTCCTATTTGATAGGTTCTAAAACAATTGTCTATACGGATCACGCAGCCATCAAATTCTTGTTGTCAAAGAAGGATTCTAAGCCTCGCTTGATTAGATGGATACTCTTATTACAGGAGTTTGACTTGGAGATTCGGGACAAACGGGGGGCAGAGAACGTTGTAGCTGATCATCTATCTCGGATGGATGTTGGGTCACCTATCACGGAGGATGAGGTGCCCATTCAAGACTCTTTTCCAGACGAACAACTCCTCGTAGCAGTTTTAAACACTCCATGGTATGCTGATTTTGTGAACTACTTGGTCAGTGGAGTTATACCATCTGAATTAAATTTTCATCAAAAGAAAAAGTTCCTCTTTGATGTAAAACATTATTTTTGGGAGGAACCATTACTCTTCAAATCTTGTTCTGATGGTATAATTCGACGATGCATACCCGATGAAGAGTTTAGGAGTGTGATGGAACATTGTCATTCAAGCGAGTATGGAGGGCATTCGGGGGCATCGAAGACTGTTGCCAAGATTTTACAGTCGGGATTCTTTTGGCTAGGGATGTAAACGAGCCGAGCCGAGCCGAGCCTTGGCCTTTTTTTCAGGCTCGAGCTCGAGCTCGAACCAAATAGATCGAGCTCGAGCTCGAGCTCGAGCCCGACGAGCCAGGGAAAAACAGGCTCGAGCTCGAGCTCGAGCATGTTCGAGCTCGGCTCGGCTCGGCTCGTTTGGCTCGAATTTGTGAGTAAATCGTAGGCTCGAGCTCGAGCTTAAATATTTTCAAATATTTTATTATGTTTGAGTTGTAGGCTCGAGCTCGAGCTCGAGCTCGAGCTCGGGCTCGAGTTCGAAAATCAATATATTATTTATAATTATATATATAATTATATAAATATAAAAATAAATATTAAAAAAATCAAGGCTCGCGAGCCTACGAACAAAAGTAATTTGGCTCGAGCTCGGCTCGAAATTTATACGGGCTCGGCTCGAGCTCGGCTCGGCTCGAATTATTCGAATTCGAGCTCGAACCTTTGTCGAGCCGGCTCGTGAGGCTCGCGAGCCGGCTCGGTTCGTTTACATCCCTACTTTTGGCCCACGATGTTTGCGGACGCCCGAGCCTTCATTGCACAATGTGATCGATGCCAACGGACGGGAAATATTTCTAGACGGAATGAGATGCCCTTGAACAACATATTGGAAGTTGAATTATTTGATGTGTGGGGCATTGATTTCATGGGACCCTTCCCTTCATCCTACAACAATAAATATATCTTGGTGGCAGTCGATTACGTGTCCAAGTGGGTTGAAGCCATAGCTAGTCCTACAAATGATTTGAAGGTAGTTTTGAAGTTTCTCAAGAAAAATATCTTTACGAGATTTGGGGTACCCAGGGCAATGATTAGTGATGGGGGGAAACACTTTTGTAACAAACCATTGGAGAATTTGTTAAGAAAATATGGAGTCTACCATCGAATTGCCACCCCTTATCACCCTCAAACCAGTGGCCAAGTAGAGATTTCGAATCGTGAGATTAAGCAAATCCTCGAAAAAACAGAGGGAATCACACGTAAGGATTGGGCTGCGAAGCTTGATGATGCGCTTTGGGCATATAGGACGGCATATAAAACACCTATTGGAATGTCACCATATAGGTTGGTCTTTGGAAAAGTATGCCATCTACCGGTGGAATTGGAGCATAGAGCATATTGGGCCACAAAGGCATTGAATTTCGACTTCAAGGCGTCAAGCGAGCACCGATTATTGCAATTAAGCGAGTTAGAGGAACTCCGGAGGGATGCCTATGAAAATGCGAAAATTTACAAAGAAAGGACCAAAGCATGGCATGATAAGCATATTCAGAGGAGAGAGTTCATCGAAGGCCAACAAGTGCTCCTTTTTAACTCACGTCTCCAACTTTTTCCGGGTAAACTCAAGTCAAGATGGACAGGACCATACACAATTCTCAAAGTTTACCCCCATGGAGCGATTGAGATAGGCAATGACGGTTCTGGATCTTTCAAAGTAAATGGGCAGCGCCTAAAGCCATATTATGTGGGCAATCAAGTTGCTCAGCAAGGAGCACAACCAAGCCCGTCTTCCACTTGAAAGGAAATTCTTGCCAAGTCAAGCTAACGACTATAACTTAGAACTACTCTCTCTAACCCTTTCTATTTTTCGTTTGTGTGTCTTTTATTCTGGACCGTTTAAGTGAATTGAGCGATTTCGTCTTGGTATCTGACGTTAAAAGACCAAACTGTACTGGGTCACAGTTTTAAAACAACCCAGGAACCCTGAACTGCCGTCAACAGGATAAATATAGACGAGTTTACTTAATTATGTTTATGAGTACCTTTTAATTTGTGTTGTGTGCTCTACCTTTCTTTGGTTTTCGTGGTGACAGCCGGGTTTTGCAATTTTTCCAAGTTTGCTTGTTCGGCAATTTCAGCATGTTTTCTTTTGGTTCGTTTTTGTTTTGACGAAGTCAAGATCAAGACTCTTTTAAAAGGATCGGAAAAAAAAAAAAGCGTACAACGGGACGGTTTAAACCGTGCCAAAGCCTGAAGCCGTCCCGCCCTTTCCAGTAAGGGCAATAATGCTTCAAATCGGGACGGCTTAAACCGTCCCATATCCTGAAGCCGTCCGGGCTGTACAGTGAAGGCAAAAATGCTTCGATTCGGGACGGCTTAAGCCGTCCCGCCCGTCAATGCCGTCCAGACGCGCCAGGTATGTTTTTATTTTGGACGGTTTTCATTCTTTTCCTTTCCAAACCCGTCCTCCACCCTCCAAACCCGTCTCCTTCATCCTCCACCCCCAAATTCTCCACCTCCTTGCACCACCACCGGCAACTACAACCACCACTACGCACTCCTCTCCTTCACACTTGTAATTCGGCCCTTCTCACACGCCAAGAGGTATGTTTTTCTTCCTAATTTTCTCTGTTCTTCCATTTATGGTTTTGGATGAAACATTGGGAAACTTTGGTTCATGCTTGATATTATTGAATCTCGTTGTTACTTTGTTTTTTTGAACTTGGATTTTCTCCTAGAAAGGAAGAATTTTGTTGGCATTTTTGGGTTTAAATTTCTCTTTCAAAACTATGCCCACAAGGTGTTTGATGAAATGCCTCATTGAACTTGAGACTCCAATTTGATGCCATCGGTTGGGGAGAATTTTTGGTGACATGCATTAGGTGATTGTATACACATTTTGGGTAATTTCCATACATTTTCACTATCATCTACGACCCTACATCATAGTTGCACACCACATGTTTGATAAATTGTCTACATGCTTTTCTTTACCAATTTGTATGTGTATAGTTGGCGAACTAACCGTTGCTTTGAATTGAGAACATGTGGCACCCATAACACATCGGTGCTTTGCTCTTTATTGTGTAACTTTCGTACTCATTATGTTTTTCTATGTCACCTTGTGCTCGTTTGTTTACTACGCATTCTTCCCTTGCTTCATCGCTCATCTTGTTGATATACGCTCATAGTGCGTTTTACTTGTGGCACACACCTTTGGATTACGAATATTTTGCCATGTTCCTAATACTTCCACTTGATAGGTACCTATGTCACGAAACAATCAAGAATCACGGTCTCGGCGGTCCACACGAAGCCGAGACACTACCACCGACATTCCCGAGTCCTCTCATGCTGCATCCCGTCGCACTCACCGTAATCGCAGTCGAGAGGCTAATGATTCCGATAGGGAGATGCCACCACAGCCGTTGGTCGTTCGAGAGTCGCATGCCGATGCGCCTCCTGAGATATTGGAAGAGGATGCGGCACAACATCGACCCCGTCAACGCCGTCCGCCACGACCTGTATTCACCCGGGAAGAGCTTGAGGCCCGTATTCCTCCTGGTCAGCGATTTTTAGATGATGCTCATCGTGAAAAATACCTCAACTCACTAGACCAAGTCATCGAAACAACTCGGTACATGAGTGAGAGATGCCTTCACCAATTGGGCCAATATGACAGAGTGATGTATTACTGGCGAAGGATTGGATGGGAGCCGTTCACCGCAATTCAAGAACCCACTTACCCGGAGATGGTTCGGGAATTCCTTTGTTCCTTAGAACTTCAATACGCCAATCGCCACACTCGTGAGAGAGCCCATCAATTTTCTTTCACATGGCGCAACCGCTCGTTTACCTTCTCTCTATTTGACCTGGGAAGAGCGTTGGGTTTCCCCCGTAGCAGTAATTACGACCCACCTGACGAAGTGACTGCGGAGGAACAATGGCAAGTCATCACAGAGAAGCCTGATATCCCTTACAACCCTAACACTTCCAAGTCTTCACATTTGAAGAATTTCGCATTGCGGTACATCCATCGTTGTCTTAGTAAGGGACTTTTTGGACGCAAGGATAGTGATGGCAATGTTAATCAGGCTGAGTTATTTATCTTGTGGGCTATGTGTATGGGCTTTGAGATTAATGGAGCCCATAAGGTGATTAGGCACTTCTCTTCTCGTTCCAACCGTCCCACAGCTTCTATTTATTTCGGTGGATATATCACTGCTATTATTCAGTCTACTGGCAGAGCCATTCCGAGGGGTATGCCCATATTGCAAGGCGAAGATGAGATTTCTTTTACGACGCTCAACCGTGTGGGAGTTTTTGTTCGACGTCAGCGCCCGTTCCGCATAGATCCCGCTGTTGATCGGCTACCACCTCCAATTCCTGTCGCTGCTCGTCCTGTGACAGGCCCAAGACCTGTCGTACCACCGGAACATGTTGAAGACGAACCTCCGGCTCCTCCGCCAGCCAATGAGCTAGCACAACTTGTTGCAAGAGTTAGCAGCATGGAGGCTCAGTTAGCGCAGCTTCGATACATGCAGTCCACTATCCTTGATGAGCTTCGCAATCCACACCGCCCATCACCGCCACCGTCTCCTTGATTTTAGCTTTCTTGTTTCGTTATTTTGTTACTTTTCTGTTTTTCTTTGGTTTTGTTTTGCACTTTTGCACTCTCGGCTACACATTTGCCTTTTATGCTTGTTTCATGCAATTATTCGGCTGACTAACCTCGTTATCTTAGTTATCTCCTTGCTCGTTTTTCTTTGCATATCTTGTTGAGACGCGGCATGAACATATATTTTTCCAAGATTTCGTGGACGTCTACCCCTTCTATCAGGGAAGTTTATCTCTCTCCTTTTCTTTTCTCTTTTGTGCATTGCGGACATTGCACACTCTAAGTGTGGGGGGGAGTATTGGGGTTTTTGATTTAAATCTGTTTATTTAAAGCTTGGGTAAGAGGTTTTATCATTTTGGAGATTGATTTAAAAAGCTAAAGTAGTTTTTGAGTAAAGGAAGTTGAACTTTTAGGATGTTAATTTTGAGCATTATTTTGGAAAAATACCTTGCCGGTATCGATTGAACTTGTTTGTGATAGGTGCATATGAGAAATTATGTGTTTTCTCGCTTTATGTGTGAATTATGGTTAGAGCATGTGTGTTTAAGGTTCTATGTTTGCATGTGTTGAGAATATGTTATTGAGGTTTGGTTTGATCACGGCTAGCTTATAAAGATGGGGAGTCAAGTACAAGTAATCTTTTTATGCCTAGTCCGAAACACGTTTTAAGTGATTAGATTAGTTTCCTTCTTGATTGTTTCGTGCTAAATTTCTTAGTGTTCTCTTAATATTCATGGGGTAAAAAGAAGAAAGAAGAGTCGTATGTTGACTGAGTAACCGGGTACATGCATCACAAATGTGTGTCCTCGCGTCAAAAGGTTGCGTATATACTCTTGTTAAAAACTGAGTATATAAAATAAAAAAAAAAGCGACTCTTGAAGTGAGAACCTTTGAAATTGGTTGTAGAAGCACAAGTTGGAACCTCTATATCACTAGCGTGTTTGTCGTAGGTAGAAAGAACAAAGTTGTTGTATAAAGTGACTCTTAAACTTTATAAGTGGTATGTTGGTTATGTTGACTTCGTAGCTAGCTATCGACACTCTTCATTAGATCTTGACACACTGGTTAAATGAACTACGTATAAGGTTGAGAAAATCTTGTTTCAAACTATGCACATGTTAAGAGTCAAGGGAGATAGTTGTATGGCAAGGTACATTCATAGTTTTATAATTATATCTTAGCATATAAAAATCCTGGAATGTTCAAATTTCTTTTGCTCGAGGACGAGCAAATGTTCAAGTGTAGGGGAGTTTGATAAGCTTAAAATATATGCAATTTCTTAGGTAAATTACATAGGTTTTATTTGATATAAGATAAGAGTTTAAAGCTCTTCGGTTGAAATTTGTGCTATTTATAATAAAACCTTAATTTGACCAAATTAAATTGTATTGCACCCTTAGATCATAAATTTTTCAAAGTTTTGATGTTCAAATGTATCCACAAGAGTTTCATGATTTTATTTTAGGAAATTGGGATTGAAATCAAACTGCCATGTAGACCAAGATGGCCAAAACCATTTTAAATTCTTGAAACCGTCCTGACCCTGGCAGAAAAAGTGGAGACCGATCGAATCGGGACGGCTAAAGCCGTCCCACAAGCAAAGCCGTCCCGATTTGTCCAGAACAGCTCAGAAAGGTTCGATTTGGGACGGCTTAAGCCGTCCCGTGAAGCGTGACCGTCCCATGCCGTCCAGAAATGAGGATTTATGTTCGATTTTGGACGGCTTAAGCCGTCCCGACGGTGAAGGCCGTCCCGATTCAATCCATCCAAAAAGTGAACTTTTTTATAGTGGTGAGAACATCAGCAGCTTTACAGCTATTCTTTAAAGGGACGTTTTGTGCATAAAAAGGGGACTTTGGAGCTGAGAAAGAGAGGAGAATTGGAAGGGAATTCAAGGAGAATTCAAGGGCAAAAGCTTAGGAAGGGTGACAATTCCAAAAGCCAAGCTCCTCTATTCATCAAAATTATCGTCAAAAGTCGAGTTTGCTTATGTTTCTTTCTACTTTCATTATGTTCTTGTTTTGTTTTATTTTCACTATGTCTAGCTAATTAAGTCATAGGGTTCTAGGCTAAGTTGTTGATGAAACCTTTGTGATTTTTGTTGAACTTCTTTGATTTTTATTTTACGTACTTCCTATCTATGATTCAAGGTTTTTATTACTTGTGAATTTTTGGTCAATCTTTACAAGCTTTGAGATTTTATATTCGACTACGAAAGGGTGTGTATAAAATCTGACTATTTGTGTTATAGACATAGGGAATGCATAGATTAGAAATAATCGTGCTCTTGTGCAATCGGTTATGTTAATTTGCAAGGATTTTTTTAACTAACACAACTCTTGTGCGCAATGGGCCAAGGAATCCGTATGTGATCACGAAAGTAGACACATAGCATTCTTCGGCACGTTTGTTTTACTTTCGAAAGGAGATTACAAATATTTTCGTGAGTTGGATTGTGGGAAGGTGTATTAATTAAAATCAATGGAAGTTTAATTTATCACAAGGGAGGATTCAATCAACGATGCCTAGGCCCTAGTTAGTTTTTATTGATTTATTTGCTTTGATTTAGTTGTTTGTTTTTATTTCATCTTATCCCGATATATTTTCGTAGCTTAAACAATAGAAAACTTATAAGTTTGGTGCTTGGTAGACCTTTCCTCGTGGGAACGATACTTTTACTTTCACTTTATTACTTGAGCGATCCGTACACTTGCGGAAAATACGCAACATAAACAATAGCCCTCTATCAATTTAAACGCATAAGTCAAATTATTGAATTTATTTTGTTGAATAGTGATTCATTCCTCGAATAGCTAATCAAATTTATTTTTCGTTAAATATGTCAATTATACCAAGTTAATTAATTCAATTGGTCGATTGCACATAATGAAAATACTTTATAATTTAATTTTTAAATCAATTTAAAAATATAAATCAAATATTTTGGTTTATTTTTTATCGAATTAATGATTAGTTCTCTACTACTCAAATTGAATTCTCATTTAATATGCCAACTATTTGTACTCAATTAAACAACTGGTCAATTATATATATAATCATATCACTTTGAATATGTAGTTTAATTCTCAAGTAATTAAATGTGCCAATAGGTCAATTATCAAATTTCAAATAGGAGAATACTTTTTTTAAATAAAATATTCAACGCTACGAATTTAGTTACGCAAAATCCGTAGCTACATTGATATGGAAAATCTATGGCTAAATATTTGAATTTTTCAACGCCTAAATCCGAATATTTAGCCACCGATTTCCTGTAGCTCTTTAGCTATGAATTTTCTTTAACTATCAGCCACAAATGAATACAGATTTAACTACGAATTTTCCACAGCTAAATTTAGCTACGGTACTTTTATGTAATGAAAAATCATAGCTAAATTTATAATCCGTAGCTAAATCATGTTTTTTTTAGTATGTAGTGAAACCCAGCTTCTTTCAAACACCGAACTGATTAGCACAAAGACATGTACTCCAATTTAGTTGCTCACTCTAGATAATTGAGTGACTGGCTTTCAAGTAGGGGTGGCGAAATGGGTTCAACCCAACCCAACTGAATAATGGGTTGGGTTTGGTTCTAATTCGGTTGATATGGTTTTGATTTAAGATGAGTTCAATTAGGTTTGAAATGGGTTTGAGTATTTTAAAATTTGAAAAATACTATTGGTTGTGAAAAATTCTGAAAGTGTCATCATTGATGACCTCTTCCAAAGAAATCTTCGTAGAGCAACTTGATATATATATATACACACACACACACACACACATACTAGCAACATTGCATACTCAACGTGTGTAAATTATAAAAAAATATATATTTCAATTTAGTACTTCAATTTTTTAGGATGACTATATATATATATATATATATATATATATATATTAAATTTCTTTTACAAGAATACTTTTTTAAGAATTATTTGAAATAATTTATTAAATTATAATAATTTAAAAAATAAAATTACATGATAAAGAATAAACACAAAAAGAAAAACAACCAAGCAATTGTAATTAGAGAAAGTGGTTTGTGGGTTAGAAACATGGGTTTTTTAAATTGGATGTAATATTACAATATTAACCTTTTTATTTATTTATTTATTGCATGTGTTTACTAATTAAAAGGGTAAAATTGGCACATCAAAATTTGGTATCCGAATTGAATCGGTTTCATGTGAATTTTTAATTTTAGCCACAAGTTTATATATCCATATTTATTCCACACAAAAATTGAAGGGCAAATTTTGTAAAATTATATAAATAACCGTCATTTATGAGAAAAAATTACTTTCTTTTTATAATAGTATATATATATATATATATAATATCCTGTAAAATAATATATGTATTATTTAAATTATTCCATAACTAAGTCATGGATAAGGCGGGAACTGCCATGGATAAGGCGGGAACTGCCAGAATTATAATGAATATTCAATTCCAGTTGCATTATTACATTAATTATAATGTCTTTGCCAATTTAATTTTCAAAATTATTGAGGAATAAATATGTTGCATTCATAAATATTAATTTGAGATTCCGAGCTAAAAATTGAAAATTTGTTTGTTATGAGAATTGAATAATTCATATAAAAAATAATGTCCTTTATTCTATTACAATATTAATATTATATCAATTTATTAATTAAAGACAAATTAAGTTCCATCAATGAATCTAGATGATACATCAAATAGCAAAAAAATATTAGCAATACAAAACATGTCCAAACATAAATTAGACTTAAACCTAAAATATTTCTAAACATATATTTTATCGAGTGACCAGATGAATATCAAAAAGTATATCATAATTTTAGTAGTTGAATTAAAAATATAATAGAATTAAATTAAATAGAATTTATTAAAATAAAAACAACAATAATAATTAATTATATTTAATAAAGGTAATAATGATAGATACAATCTTTCAAATATACTAAATACACATTTTTTTTTGTTTTGGATCCATTTGGGTTCAACCCAACCCAACCCAACCCAACCCATTTTGAACCCATACATTTGAACCCATTTTGTACCCAACCTATTTCACACTCAATCCATATGAACCCAACCCAACCCACCTATTTGCCACCCCTAGTTTCAAGCCACGGGCATCGACATTCCCTAACGCCCCTTCATCGCTTGTGGGGCGCGACTTAGCGTGGGCACCCGACTTGCCACTAGACAATCTTCTGCCTTTTGGATTATTTAGATCGATCCACAAATCCTCGGCCTGGTCCTTTGGCTTACACTCCAGTTGATCTCTCTTGCTTCCACCCCATGTGAGAAGGTAGAGAGCAAAACCAACCAAGCAAACTACTATTACTATGCCCATTTTACATTCGAAGGGAGGATGAAGCTTCCCGCATAACGACGGCCGAGGTGCCTACAGACCAAAGCATAATTCCTATCCGATCCAGTTCTCTCCCTATACTTTATTTGACAGGGGCAGAGCACTCTATCAATAACAAAAAAAAAAGTAGCAATTCAGTTTCGTTTGAGCTTGGAAGCAACCTGCTATCTATCAATAGGCGAGAACATACTGCTTCGCCTAGCTTATGTGCCCTTCCTGCTTGTTGAGATTTTTGTGAATGATCGTGAGAGCTCTTCAAATCAAATCGTTTATCTATCTTAAAAGTTACAAAAAGGCTTCAATTAGTACATAAGGAGGATTTTCAAC
This sequence comes from Petrea volubilis, assembly GCA_026212405.1. Classification (NCBI taxonomy): domain Eukaryota; kingdom Viridiplantae; phylum Streptophyta; class Magnoliopsida; order Lamiales; family Verbenaceae; genus Petrea; species Petrea volubilis. Next base: position 19,272,399 of record CM047875.1, read on the forward strand.
AAAAGGCCCCCATAACAGTGGTTGCGCAAGAAAAAATATATTTTTTTTTCAAAATATTTCTCTAATAAAAAATAATTCCCATGCTATTATTCAATTAAACATATTCCGCATATTACAACTTCTAATTAATTGCACCATTTATCTCTCTATACTTCCATATATAGCGTACCAAAAGTATCCCTAAACAAAATTTTGTATCATTTACTCCCCTAAATTTAATTATCCAACAGTTACTCCCTTTTAAATTAAATGAATTAGTTTTAATACCCTTTATCAAAAACAATAAAAAATACATACATTTTGAAAACGCTGTTTTCAAAAAGCATAGTAAAGTTTAAATTTTCAATTATTTTTTAGATATAGAAATAAAAGTATTAATTAAAAACTTAAAATTATTTTTAAATTTTATAGAACTTTTAGTCATCTTTAAAATATATATTGATATACATTCAAAAATTTATAATCATTTTACAACTATTGTGTTTCTGGCCTTTTTGGATATTCAATTTTAAAATCTTAAATTGACATAAAATAAATTTCAAATCAAAAAAGTATAAATTGAAACACTAATTATTCTTTATATAACCAAATTAAGTATTAATTACGAATCTCGAATATATATGGATGTCTTTTAATAAAATCATATTAAGAATCAATCAATTTATCAATTTCATTTTTAAAAAATTAAAGTGAATCTACATTCATTACTTTAAAGCCATAAGATCAAGTGTCAACACAAAGCACAAATTAATAATAATACTTTAAATTAAAAAAGAAGAGTAAGAAGTAAAAAGAATAAAGTAATAACGATAGAAAAAAATCCTCCCACCCAAAAAAAATAGCGATAAAAAAATAGTTGAAAAGGTAAAAGACTTTTAAAAAAAATTAAAAAAAATGTAGTGACAATTCATTTCATATAAAAGGATTAAGTGTCACATAAAATAATTGAAGGAGGTAAATACTATGGGAAACAATTATGGGCTGTTTCGATTCAAAAAAAAGTAGTGTCAAGGGGAAAATGTATTTTGCCCACATACACACACACACACACACACACACACACATATATATATATATATATATATATATATATTATTTTGGTTGAGTAATAGTTTGAGAATTACTTTCTAAGAGAGTAATATTTTGGAAAAACATTCAAAAAATAAATGTAGTTTCTTTAATTTGCCTTCACATTCAATTTTAGTGGCAAATTATAAGTTTTGGAAACTTAATTAAGTTTCTCTTTATAAAAATTTCAAACTTTAATAGGGTTGCTAAAAATAAAGAACTATATATATATATATATATATATATATATTTGATGGGCAACAAAGAACTATTTTAATTCATCTTTCAGAAGTAGTTTATGTTTAGGGAAAATTGTAAAAAACCCCTATGTGGTTTCGGAAAGTTGCAGATTAGTGCATTTTGGTTTAAAAATATGCAAAAAAAAACCCTCATCTTTTTTAAATTTAAGCATACTCTCTCTTCCGTTATTTCTAATTTAACGCTATTAAATTTATGATGAAATACCCATTATGCCTTTATTATCAGGAACCATTAGATCTTAACTTGAAAAATTGAACGGTCTAAATTGATTCACGAATTAAAATATAATATTTAAATAAAAATTATAAATTAAATTAAATACACATAATATATATATATATATAAATAATATAATATAACACACAAACACACATAGTAACACACACAACAACACACACAAACACACACGACGCACACACACAAAAATTATTTGAAAATTTAGATATTTGCACCAAAAATTATTCAATAATTTAAAGATTTGGACCAACAATTGTTCGAAAAACACATACCTACATATTTGGAGATTTTGCCTAAAAATTGTTTGGAAATTTGTAGATCTAAGATGTGGAGATGAGGAGGGGTGGTGGTGGTGGTGGCAGCGGTGGCGGTTGTAGGGGAAAAAGATGGGGATAGTGGCAACGACGGCAAGTGGAAGGAGGAGGCAAAAGATGGGGATAGTAGTGACAGTTGTACAAGGATGATGACGGCGATGGTGGTAAGAGGAAGAAGATGGGCGGCGGTGGAGCAGCCGCCGATAAAGGTGGGTGGTTGGGTTGAGAAAGATGAAGATCGAGGTAGGGTTGGACATTTTGATAAAAATTAAAAATAAAAAGAATTTTTCTTTTAAATAAAGATTTTTTATTGTAGAGAATATTATAAAAATAATAATATAAAAACATTCTTATATTTTACTATGAAATCAAATTTATTTGTAAAAAATTATTTTATTGTTTTCTTGATTTTTTAAATAAAATAAGAAATCTTCGAGATTTTAAAAATAAAGATATTAAAGTTTAGGTTATTTTGAGATTTTAAACAAATCAAAGGGTTTATTTGTAATATTATATAAGTATATTTAAAATTATAAATGAATTGGGGTGTAATAGTCAAAACACATGTATTTTGAAGTGGAAAAGAGGTCAAGATACTACTAGTTTCACATTACCGGCGCGTGTAGCATAATTTAACAAAAAAGGGTGTTTTTTGCATGATTTTGGGAAAAATTAGGGTTTTTGGTATATTTTTAAATCATAAGTTACTAATCTGCAACTGTCCGAAACTAGGCAGGGTTTTTTTTTACAATTTTCCCTTATGTTTACCCCATTTAATATACCTCCAAAGCTAAGGTTTTTCTAGTAATGGAAGACCCTTTCGAAATTAATGGGCTAAAGGTTGGGTTATATTAAGGGTTAAACCCAAAAGCAATGTTCGAAATTAATGGGCTCATAGTTGGGTTATACGTACGATGGGGTTGAGCCCACTGGACGGGGCAGATTTTATTTTATTTTATTTGACAAATTAAATCTATTCTTACTAATGATATTTAAGCATTTTTTACTGGTAAAATATTTGAAGGATTGTATTCAACTATAAATGTTCATAATTCGAAATAAGTGGCCAGAAATGAAATTGGGCAGTCTCATCTGTCAAAAATTTCAATTCCAATTTTAATATTTTTTTTATAATCTAGTAATCTTATAAATATAATAATACTGACAACTCATAAGTAAAATGCAACTAGTAATTTTTGCCCACGCGATGTGTGTGCTTAATAAAAAAAATATATAATTTAATTTAATGTTTAAAATTTAATAGTATCTATATTATCATAATATTTTTTAAGTATTTATAGTCTAAAACTAATAAAATAAACAATGTAAAAAGAAAAGAAAATTATTAAAAAGTCGGAGAAGAAAGAGTAGGGTTGTGCATTCGGTTAAAACCGCACGTTCAGTTTTTCGGTTCGGTTTTGGTTTTGGTTTTTTTTTTTTCGGTTTTAACTAAAAAAGCAAATACAAGTTAAAAAATGGAAAAAAAAAAAACCAAGAAAACCGAAAAAATCGAGAACCAAAACCCATGAAAACCGAAAAACCAAAAGAAAATCGAGAAAACCAAAAAAGACAAAAAAAATACTTCAAATTACATCAAATAATCCCAAATAACACTCCAAATTACATCAAACTTGCAACCAAATGTCAAACTCCAAAATAACATCAAAACTTGCAAGTTTTACATCAAATTACATCAAAATAACACTACAAATTACATCAAAATTATATAACACAAATGTCAAACTTGCAACCAAAATACATAATAATATCTAATACATCAAAGTCACAAACCTTGGCCAACCAACTATTATTATTAAATAATTATTTTTTATATTATTAATTAAAGAAAATTTATTTTCTCGGTTAACCGAAAATCGAATATTTTTTATTTTTTCAGTTTAACTAAGGTTAAAAATTGAAAAAAATAGAAAATCAAAATTTTAAAAAAATTAAAACCGAAAACTGAAGCAAACTTACTTCGATTCAGTTCGGTTTAGTTCAATTGTCTCGGTTTTCAGTCGCTTTGGTTCGATTTCAATTTTTCTGCACACACCTAAGAGAGAGAGAGAGAGAGAGAGAGAGAGAGAGAGAGAAATGAACGTGGAAAAGAGAAATGAGAGAGAAAATAGAGAATAAATAAAAATTTAAAAAGAAAATTGACAGACCAAAATAAAAGAGATGCCAAATGTAATTACTAAATAATGCCCATTTATATAATAATATAGATACACACGACACTATGCTTAATAATTCAATTATTTTTATTTCTTGAAAATTTTCGGTCATTTTTCTATGAATGTATTTTCTTTTAAATCTGAAATAACCATTTTTTTTTGGTAAGAAAATAACCATCTTTTTGAGTGTATACAAGGACAACTAAAAATGTATAATACATGAATTAGTATTATTTCCTAGTGATCATTGTATCAAGGCTTATTTTTCACTACTCAGTAAGTTTGGCCTGACGACTATGTTTTTTGCCTTTAAACGTATGAAAAGTGTAATATTAGAGTTCGACTTTTGAAAGTGTACAAGTGATTTATGTGCTCATTATTTAAAAAAAAAAAAAACATGTTTCAGTTTATTTGAGTTTACCTCTTTCTTTTACTTTTTTTTAACTTTTTTATTTATATTTTTATTGTTAATACTATAGGATCTCAGATCTGCTTATGTTATTAAATTCGAAATTTTCAAATCCGTTCCAAACTCGATTTGTTGAACATCATTACTTCTTTTTTAATTTGATAATTAGTCACCTAATAGTTTTAAACATAACATGTAATTTTATTTCACATTGCTTATAGAATTTTTTTTTTCAAACAATTATAATTGTCGGCATTTTTTATTTTTTATTTTTTATACACAAAACCTTAATGATATCAAATTGAAATTGTTTGCTTATAGATTAGGTTGGGCCAACTTAGAGGGTGTTTGGCTAAGCTTATTTAAAACATCTTATAAACCCTTACATCTTATAAGATATTTTAGGAGCTTATAAGATATTGGATCTTATTTTAAAAATAAGTTATTAAAGTGATTTGATAAATAATAAGGGATATAACTTATAAGATGTTAATAATGATAATATTGTAATTAATTTGGTTGAAAATAAAGGAGCTTGATAGATCTTAAAAAATAAATTGCCGCCTCCTGACTTTAAAAAAAAAAATTATAAGCTCTTAAACATCTTATTTGAGGAGCTTATAAGCTCATTCTCCAAAATTTTACCAAACATGTTACACCATCTTATAAGCTCTCAAATATCTTATAAGATATTTTATCCGAATTTATAAGCTTAGCCAAACACCCTCTTAATTTCTCCAAGAATATATCCTAAATGAGATTTTGCCGTTGGTTATGGTTTCTTCTAGAACCACATCACCATCTTCTAAATTTTGCATCTCATGGAAATTTCATCTTTCGGTCAAAGAAAGAGAATTATCTTGGTCTATAAAACTTTTCTAGAAATCATCAATTAATTTAACAATATAACTGGAAGAACATACTATGCACGACAGCCCAAAAAGAATTTTTATTTTTTCTTTAGGCGAATTACGCTTACATCCTTAAAGTATATCGAAATTATAAATTAATTTTTTTTATTTTAAAAATTATAAATACTCCATCGAATTTTATGATCTTATTATAAATTTTATTAGAGATGTATAAAAGATAATTTTCTTAAAGCCATAGTGGTCAACTTGGCTGTTAAGAGATGGATTTTGTCGAGTCTGATCAAGTTTCTCAATCAATTTCGTTATTCCACCGACCTTAATGAAAAATTTTCACTTTATTCTGAAGCAACCAACATCAAGCATCACCATTTATAATCCGATACCATCACTACGTTTTTCTTAAAATTGATTTTATATGAATTTTCTACATCTTATACTTGTCAACAATGTGTGAATTCTATTTCAAAATCCAATCGAAAATACCAACAATATAAGTATATAACTTCCAATTACGTCTCATTTTGATGAAGGATGAATTTTGTTAAATTGATAAAACCTCAAAAGGATATTTATAATTTTTAAAATAAAAAAAATTAATTTTTAATTATATTATATTTTAAAGGTTGTAAACGCAATTTGCCCTGTTTCTTTTTCGATAAGTTAAGCAGCTTCTGTTTTTATTTTTTTATTTTTCATAGTAATTAACGATATTGATGTCCATAATTGTCGTCAAAACATACGGCAGTCAGGGCGAACAACATTCGAACTTTAACAACTATACTTTAATAAGCCCACACTATTAAAATGAAACGAGTTGACTAGTCCTAGCATATTTATCAAATTTAGTTTGGAATAATTATACTAAACTATTATGAGGTTTGTCCTAATTATAATTAAATGCTTGATTTTTGAAAATTACTCCGATAACATTGAAGTAGGTAAATATTTTACACATTAACCTTCCGTTTACCTATCATTACGATTTTTAATTGAAATTGTTAAATTTTTTTATATATATATTTTTTCTTATTTTATCCTTTTTGTCAAAAAGTTTAGCCAAATTTGACGAATTTTGTAGGATTAAAATACCCAATTGTGCCCACTTGGTTGCATTATAATGTGTTTTCATTAATATTTTTGATCATACAAAATTAAAATTAATCAAAATTGATCAAAATTAGACCAAAATGGTAAAATAGGAAAAATATGTAAAAATTTAACAATTTCTTTTAGAAATCCTAACGGTGGTAGATGGAAGGTTAATATATATAATATGTTTGCATACGTCAAGATTATTTGAATAATTTTCAAAAATCAAGGGGTTAATTTACAATTTAGACAAACCTTATGATATTTCAATATAATTATCCCACTTACTTTTTCACTAGATGAATGCATGGCTTTGTTTGGTCTTGTTTTGAAAGTTTTGGAATATTTAAAATATATATATATATATATATATATATATATATTTTGGTAGTAATGATTTTTATTTTTAAAAAAAATATTTTATACAATATGCATATTGGCATAAATACTTATCATTAGATCAAAAATTATAACTATTGACATATACATAATTTTATTCGGAAAATTTTTGTCTATATTGGATTCAATCATATTGAGATTAATCACGTAGTAAGTGTCTTATATTTCTCATGTGATTGGTGTACTAATTTATAGAAAATGATCAATCACACATCTTAATAAGCCCCAACTCCAAAGTAATGGCTAGTCAATATCATTTGACATCGTTTAACTATTGGTCATCAAGTGTCGATTCTCACATTTTTTGACGAGCTTTGTTGGAATTTAACGATGTCAATACTATTGAAATTGTCTCGCTTCAAAGATTCTAAATATGTAAGAAACAATCACGTCTTAGCCTTGTCGTCGTTGGTCAAAAAGGTTTTCCCTCATCCAATCATTGATTTGCTCGCCGGTGATACCGTCAATCTAACATTAATGCCTTTTTTTAGATCTCAACCATTGCAACAATCATAAAAGCCCTGAGAGAAAAAAAAAACCTAATCATTTACGCCCCTCTCAATCATGAAATTAACAAACCCTAATGGTAGGAGTTTTTTGTTAGATGAGCAAATCTTAGAAGGTGTATTGTAAATCCTGATACTTGAAGAGGATTTTTTTGTATTTTCAATAAATTTCAGAGAAGGTGCTTGTAATACATCACTTTAATCAATAATTAATAAAATATTGAACAAGACTACTTTAGAAAAATTGCATAATTTTTTAATGAAAACCTAATGAAACCCTAACGGACGGATTTTTTTTGTTAATTTATACAAACCTTAGGAGGTATTGATAATTTTTAATAATTAAGAAATTTTTTTTATAATTTTATCAAACTTCTGAGGAGATTTTTGTAATTTGTCGAATATATATTATATCGTACGTATATTGTAGAATATCATATGTATCTTGTAGAAAGTCTTGATCCGACGCAGCCATCCAGAAAGCAAGAATAAAACTCCACGCACCTGGCGTATAATATCATGACCCCGCGACAAATTTTAAAACCGTTTGAAATTTCTCAGTCCAACTTCAACAACTCCGATTCTCTTTCTCTCTCTCTCTCTCTCTCTCTCTAGCCCGCGTCCATTTCCAGTCTAAACGCAGTTTGTTTTTCTTCTTCTTCCTTTTGTTGTTTCTTCTCTTCTAAGTTTCATTCCTTCCGTGTGGAGGTTTGAGCCGATCATTGATCGAATTTTCGAACTTCAATCCGTTGTTATCGTTGTTGTGAGAGAAATAAATTGAATATTAAACGAAAGAGATGGCGAATATGGGGAGTTTGATTGGGCTGGTGAACAGAATACAGATGGCTTGCACCGCCCTCGGCGACTACGGCGGCGACGATCAGGCTTTTGCTTCACTGTGGGACGCTCTGCCCTCCGTCGCCGTTGTTGGAGGCCAGGTAATTATCTCAGTTGTCATCTGTATTATTCGTTGTGTTCATTACTTATACTACTCGCAGAAGTATGAAAAGTTATGGTTTATTTGAGTTCGTACTTGGAGAAACGAGCCGATCGACGAAGATTTCGAGACAAATATTATGTTTGCCTTTTAGGATGAATAAGAATTCTTTGTTGATGTTAGCTGTAAGACGAGTAGAAATGGATATTGTGTTTTTCTCTAGTATTTTATCGTGAAACGACACTAATTTGGTTGTGGTTTGATGTGACTACAGAGTTCGGGAAAATCATCGGTGTTGGAGAGCATTGTAGGACGAGATTTTCTTCCTCGAGGCTCTGGTTAGTCATTTCGAGTTATGCAATTTGATTGTTAGGACAGCCTTACAAATGAATACTACTATCTCTGAGTTGATTTGATTTTTGCCCCTCGATATTTGATGCTCTGGTTACTGCTTCTTTGAGTTTAGGCATCGTCACAAGGCGACCGTTGGTGTTGCAATTGCAGCAAACTGAAGAAGGACAGCAGGACTATGCAGAATTTGGGCATTTGCCACGGCGGCGGTTCACCGATTTCTGTATGTGCAATTTTTGATAATTTCTGTTAAGGAATGATTTAGGTTCACCGATTTCTGTATGCGCAATTTTTGATAATTTCTGTTAAGGAATGATTTAGTTTGATCTTAATTATGGATTTTACTCGTTGTTGGATTTTGTTTTAGCTTCTATGACATTTTAATTATTGTACATGTTACTTGGCTGAACAAAAAGTTGCAGAATTATTCGGAGGCTTAGTTGTATTCATTCAAAGACCTAGCTTAAGTGAGACTTGTTTGTAGGTAGAAAACTTAATTGAGCATTATGCTTAGTAGTCAATACATGGAGAGTTCTCCCCCATTTTTTTTATTTTTTTTTTGCTTAAGTTGGAATTGGTTTTTAGGTGGACTCACTTGATTATTTTTCATGATGGTAAATGATATAGTCATGAAGACCACACACACCCCCCTTTCCCCTCTTGATTCTTCTGATAGTCTGACTTGATATGTATCGACATCCTATATGGCATTTCAGCATTGGTAATTTTTCAAAAGGGTTCTGCTGATAGTGATTAAACCGGCCAAACTTACCATCTCGTTTTCTGATGCAGCCTTGGTTCGCAAGGAAATTGAAGATGAAACTGAAAGACTAACAGGGAAAACAAAACAGATTTCTCCTGTTCCTATTCACCTTAGCATCTATTCACCCAATGGTGTGGTTCTTGTTCAATTTTTTCTTAAGCTAAATTTATTTTTATTTTGCTGAAAAAAACTGCCAAAATTTGAAACCTTAAATTTATTTACCTAAGGTTTTTTTTTTTTAACTGCTAATGCTCTAAGTTGTTTCTCGCAGTTGTCAACTTAACTCTGATTGATCTTCCTGGTTTGACAAAAGTTGCTATTGGTAAGTAGATACTTGTTTCTCTCCATGCTACTGGTAAAATTTCCACCTGTTATGGACTTTATTCAACGGAAACAAATTTGATCCTGTAGAGGGGCAACCGGAAAGTATAGTTCAAGACATTGAAGATATGGTTCGCTCGTATGTTGAGAAGGTAAGGATGGAAATATTTTCTGATTTTTCAAATTATGTTTGCATATATCCCTTCAACCCCCTCTCCCCGGTCACTATATGAATCCTTAACATGAGTGAATAAGTAATTGCAAAAGAACCAGGAAACTTCATGTCTTACAGCTAACGTTTAACTTTTGTCACTTTTCTGTTTCCATAATTGTGTGGCTGGTTGGTTGGGTTCATTTCCTTTAATGTGAGTGTAAAATTTGTCAATATATATTTTTTTTTCATGAAAAAATGAAAATCTTTTGATGTACCGTGCCACATTCAGCCCAACAGCATCATACTGGCAATATCTCCAGCTAACCAAGATATTGCAACATCAGATGCCATTAAGCTTGCGAGGGAAGTTGATCCATCTGGTGAGTTATACTGTCCATGTGATAAATAAAAGTTGAACGCTGAATTGGTTTTGTTAGATAACTTTGCCATTTTTATGAGACATGCAATTCATGCAGGTGATCGCACATTTGGGGTGCTGACAAAGCTGGATCTGATGGACAAGGGAACAAATGCACTTGAGGTAAGCTCTCTCTCCCCGCACCATACCAAAGGGCACATTTAGTCAGGATAATGCAGGGTTAAGCCATAAAAATTTACTTATTTTGGAAAACTATCCTTTTCATACTAATATCTATGGAACATTATCGTTTGGAAGACTAAGAACAAGAATGTGCATCGTCTGTTGAGATATTATTTATCAAAAAATCTATGAAATTTTACTTTTCCTGCGACCAAAGTGAAAAAGTTCCACGAATTTGAAATAGCAAAGATGTCATAGTGTTATCTTGGAGATTCTTCGTTGTATATTTGCTTCACATTTGTTTCTTTTCACTTATTGTCTCCGAATTTAGGATAATATGGTCATCCCCTACTCTTCTTTGTGACCTCATCCTGCTGCCTTTTTCATTACTTTAACTTATCCCCTCTCCCACTTTTTCTCTCTTTTGTAAAGGTCAGAAGCGTTTCAACAATATTGATAACCTGTCTGCTATTCTTAATAGGTTCTGGAAGGAAGATCATATCGTTTGCAGCGTCCATGGGTGGGTATTGTCAATCGTTCACAAGCAGATATCAATAAAAATGTTGATATGATGGCTGCTAGGCAAAATGAGCGTGAGTATTTTGCTACAAGCCCTGACTATGCACACTTGGCAAGTAAAATGGGCTCTGAGTATCTTGCTAAGCTTCTCTCAAGGGTATGATTATGTTTCTTTGTTGTACTTTTCAATCGTTGACTGCATTAATTGAGTAGAGCATCATCTAGCCGAATATTGTTTCAGCACTTGGAATCTGTAATTAGGGCAAGAATACCAAGCATCACCTCATTGATTAACAAAAGCATCGATGAGCTTGAATCTGAGCTGAACCACCTTGGGAGGCCTGTAGCTGTGGATGCTGGGGTGAGTTTCTTGCTTTTCTTATGGTGATTACTGTTTTGTAGTATTTTAAACTTGTCAGAAACTGAAGTAGGTGTTTCAGGCTCAATTGTACACCATCTTGGATCTTTGTCGTGCTTTTGATCGGATATTCAAGGAGCATCTGGATGGAGGGTATGCCCTAGTGGTTCCTGGAAAACTTTTTCCTGAAAAGCCTTCTGAATTCTGTTTCTTTTTGTCTGCATTTTTTTCCCTGTTCTGATGTGCATAGTCAGCATAGTCCCATAACGTTTCTATTAGTTGTACAAAGTGGACATCAATGAGTCAGTGATCAAACATCTATGAGAAAAGTTTTTTTAATCAAAGCCTAAATTTAAGTTACATGGGATTGACAAATATTGCTTCTTTGTCCAATTGTATTGGAGCCTAAATTTTTGTTTGACTTTCCACTGGGAAAAATTATGCCAACTAAGGGAGGCTGTGCACAGTCTGCTGGTCTGCGTGCTTCGGCAGGCTCTCAGATAAGACTTCTGTGAACTCTCGTAACCTGGCTTGTTTTCACACAGGGAATGGCAGCTACCCCAGTTTCTGTTTTCTCTTTAGTTATCATGGTTGTAAATATTGTGGTAGTTGATAACTTGATTCGTTTGGCATTTTCTTGTTTGTGGCAGATTATCATAACAGTAGTTTGAGTCCCTCTTTTTATTATGGAGTTGGTTATCCTTCTAAGAACGAGAAATTGCTCACAATTTGTTATATTTCCCCTTAGCAGCTGTTCCGTAAATTTTTTACGACTTGTTCATGCATTTCAACCCTTATATTAGTAGCAACCATTATTCGTCTTTGCTATTAGTTGACTTCTTTGGACGAAATACGTTTGTTGTCGCTTGGTCAGACCTTAGCTAATTAAATGTTTTTAGATTCTAATCAGTTGCCCAAATTGATTATTCCAGCCGACCGGGAGGTGATCGAATTTATGGAGTTTTTGACCATCAGCTGCCAGCTGCTCTGCGGAAACTTCCATTTGACAGACATCTTTCTTTGCAAAATGTGAGGAAAATTGTTTCAGAAGCTGATGGTTATCAACCACACTTGATTGCTCCCGAGCAAGGTTATCGACGGCTGATTGAGGGCGCGTTGAGTTATTTCAGGGGGCCTGCTGAAGCCTCTGTGGATGCTGTATGTAGTTCTGGCACTGGACCCGATTTGATTCATGTTATGTGCTAGTGCTAGTGCTAGTGCTTAATAATCAATTGTTGCAACCATGACTAACCAACAAACTGTTGCTCAGGTCCACTTTGTCCTCAAGGAACTTGTGAGGAAGTCAATTGGGGAGTGTGAGGTGAGTTTTCAATTTCTTAATAGGCATTCTGTGGTTCTGTTTCCTGGTTTCCACACTGTTGCTAGTTGTCCTTAAACTTCTGTGATGGAACAGGAGTTGAAACGATTTCCATCTCTGCAATCAGCTATAGCAGCAGCAGCAAATGAAGCTTTGGAAAGGTTTCGTGAGGAAGGAAAGAAAACAGTCACTAGATTGGTTGATATGGAGTCTTCGTATCTGACCGTTGAATTCTTCCGGAAACTTCCCCAGGAAGTCGAGAGACCAGGAAACCCTGGGGGAAACCCACGGGAAAACACAGCAGCTGCTGCCACAACCGTTGATCGTTATTCAGAGGCACACTTCAGGAGGATAGGCTCAAACGTGTCATCTTATGTTAATATGGTACTGGAGACTCTCAAGAACGCAATTCCTAAGGCAGTAGTTTACTGTCAAGTGAAAGAAGCCAAACAGAATTTGCTTAGTTACTTTTACACCCAAATAGGGAAGAAAGAGGTACTCTCTCTCTCTCTCTCTCTCTCTCTCTCTCTCTCACTCTCAGTAAACGTGAAAAACATATTACATGGTTTATTTGTCAAAGTAAATCTCATCTTGCATGAATGTGCTAATACTTCTATTTATGCTACCATTTTTGTCACATTGCAGGGTAAGCAACTGGGTGACTTATTGGATGAAGATCCAGCGTTGATGGGGAGGAGAGAGCAACACGCAAAAAGGCTTGAACTGTACAAGAAAGCAAGGGACGAAATTGCTCCTGTAGCATGGACTCCATGAACTTGATGTGTATGGTAAGAGATATTTGATGTGTCAATATAGTTGAGAATAGCATTGATGGCAGAAAATTAGACTTATTCTTTTGGACCCTTTCCTAATATTCATTATACCTGCTGTAAATCTGAGACTTGCATCGTAGTATAGATTATATAGAACAATTTTGTAAGTTCCTCGTTCTTCGACGTATCTTTATCCTAAACAGAGTACAGATTGTATATACAATCTTTTGATACTTTGAGGCCACCCAGAGGTATATTTAGTTGTGGGTATACATAAATTTTCCTCTCCACTTGCCTCTGATATCAATTTGATTTTACTTTTCAATATTCATTTGAGCTGCAGCATGAAATAAGTCCGTCAATTTACTTGTCATTACATTTTTAAGTATTGCTGCTACAACAGAATTGAAGCATCCACTGAAAACCTTTCAGTTTGGCTGAGCGCCGAATACTAGATTAAAACAGAACGGCTTTGTATATGTTCTACTAAGAATCTAAACTATTGGAGCTGCAAATCAATTCAAAACTGTCGCGTTTTCCCGCTCTAGTTGTTAAGCCGTGACTATGGCTGCTTCAATCTTCTTTGCCTAGGTCTTCTAAAGCATCCCACAACTTTGAGTCTGTATAATCCTTGATAACCATACTTGCCCCGGCTTCCAACAGTAAACTCTCGGGGTTCCCTGTGGTTAAACCTACTACCGGCATCCCAGCTGCCACACCGGCTTTTATACCAGAGACCGAATCCTGAATTTTTCAAAAGCACAAAAAATAAAAAACTGCAAAAGAATGGATTTTCAACTAGAGTAGATTATATATTGAATTAAGTCATACCTCGAATACAAATGCGTGGTCTTTGGATACTCCAAGGTCCTTTAGTGCCTTCAAGTAGGGGTCGGGAAAAGGTTTTGCTCTTTCACATTCATTTCCAAGCACAACTAGTGGAAAGAATTTTTCAAGGCCCAAAAGAGATATTACCATCTCGGCATTCTCTTTTGGAGCATTGGTCACTGCAGCTCGTTTCAAACCATGATCTTCCACCCATTGGCATACTTTGTCGAGCCCATTCACAGCTTTCATTTCTTCCTTAGCCAATCTGCGTGTTTCCATCACTGTATTAGTTAGATGCCTATGAAACAATTTGTCGAACGGTTGTAACTTTAAACACGAAAGACAAGTTTTGCACTGATGGATCTTCACTTGCAGTGGTTTTGAGTGAAGTAGAAGCAAATACCATAAACTTGCTACAAGAACTTGCTGATGTTAAACAGAAATACTTACAATGCGCTCTCCTCTAATTATATACAATTACACAGACATCCCTTATTTGGGTTTCACAATTACACATACCCTCCTTGTAACATATTTCCTCCTTGCAATTAACCCTTTCTGTTGACTTTATTTAAGTGATTAAATTTCACTGACCAAAGTGGGGTATTTGTAAATTTGATACTGGGATGGATAGTCTCTGCAACTACAAATAATTATAGTGAATGCCTGTGTCGTCAACGCAATTCTAATAACAAGAAAGCTCAATCAGCATAATCACTTGATCACAAGGTTTGGTGCAGGCTTATGGGATGCAAGTTCAATACATCTTCATAAAAATATTTGATATCAATTAGGCCAGAAACCTAGTTGCGACTTACTTCCGGAAAAATTCTTCCTTGTCATCGAAGAATTTCCGAGCTTTTTCAATATCCCAATCCGGGAACATTGTATGACAGAGCTCCTCATTATGCATGCCACTAATATTCTTTATGAAGAACTCCTCATCTATTGGCTCTCCTCGATTGAATCCCACCTGTTGGATGGTCGCATTGTTATAATTAAATAAAGAAAGAAAAAATTATGTAGCAAAATCAAAACAACATGACCCGAAAGTATAGAAGAAGGAGAAAACAGATCACCTCTTGAAGCATTTCTCTGAAGGCACGGTAGTGGAAAGGATCAGAATCAACTAAAGTTCCATCTATGTCAAACAGGATTGCTTCCAACGGAGCAACAGAAACTAGCGTCGGCCTAACACAGATATCGCAGATTTAGTTATTAAGAAATAAAAAATGATGAAACTTTTTAAATATTCTTTGATTTCAAAAGTTGATTATCAATTGTCCAAAAAGTGAATAAAAAGAATGAAACATAGGAAAAAGGCTATCGGAATCAGACCGGTGACCGTCGCATTACAAAACTACACCATTACAATAGTCTTTCAGTATTTCAGTATGAAACAGTCCTCAATGGCAAATGCCGCCATGAAAGGTATTATAGAGTAACAATGTGTGGATGAGATGAAAACAAGAATAGGAATATATAGTGATCAACACAGAGCCACAGGAATGCAGTGTTTTCTTTTAATGAGAAATTAACAAGATCAGACATGAGTTACCTTTCTGTTGATGAAGCCATACTAAGACGAGAAACGATCCGAGGAAGTTTAGAGAGATTTTGTGGGCAAGAAAATGGGATGGTGTGTGAGTGTAAGGGATGAATCTTGGGTACAAAATGCGAGAAAAGCTGAAGGGCTGGCATGGCCTCTGCTCTGGAGAATATGTGAGCGCCTTTTGGGGCTTGGACCCGAATTGTTCGACAATGTTTGGGGGGAAAGAATGTGAAGGTGTGTGTGTGTGTGTTGGGGGTTGGGGGTGGATTTGGACTCTATATGTGGTTCTGTTGGACGTTGTTCATTAATATTTTATGACCAATATGAATATACTTGGAACTAAATATTAATCTTACTTCTTTTGATTTAAAATTAAGTGTTTTTATTTATTATTTTTGATGTTTCTGGAAAAAAAATATTATGAACATATTTATACTTCGATTACTATTTCTTTTTTCATCATATTTTGCTTTATAAAGTATACGAAATTTACACTTTACCCCCGTAATCCACATTTTCTGACTGAATTAGTTGCCATAACGTTTTCGCAGTAGGCGATTTGGCGATGCATAGATAGATGACTGACAAAAAGTTCCTAAAATTTGAAATCATCTTGGGATTTTTGTTCAATACAGGGAGACGAGTCTATTGGTGTGGTAAGAAAATTTCTCCAATGGTAGTGATGTGACGATTTGGTAACTTGTTTTCGCCAAAAAATGAATTCAAGGAGTAAAGTGTAAATATTATGTATTTTGTAAGACAAAATATAATACAAAAAAGTTTAGTAATCAAATTGAAGTAGTTTTTATCACTAATCACCATCTTATAAAACTAGTTCTACACAAATATTTAGGAAAAAACAACACTTGACAAACCAAAGCTATTGTGAATTATGATCATCACTAAACCATCAAATAAAAGTATATTTGTTCATGCAATAGACTTGGTTGAAATTTTAATAAAGACCATCCGAGTCTTTGTTTCGCGCAAACAAACAGCTACAACAATATTTGGGCTTCAAGAATAGGGCTTTAAGCTTGAAGGTCATTAAATGAAAGCCCACAGACAGAGGCGTTTTTCGGGCCGTGTTCCATCAGCCCAAAGGGCCCCGAGAAAATAATATGTAAGGGGAAAAAGATGTGTCAAAAGGACATGTTTCAGACAAAATTGATAAAATAACAAAGAGAAACATAAATAATATTTCACACGTTAAAGATAGGAAAATTTTAGTCCAAACTCAAAACTCACCAATTATATGAGAAGTTTATACGTATATATATTTGTTGTGTGATTTGCCGATCTCTCTAAATTTTACATCAACCACATAACAAATGTAAATCATTCACTTGTCAAGTTTAGAAATTTAAGAAAAAAAATACTTGTCAAGTCGTACTTTTTATAATAATTTTTTTTTTGGTTAAGAAGTTTTACATTTAGATGCAATAAATTTAAAATACTATATAAGTACCTTTTAATTTTTTTGAAAACTACTCTAGATAACTTTGAAAATGATCATTTTTTTTTAGGGTGGGTGGAAGGTGGTTTGGGCCTCTACCTTTTTGTAAAATATCAAACAAACACTAATTTTTTTTTATTGAAGTATTTTTTATAAGTGATTCTCTATGATAAAAATTTATTTAGAGATAATTACGCTGGGATATCCTGATATTTGCTTAAATTATAAAATAAATTCTCTTGTTTGGAAAATTACCTAACAAACCTGGAATTTGCAAATATTTTACAATGTCAACCTTCTATCTACAAACGTTAGGATTGTAACGGAAACTATCAAATTTTTGTTTCGTTCTTTTTATTTTACCTTTCTGGTCAAAGTTTGAACATATTTGACTAATTTTTTTGGACTAAAATACTCTTTTGGTCAAATCTAATTTTGCTGTAACTCTTATTACTATCAAACATTTCTACATGAATCAGATTCAAAGGGCATTTTAGTCCTAAAAAATTAATCAAATATGTTCAAACTTTGCCCAAAAGGGTGAAATAGGAAGAACGAAACAAAAATTTGATAGTTTCCGTTACAAACCCTACCGTTTGTAGACAAAAGATTGACATTGTAAAATATTTGCAAATTCCAGATTTGTTAGTTAATTTTCCAAATAAAAGGATTTATTTTATAATTTAAGCAAACCTCAGGGTGCCCCAGCGTAATTATCCCATTTATTTAAATGGGCTCAAATATTTGTCAAACCAGGTGTGATCTCGAATTTTTCCAATTAAAACAATAAACATTTGATAAGCAGTCAGAAAAAAATCTATTAATCGTATTCTTTTAGTGCATTTCTTCAACCATCTTTCATTTTGCGTATTATTATTATCGTTATTATTATTATTATGATAATTGTTTTTTTTTTTTTTGTATTATTCAAAATATTATTTTCATTGAATCTGATTTAACATGGTGCCATGGTGGTTTAGCCCCACACCCACGACCCTCAACCCCCCTCTATCGTTCCTCGGCGTATCTGTGCGTGAAAAAAAAACAGAGAATGAACGGCACCTGGAGGCTCCAGCTATGGCAAATACCACCATCTTCTCTAATCTTCAGACGCTACAATTTTCCCAAAGGTAATCTTGCATTTCGCAGTTTCTGTAATTTCTTCGGTTGTTTTTCTCTTTGTACTGAACATGTTCCGCCGGGTTCTGCAGCTGTGAATTTGGTCCCGCCGAAAATCATGCGCCCAAATCTGTGCTTCTGTCAGCAAATGCAGACGACTGCTTATGAAATTGTCAATGGAAGCTATGTTCCTACTGCTGATGCCAAACAAGCAAGCAAAACTCAGGTGTTGCAGAATAAATCCACAGATTAGTTAATGTTACGATTTCTCATGTTGTACCATATTTTAACGGGTCGGTGAAATATGTGGTTTACTTTGAAGCACTAAAATTGATTATCTAGAATGGATACTCGGTTTCATCTGTTCTTTGAAGCAATTAAGTGGTTTTATACATCTCTGATAACCCTTTAGGAGAGCAGCTTTTGTGTTGTGTTTAGTGGGAAAATCTTTTACCATGTTTGGTTCAGGACAAAGCGGCAGTGCCTCTTGAAGCTGTTGGTGCATTTCAGAAGCTTCCCATGGTGATGCCATCAGTTGATATTCTATTTTCAGCATTGAGGAAGGCAAAGAGGGTCTCACCTACAAAGGGTAATTTAGTTATCAGCGTGCTTCCCTTCACTGCAACTACTACTAGAATTGCTAGTTTAAAGTTGGCTCTGGTATGAATGTTTGATAGGTATCGCCAATGTTGCAAAGCGTGAAAGAAATAGAGGTGCCAAACAACTTGATACATTAATGAAGGTGAACTCTCACACTTACAGTTTATGTTAAAAAATGCTGCTTGTCTCCTATGAGGAAGAACTGATTCTGGTATTCTGCTTCTTGTTGCTTGACTTCAGGAACTTGCAGTTCCATTGAGGACGTACAAGGAGAACTTCCCCAACAAAAGAAATTTGCATCCTTATGAACGATCTCTAATTGAGTTGACTCTTGGGGATGGAAACTATGAGGAGGTATGTAACAGGGCTTTGCCATTCTTGCTGTTCTTCTGGGGTTTGTGCAGTCTTTTCCTTGTAAATTATGGTGAATTGGCAGTATTTAAGCTGAATAGATTGCAAGCTTGTTTGATAAACCTTCCTAGTTTCACCTTGCATTTATTTCCATTTCTTTTGTGTGGGCCTCTGCAACGCTACTGTGTTTTTCTCATTGATCCTTAGTCTGGGTTAGAGTACTATATTGTCTATTGTAGCTTACTGTCCATCCAACTGTTTGTGTCTGTAAACTTAAATGCGGCACACATATATTCCTAGTTCAGAAGGTTTTTTTTTTTTTTTTTTTTCCATATTAACCAGTTATTTAGTGATATAATGCAAATCTGTCTATTGTAAACTCTTCGTGGTTGACAGGTTTTGGGAAAGGTTGATAATTTACGGAAGAAAGTGGTATCAGTAGGAAAAGAGCATGCCTCCCTCTGTGCCAAGGTTGTAAGTTAGATTAATGTTAGTATTTACTTCTCTTTCAATGGAATTCTTAGCATAAGTGAGCCAGTTATGGTACCTACTACAAAATCAGGTGGTGGTTGTATTGAAACCTTATCTGTTCAATCATTTTTCAGTTATTTCTAAAAATGGAAAGATTTTCACGTTAAGAAGAAGAAAAGACTCTCTGGTCTCTGAACAGTATCTTGTCTATGCTCGTCTACATAAAGAAAACGTGGATAAATGTTTCAAAGAAAGAATTTCTCTTCATCTGAGAGCTTCCTCTAGGAAACTAGCGAGAAAGCAGTCATGGAAGTAAAGACTATTTGTATTTATTCTTTCATCTGGCAGGTACTTCTAAGAAAGGCCTTTGGTAGTTATGCATTATTTAACAAAGAGAGCTGGGTGGTAGAGTCCAAAGATGCATCCAGGGTTCAATAAATTAGTAAAATCCTTGTGATACAGATTACAGAGGAAAGTACATCCATTGTACTTAAAATATCCTTGTTTATTTATGGCTGCTATGTTTCTTCAGTTGTTATAAACATCCATATAGTTGCGGTGTGTTATTCACTAAGCAGATGCTAAACAGGAAGTTACCATGCTATTGGCATGGTTACTGGATTACTAGTGTAAGCTAACAATTGCATTATGCTGTGACCTTTAAGTCTTTGGAAATCAACAAGAGCGCATTGTCGCGTTCTGTATGTTTCTTCCAAGAACTTGCTTGAACACTTGCTCAGTGATATCATCATCTTTTATGTTAGCATGCCTGCTGAATATTTTAGTTCTTCTTGTCAGTCACTCTCAAAGCGTGAAGCTGGGGAGCGATTGAGTGAGGTCAGTTATTTTTGTATGACTGCTAAAAGTTCCTGCCATTGTGGTCGCTATTTCATCTTTGCTCTGGTCTTTGCTCTGGTCTTGCCTGCAGGGAATGAAGAAAATTGAAGAAATTTTTAATCGTGAAGGAAAAGCTGTAGATGAACTATTGAATATTGCCAAGGTAATCTGTCTTGTTTAATTCAAATGTATCAGTTAGAGGTGCATGGCATGACTCTTCAACGTTTGCGTATAATGTGCTTTAACACCAAAAATCATGGTCAAATTGTGTGCAATTTGTAGTGTCCAGTTTATAAGACATTGTGCCATAATTTTTGTCAGGCTTTATATTATTTCTGATATTGCTGATTTAGTGGAGCTAATTTAGGTAGGTTGAAGATTTATGGTTGCAAAGTTTTATTTTGCTAATTCTAGCAGCTCAAGGTATGAACTATGCTTGGATTTTGTGGTAAGATTTAACCAAAGATAGTGGATCAGATGATTGGGTGGTTCTATTCTTTTCTGAATTTTGGCATCGCTTTAGTTGTTAAGCAGAATGTGTCACTTGAATAATTGTTGAAATGAATTTATGTGTGTTCTATTTTATTATTATCTTTGGGGGTGGGAAGGGGAGGTGGTTATAATGTTATGTACTAGTTGTTGATTCCTGTTTCATTTCTTACATTTATTGCTCTATGCAACTTCAATAATAGAGTCAAATATTGTTTATCATTCAAATTAGGCATGTATCTTCGTCTGCTGAGGTAAAAAGATTGGAGATAGAAGTAATTTTTCAGTATATGTTTTGACACATTGTATGGCAGACTTTGCGGGCAATGCCAGTAGTTGATCTGGAAACTCCCACTCTCTGTCTTGTTGGAGCTCCTAATGTGGGAAAGTCATCTTTAGTACAACTCCTATCGACGGGAAAGCCGGAGGTATGCACCAGGATGATGAGATCCTACAATGTATCTAAAATCGTTAATCGCTTTGAATCATGGATCCATTTTTTCCCGTGAAACTCACTTTGAATCGACATTGGCAAGACTTATCTCTTTCTTGAGACGAAATGATGAGAACATTATTTAAATCCTTAAGAAAATCTCTGGTATCACAATCAAGTGCACCATTACATTTTATTTGTTGGACTCGATCTCTCTAGGCTTCTTGACATGGGTCTTAGGATGGTAGTAATAGAGACAACATTCGAAGTCCAATTGGAATTTGTTAATTGAACAGTTTTACATGATAATTATTCCTATTAAATGTTGGATGAAATGAGTTTTTTGACCTTGCCAGTATGGTTTCTCTGTCTTTCGAAGTTCAATGTAATTTTCTGTCTTGTTTCTCTCCCTTGAAATATTAAACACAGAAAATTAAAAACAAGTCGTATTTAAAGTTTGTAGAACTTCTCTTTCCAAGAAAGTTACGTTAGTGGGAACTCTAGAAAATTCTGGATTCACTTTTAGATTGGGCTCAAGAGTCCAGGACAAGAATTTAATGTTGTGTCTCAATGCAATTTTACTTTTCCTTTTCTTTTAAAAGCTGCCCGCAGAATAGAAATATATTTATCAGATATGCTAGCTTATCGTTTCAAGGCATTTCTTAGGATTTTTACTGGACATGATTCCATGGTTGGTTGAAAACTTTATTCTGGATGCATTTGTTTTATTTTTATTACTGAAGCCTACACCTAATAGATGAATAGGATGGTTGCGCTATCAAATCACTTGCATGTTGCCTGCTTGTTATTAAACTTTGAGTTTCTTACATTCTTGGGAAGCTGTGGTTTTCTACTGTCATTTTTTCAGTTCACTTTGTTGCATTGCATATGCCACCATATTGTGTTGATTTTGATGCACTAACTTGACTCAGGTCTGCAATTATCCATTCACCACAAGAGGTATTTTAATGGGTCATATTACCTTGAGCTACCAGAATTTTCAGGTTCAATTTTTTAGAGAGATTTACCTTATGTCAAAGTTTCTGTGATGTCGTAAACCTTAAAGTTCAATTTGCCTTCAGGTTACGGATACACCTGGTCTATTGAGGAGACATGACGGTAAGTGACTTTTCATTTTATTCCATCTTGATATTGGAGTAAACTAAATTATACTAATGTACATGGGGAAACTACCTTGATATTTCTCTCTCTCAAATTGTGTTGTCACTATTTTATGCATTTATACTTCTTATCTTAGGGTTGAGTATTTTTTGGTCTGAATCTGCAGAGGATAGAAATAATTTAGAAAAGTTGACACTTGCTGTCCTCTCCCATTTGCCAACTGCTGTGCTCTATGTTCACGATCTCTCTGGACAATGTGGGACCTCACCTTCTGATCAGGTACTTAATCCATGTTTCTTTTTGGATTAAAAAAAGTGGGTCAGTCATATATTTAAGCTTGTTTACCTGACAGCTGAATATGAGATGATATTCTCGTCCAATGTTGTCTAGGAATATACAAGTAAACAGAAATGATTTGTCCCATTGTTGAAAGCTGATCTCTTTTGGGCTTTCTCCTTAGTATGCCTGAGTTTAATATTTATTCATTGTATGGTGCCAAAATATCTTATGCCTCTTCTTTCAATGTAATTTCTTCTTAAGTTCATCTTTACTTGCATTAAATTGAAGTGGAATGAAATACACAACAATACATTATCTGTGTTAGCTTTAGAAAAACAAATGCAAACAGTTGTGACCACTATGTATCAGTTGAGAAGCACTATTTTTAGCAGTTTTTAAATGTGTAACTGGTGTTATATTCTACTCTCTATGAAAGTTTGCCAACATTGATGGTCCCAACTTCCAGCAGTAATTGATTTGAAAAAAGTGTAACAATTCTTCTTTGTGCTTTCTATATGCAACATTTACGGTAAATTGAATACTTCTTGGTTCAGATTCCTTTTGAAACTCTTATTTTGGAGACCATGAGATGCCCAACTTCTCCATGCTTCAATTTTTCATAAACTAGTTTCTTGTGCTTATTTGCTGTCTTCATCCCCTTCATGCTAAGCAAATTTTTTGGTAAACAGTTTCTCATTTACAAGGAAATAAAGGAGAGGTTTGGCGACCATCTGTGGCTTGATGTTGTGTCTAAATGTGATCTACTTACTAATTCTCCAGTAGTCTTCGTCACGGAAGATAGTAATAGTGATAATTTTGAGCTGGCAAAGTATCGTAGAATGGGACCTGATGGAGCGATACGCGTGTCTGTCAAGACTGAATTGGGTATTGAAGAGGTATGTAGTTAAACTTGTACTTGATCCTGAAATAGATTTGTAGGAGGGATCTAAGCATTGTGTGAATCCATTCGTGCATTGAATTTATCTTTTATTTATAAATTTTGTTAAGAAAAAATTGCGCCCGACTGCTGGTGAAAACCTGCTAGAAATAGTAATGCTAGTATTTTTTGGTGCTTTAACTAAACATGAAATATAAAACTGAATAACCTTAAGCTAGTATTCATCTAGGAAAAAATAAACTTAAACTCTTAACTCATTACCGGTTTTCTTGGTGTGTTTTCTCACCCACTATATGTGCCATGCAGTTGAAGAGTAGAGTGCATGAACTGCTAGTTACTCAATCAGCAAGGATAAAAGCTTCAAAAAGCAGCGAAGAAACTCTTGAAGTTATGGGATAATTGGTTCTGGCTATGGATACGAGTAGATCAGCGTTCAAGGTTTTCGTGGTATTTGCATATGCAAATCCATTACCAAGAAGAGCAACTCTCTCGAGCATGGTGATTCGAGACTGACTAAATGTCCGCTGGATGCTATGGTGAATCCCATTATGATGGCTCATTTCAATACGGACTAATGCTGCCCTGGTTTTCCTGACTTAGCATGGCTATGCATTTCCTGGCCGAGCAGGTGTATGAGGATAGAGTGCCGTTCCATCATTGTCCCGATCTCAGCATTCACGCTTTGTAAATGCTTAAAATTTTAGCCAAGCAAATTATACAGTGAATGCATTGGAGCAAAGAGACGAGAGTTTGTAATAAATCTCACATTTGGTGCATATCCTCAACAGGCAAGAACTTCGTAGCATTATATGTTTTGTTACATGTAAACCTATACGAAACCAAATATAATAGCAGACTACAGTGACTCATAAAGTTGTGGATGGTTTGGAGGACAGGGTTAAATGAATTCTTGAAACATGAGTAACTACAAAATGTCACATAAAGCAAAAATCAGAAATTTCAACACGAGACTAGGTTGAAATTTGTTTTACATCCATCGTTGATACCTATGCCAAAGCCGTCAATCAAAGCCAATTATAGTAAGGTGATTTTTCCCGCAATAAGCCACAGTTGGTAGAATTTGCTGAAGACGTGTAGAAAATGGAATCCGAGACCAGGTTGAACACTAAACCTGATCTTCTTGCCAGTTCACCAATCCAGCATTATCCTGCATAAGAGCATCTATTATTTGTATTCTCACTATGTCAACTTTGAATATGGATAAATAATGGTGGCAATTACCCAATATATATAGGTAGCTTGTGAGACCGATGTTTCACATTGATGTTCATGTATTTTCATGCTTCAATTTTAAAGCCACCACTATTTGACATTATGAATCTATTAACCAATTGCGGTAGAAAATTTATGAAAATGTACCCAAGCATACATAGCTTAAACTAATCACGTCAATATAGATTCACTTGGGTCAATTCTTGTTTCATAAACTTAAGTGATTGGCAAAAGAGAAAGAACATCCCAATTGAGTACATACGAAATTTTACGTAAGAAACAATATATATTTGTACGACACAATCACATTGAACATTTCCAGGCCAGGATAATGTAATGACATTCAAGTAACTACCTCGGTCAGGGTATCATTTTTTATTGTTAAACATGATGTCATTAATTTGGTCGATGCCAATGTCAGATATAGGCTCAATGGGCTGCTCATCATCATCTGTTGAAGGGACGTCACTCAACGGATCTCTACTGAATTCATCTGCACGATAGAGCAGAAGTAAAAGATAATGATGTTTAATATTACAAGAAAATGATTATATAAATGCTTTTCTGATTTTAGCACCAGTTTTTTTGTACCTCATCTTTCAGATGTGATGAAGCCAGGAAACAAAACCCATGCAGATGTGTACAATTCTTAAAAAGTCAATTTACCAAACATTGAGTTCAATGACGTTGGAGGAGGAGTAGCCATAAAGTTCATGCCGATATAAAATCCAATGGCCAGTACAATTGTCACCATCAAATAAGTTGGCACAGCCAATGCCCAATACCTGAAAAGTTAGAGACATGTAAAACTAACTCTTACGAAATTTTTTTGGCTAGACAACACAGGTACTGTATACATAACAAAATGGTTATTCACGAATATTAATCATTTTGATCGCAAGCAATCTGTAAATCAACTCCAATTTTCTTTTTTATTTTTTCAAAAAATTGGTCAATATCAGTTTATCAGGTTACTGGATTTCTCAATCTAACACATAGTTTGTCTCAGAAACCTATTTGCAGTTCTTTTATTGCTTTTTGGCTAACAGTACTCAACTTTGAAACATGAAGTTTAGCAAATCCCAATCATCCATGTCGAAATGTTTTCATTTTGAGGTTGTCTGAACTAAGGTAATAATCCTCTTCTGAGAGATCATCAGAGGTTCCATAGTTTGTGAATGAATTGTATCTCTCATAAGAACAGAAGATTTCCTTGATAAGTGCCAAATAACTATATGAAAACAACATGCAAAAAAGAGGAAACTGGAATGAAACTCTACAACCTGAAAAGCAAGCATATTCCACCATACTATACCTGCTCGGGTAGTAATAGATCCCTATAGAATGCAACCAATCGTCTGGAACATATGCCCATATGATGAAAACCACTGTTACAGGTAAATAGAATGTTTTAGATGCCGTTTTAAATATCTTCACCCTCAAAATCTCAATAAATAGATAGAAGGGAATCTGTAATGAGCTACAGAGTGATAGTCAATAGGATAAAGACTACAAAAAGTGAAAGCATCAGCCGCTTCACAGAATACGCAGACGATGCACAGAATATGCATCCAGTTAATGGCCTTTCCAAATACATGCTAAAAGAAAAACTAAACATCTCCATATAATTCATCCAAACAAGTAAACAAGCTATCACAAAAAAGTTTATATGATCTTAAGATGACACTAATGGTGCTTAGCCTCGATATGGTTCGATTTGTGTGTGTGTGTGTGTGTGTGTGTGTGTGTGTGTGTGGCTGATTAAAACTGATGAAAGAAATTATTACTTCAATAAGTCAAGTAAAATATTCATTAACACAGCATTACTTACAAATTCTCAAGTATCCCAAATCAATCAGTCATCCCTAACAATCCTATCCATGAACGTCTATCAGAATACATTACACTCCACAACGTTTGAAAGCGAAACACTTATGCGGCACAAATTCGGAGAAAAATACGACATCATACAAGAAAACATGGCCGAATTGAAGTATCTGTGCTAAACCCAACAGAGTATATGCTGCAAGAAAACAGATTTTACCATAGAAACAAACAATGAGAAAGATGGATCGGACGAACCTGTGGAAACTACGGTGGTGATTGATCCGACGAAGCCATAAACCTCCGAAAGTTTGGGTCCTTGCTCGCCGGAGACGCCGAATCCCGACTGACTCTGAGTCTGAGGGCGGTCGTCGAAATCTGGAAAAGACACTTTTGCCCTCCGGTTTCTGGAGAAGCTCAGGATTCTTCGTGGGCTGTTAACGGAACAACGCTCTTCCATACTATCCTACTTCTTTTTCTGGTGTAATCGAATGATCATTGCTGAATTTATGCCCATAATCAACCCCAAATCTTACATAAATTGCCCTAATTTTGAGTTAATTATCACATACGATGATTGAAAAGGCTAACTGAATGAAAGAGAGAGAAACAGAGGAAGAAGAAGATGATGAGAGGGAAAGAGAAACAAACTGGCGAAATGACGTCAGTTTAGAACTGGAATCGGGTTTCACTACAATGCGACTTTCTTGTATTTCTTTTTTGTTTTCTTTTTTTTCCCTCATTTTGAGTTAATTATATCTACTACCCCTCTAAAGATACAAAACTATAATTGGTTTCCCAAAAATTTTTAATATTATCAATTCATATCCTAAGGAATTTTAAAATTACAAATACCCCCAAATCAGCTGGTTTCCGGTCATTTTTTCATGAACTTTCGATTTTATCCCTAATTTTTAACTTGGGACAATCACATCAACTACCCCTCAAAAGATTGAAAACTATAATTGATCCCAAATTTTTTTAATATTATCAAAACATACCCTAAGAAATTTAAAAATTATCAATACCCCCCTAACCAGCCTATTTTTGATCATCTTTTCATGAACTTTCGGTGTTATCCCTAACTTTTAACTTTGAAAAAATAAAAAAAATAAACTGAAAAATAAATTCTTGTAAAGACCAACAAAACCTATGGTGATTGAACCGTCATGGTTTCAACTTTCCAATAACGCCCTAGTCAATATCATCAAACTCCGTTTGATCGGCGGTCAAAGAGAGTCAAATTTCATGTTTCCGGCGAATTTTGCTTTCTATATCTATTAAAGTCAACTCGTTTTGCTATTGTTTAGCCGCCGATCAACCTCCTTCTTTCTATGGTTGTTGTCTCCGTCGATTTACCCATTGCTGGTGGCCAACTGATCGGCATTTACACCAATGAACTCGCCTCACAACACTCACTTCAATTCTTACATCTATTGCTGATGTTGGAGCTCCATAAAAAAAACCCACTCCTTTCTTCCCCCAAAATTGCATATGACCCCCCTTCTTTTCTCTTCCTGTTTCTTCTCCCCGGTGGCCACACTCTCGTTGACAACTGATTTTCTCACCACCACGAACCACACTTCCACCGCCATCACAGCTACCTCCAAGCACCATCAATCTATTGCATGTGCAGGGTACACTTTTTTTTTTTTTTTTTGAAAAAAAAAGGTTGTTCCTTGTTTGTACACTATATATTTATTTATATATATGAAATTTTTAAATATTTAAGTATGTATATTTTAATTTTAGTATTTATGTCTAGTGATGATTATATTTACTACCCTTTCGAAGATTGAAAACTACAATTGATCCCCCAAAATTTTTCAATATTACCAAAACATATCCTGAGGAATTTAAAAATTATCAATACTACCCCTACAATTTAGTTATATTACAAAGGGCACGCATGGAAAAAAATGTATGAAAATAAAAGTAAGGGTATATTTGGATTTTCATTAAGAATTTTGCTGACGTCAGCTGTTTTTGATCGGCAACCGGCTAACCAAGGGGGTGTTTGTAATTTTAAATTTATCAGGATATGGGTAGGTAATATTAAAAATTTTTGGAGGACTAACTGTAGTTTCGTAGCTTTAAAGGGACAGTAGATGTAATTAATCATATTTTTTATAAAAGAAATAATGACATCTTTCTTCGAATTAGAGCAACTAGTTGGATTGATTTGATATTTAAGTATAAAAGTACCTAATCGAGGTTGGCGAAATGTATTGGCGTAATTATTACAATAATGTCAAATGTACTAAGAGTATTTACCAAAAAAAAGAAAAAAGAAATGTAATAAGAGAATTTTATATGTTTGTTTATCGATTTCCTTAAAAAAATAGCCATGTTCAAATCCCAAAAATTTTACCAATCTATTTTCAAGATTTCATTTTTAGAAGTTCTTTGAAACCCAAACAAAACAAACATAATTTCCAGAGAAGGATACTTGGGAAAATTTCATGATATTCAATTGGGTATCTTAATATTTTCAGCCGTTGGATTTAAATTTAAATAAAAATTATGATATTATTGTACTCAATTCAATAACTGAAAATACTACTTGAATTTTAACTAAATAGATAGTATTTCAGCTCATAAGCAACATTGCCCCCAAACAAACAGCCTTATAGTTGAGGTTAGGGTGTTGACGAGTTGCAAAAACCATAAGCGGTCACATCAAACATGCCCATTTACTTATTTAACCTTATACTCCTTTTTTTAACAGAGTAAAATTAAGTATAAAAGTATTTTTTCACGAGAGTAATTTATAAAAAATTGCTTAAATATATTCAGTTTGCCAATTATTAAAGAGTGTGAATGAAAGCATATCAATATAAGGTGGAACTCATAGTTGATATGTTTTAATCCACACTATTGAATATTTGACATGGTAATATTTCATAATTTACACAATTAATAGTGTCGTGTAGGTGTCATTTACCCAAAAGTACAAGAATTTCCGATGACTATTTAACATATATTCATGGCTATTAAATTGTACATCCTAATAAACAATTTAATATGATTTACATCAGAAACGAGTGAATCCATCTCCCCACAAGTGGCCTAAATATATATACGTATATATAGATATGGTCATATATATGTATATATATTTATAGAATTGGATTCCCCTGCACTTGCAATAATTCATTTTAACTAAAATCCGATTATTGATTCTCGTAACCTAAACCACGACTTCTTGTCAAACTGTACGTATCTCACGAGCCACCTTCAAAATCACGCAAAGGGGCAGCCCAATTAAAAACGCGTGGGATCGGTGAAGGAAAACGAATAAAACGTACTAGCTCAAATAAAGATATTTACTTTTTTTGTCCAGCAAGAATTTTCAGTTGGTTACCATTCAAACACACTCCCCCACACCCCAACCCCTCTATAAATGCTCTGTTCTTCGTCATATTGGACCCTCTTTGTCCTGTACTCCTAGATCTCCACTGGTTTCCCTCGCTTTTTTTTGCACTCTGCACAACAATTTGGTGAGTCCCAGATCTTGTTTTTTCTGTAATCCTGCCATTTTCTTGGTTTTAATTGCATTAATTTTCGGTGATCTCTGTTTCAGCTTTTGATTTCATGGATCCCTTGCCCGTTCTTTTGTGATGAATGGGTTTGTGGGAGTATGTTATGTGTAGATTTAATGTGGGTTAGAAATGAAATTGAGAATTCTGCTGATTTTTTTTTGTTGCTTTGCATCTGCTTGGCATTCTTGTTTGCTGAATTTGGAGGGAGATTTGGATCTTTTGGTTCATATGTTCAAGCATTTTGTTTGTGAAGAATGGTTGATTTGATCTGAAAATATAAGATGGTTGTTGAAATTACAGATCACAGCGAAATGATAGTGTGGTTCCATCTGTATTTTCTTGGTTGCATGGCTGATTTGGTGAATTTAAAAGCTTACCCCTGTTTGAAATATTGGATCTTTTGTTGCTCTTGGTTATCTGGGGGCTCAAACTATTTGCTGAACATTAGGGGGCGCTTTTTCTTGAGATTTAACCTCTCTTTGGTACCTAAACAATTCCTGTCTTAAAATTCATAATTTTGCTGTAGATCTGGTCCTTCTATGGAGTAACTACTTTTTAGTAGATACAATGTGATCTGATCCGTTTATCGCAGCATCGCATCTCAAATGCTTATCCTCTGATTCATAGGCCACCAATTTTTCAAGTTTGATCTTTGCAGTTAATTTCAGCTTTGTAATATTTTGTTTCTCTTGGTTAAGCTATTGTATTAAAACCCAAAATCAAATAAATCAAAACTACTAGAATCTAATACAAAAGAACTCAGGGAAGCCTGACAGCAAAATAAAGCTCAACAAATTACAAAATCATCCTGAATTGCAAAGTAAAATCTATGCTTTTAAGACTAGCCGTCAAATTTGTACCTCGATTCAAATCGGTGTTATATTTTGAGACTAGCCTTTTCTAGAGACTGAATTGTCTACCTTCACTTCCCATCTTGTAATGAAGCTTTTCATGTTTGCACTGCATGATGTTTCTATGTTCTTGTGCTTCCATATAAAACATTTCCGATTAACGATGTAGTGTTTATATACTTCCGTTTAAAATGTTTCCAGATTTCATCAAACATTATAGATAGACTTTTCACGTCCACTCTAAATTAAATTTTCTGCAATTGGTTGGTTTGCTTTGAGTGAATTTAGTCTCATTGATCTTCTTCATCACAACTTCCAGTTTCTGCTGCATGAGATTTTGCTTTATGCTATGCTCTGCTAGGCATTTGCTTTTACCAAAAATGTGGGCCTAACCACCAATTGTCTATTTGCTATGCAGATAATTTGTCAGAATTTTGAAAAGTACTATGGGGACTGTTGTTGATGCTGCAAACAAGGTAATTTCTTTTTATCTTGTTTCATTGTTCTTGGTTTTTTTCTAATTCCTCTTTTTTGTCATTTTGAGTTAGAAAAATGATTGGAGCCATAGGCACAACTTTGAATTTGCGTATTACTTAATGCAAGAAATAGAAATGTTGAATTCTAAAGTACATGCAACCAAGTGCTTTGCGCTCTCCACCACAATACAGCATTTTGCACATAAATGGGCATCCCAGTGTACTTCCAAATTTACACAATTCATTTTCTTTTCAGGAAGCAAATGGAAGTGCGCTGAGCAACAAGAAGGTCACTGTTGTTTTTGTTCTGGGTGAGTGCTTTGATTTTCAAATATTACCATGCAAATATTGATTTTACTAGTTAGCGTTTGTTTTTGCAAGGTAATATAAACTTTTCAGCCTCAAGTTACTCCATTGTCTTTTCCTGATGCGATTCTGACACATTTCTGGTCTTTTGCTCTTTGAACTTGAGCAGGTGGCCCAGGAAGTGGCAAGGGCACTCAGTGTGCAAATATTGTTGAACATTTTGGTTATACTCATCTCAGTGCGGGTGATCTTCTCCGAGCAGAGATTAAATCTGGTTCTGAAAATGGGTACAAACTTATTTTAGCACCAATTCTATATATTATGTGAGATTGTATTCTCTTTGAGAAGAAACAAATATCGCTCTATTTTTTGCATGAGGATAGTTGCTTTCTTTCTTGGTCAATTCTCTTTCATTGTCATCTTTATATTGCTTCTCCAAAGTCGTACTTCATGAACCAAATACTCTTTTATTGCAACCCAAGATATTGGTCTGACTGATTAAGGTTTGATTCAGAGACTTGTTATGTCGAGTTAAAAGGACAATTGTTGTCACTTTCTTAGATAGGTCTGTCTTTTGGTTTCTTGTGACGTCTCTTTAGCAAGGTTAAACTCAGTTCAGTCTTCCTTTTTTTTTTCTTTGAATGCTTAGGGTGCAAGACGGTTGCTTTTGTTTATATTATTTTATCACTTAAATTCCTTCTACTGTGGATGCTTTACTAACTTGGCTTTTGATATCTAGGACAATGATTCAAAACATGATTAAGGAGGGGAAAATTGTACCTTCAGAGGTAACAATTAAGCTTCTCGAACGAGCAATATTGGAAAGTGGAAATGACAAGTTTCTTATTGATGGTTTTCCTCGTAATGAGGAGAATCGTGCAGCATTCGAGTCTGTAGTAAGTCTCTCTCTCTCTCTCTCTCTACTTGTGTTTCCTGCATCTATCCATTTGTTAACCATTTGTGCAAGTAAATATGTGTATATATTGCATGTATGGATATTCTACCTGAATATCTTTTTGTTGCATATGCCTTTGCTAGTCGTCTGTTTATCACATTTGTATGAAATAAGTCTTCTCTTTTCTTACTGACCTGTTTATAGGACTAATATATGCTATTTGCTTGTGGGTGCTGAAGACGAATATATCATATGACCATTAATTGGCCAAAATATCCACATTTACTTCTTCGTCTTCTTTTGTTCCGCAGACTGGCATTGTGCCAGAATTTGTACTTTTCTTTGATTGCTCAGAGGAGGAAATGGAGAGGCGCCTGTTAAGTAGGAATCAGGTACAATCAGCCATTCGTCGTTACTGATCAACCTTATTTACCATCTTATTCTTGTACCTTCATGAAGTATGTATTTATGTATATTTACCTTATCTTTTTGTCTTTCTTTTCCTTCTTGAAGGGTAGAGAAGATGATAATATCGAGACAATAAGGAAGAGATTTAAGGTCTACATGGAATCTAGTCTCCCAGTGATTGAATATTACGATGCTAAAGGGAAGGCTAGAAAGGTAAAAAATCTGTCACCAACCGTACCTTGTTTTTATCTGCAGTTAGAAGAAATATCATATGATATTTGGTGTTTCTTTTGATTTAGATCGATGCTGCAAAACCAATTGAGGAGGTCTTTGAGGCAGTCAAAGCAGTTTTCACCGCACCAAGCGAAAAGGCATAAAAGTAAAATGTTCTAATTATATTTACATCTATGAATTTGGAGCATATTTATGAAAACTGTTGAATTACTATGAAGTTGGAGCACATCTATGAAAAACAGTATCCAACAGTTTTTTCTTCCTTGTTTGTTGCAGGTTGATGCATAAAGATGCTTACTTTACTCAATCATAACGAGCCAGATTTCAGTGTACGTAATGATCTAGTTATGAGGTCCAATAATATGCAACATTTTATGAATCGAAAGAACTTCGAGTGTGTTTCTCGTTGATATTGGTCAGCCAGCACTTTGTCGCGTGTATTTTATTACCAATATAAAAATAATTTGGATTTTGTCCATACTTTGATGAAACTGGATATGGATAAATTGTCATATGCTCGGACTTTCTTGCTTCTCTTGTACAGGTGGTTCTCAAATTTCGTTGTATGGCTTCAGAAAGTTAATGTGCATTATCAGTTGGTTTTGCTTTGAGCTGGAGGGACTACATTTTACTGTTGTTATGATTATTTTGAGAAGCGGATAACGTATAATTTGATGAGGTTTTTGCCTCTATATTGTTATACCATTAGTTTTAATGAGGTTATTACCTCTGTATGGATAGCCTAAGACTCAATTCTCTTGATATATGATAATTCATAATTTCTCAATATATATGATGGCTACTCGTACACTCGTGATTGTTTTATTTGGTTCCAAATCGAAAATGGAGCTGTGCTCTCTCTCTCTCTCTCTCTCTCTCTCTCACACACACACACACACACACACACACAAGGAAAATTTACAAATTGCGACTCTCCCCTTGTTAAACCCATGCTTAATAATCAAAGTCAAGATCAATTCAAGAAAAAATGTATGATAGTACAGAAATCCACAATTGTTGAGCTTGCAAACGTTGTGGTAGAAAGCAACGCGTGATTTAAAGGAAAAGATCCGTTGTGGATTTTTACATCCACCATTTTCAACTTATCTAGGAGCGAGGGTGCTTTTTGCCCGACTATATTTGTTCTGTTGCATTTGAATCTCTTTTTTGTTAGATTGTAAATGGTATGATTGATCCTATCTAGTTGGGTAAGCACCAAACTCCCCAATCAGCAAATGAGACAATGACATGTGAAAAGTTGATATTTCTTTTTCTTTGTTTTTATTATGTTGGCCATTGTTTTCTTCTTCTGATTTTCGTTTTTATTCATTGATTGAAAGTTTTCAGTTTTTACTGTAAGCAAAGATTTTTTTCTTTTGTGGGTGGTGTTTTTTTTCCCCTTTTTATTTTGGCTTCATTCTAATTATTGACTTTTATGTAATTAAGTGTTATCTATCATCTATCTATCTGTCTATCTATTCTATATTATAAAAGTACGAATAATCATCGATGTTTTATGTTTCTTCTTTTTTTTTGTAAATATTAAAATAACCTTATATATATGATAGTAAATAATATTTATTAATAGTCTCTTAGTAATTTACTTAAAAAATAAGAGTTCGACTTCAAATTAAACACTAAATGAAATAAATACCATAACTATGAATAACGAGTTGGATTTTTAATTGAACTCTTAGTGGAATAATTTATAAAGAGGGAAGAAATACAAAAGTTGGAGAAATATAAAATAAAAAAAAAAGTACAAAACACAACTAAGCTTATTGAGTATTAGGTTCCCATTTATCAAAAAGCTATTATTATAAGAAGACGTAATTATATAATTAAAATATATAATTAATAGAGTTAAAAATTGTCCACATGTATCCTTTGTGAATGTCAATAAAAGATGACTTATAAGTAGAAAATTATAATTATCTTTAACTATTTACTCGAATTGAAAAAAGAAAAAAGAAAATTATATCATATTTTGGTGAATATATGATAATGTAAAAATAGAGAGGTTAAAAACTATGTAAATGACAAAATAAATATAAATATTGTAACTGGAATCAATTATGAAAAGAAAAAAAATAGAGCAAGTCTCGCAAAGAAAAAATACATATACCATAGACAAAAGTAAAAATAATAAAACAAAAATAAAGTTAGGATATGATGTAACGATAAATAAAGAGAAAGTTAGCAAAATTTAGAAAAGAAAATATTAATAAAATATACTGTAAATAATCTCACGGATTCTATATTAATTTTATAAGGAAAAATAAGTAGAAAGAACCTACACAACTTTTCCTATTCATTACATGAAGTACTTATTCAAAAATTTGTATGGATAAACAAAAATTCAACAAACTAATATGATTGTTACGTAATTAGTATAAACTTGAACTAACAAGTAATCATAAAAAGTTAAACATAATAATTTATAAATGATAATATGCGTTCTTTCCTTTTCTTTTCTTTCTTTCTTTCTTCCTTTTTAAAAAAAAAAAGGTATTTGAGCATGGTAGTGATTTGTTGTAGAAGTAGCTATATAAGACAATGTAGATAAGGCAACGAACGTGGAGGTAGAGGCAGTAGTAGAGGTTGTTGTTAAAGTAGTGACTATAATATGATATGTAGACTTAATAGCAATGATGGAGGAGAGGACAATAGCGGTGAAGACCGGAGTGAAGATAATATTGCAAAGGTGAATGAAGATAATGAAGATTTGGAAAAGAACATACAAGCATGATAATGGTGACAGATATGGTGGAATAATATGATTAACATGGATTTCGACTTCACTATATTAAAATCAGTGGTAGTGGTGCTAATAATGGAAAATAGTGGTATAAAGAAATGAAATTGTAAACCTTCCAAATATAGAATATGATATATTCAATAATATTTAATTTACTGTAAACTAGAAGTTTCACAAATATAATGACGAGTAAGAATGATAGTTAAGTTATTCTATATTTATTACTTAACGAATATAACACCCACATGTATTATAGTTAAAAATTAATTCAATCAAATTTTATTACAAAAAAGCATAGGTAAACAGACTTTAGACAAATGATATAAAAGCTTATGATGTATTAACTTCATTTTAAAATAACCATCTCATATTATACAAATGAACGACTTTTTAATTGAATTTTTAAAAACTAGCAGTAGTTTGAGTGATTTTTAAAAACTTTTTATTGATGTAATTTTTGAAATGTATTGTGCCCCTCTCAAAAAAAAAAAAAAAAAAAAAACTACTAAAAATACTTAACACCAACAACAAATCTATTACCATGTCTGAATACCTTCTACAGAAGAAAAGCGAATTAAAAATCACGCCAAAATTCATGAATTATTATGTTTTACTTTTCAAGACTATTTAAGACTTTAAATTTCTACTTATTTAAATATAATGAGAGAAGGAATGATAGTTAAGTTATTATATATTTATTACTTAAAAGAATATAACGCCAACATATAGTAAAGTTAAAAATTAATTCAATCAAATTTTATTATAAGAAAATATATGTGAATGAACTTTTGACAAATGATATAAAAGTTTGTAATGTATTAACTTCATTTTTAAAACAATCATCTAATATTATAAAAATGAATGACTTTTTTTATTGAATTTTTAAAAACTAACAGTAGTTTGAGTGATTTAAAATTTATTATATCTTTTTATTTTCTTATTTCAAGTCATTGTAGTCAATGTATTGAAATTTGTGTAGAAATACATAATACTTTAACGAACAAAGGTGATAAAAAGTTATCTTTAAGTAAATATAGATGTTAAATAATTATATATGTTAATAGGAATACATATGTATATCTTTTTATCTGCAAATACTGAAAGTAAGTAAAATCTACTATCAAATATTAATATTTTTTTCTCTAAAAAAAAATAAAATTAAGATACATATTTGATCTTGTAAAAACTTTTAAGTACAATATTTTAAATCTTTGATAGATTAATCTTAGCGACTTATAAAAAATCTACTCTCAAGAAAAAAACATAAAGAATCAAAATAATATTAAAAATTATTAGTGTGATATATCTAATAATAATAAAATATGGTGACAAATTTCATTAGTTTTTATTCATTCATAATATTCTTTTAAGAACTTAAAATATTCCCAATGTATTTATATTATATTGCAATAAATATTTTTCTAAAAAAATAAGATAGACTTTAATTTCCACGCAAAGCGCGTGTTGCTTATTGGTATATATAAAATGTATATATATTCACACACTATATGTATTAAAAATGTATGTATACATACACAGATACATATATGGATAAACCTTAAAAGATTTTTCTCACCTTATTTAGATGGTCGCAATTTTCTTTTTCTTTCTTATATAAAAGATGGTCACAACTAAAATGAATAAAAGTAAAAGTTTACATGAGGAATTATTTGTTTATCGAAATCATTTCTATTCAAATTTTGAAAATAAAAATTTGAATTTCTAAGGTACTTATGAATACTTGTTTTAAAAATCGATACAATCGAAATAGTTGGAAAAGAAGAAAAGAAAGAACACAAGGGAAAATAACCAAGTTAAAAAGGAGGAAAAATATCAATTTTTCACATGCCAACCCTTCACATGTCATTGCCTCATTTGCTAAGTGGAGAGTTTGGCACCCGCCCAAGTGGGCGAGTTGACCAAGCCGATTGTAAATAATCTATGATGGAACTCGAGTACGAAGGATGAATTTATTCCTTGGGGGCAAGGATTTAGGGCTAATACCCATCAATCAATTGGACCAACTTTGCCAATGCATCTTGTATATATAAAAATCGAAAGGAT
The DNA here is from genome assembly GCA_026212405.1 of Petrea volubilis. Taxonomy (NCBI): domain Eukaryota; kingdom Viridiplantae; phylum Streptophyta; class Magnoliopsida; order Lamiales; family Verbenaceae; genus Petrea; species Petrea volubilis. Next base: position 19,310,789 of record CM047875.1, read on the forward strand.
CCAATTTGAGCAAACTTTCAATTCAAACGCAAAACTTGTTGCATATTAGATCAATGATGTTACAAATGGGAGGGAGTTTCAACAGAGCCGCTATACTAAAGCAATACTCTCGGAAATTCATCACAGCAACAAGAACGACATTGTTGTCAAAACAGCAAGAATATATCATACACACTACCTTGTTCAGAAAATAAAGAAGAGAATGTTGCCAATTTCCAGAAGCCAAAAAGTTCAGAAGTTCTACATATTCAAACTTAGAAAATGTGGAAAATTTTACAATAATTACAGTCACAGTGATCCTCTTTCCTTCTATCCTATTTTTCCCCTCGTTTTTTGATAAATGTAATCCCAAGAGTTAAACAAATATGATACCATTTTCTTGGATAGTATCAAGAATAATCCCAAGTCTTCCCTCGACACGTTCGTTCTTCTTGAGCTCATACGACATTGCAAAGACATCGGCTTCTTTTGATCGCTCAGCAATCAACTTCCCTATAACTCTACACGCGTTGTTGTCCGTAAGGGAAGGCAACGTGTTCCTGAGATCCTTGGCATTTGTGGTGGCAACTGATATCACTTTGCTGGTCCCTCGGTGCATCACTTTTGCATGAATAAATCGTTTTGAAAAGAACACGTTCAGTAGAAATGGTCTCATATACATATCTGTCCTTTGTTTCCATGACTTCCTGTTGGGCTTCTTAGCAGCTTCGCCACGAGATCTACGGGTCCAAGCAGCTTGAACGATAAAGCCCTTTAAATGTTCATGCAAGATCAGATTATATAAGCCAAGAAAAATGCAGCAGAAGATCAAAATAACATATAATGGATAAAGCTTTTTGTCATATCCAACTAAACATGCTGTTCATTTGTGATGGAGTCAAATTATTGTTAGTATGAGATGATGCCCTGGTCTCCCCTAGCCCTCGACATCTGTTAGGTTTCACAAAAGGTATACAGACAAATACACTTCCACTTGGCTTTTAAAGGACCAAATATCTTGTAGAAGAAATATGAGGCAGTACATCAACAAATGTAGATAAATGGACATGGGATACTCTAAAGATTTTTCCTTCTTTCAGATGCACCGAAGAACTAGTGTAGTCTCTCTTATGGATAATTAGAGCATCCTCCCTTGAAGTTTGGCGTAATTAGAGGTAAAACCCCTCAAGTCCGAAAAATTACATCCGCTACCCCTGTCGTTAACAGACGTTAGAAATTAACGGTTGGACCTATTTGTAAGATGATCATTAACAGTATAGGAGGTACCGAAACCCAAGGGTTCTACCTAAATAACTGCAACCAGGGGTTTGAACGTCTGGAATTATGACTAAATCTTATCTTTATCTCTTCCAACCATTTAGGGGCAAAGTCTTAAGATCATAAGCTGACCCTGTTCAACGAAAAGCTCTCCATTTGTTGAGGTGTACCTATTCCAAATATAATTTACAAAACATTGGGCCTCCCCAGAAGCATCGCCCACCACTTTCGTATCAAAAAATCGCTTAATAAAATGAAGTTAAATAACAGAAAAATGCTATACGTTCAATCTCATCATCACACTATTACCAACACAAACCCAGGTGCACAAAACGTTTACACATCTAATAGTAACCATCAGGTCCATTATTTCACAAAACCAGTACCAAAATCCCTCGTTTCTCTACTTACAACTGAGCAATAATCAAGTTCTCGTATGCAATAAAATATACAAATATATAAATCAGAGCAAAATCAAGAAAGGTCGTAATAAAATAACCCGCATTCAATGATCTGCATTAATTAAAAGAAAGAGGAATTTAAAGGAGGAGAAAAAAAAAAAAGGCAATTCACCGAGAGATTGGCGTACCTGGTTCGGAGTGAGGATTGAAGTATTGGTAGTGATTTTGATATTTGGAAACGAAGAAGACCATGAGAGAGAATTGGGTGTATCTCTTTTGCTTGAGAATAGCAGCTCTGAAGAGAGAGAAAGGGATAAAGGCGGGGCAGATATGCAAGCAGCCATTTCTTCTTCTTCTTCTTCTTGGGGAAAATTTCAGCTGGAGTTCCGGTATGACATTTCGAGAATGAGGTGAGTTGATAGGGCCTTATGGGCCCTAGGACAGTTGTTGATCCAGATGAATTAAGGCCCAAAAAGAAGCCCAAAAAAAGTAAAGGTTGTTTCGGATTAAAATTGAATTTCATCAACTGAATATTATAATCAGTTAAATATGGTAAAATATCGGTAGACTAGCTAGTCAGTGATCCAATTTCATGGTCCATCTCGAACAATCAGATTCATGTTCAAAAAATCTCATCTATATTTTTATATAGAAAACATATTTAAATTTCAAGAAAATATAAGAAATATTTTTATTATTTTGAGATAATAAAATTTAAGTTTTAATAAAAATACAAATAAAATATGACTCTAAAGTTGGAGGAGGAGGGGCGCAACTTCCAATCCTTGTTTGCCAGTCTGTGGCCTATATTAAATAGTTATGACAATAATAATAATAATAATAATAATAATAATAATAATAATAATAATAAATCACCCCCCCTACATTAATGTCATTATTCTTCTTGTAATTGTTGTCTTCTTGGCTCAAATTCAAGTCCCAGAACAAATAATTTTCACCAGACAGAAAAAGTTTATATTATCCAATTAGGAAATACCCAACTCATACTTTAAGCCATTCAATTTTAATATAATTATACTATAATGTGTTCAAATATGAAATTATAATACCATTATATTTAATTTAATGGTTGAAAACATCATTTTGATATTACTCAATTGGATAGCATCTCATGAGCCTTATTTGTCGTGAACACAAGGGAGAGCTTGCCAATTATCCAATGTATCACAGGATGGCGTTTGTCGGCCTAGAATGCTTCGCTCAATACGGGGTAAAGCTTTATTTATTAATATGTTGCTAGGACTGTGGTGATTAAACTGAATTTAGTCCCAACGAATTTTGATTGGCGATCAGATTCTTTTAGTTGGGGATACCTCATCAAGGATTTTGAATTGAGCTTTAAATTATAAAAGAGAAAAAAAGAAAAAGAAGAGAGAGAGAGAGGGAGGGGGAGAGAGAGAGAGAGATAAGCAAAAGGTCAATATTCAAGAACTTACCGTGGTCAATCAAATGAATCCTTGTACGGTGGTCTACTAATTTAATTTAAAACAACTTTCTCCACTGGACTTTCTTTCTCCGTGACCATGCCATCCCTTGGAAATCTAACTCAATTGTGACTGTCTTTTTGACTTCTCTTTCATCATCTCCCCCTCCAAAACAACCATACTTTAACCCGATAATTAAATAATTACCACCACCAATTAATCAACTTTACTTAACTCTAATTCAACATCCACAACTTCCACATTTGAAATTTTGTTCGTATAGATCACAAACATTCACTCCGCTCCAATGAACAAATCAACCTAATTAACAAACAAACAATTAATCACTCAATTAATTAACACTAACACATGTATACTTGTATATATACACAACACCACCCACGATTAACTTCAGCATTCTCCAGCAAACACAAAAACAAACATCTCCAATTCACACCCAAATCATCCATGGCAAATCAACAGCTCACATTCGTTGACAGAATCGCAGCCGATTCTCTAACTTTCCTCAAGAAATTCTCCGGCCAAGACCGCCTACTCCTACCCGCCGCCGCCATATTCGACGGCGATCAGCAGAGCTCACCGTGCTGCGCCATATGCCTCGACGACATATTCGGCGGCGACGCCTACCGGAGGCTGCCGGAGTGCGGCCACTGCTTCCACTCGAAGTGTATCGATACGTGGTTTAAGTCCCATTCGACTTGCCCGCTGTGCAGATCTCAAGTCCCGCAGATCATTTCGCTGACTGAGAATCAAAATTATCAGTGGAACGCTATTTTGGCTAACGTATTGTTGTTGGCTCGGGATTTTGTGCACAGAATGTGCAATCCTCTTAATGATGAGCTCTCATCCATGCTTTGTGGGAACATTTAATGGTCTTATATTGTACATTTTAATTATTCTTTTTTTTTTTTTTGGTTTTTTTTCATTTTTTCCCCCTGTATGTAGCCAGGTTATTTTCGTGGTAAATGTTTGTATATTTTTTTTTTTGTCAATTCTTTAATTTGGAATTAATAAATTCTACTAAAATGTGATGTTTTTCCCGTTGCTCTCCGATTTTGTACTAAAACTATGGCAAAATTTTCATTGTCAGCGCTTACAACTGATGAATTTTGCGAAACAAATGATATTAGAAAAGTGCGCGTGCATTGCATATACGAAATTATCGAAACAGAAAATTAAATTTGCATGATTAGCATATATATATATATATATATATATATATACCTACCAAGAACAGAACTCGAATACTTAATCGTGCAGGCACATTGTTCAAATACATCAACTCATAGAATTCAAGTGAAATAGTAGCCCAGATCAGAAATAGCTGCATTATTTCAATTATTTAGAGATAGATGCAGGACGAAAGCCATGTTTGAGTGCAGCTTCCCAGATTTTAGTAGTGTCAAAAATGGCGTTGCCACACTCATGCACGTTCCATCCTTCCAACGCGTGCAATATCCCGGCCACACGCCAAGCACTCATCACTCTTCTCGGCAGCCAATACTGTCCAAAATGTGAATAATTCAATGTTATAACAAGCTATGACAAAAATTTAGTCGATTTTTTGTTCTCAAACTTACCTCACAAGAATGCAGATTTTGGAGCCAAGTGGGAGCCACCATAGACGGCGTGTGACAGTAGAAGGCGTCTTTGCGCGCTTTCTTTTGAGGGAACTGAGAGAAAGGAATGAAGAGAGTTCCTTTCGGAGCCTTGAGTTGTTCGTCTTTGGTCGCTCCGTCTCCAACTATCCATACCTGCAAATTCACATCAACATTTTTGTAAATTTGAGTTGAAGTTTCTCTTTTTTCCTTAGTTAAGAGGATCAAAATCGGGGAGAGCATTCTATGCTGCACCCGGTGGAGTACTGAGGGGTTTATGTACCGAGCAATAGTTAATGTGTCAGAATCTAAATGCGTGTCATTTAATAAACCCAGTGTACTCCACCAGATGCAACATCTCACAAAACAAGAATCGAGGATTGTAATGTTCACCTTTTGAGTGTAATTTTTCGCTAGTACCACATTACCCTCGCACCTTGCGGATAGTTTAAGCTTCTCGTTTTCATAGAATGTAGCCACCTGAATGCCTTGCTTGCACAAAGCAGAAACAATGGCATAAGCGATTTTGGAGAGCGCGCCTCTGAAAAGTATCTCAGTTGTGCCGTTAGGAATGCTGTTGAGGATGAGAGCAACTGCCAAGCTGCTTCCATCTACTAGTTTAGTTTTTAGCTTTGGGTGCCTCTCAATGAAAAGGGCTCCACTTTTGTTCAGTTCCTCACCCTGCCAAAATTACGCCGAACATCATATTAATAATCTGTTTCATCATCTATTATGTTTCATGAACATATGACAAATGTATATAATCTACAATCAAGTACCTGGTTCAGCAGGCCTAGACTCAAAACCTTGGCACCTCTTGCTTCGGCTTCGAGTATGGCTTCTTCAATTAAGCTATTGATAGCCAATCCTTGCCATTTGAGGGAATACTGCACGTAACAAATAACAAATAACTGTTAAATAAAGAACCATGCTCATAAAAATAAATAGAAAGATGAAACGAGGTATGGAAAAAGTTTTACCTGTATACTGTATCTCGGGATGGCCCAAGATTGCAACCTGAGTCTCTCAAACAAATTTCTCTCAACAATGAATGTTTGTCCGTAGATGAAATTCAACATGATGGACCAACTAGTTACAGGACACATGAGCCACGTGTACCATTTCGAGTTTAGAGGCCTTGAGGCAAAAGAGGCGAGCCCGACTTGGAGATGGAAGATGGATTCCGGAGTGGTTAGATGTGTTAAATGTACAACATCGGGACAATCTTCCTGCCTCTTGAGCGATGTTTCATATAATGTATCCGTGGACTTGTCCATGGTGCCATGGATGTAGTCGTAGAACGGCATGAACAATGAGTAATTGGTTCGGAATTGAGTGTGATGCAAGGAGTGGAACCTGTTTGCCAAACAAACATTTTAGTAAAGACAGTTACTGACTCCACCCTTATATGGGATTATACATAGTTTTCTTTCTGATCTTAAAATTACACATACCTCCCCTTATCTTAATTCCAACTTACAATTACCCGCTTCTGGTTAACTGATGCTATCCAAGTTTTATAATAAAATTTGCCAGTTTGATCAAATTATATTGATGGTTAAAAACAGCATTTGTAATTCTGAAACAAGAAATACTCATAAGCGAAGTTATTATATGATATCAAGTTGATAGGGAAACTTACGTGGGAGTGTACATCAAGTATTTGAGAGGAGGAAAGACGGAAAACACCCATTTCGGAATGAGCTCAAAGTTGCAATGCCCCATATTGTTCATGAGATCAATGTATGCAATGTAACCAAAGAGGGTCGTCAAAGAGGCAGTCCCTGTATAAACTGTTCCAAGAATCGGAATCGCGAACAGAAAAAAGTAGGCTATATGCTCCGCAAAAGGATGTATAACCGCTGCCACAATAACAAAGAACAACGGATATCAGAAAGCAAATACCCACCGGAATAGGTATATATATATATAACTCACACACACAGAGACATATAGGATTAGTTACAATCACACCCCCTCTTAGATTGCCAAATTGCCAACTCCCCCCTGTAAATTTCATAATTACACTAACACCCCCTCTAAGTTTGACCATTTAACAAACCTTATCTTTGAATACACACACACACACACACACACAGAGTATGCGGATATGATCTTACATGTGATGGGCTCGGTGACGATGGAGGAATGGTGGTGAGAGTGGTATCTAGAGTAGAGGTAATGGTGGTGCAATGCTCTGTGTAGCCAGTAGTAAAGGTACTCGACAGGGCCGACGTGGAGCAAAGTTGTGATGATTACACCATCAGTCCTCCAAGTGGGCAAGAAAGAAACCAGTTTCACATTGGTGCTAAAGAAGTAGAACAATAGCCCATTAAGAAGAATCTGATCGTCCCTGCAAACACAAAAACAAGGGTCACACCTAAATTACCTTCCAATGGATAATTTTTATTTATTTTTTTACCAAAAATAAAATAAAAGTTTTTTGATCCCGACACGGGCTAAATTGGGAGAAACGAATACGAACCAGTTGCTTTCCCTGTCGACCTGCTCGAATTCAATGCTTCTGTCAACGATCCTGTTGGTGCCTTTGGCCGTCCTGTGACGAGAAAAGGATATCCATACTTGGTTGTGGAGGGCCCGTGATAGCAGAAATGGGATTATTAGCAAGTTGGTGTAGTCCCTCTCATTTTCCCCTTTTGTTGCCAGTATGTAAATGCTATGAATTGCCCATGGAGCCAACACCACATACTGCAAAAAATTTCACAGACAACACAAAAATTTACTATATTTTAGTAACAAAACTTTGCAGTACTTTTGTTACTGCACAAGCAGCTAGCACAAAAATATGTAATATGAATTAATAACTTTCTGAAAATGATTTCAAAAAAATATATACAAAAGCGAAAAAATATCAGTAGAATAGTAATTAACAGCACATATAGTTCGTCATCATGACTGCAAATAAAATGTAAAAAAAATATTTATTGGTGCGGAGTTGTTAGTTTACCTGTGTGTCACTAATTGTTTGTATAGCTGCATCCTTCTTTTTTTTTTTTTTTTAATTTTTTATACTGCCCCCATATCATAATTTTCTCAATTTCTTAGTTTCAACTGCACGCAATACACGTAGTGTTTAAAAAAAAAAATTGTTTCACAAAAGTATAACAAATTTATTAAGCAAAGTAACTTTGGCACAATTTTATTAGTATTAGAACTATAGAAATCTACATCGTTTGTAAAAATCATTACTATAACAAAAAGAAAAGATGAAGAAACACACACACACACACACACACACACAAATATTCTGTTTTCTTTAATGTCTGTTTTGGTTAATTTTCATCATCTTCTTGCTCCTGTCATCATATCTTCTTCCTCCATTCTCCTTTCTCTACAAATCATCATAAAGAAATTCTAAGGGAAACTCTTCGAATTCGTCGTTTGCAGAGTTTGGTGATTTTGTTGTATTCTGGGAAGTGAGTTGCCTTATATTATCCGTCGGCAAACTCTTTTCGAGTGATACAAAATTCACTTTAACGATAGTGTCCGTCACGCCCCAAAATCACAACTAGTTTTGGTTCCATTCAAGCATTTTTCTCCAACCCATTTTTCTGAGATGTTGAACATGTGTGTGTGTGTAAACTCTGAGAAGTACACTGTTTATGCATGCAAAAAAAAAACTTGCAGAGGTTCTTCTTCACAAGCGTACATATATAATTTATACACAATACAATTATCTAATCCTATTTTTCGTATAAAATTCAAAGAATACATGAAATTACCAACAGACATTAATCATTTTCAAAGACAAAAAATCATTAGAGAGAGCATTAGAGTACCTTAAAACTCCCAAGACTCTTCCATGGCCAGTCAGTTAACAAGCCAGGTCTTGTGGCCATTTTCGATCTCTCAAATCCTCACTCTTTGATATGCTGGTCTGGAAATGAGCCCTTTTCACGTCATTATATAGCTCCTGGGAAAGACAAATATAATTAGCCAACTCTTGGAAAATAATTAAAAATGATTTAAACACAGTATCATACTGGTTTGACCGTATTAGACCGAGGAGTAAAGTGTCTTGATCAATATTTTTGGCCCGCGTGGTACAATCACTAGACGACACACAATTTGCCATTTTCATTTTCTACCGGACATTTTTTGGTGTGATTTTTTTTTTCTTTCTTTTATCGCTGTCTTTGATTCGATTAGGAATTTTAATTCACTATGAGAAGTCACCACGCATCATTAATAAAAAATTTATTTGTCACAAATTTTAAAAAAAATTGATTAATTAGCGACAAAATCTTCACTAATAAAGAATTATTGGCATAATTCAATATGGACAGAACTAAAAAAAAATAATTAATGATACGGTATTTATTAATGGATTCGTCATAGGCAAAATCAACCACGAAAATAAAATTTACGATGAATTGATTAGCATTTTAAGACTTCGTGTCTTAGGTTTTAAAGGTTTATTAGCATCAAGTAGGCTGGTTTGAATTTTGAGGTAATATAGGTCTGTCTATTAAATAGCAGTTTACGTTTTATTATAATAATTTTTTAATTTTGTATTACAAATGATTGATGTAATAATTTATTTTTATATTTTGATTTAAATTCATATTATTTAGATAATAAATAAATCATAGCCAAACAAAGGAAATAAATAAAATTTTTATAGCAAAAAACATGGATGGCCAGTTTTTTTGTTCAAACCAACCCTGGGGGTACAAGTTTAGGTCAGGATTTTCGATTAGTTTAAGAAAAATGTATTGAGGAGGTCACCAAACATCGGACGAAAACAATGCATGCATACGATGTTCAAAATTAAGTGGCACGTCTATTTTGGTTTAAATACCAAATACGTGGATCTATCTCTTTGTATGCTGATATATCCATTGTTCCTTTACTTATTGTAAGGATTAATTAGCAATGGTTTGATTTGAATAAATGATTTATGCCACATATGGTGAAATTTCAGTTGTTTTGTAATATTTTTTTGTTATACTTACTATGATACACTATGTGTATTGGTAAGGTATTGAAACTAAAAAATATATAAAATAAAATATGAGTGTATTAGTGAGTGTAAAAGAAAACGTAAAAAATCACTATGAAAAATGACCTAATCTGACATATATATTGTATACCTATCGTGGTACTTCATAAAAGTGTTTTAATAAACTGTATCAAATTTGAATTATAATGGCCAATGGACTCAGAGCCGAGTGGTAGGAGTTTAAAAGTGGTATCTGGGAGGTTCTGAATTCAAATTCTCTTGTCCTCTACCCCTTTCTGTTTGAGTGAGTGTGTGCGTGTGTGGGGGTTGTTTTCCGATTAACATCTATAGGGTGTCTCGATATAATTGTATCAAAAAAAATATTCGAATTATAATGTATTTATCGTGACACGATAAAATGTCAAACTATGCTATCATGCCACTCAAATACATGACATTTTAACTAGTGTCACCAAATCAAATTAGCTTTTAGTGACACTAGCTAATAGTGTTGTGTATTTGACTGTCACGATAGTATATTTTGACACTTTATTGTGTCATAATAAATATATTATAGTTCAAATTTAAGATAGCTTATTGAGGAACTTTTTATAAGATGTCACAATATGTATATAAATATGATACTACCATACTATATGTATCAAATTAGGTCAATTTTTAGTAGTAAATGTTGCTCCCTCTGTCTCAAATTACTAGTCTTTTAAGGTGTTTTTACACAAACAAATTAAGTTAATTAATGCCTTTATTTTTTAACTAAATTAATAATAACTCAACAAATATACCCTTCTTTTTAGGAAATTGTAAAATAATAATTAATGAGTTTTAGTTTTTTTTTTAAAATGAGGGTAAATTTGAAAAAAAAAATTAAATGGTTCTTGAATTTTTAAAATGGCAAGTATTATGGGACAAAGAGAACTCTCTAAGAAGACTAATATTATGGAACTGGGGAAGTGTAAAAAAATTCAAATACTATCATTGTCTAAGCATTTTATTGTTCCATAACAATTAATGATTGATTAGAAATTATTCTTAATTATTTAACAATTAATAGTTAGTTTTTATAGTTTATAATTAGGACTTAAGAATCATGTGATTTTTATTTTTTTTATACAATCAATTCGAGACAATATAAATATCAACTGAACCGCCACACACACACACTCTCCTTATAATTGATTAAGAGATCCTGTCTCAACCATAAGGTAGAAGCCCCGAATCTAATAGAAAATCTATCTAAAAACAATGCCAATTCAATATATAAATTCTATAGAATAATTAAGCAGTTAATTTTATTAGTATTTGTAGCTCTCAAAGTCAATTATTAGAACACATATATGTTGTGCTTAAAATTATTAAATTGGGAGAAGGGCACCAACCCCATGTCGAATTTGATATAATTTGCCAACCTACATTCAACTCCAATTACACCCAAACACTTCCTAATATTTTCTCAACCCCCAATCTCTAATTCCGCCCAATATCCACCCGCCAGGCCGCCAATCATTCCCTAATTGGCTAATATTCCTCAACTAACCCTAACTTAGAATACAACCACTTTTATAAATATCTTTGATTTTACTTAATTAAGACAATCGACTCCTCTTCCCTTCACTACTAATCACTACTCCCACACACTAGTCAAACTTTCCCTTACATTTTCATAGGGCTATTTATGGAGCGAATTTTGATCCGAATTTTAGTATATTTGTCCGATTAAAATATTCAATGGATTAGATTTGGTTATAAATATACGTAATCAACCATAAATTGATAGGATATGAAGTCAAGTAGTCCGATCAGTTAAAAATCCGAATCCGAACTTTAATGATACTTTTTTTTTTGGATTAATCACCTGATGTATATAATGTTAGTTTAGAAGTTAAAATAGAATGCAATGTATAAACCATTATAATTAATAAGACACTATTTTTTATTTTTCAAAGTAATTTTTTTCACAAATTAATGTTTAGTTTTTATACATATTTTAAAATAACTTTCTACTTAATGAAATTTTACATTTTATATAAGAAATAATTTTTTATTGGTTACTTGATTTTAAAAGTTTCAAGTTTTTTAATTGTTAATTGAATTGTATTTTTTATCGAATTCAAACTCATTAGTAATGAATATCAATCCTATATGATTCAAATTTTGATAAAGCTTATCAGTTCCGGATTTTCAAGATTCGAGCCCAATCAAGCCCGTTGATAGCCCTAGTTTTTGCTCTCTCATTTCATCCAAGTCATAAGGTATGCAAGGATGGAGTCAGGAATTTTTGCTTGGGGGGAGCGCAATAAAATGTCAATAAAGTATTAAAATTATTTCTATAATCTGGAGGGGTGTAAAATTTAAAATTTAAACTTCAGTTCGATATAAACTTGAGGAAGACTACTGCACTTTCCAACCCCCCTCTGACTTTGTCCCTAAATGTATGGATACAAGCATAAATACAACCATTCTAATAATAAATATGGACTAAATCAATGGCTCACCACATATATATATATATATATATATGTGTGTGTGTGTGTGTATACGCAATTAATAGTTCAAAAAATTTAGATATTCATGTTTTATTCTTCTATGTTATAAATTAGTTACACCTTAGTCCTTTCAATAAATTATTTGGTGAAATTTCACTAAAAAAAGACTTATTAATTAAAGGGGGGGAGGCCGGGTGTGTGTCTAAGTAAAAATTGACAAAAATGCTCTTCAAATAATAGCTTTTCAATGAAATTTGGCTGAAAAGTTAATTAGAAGGACTAAAATACTTCTTATTTGTGATGTAAAGAATTAAAACATGATGATTTAAACCTCAAAATTAAAGTAATCTAGCCTTAAATTTGAAGAATCATTAGTGAATTAATCCTATAAGTATTTGTAGTTGTGACATTTAAGTAGCTGCTAAAACTTTAAAAAATGCTACTCCAAAGGCTACAAAGTGGCTATAGAGGTTTTATCTATACTATTATAAAAAAAAAAATCATTTTTGTCTCACAAATGGCAATTATTTATTTGATTTTATAAAATTTGTCCTTCAATTTTATACGGAATAAATAGAGATATGTCAATTTGTGGCTAAAATTGAAAATTGACATGAAATTGATTCAATTCGGATATCAATTTTTGATGTGCCAATTTTATCCTTTTAATTAGTAAACACATTCAATAAATAAGCAACTAAAAAGGTCAATATTGTAATATTACACCCAATTTAAAAAACCCATGTTCTCAACCCACAAACCACTTTCTCTAATTATAATTAATTGGTATTTTTTCCTTTTTGTGTTTATTCTTTATCATGTAATTTTCTTTCATATAATTATTTTATTTTTAGATTATTATAATATAATAAATTATTTCAAATAATTCTTAAAAAGTATTCTTATAAAAGAAATTTAATAATATATTTATATTTTCATCCTAAAAAAATTAAAGTACTAAATTAAAATATATATTTTTTTATATTTTGTACACACATAGAATGTGCGGTGTTGCAAGTAAAAAAAAAGCCATTTTTGTCTCACAAAAAGCAGTTATATATGTTATTTTACAAAATTTGCCCTTCAATTTTATGTGGAATAAATAGAGATATGTAAAATTGTGGTTAAAATTAAAAATTCACATAAAATTGATTCAATTCGGATACCAAATTTTGATATGCCAATTTTACCCTTTTAATTAGTAAACACATGCAATAAGCAAATAAAAAGATCAATAGTGTAATATTACATCCAATTCAAAAAATCCATGTTCTCAACCCACAAACCACCTTCTCTAATTACAATTACTTGGTTTTTTTTTGTGTTTATTCTTTATCATGTAATTTTATTTCATATAATTATTTTAATTTTAAATTATTATAATTTAATAAATTATTTCAAATAATTCTTAAAAAAGTATTCTTATAAAAGAAATTTAATAATATATATTTTTTCATCCTAAAAAAAATTAACTACTAAATTAAAAAATATATTTTTTATATTATGTACATACGTAGAGCACGCGATGTTGCTAATTATTTTAAATATAAAAAGAAGATAATAATAATAATAATAATAATAATAATAATAATAATAATGTTAATAAAATAATTTGATTCATTAAATTTAAATATATTTTTTTTGGAGGGGGGGAGTTAGTCAAGTTTGAGCTTTATAGTTTTGGCAAAAACTCAAGGAGCTCAAGCTTTTCTTTTTAGGGTGATGAACTTGAGCTTGAGCTTGAGATTATAGTCATACTCATTCCTTCAAATGTAAATTGTTGCCAATACACATATTATGTAACAGAAAAGATTGAGTTGACACACAAAGAAAAAAAAATCAAAGTTAATTTTAATAAAAATGTATTTATTAATGACACTCATATAATAATAATTTATTGGCCAAAAACTTATCATAAATTACGGTGACAATTCCTTTTATGATCAAGATGCCAACGTAAAAGTATCACTACAGGTAAATCATAATTCATGACAACTAAAACATACTAAATTTTATTTCTTTTTAGATGATAACTTAAATATTATTATTTAATATATATTATTTATGATTATTTTAATATTGTCATTTGTTTTGTCATCCATATTATATTATTTATTATCACACAACGTCCTTGACCAACACACATGTTGGGGTTGAAAATCTTTGCGATCTGTGGGGGTTTGCTGGGTGGGGTTAGGTCATAGGTGGATGCTGTAGTGGGGACGGGGGTTAGGGGATTGGGGTGGGGTTAGGTCATAGGTGGATGCTGTAGTGGGGGCATGGGTTAGGGGATGGGGATGGGATGGGGATGGGGATGGGGGTTGGGTTGGGGGTGGAAGTTGGGCCAAGAAGGAGAAGAAAAAAATAAATAAATAAGAAAAACGGGGGAAATATGATTTTTTTTTTAATCCTTGAATGATGTTTTTATTTTAGTTATATTTTGGTTATAAATTTATCACTAAGTATTTAATTAGTACTTAGTATTAGTTATAAATTTAATTAAGTAGTCAAAAGTTATTCCATCTTATTATATATATACACATATATATATATATAGTTCAATTATTGTGTTTATTTAATCAAAACTAATTTTGATACTGTTTGAGTTTGATTCGAGTAGTTGACTTAAGAAAGTTGAGATCTTGACCGAGAGAATGAGAGTACAAGGTCCCAACTTGCCAATGCAAAACACACGTAAGTTAATCAAAAATATTTTCGATAAAAGTCCTCTAACAAAATATTATCGAATGGAGTAATCCGTGAAACTGAATGGGACTCAAAGAATATATATGTTGTACTTGGAGCAGAGGAATCAGTTGGAATATTATCCTTTTGGCCCTATCCAACTTTGTTAGGTGCTAGATTGAATATTGAAATTAGATAAGGTCATGTGGAGATCGACAATATGGGGTTGATTATCTATAGGTAATATAAATAGTAGGCCAATTGCATCATCCTTGTACTGTTGTCTAGTCAAAGTAAGGCCTGATTGAAGATCCCCTTCGAGGAGGTCTTCTGTTGGAGAAGGTCGAATGGCTGGTCCCTTAGCAAGGAAGGTGATTTGATCGCTCACTCGATATGTGAGCCACCTCGAGTAACTTAGTAAATCCTACCCGAAAACTAAGCCTACTTGAGCATATGTGGCCCATTGCCAAAACATTTCTTTTAATACAATATCAAATAATATGTCTATTATATATGACGTGATATATTTTCAAACGGTATTTTTGATCGGATGACGCTCGCCACGTGTCACCCTTTACTAGCGTTCAAGCTAACAAGTCCGGTTTATGGACCGGGTCAAGGATATTGATCTGTCGAGTTCTTTATCGATCAGGTCAAGGATTATAGACCTCTGAACTAATCTCGTCAATTGTCCCGTTCGGGTTCCTTATTGATCGAGGTCATACCATGTCTATTCAACCCCTACTGACATTAATTGCTCTATCAGTCCAAGGTATGGAGCAACTACCTAACTCCATACCTCATTAATTAATGGACAATTACTGCCATTAGATCCTACCTTTAAGTTTATGGGTCACTCCACCTCATCCCACATAACCTACTAAGCCTAAGGGCCCTATAGGGGGTGATCTATATCGACGTATTATATATACCATTGCATTTATGGTAAGACCCAAGTCATTAATTGTTCTTTATCCGCTTACTCTGCTCAAATCACCACATAATCCGATCGACTGACTTAAGCATTTGAGGTTTTTAGCCGAGACCCATCTCAATTAGCTCACGTTGCATTTCCCTTGTTGCAAGTCCCATCTTCCCGATCAAATTCCCAACCTTCATATATTCGACTGGAGTGACCGATCAGACCGGCAGCTCCCAAAATCGACCCTCATCAATATAATATTTAGATACTCGTCAATTAAGAATCCACAACAAATTAACTTATAGTATAAAATTTCGATGCTAACGCAATAAGAAAGATTTATGCATATCTGATATTACAAATGAATAGCGAACTGAAGGTAACTGAAGGTTTTTGAAGGACAAAGATAAGTATTATAAATGCCATAATATGAAAAAGGCAAAAAATATTTACTCTACCATTTTTATGCAAAATTCATTCAGGTATAATGAGGAACTTCTTTAAGTCGATTATAGTGGATTTTTTTTCCCTTTTGTGGTCACAATGTAGTGGATGTTATCATATGAACTACGTTAATAATTAGATTTCAATGTTTAGTATTGTGATGTTGGGCCCATATTAGGCAGACTCGAGTACGTATAACAAACACCACATTGAAACTGATGAACCAACCATTTTCAAGGAATTTTCTTTGAAAATTATTCCAAATGTAGCAACATATTGACTTAGCAACCATAAATTAATGACAACTTTTAATACCAAGAAAATACAAACTGAACACGCAATTAGTATACTATGTCGATTGTTAAGTGTATGATATGTTCTCTAACTAAACACGAAAGTTTGAATATAATATAGTAGGAGGAAGTAAAATCGCTACTACTATTTACTTTCTTGTCTCATTAAAATAAAAGAAAGAAAATATAAATTGAAGTGATGTGACAAAAATTAGGTTAGCAGATCCTAGGCTGGTGATTTTTGCAGCCTATCCTCTGTTTAGAACTATAATTATGTAGGTGAAGTGTGCCTTTCGGTAGGCATTTTTGGATTAATGTGTAAACAGGTCCAATACCTTTGGCTTAATCTATATGTATCCTGTTTTAAAAGTTTAGGCTTCGTTTGATAGGATGAAAAATAGGAGGAAGGGAAGAAAAAAGAAAAAAATTGAAAAAAAAAATATATATATTTTTTCTTGTTTGGTTGTGGGGGGAAAGGGGAAGAGGAAGGAAAGAAATTGAGAATGGAAAAATAAGCATAGGGCCCATTGATTTTTTTTTCCACCCAAAATCGGACGAAAAATGAGAAGAAAATAACACAAGGATCTCTATAAAATTATATTTTCAAAATTGCTCATATGTATAACTAGGTATTTAAATAATATTGCATCTTCTACTAGCATGAATCCTTGTATTTTTTAAATAGCAAATACAATGTGTGCATTTGTATAATACATTAAAAATGTATTTCACATATTTATTTATTTATTTTATTTTCATTAAATTTTCTACGACATAATTATATTTATAATTTAATTATATTTATAATTATATAAGATTGTGGTTGTTATTTGACACAATGTAAACAAATATTTCATTATATTAATTTATATATTTTATTTACATTATACTTTACATTATTTAGTTTAATTTTATTAATCTATTTTAATACATAAATTCATAAACATAATTATGATTTATAATGATATAAAGGTATAATTGTCATTTAGTACATAAATCATTTTCTTTCTTTCCACTTTTCCATTCAAACAAACAAGAGAAAATAAATAGATTTTTATTTTCCTTCCATCTATTTTTCCTTCAACCAAACATACCTGTGGAAAATTAAAATCCACTCATTTTCTTTCCTCTTATTTTCTTTTTTTCCTATTTTCTTTTCTTTGCCAAATGCACTGTTAAAGAGTGTAATAATTAAAATTCGAATTTTAATAAGTCCGTGCATATAAAAATTATTATATATATATATATATATATATATAAATGATAGGCCCAATTATGTAGACCTAACTATGTCGCATAATGGAAAAGAAAGTTGGGGTGGGGGGCGGGGGAGTGGGTTTGTATTTATTACTGAAAGAGACTCTCGGCCGCGTTTATTTATGATTTTAGAAAGTGTAGTTCTATTTTTGGCAAAATGACAATCAGAGATTCTATTTGCTTTCCGATCATTTTTCATTTAAAACTAGTGAATTGAACAAATTTAAAGCGTGCCAAATAAAAATTATATATAATTTAATTAAATTATGAAATTTTAATAGTATGAAAGTAAGTTTTTATTAAATTTTATATGTAAGTTTATATATTTCTTAACTATTTTTATTATTTAGGCTACTTTTTAACGAAATATTGCTCACAGTCTTGTTTATTTGCAAGCAAAGCATTACGATAAGCATAACATTTTTTTATAAAAAGTAAAAACATTTTTTTATCCCCATTTTTTTAATTTTGAGTGTTTATTTAAAAATTCGGTATATGGTACTTTTTAATATTATATTGCTCAATATCTAATTCATGTCCAATTAAAATAATTTATTGTCACTAGGTTTAGAGCCCGAGTGGTGAGGGATCAAAAGTAGTATCAGGGAAATTTTGAGTTCGAACCCTCTTGTTCTCTACCCCTTTTCCTTTAAGTGAGTGTGTGCGTGTGTGTGGAGATATTTTTCGATCGACATCTATAGAGTGTTTCGATATGATTGTATCAAAAGAAATTAAAATAATTTATTACGAGGTTGATATAAAATTCAAACTTACAAGTAAAACTTCTAAGCTAGCCGATGAGGCCTAGCTCAACTGGCAAAGCTGAGGCCCCAAGATTCTAAAGGTCTTGGGTTCGATTCCCATCGATGAATGTGTGGATTTTATTTCTACCTTTATGGTAGTTTATTATCCTACTTTAATAGTAGTTTATTA
Source organism: Petrea volubilis (assembly GCA_026212405.1). Lineage (NCBI taxonomy): Eukaryota > Viridiplantae > Streptophyta > Magnoliopsida > Lamiales > Verbenaceae > Petrea > Petrea volubilis. The sequence goes on from CM047875.1 coordinate 19,329,512, forward strand.
TAATAGTTTATCTATAGTTTGTGAATGATATTGTTTGAAATATGATATAATAGTTTGATTTGTACTCGAAGAGTCATTGATGTAATCCGATGATATGTATTAAAAAAAAAAATGGTAAAACTTCTAAGCCTGCCATTCAAGCATTCAGATCGGTCCAACATCTAGCGTGGAAACGAAGAACCGCAATTATGGACCCTCCAATACATTTAATTTATTCGGTATTATTATTTTCTTTTTGTAACAAATTTACTAAACTAGATCTAAATTAGCATTATTTTTTTATGAGAAAAAAGTAAATATAGATATACATAGAAAAAACAAATTGAAAAGAAGAATGTGCGAGGAGAGGAGAGAAAGATGGGAATAAAAGAGAAAAAATAAGAAAAATAATAGGTAGTATAAGAGAAAAGAAAGAATGTAAGAAGAGAAGAGTAATTAAATATCATTGAGGTTATTTTTAGAATATCATAATTGAACACGCAAAAAAAAAAAAAATAAGTCAAGTGTCCCCCTACTTAATTTATTGCGTCACTTTACTAACTTTTCCTTCAATTCGCAAATTGATGAGCGGCTAAGTATATATTATTAATCAATATTAGTATAAAAAAAATATTTTTATTTCATAAATAGCAATTATTTATGTGATTTTATAAAATTTACCTTTAATTTTATGCGGAATAAATATAAACATGTAAAATTATGGGTAAAATAATAAAATTGATAATTCACATGAAATCAGTTCAATTCGGATACTAAATTTTGATGTGCCAATTTTACTTTTTTAATTAGTAAACACATGCAATAAATAAACAAATAAAAGGTGAATATTGTAATATTACATCCAATTTAAAAAATCCACATTCTCAACCCACAAACCACTTTCTCTAATTACAATTACTTGAATTTTTTTTTCTTTTTGTACTTATTCTTTATCATGTAATTTTATTTCATATAATTATTTTATTTTTAAATTATTATAATTAATAAATCATTTCAAATAATTCTTAAAAAAAGTATTTTATAAAAGAAATTTAATAATATATTTATATTTTCATCCTAAAAAAATTTAAGTAATAAATTGAAATATATATTTTTTATATTTTACACACATATAAAGTGTACGGTGTTGCTTAGTGTTTAAAAAAAAAGAAAAAAAGAAATTAACAAGGGACAAAGTGTTCAAATTCAAGTGATTCGAGGGGACAAAGTGCTGTTAGTTTTGCTGAAAAGTCGATCAAGGAGCAAAATGTTCCTATTAAGATAATTTTAAGGGGAAAAGTGGTTTTTCTTTTCCTGGGGGATTTGGTGCCAAAATCTCAAATTTTTAAGAGGGTGAAGTGCAATTTTCCCTAAGTAATATGCACAGCCACACATATAAAAAAAAATAAAAAAAATTCAAGTTTATTTGAGTTAGCTGTATTTAAACGTGGCATTTATCACAAAAAGTCAGACTTTCAGAAACATGTTGGTACAAGTTGAATGAAATACAATGCACCTAAGCCAATCAGCCAAAGCCAGGTACAGGAGTTCTACCTTTTCACTACTCTTTTGTGGTTTGTGGTATATGGTATCTAAAACGTGATTTCATTCAAAGCATGTCTCACATTTTCAACTCTATCTATACTTGCCCTTTTTATACACCTACAAAATTAAAGTAGCTTCACCAGTTTTATACTTGTGAACGTTAGCTTGGCTATATATTAATTTACTAGCGTAGAACATGTGCTATGCTCGGTATTAATTTAAAAATATAATATCGTTAAAATGTCAAGAACTTACTAATATACTTTAAATTTGGTCACAAAAAATTTATAAAACAAGTAAATATATAACAAATATAAAAAATAATTATATTTTGACCAAATAAAAAAGTTACTATGCATTAATATTATCATTAAAACCTCTTAATATTTTAAATATATTTATTTTCAAATTTTAGGTTAATTCTTGAGTGTAGATTATATATTCCAACTTAATAAATGTAGAATATATATTCCAACTTAATAAAGGTATAATAAAGAAAAATATTTTATGAAGCTTAACTACGAAACTTCTAATATCTCTTAATAGACACACTATTCAAAATAAAGAATGAAAAAATAATATATTTAATCTACTTAGTTTGTATCTTACTATTATTTAAATCAATGTATTTTACTCCCATTATTATTAGTAGAATGACTCATAAAACAAAAAAAGAGAATTGTAGAACAAATAAAGAAAAATAAAAATAGGAGGAAAAAAGCAACATTAAGATGCAAAATAAAAAAATGTATTGTGTCTATATTCAAACTTAGACTTTCCTCAAGAAAAATATTTGAAACATGATGAAAAACAAAAATATGAGAAATCCAATTAACTAATACAATTATTTGATAAAAAAAATCATCAATACCACCAATTAAAAATAATCCATCAAATTTAACAATTTTATAAGTATTGTAAGAATAATAAGCATATTGGTTGTAATTATAACAATCTATAATGTATATGTAAAAAATTTATATCTAATAAACCACAAAGTAAAATAATAAAATCTAAAAGGAAATAATAAAGAACAATTAATAAATTCTTATAAAATAGAACAACCTAATACCCAAGAAAATTTGAAAACAAAAATACGAAAATGCACAAAGAGAAGTTAGGTAATAAAATTTTCATTTAGCGTTAAATTATATGCAAAGAAAAATTAGACATGAAAAGATGAAAAATATATATATTGTAAATGATATTATGTCCACATTTTAATTCTTTTACATCTTTTGGAATTATGATATGACATATCATATTATTTTTAAAGTTTGAGTTACATAAGTTTTAGTTGAAAGTTTTTAATTACTAATTTTTTAGAAGTTTACTACAAATGACATTATGTTTATATTGACTTTTCTAATATTTTTAAAAGTGAAACAACTGTATGGCATTACGTAATATTTTAATAAAAATTTTCTTTATCTACATATGTTATTATATAATTATTTGAAATTATCACTCATTATATTTTTATATTCTTGTTTGCGAGTGTGTGTGTGTGTGTGTGTGTGTGTGTGAGAGAGAGAGAGAGAGAGAGAGTTTATAGATGATTAAAAAATTAAATATACATTGTTGGGGGAGTTGAATAATTAGGAGAGAGAAATTAACAATTAATGCAAATCAATCAAATAATTCATTATGAACAATTAAAATTAATTAAAATTATAAGAATTGAGAATTTAGTCAAAATTGTATAATTTGGTCAAAAGACCTTCTTCAAATATATAATAGTATAGATCTCTACTATTTTGTTGATTTCGAGTGCTACTAGCTATCAAATATTCAAAAAAAAAAATTCAATTATATTACAAAATATTAGGTTATATATCTCATAATTTAAATGTTCTGATCAAAATACAGTTTAGGTCAAATACCATAATTGATCCCTTCTCCTGATCTTCTCAACAAGCATAATCGTTGGACAGCAAAAGTTGTTAAGATTGAAAGTTAATTGTTGGTTTTTCTTCCTCATTCTCTTGTAGGCAAATAGATATCGGATATTTCACGAATCATTTAGTCAAATTACATCTCCATGCTGGATAACTTCTTCATTGACCAAAAAGAAAAACACAAATTTGATTGATGGAACAAGTATACAATTTTTTGTTTTTTGATGATTTAAGTATACAATTTATCATAACCGAGTATTGTATGTTTTTCTTAATTGTGAAATACATTTGAATAATTGTTTCTTTTTTATTTTAAGAAAAAATGGAACCCCCATCCCTATAGTATGTAAACAGTCAATATCAAAAAAAAAGTCAAGAGCCCTCCTACTAAATTTATACTAGTAGTTGGAACACATTTGATGCGGTGTAATGAAAAAATTATTATAAAACATTTTAACATATAGGATTTAATGATTTAAAAGTTAGAAATGAACCAAATTAATACAAGACAACTTATCGGATTAAAGTTTTAAAATGAATATTTCAATTAGGCAATTTTACAACACTACAAGAAAATGCTCAATTTTTGGCGGAATATTCCACCGAAATTTTTCGGCGGAATTTCGAGGAAAAAAAAAATAAAAAATAATAATTTTTAAATTTTTCTGCGGAAATTCAGCCGAAAAATTTTAAAAATTAAAAATAAATAAAAATAATAATTTTTTAAATTTTTCGGCGAATTTTCTGCAAAAATTCCGCTAAGTATTTCTAAGTAAGCCTAAAATTGTCCAAAAATGATGCATGAAAGAAAAAGAAATTTTTAATCATCTTAAAACAAAAGCCACATGTGACTAATTAAAACCAATTGTGTAATTCTGACTAAAGTCAGCACTTCTTGATGGTTTAATATCATTCTTCACAAAAAAATTAAAACCAATTGTAAAAAAATTCAAAATTTTGTGCCACTTTCTTGCCCAATATATTCTAAGTTTATTCATTGGCGATTCTCAGTAATTTTTCTTTTTTTTTTAATAGAATGCAAACTATTATAATAACAATTACATTAATAATTTATTTCAATCAGTTAATTGTTTCAACAGTCTTAATGAAGAACAAATTATTACAATCAACCATCATCTATATTATCTTTATCTATACTATTATAAAAAAAAAAGAAGCTATTTTTACCTTACAAATGACGGTTATTTATGTAATTTTACAAATTTTGCCCTTCGATTTTATGTGAAATAAATAGAGATATGTAAAATTGTGGCTAAAATTGAAAATTCACATGAAATCGATTCAATTCGGATACCAAATTTTGATATGTCAATTTTACTCTTTTAATTAGTAAACACATGCAATAAATAAGTAAATAAAAAAGTTAATATTGTAATATTATATTCAAGTTAAAAAATCCATGTTCTCAACCAACAAACCACTTTCTCTAATTACAATTATTTAATTTTTTTTCTGTTTATTCTTTATTATGTAATTTTATTTCATATTATTATTTTATTTTTAAATTATTATAATTTCATATATTTATTTCAAATAATTCTTAAAAAAATATTCTTATTAAAGAAATTTAATAATATATTTATATTGTCATCCTAAAAAAAATTAACTACTAAATTGAAATATATATTTTTATATTTTACACACACATAGAGTGTACGGTATTACTAGTGAAATAATAAAAAGAATACAAATTACTATACAACAAAGAAAAACTAGTATCAAATTGAATAATACCCATATTTACGGGAAATCGAACCTATAATTTTAAAATTATGTAATCTTCACCTTACCACAAAAGTGACGGCTCATTGCCATCGTCAGAAATCTTCACCAACACATTTTCAGTTTATTTCCTCACCAACAACAAAATTTACCCATGAAAATACCAATATTTTGCGAATATACAATATGTTGGAATGAATGATACGTGTTTATTTAAATTTAATCTTTTTTATTCGCCGTACTAAAATAATTACATAATTATTAAACACATGACACTCATTCAAGTACCCGAACACACGATCATCCAATAGAAAGTAGGACCACTATTTGTTTGAACTTTTGTAGCTGCAAATAATATTGTTTTGCAAATGATTTTTTCTAAATTTCCATATAAAGGATTGCATTTGTTTCCTTCCAAATAAAGGCTATTATCCGAATCACATTCAACAATAAATCAAGGCAAATCTTTTCGAATACGATGTGAAATTGCCTCATTTTAAGTACATTTGCCCATCTCTGTTTATTTGTTTATGGCAACTGATACTTCTTTTGATGATTAAAGAGCTAATTTGCCAATAGCATATACAAAATTGGTTCATTTACCTAATCTTCTCTTTTCACTATTTTCATATAGCTCCCATAATGCTTTCACTGATTATCGCTGGTACAGTTTCCCAATTGGCAATATTTGATTCTTATTATCAATTAAATATATTTTTTTTGAAATATATTGATATTCAATATGAAGAATTCTATGAAGTATGAAAATATCATTGATAAATAAAAGTGATACTGCGTTTGTCAATGTATTATTGATACTAAATTTCAGTATCTACATACGACGAGCTTCAAAACGAACCAAACATAGAGAGCCCATTTGAATGGGTTTTTTTTTTGGAGAAAAAAACAACATTTTAGAGCAAAAAAAATTGTTTTTGGATAGATATTTTAAAGGGGAAAAAAAAAGAAGCAAAAAAAAAGAAGTGGGCTTTTTTTAGAAACTACTCCAAGTAGCTTCAAATAGAAACACATTTTAAAACACTTTTAAGTATTGTATCCAAACACAAAATTGTGTGACTTAAAAAAAAAAAAAAAAAACTCTATTATAAAAAATACTATTCGAGAAGCACTTTTTTCTAAACATATCCAAACGGGCTCATAGTTCATTTCCTCACCAATCAATTAGTATTGTACAATAGATTTCAATGCATGCAAGGACATAGGGGTGTGCATTTGGTTAAAACCACCGATTCGATTTTTTCGGTTCCATTAATCGAAGCAATCGGTTTTTCAAAGTTCAAAACCGAAAATCGAACCGAAGCTCTTTGGTTCAGTTTCAGTTTTAACCGTTCGGTTTTCTGTTTTTTTTAGTTTTAACCAAAAAAAACCGAAAAAAACCAATCCAAGTTTTAAAAAAATGAAAAAAAAACCAAGAAAACCGAAAAACCAAAAAACCACAAAACCGAAAAAATCGAGAACCGAAACCCATGAAATGAAAATAGAGGGAGAGAGAGAGAGAGAGAGAGAGAGTGACTTACTATTTGAGACAAAAACTTGACTAAAACAATAATTATTAAATAATAATTTTTTATATTATTAATTAAAGAACATTGGTTTTCTCGGTTAACCGAAAATCGAAAAAATGAAAATATTTGGTTTTTCGGTTTTTTTGATTAAACCGTGGTTAAAAACCGAAAAAAACTGAAAAATCGGAATTTTAAAAAAATTAAAACCGAACCAAACTGAACTTACTTCGGTTAGGTTTTATTGTCTCGGTTTTCGGTCAGTTCGGTTCGGTTCTGGTTTTTCTGCACACCCCTACAAGGACATCTGAAAATGAACCAAAAATAGCTTCTTTTTTCTCTGTTTTCTTTGAGAGAGAGAGAAATATCTTTAGTTTCCTCATCAAACAATTGTTGCTCAATAAATTTTAATGTCAATAAATGCCCCTCGAAACAATTGTTGCACAATAAAGTTTCACATCTATAAATGCCCTCGAAATTTGTTTATGCCCATATCAACCACATAGGGAAAAGTGAACGAATCTCGAAATCATTTCATGAAAAATAGGTCTAAGCAATTTATTGAAATTACTTGGAACATATAGATTGTAAAACTTATATGAGACAGTTATTCAACTATATTTGATATTAGTTTGCAGTAATTTTAAGGAGCCTTCATTTGCATAAGATAATTGATACGCAAATTCAGTTTGATATCATGTTTCACGCTAGCTAGTATATCAAATTGAAACTAGTATTGAAGTAATTTAATATTTTGCTAAAACGACCCCCCTTTTTTTTTTTCTTTTAAAAGTGATGAAAGCCTAAAACGAAGATTTTTATACTTTAATTTTTACTCTTTTAGTTGTCTTATTGTAATTCATTGACTTAATCTTAAACTTCTTTTTTCCCATTTAATTTTTCAAGCTTGATGTACCATCTTTTTTTGATTCTTTTTTTTTTTTTTGATACAATCATTTCGGAACACCCTATAGATGTCAATCGAAAAACACTCACACACACACGTACACATTCACTCAAAGGAAAAGGGATAGAGGATGAGAAGGTTCGAACTCAAGATCTTCCTGATACCACTTTCGAACCCCCACCACTCGGTTCGGAGCTCAGTGGCATCTTTTTTTTATTCTTAATTGTTTGGATGAATATTCTATCATGCTTTTAATGTTTGTGTTTTTTAAAAAAAAAAACAATTAAGATGGCGAGATATAATTACATTAGAATTGAGATATTCGTAATTAATGTATTATTTGTGTATTAAAAAATGGTGATAATTGAACAATGAAGTGATCATACCAGTTGGAGTTATTAAAGAAAAGGGAAGAAAGAAAAAACTGAAACTTTCACTAAAAAAGTAATGAAAATTAAATGGATGTTGATTGATAACAAACGCATCCATGATCGAATAAAAAGTTGTTCGTGGGTTACATCAATTAAGCCCTAAAATTGTGAGGTATTTGATTTCGATCTTATGAATACGTATATCTTTATCTACTTATATATAAGTAGTTTTTAATATGTATATCTTTACTTACACAAGTAGTTTCTAGTTGATTATAAGCTAATTTGGTTGTAGATTGACAACGGTGGTTATTTACATACAATTAGCGTATCAGTCACACTCGATCCGTGTGCAAAATGAAAGCTAAATATAATCTAATCAAATGGTTGAATTTTCATAATATAAAATCAATTTTTTGTTAAATTCTATACAAATATTTATTTCTTAACAATTGGATTATTTATACCACCCTTTTAGTCATTAATAATATACTTACTAGATTTATGATAAGTTAAAAAATAAAATAATTTTCTAATTATAAACATAAATATAAATGTAAAATAGAATGAAATTTTGAAGAGACTAGGAGGGGGGGGGGGAGATGAGAATAAAAAAATGAAAACAATTACGTTGTTGGAGAGATAGAAAGAATAGAGGAGAGAACAAAATAGTTGAAAAGTATTTTAAGAATTAAACAATTAAACACACCAAATTGAAAATGTCAAAGGCTCTTTCACTTAATTAATAGTATAGAATATCAAATAAAAAAAACTCTTAATATTTGATATAAAAAAATAAAAAAAAACAGACCCTCAAACTATTGAAATTACAAATTTACTCTTGACATTTGCTTCAGTCTTACGATTGTTAATCATTGTTTATAAAAGAATGAAAGGGTAAAATGGTATGTTCATTTTTGCATAATTTCCAATTTTTTTTTAATGTTGTTCAACTTAATACGATGATAACACTATCACTTCTCATAGTTAGTTGTAACAAATCTGAGATCGTAATAGTAATTTCAATAGTTAAGGGGTTTTTTTTTATAAGGAAACAAATCTTAGGGGACTTTGGTAATTATTCCTTGGTATATTTTATAGAAGTTCTTAGTCTATTATATATAGATTGCTCCTACGTATTAGTTGTTATACTTTGATTAAAAAAAGTTCATCCTAACGGGCTCTCCTCATTTACGTAAGTATTATAATGCGATTGGATAAATATTTCGGCCCAAACCCATTAAAATGTAACTCCTCCCCTCCCAAAGGCCCAGTTATGAATTTCGCAATTGCATTTTGAACATGAATATAATGTCTGTAGACTTCAAATTCTAAATGTATGACCATTTTCTATTTCTTTTCTTTTTTTTCTTTTCCATTTCTTATATCAGAAGACCATTTTCTAATTCAATAATATATAATTTCCATAGCCTAATTTTCGTCTTTAGCAATTATGTAGTGATTAATATAAATTTGACGATTACAAAAATGTGCCAAAACGCCAAGTTTGTTAGAAAATTCTAAACCGAACCTGGTTTGACCGAACCTAACAAATCATATGGCAAATGTATTGTACTTTTCAAGGGATTGGTCACTCTTTCTAAATTATAGATCATTCATAAAGCAAATGTGTAAAACACTCGTCATATGATTAGCACTGGTTCGACCGAGCTGAATCTGAGCTAGAATTTCCCAAGTTGGATAAGTAAACAACACATTGCCACAAAGAAGTAATAATTAAACTGCAGCTTGAGAAATCCAACACCTCTATCACCACAAATATTATTATCACAAGTACATACCAAACAACATATAGTGTTTTTAAACCACATATGTGTTTTTCTAGAGCAATTAAACGCGGTTCTCGTATGTAATATACTTCTTAGTACACGAACAGATTAAACATGTCCTTCTTTGACGATATTAATAATTGAGCTTATATTCGGGCTGAGAGCGTGAGGGGACGGAAGCCATGGTCGAGGCTGGCTTTCCAGATCTTTTCAATGTTGAACATCATGTTGCCGCACTCGTGCGAGTTCCATTCCTCGGCCGCGTGCAGTATCCCGGCTATTCGCCACGCACTCATCACTCTCCGCGGCAGCCAGTTCTGTCAACAACAAAAGCAATAAAAAGATTAAAACTTTTTATCTAGAAAGACGAACAACGAAGGAGAAAGCTTTGATGTCTAATAATTACCTCACAAGAGTCGACGTTCTCGAGATGCTTCGGTGCCAACATTGCCGGTGTCGTGTTGTAGGTGCAGTCCTTGCGCCTCTTCTTTGGAGGGAATTGAGAGAAGGGAATGAATATTGTTCCCTTTGATGCCTTCCGTTGTTCATCTTCACTTAGTCCATCTCCCACTAACCATGTCTGTGGCACTTAATTTGTATCACTAACTAAAAAAGGAACACAAAGATGGTTAAAAGGTTGATAATGCTAGCTAACCTTTGGGAGATTGTGTTTAGAGAGGATCAAATTATTCGCGGCCTCGCTGCTAATCGTGGCTTTGAGCTTCTTGTACTCTTCCTCGTGCATGGTGAATACCTACATACACACACAAAGAAAATGATAGATCATAAGGTCAATATTTCACTTTATCAATAACACCGTCATATTTTCATCTAATAATTCACAATTCAGTCGGGTACATAACCACTTAGCTAGATGAACTGAACCAAAATAGACATGCTAAGTTTGTAAAATGTTCTAAATATTGTATCCCACGATTTCTTCAAAGGGGTACTCACTAGTTAGTTGATAATTATGTTGTATACTTGTGGCCATAATGGCTATGTTAACAGTATTGCCAGACGTACCTGAATTCCCCCTTGGCATAAGGCGAGGGCAATGGAATAAGCAACCTTTGATAGGTTTCCTCGTAGGACCACCTGAGTTGTGCCTTTTGGAATGCTATTCAGCACAATTGCAACAGCCAAACTACTCCCGTCGACCAGCTTCACCTTGAGTTGAGGGTGCCTTCTCAAGAATAGCTCACCATTTCTATTCAGCCCCTCGTCCTGATACATGAACCACGCGTAAAAATTGTACTAAAAACAAAAGGGGCATGTACATTGTAGCATTTTGCATCCTCTATTTCAATTTATGTTTCATCCACATATTTCATTACATAAATACACGCCAAATATATGTGATTCTGACTTGCCTGATTCAGTAGCCCCAGGCTCATGACCTTAACGCCCTTTTCCTCCGCGTCTAGTATGGCATCCTCGATCATGCTATTGATCGACTCCCTCTGCCACTGCATGTAGTACTGCAACAAAAAACGAACAAAATCATAATACAATGTCACATTTTTTCTTAGTTCTTACATATGCCCGTGCTTAGGACATCCTCGTAAACATTCTAAGTATATATCATTACTTGAATGGAGTATTTCGGGACAGCCCACGTTTGAAGCTTGAGGTTCTTGAAGATGTTCCTCTCGACGATGAAGGTGTGGCCGTATATCCAAGTGACCATCATGGACCACACCGTGACGGGCCACATGAGCCACAAGTACCACTTGGACTTGTGAGGCTCAGAGGCCAAGTATGCGAATCCTAGTCGGAGATGGTATATGGATTCCGGGGTTGTTAGATGGGTCAAATGCACGACGTTGGGTGATTCCTCCTCCCGGAGGAGCGAATTCTCGTACAGCGAGTCGGATGACTTGTCCATGGTGCCGTAGAGCCAGTCGTAGAACGGCATGAAGAGGGAGTAATTTGTTCGGAATTGGGTGTGGTGCAGGGAATGGTACCTGTTAGAGAAACAGCACGCCTGGTAACCATCTCCCACATCGAATAAATATAAAAATTTGATATAATTACAATGAATTTAGCGATTATTACTGGCGACTCCAAAATTATCAATCACTAATGTTTAAACTTAATGTATTTAAAATTTTAATATGGGGTCAAAATATCATATAATATTATATTATTTAATATAATATATATATGTATGTAATAGTAAGAAAAAACAAACATGACCCCACTGCATGGCTATGAAGTCATTACCTTATAAGTCAGATTTTTTAGTACTCAAAATATTTCACAATTTCAAGGTTTTTATTGTATATTTATTATATACATAAATAAAAGATAAAACATCAATTAAACAGATATCGGTCGCTATAATAGCTTGGGGCCACCTCTAGACCCACATGTCATTCACCTATTCTATATTGATCGTTTTCTTGAAATTGATTTTCGACATATTTTGAATGATTATTACTATAATATTAATTTCAACCTGAAAAAAGAAAAGACACCCTCGACGGGGTCCCAAATGGATCGTTATCAACACTTGACAACTTGCCTGACACATCAATAAAGTTCGAATTTTGAGTTCGTTGGAATCAAGATTTTCTAGAATATTGTCAATTAAGTACAAGATTATAATTAAAATATCGATAAGAAAGGAAAGGTTTCTAATTTGATTTGGAGTTTTGGCAAGTACACTAAATTGACGAGAAATCATGCTTTTTTTCCAGCTAAACTACGACAGATGGGGGGCCATCTCATTAATTAATTGCCTACTTTTTTATATATATAATTAATGAATTGGCTTTTTGTCACAACAAAAGATGTCTGAATTAGTTGTTGGGGTTGGTCAACTTTGGCAGAAAATGGTGACTTATTAGTGGGGGTCTATATATGCGCATCACCAATTCACCGTACAAGACATTTCCTGGCTCACTAGGGTTTTTCTTTTATAGATCGAAAATTTATGTTGTGTTGTTCAAATTCAATCATATGTTATATATTTAATTTAATACATAATACATAATTAAATTTAGATTGTATGGTGGATATGTGAGATCCATACATCCGATCCATATAAAAAAATTTCGCTCACTGGCCAGCTCTTAAATTCAAAAGTACTAGCATCCTCATTTAGAATTTCATTTTTTTTTTGAAAAAAAAAAAAAGGAAATACCTTCTAACTTTCTACAAACACTTAGGACTAAAGTATCCCTCAATGATACTCTGCATTGTGTTTATTTCAATAAATTATAAAATACGACAAATCAATCTAAAAAATATAAATATTAGAGGCTAATTTACACAGGCTTATGAACATTATGAAGGAACGATTTGTTACTTCAAAAACACACACACACACACATAATAGCTTGTTTTAAACTTTAAGAAGGGGCGACTGCTCCCGCCAGTCCCCCTTCGTAAGTATAAATTTAAAAGTTCCAAGGTGTAACTAACTTTATTTTCCATTTTGAACACAGATATATGCATACTGCGCGCATAAATAAAGATAATTGTGATAGATAGGATACTTACGAGGGGGTGTAAATGATGTACTTGAGAGGTGGAAACGCGGAGAAGGCCCATTTGGGAATGTGCTCAAAATTGCAGTGACCCATATTGTTCATGAAGTCAATGTACGTGATATAACCAGCGAACGAGAGCAATGAAGCAGTCCCTGTCACCACAGTTGTCAGCAGCGGTATCGCGAACAGCGCGAAGTACGCAATGTGCTCTCCGAATGGATGTATCACAGCTGCATGCAAATAATAATCCAGAATTAAATTCGATTTAAATCATCCCACATATTGGAGACCATAACAAGAAAATAAAGATAATTACAAAAAAAATTGAAGAAAAGAATTAATGGTGGTGGGTTCATGTAATTACGCAAAACAAGTAGCGGTTCCAACAGTACATTCTGCTAATTAAAATTTCACCTAATTTTATCGCCATAAGTCATGTGCACCCCATGCCTGATATAGGTGCGCTGCTAGAGGCAGTTTTGTGTGTGCGTGTGTGTGTGGTTTTTTTTTTGGTGTGCATTTATTTCCGAAAGGTCAGCTGCAACATTAGCACGATACGTCCAGTGTGTGTGTGTGTGTGTGTGTACTAAGTGAACTTTATGTGGGGTTGAACTAACACATTTTTTTGTTTTTTAGTTTGGTACAAGGGTTGAATTAATATGACTGAAGGGAAAGCTTGCAAGTGGAAATTTTCATCGAGTCCTACTTGATTGAACTCAATAAACCGTCATCATGTGACTAATATTGGTTCGTTCCAGTCGGTTTGCGCTTGAAATTCCCAAAATCATATATGATTTTTATGTGTAGTAAATAGTATTGTATAACACACAACATTTACTATTTACCATAATGACATGAAATTATATGTTTAACTTGCTTAGTTCTAGATCTATTATAATTTTTTTTTTAAGGAATGATCTAATATGATTTTGAATCACATGAATCCTTCGCATAGTGGTTTGGTTTTTTACCATTAAAAGATGATGGACGAAGAAGCTAGTAGAGGTAGTCGCCAGCAACAAGTTTTTCTTTATTGACATGTATTAAAATTTAAATATTTTGTCCTCCGCAAATAAAAAGAATTGTATTTACTACTTAGCAAAAGTTCAATCAGCCTATTAATTTCTAATCTAAAAATTATTAATATAAAAAAAAAAAAAAGTTCTCCTCCGATTTTCTACTAAAAAGGTAATATTAAGAGAAACAAATAAAAACATTCTCAAAATTCGAGAACAACAAATAGTTTGAAAAAAGTATAATAACGTGATGATTAAGGCAAGATTCTTTTTCTTACATGTGATTGGTTCCGTTACGATGGATGAGTGGTGGTGGGAGTGGTAGCGGGAGTACAGAAAGTGGTGGTGCAACGCCCTATGCAACCAATAGTAGAGGAACTCCACCGGGCCCGTGTGGAGCAATATTGTCCAAACAACCCCATCCGTCCTCCACCACGGCAGATGATGAGCCTTCTCGAGATATGTGTACCCAATGTAAAACAAAAGGCCGTTGAATATAATTTGATCGTCCCTGGACAAAAATCATTATAAATCACACAATATCATTATATTTAATCGATGTGTAATATTCAACATGTGTGTGTGTGTGGGGTAGTGGAGAGGGGGCGTATAGATTATTAGTACCAGTTTCTCTCTCTATCGACTTGCTCGAACTCAATATTCTTGTCAACTATCCGGTTGGTCCCTTTGGCCGTCCGATATCGGGAGAGCGATATCCATATTTGGTTATGCAGCATTCTTGATAGCAAAAAAGGGAATATTATTACGGATGTGAGATCCCTCTCGCTTGGGTCCTTCGTAATGTATGAGTATGTCGAATGTACTACCCATGGAGCCAGCACCACATACTATACAACAACAAAATTTCATTAGAAACATATAAGTTAAACCCCAATTAACGATGTTTGAAAATCAATCTAACTAAGAAACAAAAAAGTTTGATCGCAAAATTTTATGTTATATAATCGGTTATTTTTCCTAAACCATACACTAATCACTAATCATAAATCTCGAAATATTGTCGCCACATGATTAGCTAGCTACAATACAACTAAATCCAACTCGGGTTAGAATTTCATGTCACATGTATCAAAAGCACGTCGAAACAAATATCAACATGGGGTCATCCTAAATCAAAGCCACTGGAAATTTCAACAATCCTTTTGGATATGGATAATGCAAGTAAGTGGCTATCAGAGAAGCACAACGTTCATAGTATTATTACAAGAAAAATATGCAAACAAATCAAGAAACCAAGGGAACTGAAAAAGGGAAAACCTTGTAGTTGCCGAGCCATGTCCATGGCCATTCAGTGAGAATCCCTGGTTTAGAAGCCATTTTTTTCTTCTTTTTCTTCTCCTCTCACTGCACTCTCCTAGTTGTTTTTGCCTAGCTTTTGCTTAGAGTGACCACACATGAGGGGCAATATATATATATATATATATATATATATAGTAATATTATTGTCATAAAAGCATCTCACTTATGGCGTCCAATACCTACCCAACACGTGGCTACGAACAATAGCTTGTTTTATGTTTCTGCCAAATTGCCCAGTATGCTCCTACGGTACTACGTATATATGCAAGAAATACTGTGCAATACATAAATCTCATTTCTTAAAATTATCAAAAAAAAAAAAAAGAAAAAAGACGGGAAAAAAATATCATGCTTTCTCATGTGAAGAGATGTTCGTATGCGACCGCCTCTCTCTCTCTCTCTCTCTCTCTCTCTACTTTTCCTGTCCTACAAAATGGGATGGGGGGGGGGGGGTGTTTAATTTGGTGCATTTATTAGTCGCAACTGCCCAATCCAGCGGGGGTACATTGAACCAAAATTCATACAATCCTCAAATTTGCACTTGCCCCTTCAAATTTCTTGTTACATTTTTTTTTTCTAGGCTTAATTAAACTGCCTATATGTTCTACATTTTATATTTCAGTATTTGAATTTACAGCACGTGTGTCGTGTTCATCTTATATTTTCTTTTGTACGCGTATTTTATTTCTATCAAAGTGGAGTAAGCAAAAAATGAAACGAAAAAAATTGAACTTAAAATTTGCACCTCGGCCCATATCTTTCGGGCTTCTTCCAATTCAAGTTAATCGTGGCAACCAATATTGACTAAGGTTACCAATTTGAAAAAAAAAATAATAATAATTTACAATGACCACCCTGAGATTAAGCTAATTTATAAGAAATCCCTTATAATTTTAAAAAATTATCAAAAATTTCTTGAAGTTATACCAATATTACAACTAGTACATACTTAGGTTAACTAATCAACAATATTAATTATTTTTTTCTCCTCTGTAATATTGTTATTGTAAAAGTTTTATGTAATAGATTTGAAAAAAATGTAATTATTTATTCAAATAAATATTCCGAATTTAATGTTATGAATTTATTCTAAATATACGTAATATGTGCTAAATTTATATATGAGAAAAATATAATTATATGGGTCGTATATATCCATAATGTGAAATGAGAAATATAAACATTGATTGAAATAAAAAATTGAAATTAAATAATACACTTGAAAACTTTATTTAGTTTGAGGACTCTAACTTATTTCTCTTAAAATTAATTTACTCCGTATTATTGATAATATGTCATACTTGATGTGTTGGTAGATACTTTTAATGCATTAAATTCAGAATATTTATTTGAATAAATAATCAAATTTTTTTCAAATCTATTACATGAAAAATTTATGATAACAATAGTATAGTGGGGAAAAAAAGAATTAATATTGTTGATAAGTCAACCTAAATAGGTGCTAGTTGTAATATTGGTATAACCTCGGGGATTTTTGGTAATTTTTGAAACCACATGGGGTTTCTCGTAAATTAGCCTAATATCAGGGGTGATCAATGTACGTAAATCACCCAAAAAAGGGGAAGGGGTATTTTTAGAAATTGAAATAAGCTTGTAATATAGGTATAACCTCAAGGTTTTTTGGTTTTTTTTTTTAAAAATAGGGAGTTTTTCTTAAATTAATCTAACTTTGGGAGTGGTCGGTGTAATTCGCCCAAAAAAAAATGTTGGCTTCACTTTCCCCTATTGACTATCATTAGGATTGTACCCCAATAGTGGATGTTCGAATCTAACACCGTTGAAATCCTAATTTCAAACTCTCTTATCTTCTTTTTTTTTTTTCTTCTTTTGGGTGAGTGTGTGTTTGCATGTATGATGTCCGATTAACATCTATAGGATATTTTGATTTAATTGTATCAAAAAAAGTTTCCCCTATTATCTAGAGACATTCATAACAGTATATAATATTCAATAAGAGTATCGAATAATTTGATGGAAAACATATAATTAACTGAGATAATAATGAATTTAAATAAATACAAGTCGATCATTCAATCATCCAACATTCACCATACTTTTTTTAATTTTAACTTTTTAACATGCACTCTCTCTCTCTCTCTCTCTACACCCATACTCTTCTTGTGTAGAACACAAATGGTCCAATTAATTAGTTGATCTCGCCTAACCAACCTTCCCTAGCTACCCCTAAGGTATTAAATTTTATTTGTGTGAGTTTGATTTCATAAAGCCTCTTAACTGCATCTACAGTAACTGGCTACTTGTATAGCAGACATAAATGTGGTCCTAATTGGTATTTATTTGTGACTGCTAATGTTTCTACTCTCAACTGTCTTCAGTCCGATCAAATCTTCAAACCAGATTCATCGTCGAAACCTTAATTGACAACAATTCGTGCATGTATACATGGCCAATTTTCACGTTTCAATTGGTAATATTAAAGACCTTAAAATTATTTCTTTTGTACGTATAACTGATGGTTATTCAAATCTCAGAAAACAACTAGTAATGTGGTCCTTTTCAGGTTTGTACTTTGTTCATTTGCCTTTTTATGTTAGTTTTTCTTACTAGTGCATATTATTCGATTAGACAATTATCATTGAGGTCAATATTATAAAGTTGGTTTTGATCTATCTTCACAATTTTTTTTCATGTGATCTTGTTTGTAGTAAAGGAACATAGCCAAGAGCTTAGATATGGCCTATGGTACTACACCAAAATATAAAATCTGTAATGAATTTTTTTTGCTACGATATTGTTTTTGTTGCAATTAGTTAAGCTTTGGCAACAAAAAAACAACATTTGCTGTTTATAAATAATTTCTTTAGAACAAAAATTTGTATTTTGCAAAAAATATAATTTCTCTCGGCTGTTAGTTTTGAAATTTATTTAGCAACGATATTTACAAATCACAACAAAATATTTTATTGCAAAAGAATGATTGTTTTAGGGACAACATAAGGACGTAGCTAATGCTAGTGTTTTTGCAACAAAATATAATTGAAGGCTGTACATATATTTAGAAAACAAAACTCATTGTTGATAATAATTTCAAGTAATAGGCGACGAAATGTTATTGTGCTAATATATTAAAACTTTTACATTGAAAAAATTCGTGGCAGTTGTACCTTATTAGGCAATGAAATATGGTGTTGTAAATATATTGATAAATTAGGAACAATATTATCGTTGGGAAAATAATTGTGTGCTTTTGGGAACAAAGTATTTCGTGCTAAAATATTTAGTACATTTGTGCATAAAATATTTTGTTGCAAATAATAAAATGCTTTTAGACACATAACATTTTGTTGTAAATTGTTACAAATATTTAGGAAAGAATACTTAAAATCTCAAAATTATTTTCTTTATTTAAAAGCCAATGAAATTAATTTTCAATTAATACATTAATATCATAAATGATTTAAATTAATTTAACAATGTGAAAAATATCTATCAATTCCTCATTTTTATTTTTAATAGAGGATAGGTCATTTTTGTATCTTTTAACTTCAAAACATAATGTTGGACTTTTAATAAATTGATAATTTAACCTAAATGTAATTATTTGCTAAATTGAGCTGTTAAATTTTACAAACTAAGGCAAGTTATAAATTAATAAAAATAAAAGAGATGAATTGATAATTTTACCTAAATTTATTAAGTATAAAAACATAGCAATACATAAAAAAATTATCTACATGATCTAGTGGTAAGCAAACTTTCATGCATCACAACACACCTAGGTTCAATTCTAGGATGGTGCATACTGCTACATATGTACCTTTTGTTCCCTTGCCGTGGCTAGGATGGTGCATACTGCTACATATGTACCTTCTGTTCCCTTGCCGTGGCTTAACCTCCAGTTTGATTTGTAACAATTGTAAATGGTGCAATTGAGGGTTCGAATCACGTGGGGCGGAAGGGGGCAAGGGCTTTAGCAAGGGTTCGAGTCGCCGGTTGGGTTTTTAAAATATGATTTTTGGAACAAAAAATATGTAGAGCGAAAATATATTTTTAGGCACAAATAGTTTCACCGAGGACGAGGTCTTTGTGAACAAATATTTTTGTTGTCGAAAAATATTTTAAGGCACGAAATATTTTATTGTTAAAGATTATACCTTTTGCAACGAAATGTGTCATTACAAATTTCACAAAATGCTATTTTCAGAATATAACGATTAGCAGCGAAATGTTATCTTCATCTACGAAAAATATATAGTTTTTAGGACAATATTATTTGTTGCCAATTGTACAAAAGTTGGCAACGAAATCAATAACATTGCCTATACATAATGTATAGGCAACGGATTCTACTTTTTGTTGTAATGAACTTTTAGCAACGAGCATTTGCCTGCGAAGTTGGAAACAAAAATGTTTTCGTTGTTAATAGATTTTGCATCGAAAATTTGTACTTTTCGCAACAAAAACTTTTGTTATTAAAACTAAAATTTGTTGTAGTGTGGGGTGTCCAAAAAAATAAATTCTTATTACATGAAAGATTGTTTTTTCAATTATAATACATATATGTATACATACAGACACAAATGAAATGATTATTTACATATTTGATATCGGGGGCGGCCACCTCCGCCAACCTTTTTCTTCCTGTGTGCCATCTCGATGCTTATATAGATATAGTCTTCATCACTTCCAAAATTTAAACCTTAATCTAGGGAGGCAAAGGGCCAAGCAAATACATCGACATTCATTTAATATGGTATCAAAAGTAAGATTATTGTAATTTTCTCGCATTAAATACATTTTACACGCCTGAATTATACCTTATATTGTATTTACCTTCCTGAACTACAAAATATAATGAATCGGCTTCGTATAATAGTAAAATATGTAACAAATCAGCTCTGCTATCTATAGGTTATGGGTGAACTTGTTACCTGTGTTCTAGCAATTAATTGAAACCCCGTATGTCCAACTGTTACTTCAATTCTTTCTTCTTTACAACAACAACAACTCAATCAAATAAAATAAAAAACCTATATAGTTTATATTTAATCATTATTGCCTCGACTTTGTGTTATTTATTATTTCTTTAAAGGATGAGAACAACTGGTGAACATAAAACAAAATATGAATTTCCTGGTTGGTACCACTTATCCTATATAGATCAAGACCAGCACAGTTCATATCAAGTGACACCATTTAATTTTTTCCTTTTTGGCAATGCCTTGCCATATATGGCATTCATTATGGGGTTGTTATTATTATTATTTTTCATATGGACCACTCAACTATATGTTTATGGTTACTTTAACCCCAATTTTTGAGTTATGGAAATTTATATTTTGCCCCAATGTTCAAATTGTCAAAAATATCTTTACACTTTTCCTCCAACTAAAACACACACTTCCCTTTTTTTTTTTCCACACACTTCCCTTTTTTTTTTCTTTCTTTCAAAATTTCCCTCTATTCGGAAAATTTGGAAAAGAAATTAATTAATTTATTGAATTTAAAAAACAGGATGATTTTTTTTTTTTTCCATTTAAGAATCCTTTTATGAACTTTTAGATAGAAAAATATATATTAACGAATTTCAAATAAACCAATCGAGACGATTGTTTACTGACAATGCAAGTAACTTGTTTCTTATTTTCGATAATTAATAGGGCGAATTACACTGACTACCCCTGAGGTTTGGCTAATTTACGAAAAACCCCTTACTTTTTCAAAAATTACCAAAAACCCCCTAAAATTTCAAAAATATTATAAATTTATTCAAATTTTCGAAAATACCCCTTCCCTTTTTTTGGGTGATTTACACTGACCACCCTGAGATTTGGTTAATTTACGAGAAACCCCCTATGGTTTCAAAAATTACCAAAACCCCCCCAAAGTTATACCAACGTTTCAACCAACACCTATTTAGGTTGACTTATTAACAATATTAAATCTTTTTTTTTCCTCTCTGTAATATTATTATCATAAAATTTTCATGTAATAGATTTGAAAAAAAATGTGATTATTTATTCAAATAAATATTCTGAATTTAATGCATTAAAGGTATCTACCAACACATCAAGTATGTTATATTATCGCTAATACGGAGTAAATTTTAAGAGAAATGAGTTAGAGTCCTCAAGCTAAATAAAATTTTCAAGTGCATTATTTAATTTTAATTTTTTATTTCAATCAATGTTTATATTTCTCATTTCACATAATCATAATTTTTTTTTCCAAATCTATTAAATTAAAATTTTATGATAACAATATTACAGAGGGGAAAAAAAGAATTAATATTGTTGATAAGTCAACCTAAGTAGGTGCTAGTTGTAATATTAGTATAACCTCAGGGGTTTTTGGTAATTTTTGAAACCATAGGGGGTTTCTCATAAATTAGCCTAATCTCAGGGTGGTCAATGTAAATCACCCAAAAAAGGGGAAGGGGTATTTTCAAAAATTCGAATAAGTTTGTAATATTTTTGAAACCTTAGGGGGTTTTTGGTAATTTTTGAAATTGTAAGGAGTTTTTCGTAAATTAGCCAAACCTCAGGGTGGTCAGTGTAATTTTTCCTAATTAATATCATAAAATCATGCATGACAGAGATATATGTTAATCGAATGTTGGAAAGTTAAGAAAGTTACTAGATATGTCTTTGCATAATCGTTCTTAAATTTGAGGGCTATTCCCTCTTTTATCTTCCGCGACGATTTCGGTCACAAAAAAAAATGACTATTAATTAATTATTTCATGAATATTATTCATAACAATTAAAAAAAATACTATTTATAAAATAAAATTGTTGTTTGTTAAGTATGATTCAGTTAGATCATTTTATAGTTAGTCTAGTATAATATCGTCACCATACATTCTTAAATAATGCAAATTAGTTAATTTTTCAATTGTTTATCTTTGATTATATATATATATATATATATATATATATTTAGTGTCCGAAATAAAATATATATATTTCTTAAAAACAAAAACGGAAAAAAAAGAATTATAGTATCTCAATTATAAATGGAACAACTGTTGAATAATAAGCCAAGAACACCTTGTTCAAATATGTCGAATTCATCTCGTTTCGTCAAGTCCCTGTTAATTTACATCTCTTTTGGCGTTTCCGATTGAATTGTCTTTTTCAAATTTTGAGAACCATTATCCGTTACCTAGTCATTGTTCTTTATATTTTCATATTTCCCACTTAACTTAGGATCAAGCACAAAAAATTAGTTTAAAATCACTCATGTTTTTTTTTTTAAATTAGAATAACACCCTTGGATTCCTTTTTTTGAAAAATTGAGTACGAATTTTCAATTTTATCCTTTTTTGAAAAAAAATGGAGACTAACAATACATTTTGTCTCTTTAAGAGAGAAAAAAGCCTGGTCCTGAAATTGAAAGATGACGAAAAACCTCGAACCCTAACCTTCAAAATTTCACACACATTTACGGCTGATTTTGTGAGACACGGGAGTTGTGGTACATGAAACGCGGCGTGCTAATTTGTAAAAATACGAGGGGTTTCTAGACTAATTTTTTTAACACGAAATTTTTTGTACTAATTATAATTAACATCATGGGTTTTGTAAATTTAACCTAAAGTTAAAGAGATAGATTTGCAAGCCTAAAACACTATCATATATATAGAAATAACACATGTAAAATACACAATCGATCGAGAATTTTTGTTGATAGTTTTTACTTTTTAGAATTTTTCATACTAATTTTATTTTATAGAAATTTTTGATTTAATTAGATTTAACATAGGGGATCCGCATAAAAAAAACAATGTACAAATATCCACTTAACTTGCAATATTTTTAATCTTAACTAATTCTTAAAAGTTGAAACAATTCTTTGCCACTAAAGTGTAAAAAGAGTGAAATTGAAAAGTGCCTTTTTATACGATAATGTTGGACAATATTATAATATATATACACACACACACACATATATATATATGTGGTCAAAGATCACTTATGTCATGTGTTTTTTCTTTCCATTTTTTCTTTCTTTCTTTTGTTTTTTTTTTTTTTCTTTTTGATAAATATGAGTTGGGAAGCGATCATTCAATTGCATGATTTTTATACCATAATGTTATAGAATATTATAATATATATATATATATATATATATGCATGTGTGTGTGTGTGTGTGTGTGTGTGTGGTCAAAGATCACTCATGTCGTGTTTTTTCTTTCCTTTTTTTTTTTTTCTTTCTTTTGTTATTTTTTTGATAAGTATGAGTTGGAAATCGATCATTCAATTACATGATGGATAGTTTATTATTTATTAACCCTCTTGTTTGATAAGTCATTAAGTATTTATTAACACTTTAAGAATGAAAACAACTGATAAATATAAAACAAACACTAAATCCTGTGTGGCGCCACCTCTCAAAATCAGAACAGTTCCAATTAACTCGCATCAATTATTTTTCCTCTTTAATTTCTGGCACGAGCTCGTTATACATATGTATTTATATATATATATATATATATATATATATATATATATATAATTCAATATAGGGTGAGTTATATGTTGCATATCTTCCTGATCAACGTATATTTTGCTCCTCCTCATCTTTGAAAAGTATTTTTATTTTTCAATTTATTCATTGTAATATATTTTGGAAAATAATATGGAAGATTAGATATTATCGTTTTAAAATTTTGCTTTCACTTAATGATAAAAGATGATTAATTTAAACCAAAGCAATTATGAATAAGCATATTTGACTATTAGATTAAGTTTAATTTATTATAATGTAAATTTATGTGTTAATTATAAATTGTTAGATAATACTTTTAGTGAAAAGCTCAAAAAAGACTTTAACAAAAATATATGAATGTAAAATGCATGTGATGGATATATAGGTAAAGAAAAAGATGAGGACGTATTCAAAATTTACCTGATGAATATAATATTTGATAAAATTAAACAAGAATACAAAAAATTGTAATATATAGCTTACAACTTTTAATGTACAAAAAAACTGAAAAGTGTTCAAAATCACTGTTGTATAAGCCTGCAAACAATCGATTATTTGTTAAAGACGATATTTCTCATATTCTAAAGGTTATGATGACCAGTTGGTCTATCGAAATAAGGCGTTATATCCCATAAACAATGTCCATAGTTCAAATCCTAATGTTGTGAATGGAGCAACTGGATTGGGAGGATCGCTCCCAAAATGGGTCTCTACAGTACCCGATTCGAATTAGTTGACCAATGAATCGGAACCAGATGGCGGGTGGTTAAAATAAATAAATAAATAAAAAAGGTTATGATGATATTTTTCAAGAAACTAACTACTATTTTTAACTCATCGTACGTGGGATGGTTGGGATTTTTTTCTTAAATTTGCTCCAAACTTACCATCCTTATAAAGAATATTTAATTTGTAAAATGCCCGTGTCTAAATAAATAAATAAACTCGACAAAATAGCCTCGTGAATTTGAAAAAAAAAAAAAAAGGTGCACATCATAATAAGTTTAGGAGGGGAAAATAATAAAATAAAGATGAGTACTGTTCACCAAAAATAGAGACTTAGGCCTTTGGAAGGTTAAGGGAATATGATGGCACGATGAATTCTCATTTTCAAAATTTAAGATAGTTTATTTTTATTTTCCTTTTTTATCTAGAGAAAAAAAAAAAGAGAAGAAATTATAGTGATGATTCTGGTCACAATTGGTTATAACTATCAGTCAATTCATCAGTATTTATGATAATTAAGAATCTTATTTTTATAAAATAAAAAAAAATCTTTGTTAGGTATGAAACCGATCGAATTATGTTATTTTCAGTTCGGCTATCAATATAGTTGCCGCATGTGTTTGAAATGGAAATGTACTTTTAATTTCTTTTTATTTTAACTTCAATTTTATTCAAGGATTATCAAAAAAAAAACAAAAAAAAAATCGAGATGAGCCAAATTGGAAAATGAAGTATATCATCATAGCTGTAGACAGTATGGTTCACGGAATTTTTTCAAATTTGATCCAATAGGGTATTTTGTTTAATTTTTTAACACAAAACTAAAATTTTTTTAAAAAGTAACATAAATTTACACCAGGAATGTCGACTCTCGAATCTTCGAAGAGTCGACATTCCCATTGTCGACTCATATTAAAATAATAATTTTTGAAATTTCACAAAAAAAACGATAATTTGTGTGGGGATGTCGACTCCCAAAAAAAAATTAATTAGAGAAGTTGCAGATATTGTTCATAAACAGTAATTGCAGTACTGTTTATGAACAGTAACTTTGGTATTGTTTCATGAACCTTACTTGCAGTTACTATTCATAAACAGTATTTGCATAACAAAATAATACCCAGCAGAAAAAAAATTTGGGATCCGCAATATATGACGGTTATACTATTTTAATAAAAAAAAATTTGGGGAGTCAACATCCACGATGTCGACTCCCACTCAATTTTAATTTTTTTTTATTTCAGAAATTATTATTTTAATATGAGTTGACATTCCTGGTGTAAATTTATGTTATTTTTTTAATATATTTTATTTTTGTATTAAAAAATTAAACAAAAAACCTTATTATGTTATTTTTTTTAAAAGTCCATGGTTCACATATCAATAGTTAGAAGATGCAAAAGTGACAACACACATTTGGTTTTTTTTTCCAAATTGAAAAGTGTTCTGTGACTATCAACGAACTACATCGATTCCTTGTTGCAATTAATTGCATCAATATTTCAAATCAATAACAAATTAGTATAATCAAATCTTGTTAAATAACAATGAAATACAAATTACTCTACAATCAAAAAAAGCTGATATCAAATTAAAATAATACACACGCACATTCAGAAAGAATCAAACCCGCAACTTTAAGATAATAAGGGATAATTACATTGAACTATTCTAAAGTTTGCCTAAATTACAAATTAACCCACTGATTTATTAATATTACCCAAACAATCCTAATGTATGCAAATAGGTCACACATGTTAACATTCTGAATACCACCGTTAGGGTTTTTAAAGGAGATTGTTAAGTTTTTACATGTTCTTCCTATTTTTTCATATTGGTCTAATATAATTTTGATCAAATTTGATTAATTTTGTATGACCAAAAATATCAACAAAAACAAATTACAATGCAGTCCAATGGGCACAACCTAGGTATTTCAGTACTACGAAATTAGTCAAATTTGGTTAAAATTTGATCAAAATGGTAAAATAGAAAGAACATGAAAAAATTTAACAATTCTCATTAAAAATCCTAGCGGTAGTAGACGAAAGATTAATATGAATTAAATATTTTCATACTTTAGGATTTTTTGGATAATATCTATTAATTAAGAATTTAATTTATAATTTGGATAAATATAATTTAGTGTAATTGACCAAATTAATCCTATATCCTCATTGCCGGAGAAAATAAAGTATGTACTACAGTAAATTTCAAAGACTATTTTACACAAATATTTTATCAAAAATGTTGGCAAAAATAGTGAAGCGACGGTGCAATGATGATCAGAAAGCTACGTCGCCTTGCCCGGTTGAGGTGTGTTAATTATTAATCTCTTTACGTTTAGTCACTGTCATTTTTTATTTCTCTTGCTTTTCCCATATAAATATTTTTTCTAAATAGGACGAATTACACTGACCACTCCTGAGGTTTATTTAATTTACGAAAAAAAATTTATTTTTTTAAAAATTAGCAAAAACTCCCTAAGGCTATAATAATATTACAAACTTATTTCAATTTTCAAAAATACCCCTTTTCTTTTTTTGAGTGATTTATACTGACCACCCCTGAGGTTAGACTAATTTATGAGAAATCCTCTATAGTTTCAAAAATTATCAAACACCCCCTGAAATTATACCAATATTACAACTAGCACCTACTTAGGTTGACTTATCAACAATATTCATTCTTTTTTGTTTTCCCACTGTAATTTTGTTATCATAAAATTTTCATGTAATAGATTTGAAAAAAAAAATGTGATTATTTATTCAAATAAATATTCTGAATTTAATGCATTAAATGTATCTACCAACACATCAAGTATGACATATTATGGCTAATACGGAGTAAATTTTAAGATAAATGAGTTAAAGTCCTCAAGCTAAATAAAATTTTCAAGTGCATTATTTAATTTCGATTTTTTATTTCAATCAATGTTTATATTTCTCATTTCGTATTACGGATATATACGACACATATAATTATATATTTTTTTTTCAAATATAAATTTAGCACATATTACGTAGGGAAAATTACACTGTCCACCCCTGAGGTTAGGCTAATTTAGTATAAATCCATAACCCTAAATTCAAAATATTTATTTGAATAAATAATTATATTTTTTTTTCCAAATCTACAACATGAAAATTTTATGATAACAATTTTACAAAGGGGAAAAAAAAAGAATTAATATTGTTAATAAGTCAACCTAAGTAGGTGCTAGTTGTAATATTGGTATAACCTCAGGGGATTTTTGTAATTTTTGAAACTATAGGGGGTTTCTCGTAAATTAGTCTAACCTAAGGGGTGGTCAGTGTAAATCACCCAAAAAAGGGAAGGGGTATTTTCAAAAATTGAAATAAATTTGTAATATTGGTATAACCTCAGGGGGTTTTTGGTAATTTTAAAAAAAATATGAATTTTTTTGTAAATTAGCCAAACCTCAGGGGTGGTCAGTGTAATTTTTTCTAAATATATATTTCTAAAAATATCAGGTAAGTTCCATTGCTCTTTTTTTTTTTTTTTTTTTTACACGTTCTGCAATCAATTTACCTAACTTGTCTCCTCGAAATATAGTAATTAATCCTGTCCCAAAAAAAAAGAAACTTATTAATTCTTCCCTTCATCATGCATTGCGCCCCAGTAGCAACCCTCGCGTCCGATAAGTTTGCAGACCTAGGTAAGATAAATGGTATCAAAATCGTTGGCCAATAAAAATATCGGGAGTTAAATGTCATGCAAAGTAAATTACCATGCAAATTGCAATCACTTCTTGAACTCACGAAATGAAGTGTCACGTTTGCAAGAGCCACCTCTAAAATTTCAATACCCGACAGTTGATCTTGGACTGTGTGATGCGGCGATGAAGACATCGTGTTCTAAAGGGTTGGATGATTGTAGCATCTCACATCGAATGCACAAAGTAAAAAATGAGTTGTTTATAAGCTTGGTCAAAAACTTCAAGCGCAACAATTAGATATTTTTTTTGATAAATTGTTCGTATATAGTCCGATATTGGATTCGACTTCTCAACAAAACATATGAATTTCTTATTTTATTTTGATAATAATTTTTTCATTACTTTTTATTTTCACTTTAATAGTAATTTCTTTCTTCGAGAGTAGGGAGTCGGGCAGGGCGGTGTACCATGAATACCCAATTTAAATTGCATTTCCATTGGTTAAAAACAAAATAAGCATTAAAAAGTCGGCATAAGACAGTTGGAAACGCATAAGTTCACACATTTATTTGTAAGCGTAATTGGTAAGAATAATGAGAAACCCTACCAAAGCCATTATTTGGGGGAGGTGAAGAAGTTAATTTTGTCTAAGAGGGACCAAATTAAAGCCTCTATGTTTCTACACATGCCATGCATGGGACCATCGCTCGTGTCATTTTTAATGCTTAGCATGTTATATAAAAGTTGATTAACGTCAATATGGGGGGAGGGGAGAGAGAGAGAGAGAGAGAGAGAGGCCCCCTAGTTTTTTCAATTAATACATAGGACTATGCATTGGTTTTGGACTTTCTTGTCCGGCCGCAAGCGTATAAATACCAATCACTTTACCAACACAGGCACAAACCCATCAATGTAATATCATCAAGGATCAAGGATCAAGGATCAAGTGCAATCCATAGAAACCGGCATCGATCTACTCTTAGGTCGAAAACACGCACTTGGTAACAAAAATAAAATAATACGGTGAATTTTAGGTGAATAAAAATATTAATGCAGTAACATTTCGATGACGATTTTATGTGATTTTGGAGAATCGGAACAATTTTTTTTCACGTGTAGAATTCGTATGATTACGCAAAAAATCATAAGAAAGAAAAATGTTGACGACATATTAAGTGATGATATAAAATTGTCGCTAATTTTATTAATTAAATGAAAGAAAGATTAGTTTTGACATAAAAAAAAAAAATATACAAGGCTATAATAGTGATAAAAATTATGTTTACATTGTCGTATTTTGTGATTAAACACCGCTATACTACTCACAATTTAATAAGAAAGAAAAACATGACACAAAATTACAGTGACGATGTTTTTTCTTTTAGTCAAATTGTCATTATAGCACCAATGGTGAATAATATCAAACTTAAAATACTCCTTCTTATTGTCATTAAATCGAATGACAACAAAATGAAAAGTTACTGTAACCTAATAAATATCATTATAACGAAATAAAATATATTACTATAACTTAATAAATATTATTGTTAAGATATATTTTTAAACATTATCATTTATTTTTAATCATTTATAAGACTTTTTTTATTTTGCAATCAATTCAAATCCATGAGCAAAAGATCTCGAAAGGACGTCCATTTAAGTAAATTGATTGGGGTTCTTGATAATTATCAAGAGGGAGTCGAAATTTGTGAGACCCCATTAAATATTTTCTTCACCAACTCTTAAAAAATCAACGCGAGCATTAATTTTGCTTAAATGGTATGAAATTTTAAGAAGGCACGTCGTTTGTTCGCATTGAAGGGACCATATGCGCAAACAAGACACATAGGCTGTGTTTTTAGTTTTGTAAACAACAGAGTACATAATGGTATCAATTATTTGTCTAAAAATATATGACGGTCGGTTTTATTTCATTGGATATCCCGAAAGGATATTTAGTTTTACTATTTTTTTATTGATAAATTATATGCAAATTGCATAAAACCTTTCATTTTTTCAATAAAAACCAAAATGCCCTCTATAAGATTTAATTTATTTAACCAATATTTTGAATATGTTTCTAAAACACAATTGTTGAACACCCATAATTATTCTTACCAATTGCTGGACAATTTAAATGCCATGTCTCTTCCTTTTTTTTTTTTTTTTCATTTTCTATCTCACATAATATACTCATGCTATGATTTACTATCAATTAATAAGATTTGATTGAACCTAATACAGAAAATAAAATATAAACATGATATGGAAAATAAATATACAGAATCAATAAAATATATTATAGTATGTTTTCTTAATAAACCATCACATCTCAAGTTAATATTATGATAATTGCATAATTTTAACAATTGATTTCTTTTCGCTCAACGACGTCAGGATTTAAGGTTAAATAGGTAATTTGAAAGTTATATCAGTCAATCTCAAACCAATGGATTGCTTTTATCTCACCCCCCTTGTGGGATGAACTATCATAAGAAGTGTAGGATAAGAGACCGGACCTAGGCTATATTAAGGGCCAAAAAAATTATCACCAAATATAATTATGAACGGGATAACTATATAATTCCATGCATAAACCACTACCAAACGCAACCATGTTATATAAACCTAATATGATTTGTGAAGCACATAAATAAGATTTAAAGTATTTAATTTGTTGTCAACTTCTTATATGCGTATCGTCAATAGATTCAATGCCCATTGTATCTATAACCAGTCATAAATATTGTTTAAAAATATTAAATTTAATATCAGTTATTAATTAATTATTAAACAATCATTGATCAAGGACTAATAATTCGATCATAAAAAATAGAAACAACATTTTTTTTTTGTTGATTCGTTCGTGCTTGAGATTACGTGGGTGTAAAAATACTTTGTGGAGATCAGGAGATTTTATGAGATGGAGAGAGCACGTGTAAACAACTCAAGTCGAACTGAATAAGTTACTATTTTGGTTTGATTTAAACCTTTTATCAATTTGAAAAATATTATCTCAGTTTATTAAACGACTCGATTTGAAATGAGCTTTTTAATTGGGCCAAATTCAAATAATACAACTGGAATAGTTTTACTTTTTTACACATATATTTTCATATTTTAACTAATTGAGGAGAGTTCGGATGAGGAGAGTGCGCATCGAATTTCAAATTCTACAAAATGAAAAAAAAAATCTATATATTCAAACTCGGCTTGCTATGATTAACAAATGAACTTTTTAACAATCAATTTGAAATCGAATAACACATAGTTTTATTTATATTTTCAACTCTACAAAAATTCCAACATATAAAATCCATGGTTATCATCCGTGGTTAAATTTAGTCACGCTATTTTTAGCTAGTAATTTTTTTTCATAACTAAATCCATGATTAAGATATTTAGTTATGAATTTGACAAAAAATTCGTGATTAAATTCATGAGTATTTTGTCGTTTTCTAGTAGTGATCTGCATATGTAGCTCGAACTTAAAAATATGACATGAGTGGTTCAATACAAGGACAAAATTATTGCGTTCAATAATTTCGATCTAACGTTAGTAGGACAAATCAACTAAAATCATTTATTCCTGTACTGTACCTAAGTCCGTGTAATTTAGGTATGCCGACCAAATTAATTCAATCAACAGTTGAAACTAATTACTCTCTATGTCACATAATATTAATCGTGTTAGAAATTTTTTTTTATCCCATAATATTTACCACGTTGAAAATTTCAAGAGAGCATTAATTTTTTTCCCCCTAAATTTACCCTCATTTATTATTTTTAATGAAATTTGATGAGGCGTAGGGAGGATAATTTTGTTAATTTATTTTAAATTTAACTAAAAATAAGGCTATTTATTAACATAATTGAGTTATGTAAAAAAGTTTAGAACGACTAATATTATGAGATAAAGGAAGTAACAGAGAAGCCAACTGTTTATAAATGAGGATTTAAATGTCGGATTACTAAGGTAACATTAATTTAATTTTTTTTTTATTTGTCCTGTAACAACAAACTCGAGACCCAGGGAACGCAGCAATACCTTAATGGGAGCAGAGCCCCCAATTAGACCCGACAGTACTGCGGTGGGGATTAGTCTGGGCCAAAGGCCTAGGACACCCTACGAAAAATCAAAAAAAAAAAATAATGCCCGTGTGTATATATATCAACCGCACAAAGTAATAATATTTAGTTAGCAGTATTTATTTTTCTCCTTCGCGTGGTTTCAATAAATGACTTCTCCAACAACTACTACTTGTCACCGTGATTATATACTGCAGCGGTACATTTACAGCTCCACATTGATGCTATTCATGGGAAATTGAAAGTTAGCTTTTTTTTTTTTTTTTCTCTCCTCCGGCCAAAAGAGTAAAAAAAAAAAAAAAGGTAAAAAGGAGAAAACATTTTTAATTTTGTTTTTCAAGCTTGTTTATATTTTCAAATATAGTTGACAAGTTTTAATGTTTCAAAAATCTAAGCATTTCAATTTTCACTTTCCCACTTCTCATTTTTGTTTTCAAATGCTCGATTTTTTAGATCCTAAGATTCGATCCTAAAGTTCGAACTTCTTTAAAAGTAAAAAGTATTTTTAAATGCTACCTAATATTGTAGGTTAAGGTAGATCAAACTTGACGTGGCATATTTAAATACCGCTACAAGGAAAAATAATATTTGTGATAACATATAGAAATGATAATATAAAAATTGTCACCAATAATTATATCAAGAGATAATACATTTTATGATGTCACTAATTAAATTTATTTACTAACAACATCTTTTATTTTATCATGATATCTCTCAATAGTGACCAAGAATTGTTGTTTTAGTTGTCACCATTGACGATTGGTGACAATCCTTATAATGACAACTTGATGATAAAAAAAAAAATGTTATTGTGATTTTGTGATCGACAAGATGCGTTTATCACTAAATTGTTAATTTGTTACTAATAGTCAATTGTGACAACTTAAACACTATATTGTCATTATCGATATTACACAAATTATTTTTATAAAAAATAATATTTTTATCACTAAATATGTTTAATTAATAATTTTTTTTATATTATCACTTATTATTTTGTCACTATTTTATTCATATATATATATATATATATATATAACGCTTTCACATGAATCCCGGCCGGGCGCCGTAATCGATTCGAATGGGATTGATTTGGACTCATAACGATTGATTATAAAACATTATTCAAGGATCTTGACATGTACCGTAAACGTCATTAATTTGTTTGTATCTTATGATGGTAATTTTTTTAAGAAAAATATATAATGTTGCTATTTAATTTTGATAGTTAGCAAGTCAATTTAATTTTTGACAATATTTTTAGTATCCATCAATTTCTACTCACTTAATCATAAAGTACTTTTGTTAATTAGGCCAAACCTACGAAGTATTCATTAATATATTGCTCTTCAATTTCTACCAGAATCAGGATAATATTGTTCAGTCACATCTGATTTCCTTTTTAATGATCTGGCTGTGAATTGTCACGACCATATTATCATGCATGTGAATATCATCATTTTATCATCCACTGTAACAATACTTGTGTCCCTTCATAAATCATCATGGCAAAACGTAATTTTTAGTGACGAACTAATAAAATACGCCACGAGAAAAAATAATATTAACGATAAGATATAATAGTGATAATTTAAAATTTGTCATCAATACTTGTATTAAGTGACAACACCTTCTAATCTGTCACTAATTAAGTTTCTTTAGTGAAAACAACTTTTATCTTGTCACAGTATGCACTCAATGGTAACAAGAATTAATAATTTTATGACAATTATTAACAATTAATGACATACCTATAGAGATAATTTGGTGACAAAAAAATTTGTTATCAGGATTTCGTAATACGATTCCATTGTCACTAAATTGCCACCATATGTATGTTACCAATTGTCAATTTTGCACAATATTATCATTTTTTTACACTATGTTGTCACTATTGATGTTATGCAAAACTATATTTTGTGACAAAATAATTTTTTTTGTCACTAAATGCATATAATTAATGATAATTTTTTCATTATCACTTGTTATATTGTCACTAATTTACTCATTTTCTTATAATGATATAGGTTTAAATTTTGTGACGGATTTAGCTAAAAACAATTATGTTATTAAATATTTTGTAATGATTATTTATTTACTTTTGTTTATATAGAATTTTGTCACTAACCTATCACGAATATTTTAAATTTGTGGCAGAATCTATCCTTTACAAAATTTTCGTCAATGAAGGGGTTGCTTTTTTGTAATAAATATTGTTTGATATTGTTTTGTCATAAATAAGCTAGAGACATGATATGAGACCTGTAAAATTTGAAATCTAGGCTAACACTTAATTCTTTTTTCCAATCTTCATTTTTGCTCAAAATAAAACATTTTTATTCATCAAATTATCCTATCTGACAAATATATATATATATATATATATATATATAACGAATTTTATTAGGGTCAAAAGATTTAATTTTATCACAGCACATATCGAGTTTGCACCATAGTGGCCGGTGATATTAAACTTTGTTTGAGTCGGTGTGGTGGTGTGCAGTTGGCACGCGTTCATAGATCTGGAAATACAGTAGTCATTCTCTAGCTAGAAATTCACCTTCATTTAAGGAAGGGGTTGTGAATCCTGCAGTTGCTAGATACTTCTAAATCGACTACTAAAACTTAGGTAAATCAAAAAATTGAACTGAAATTCAATTTGCTCATAATGTAAGGACTTTAAATTTAAAAAATAAATGTTGGGGAAGATGGCCAGAAATTAAAAAATGGGCGATAAAAAGCAAAAGATCGGTGCCACTCCGTTGCTGCCTTTGCACCACCTTCAGCTCTATTTTTCTCACATTTTTCCATATTTAAATCCTCGTGTCGTGGGCAAATTAAATGTTTGTTGATAAAAACATAGTTTTAATGATCAATTTTAATGTGTGTGTGTGTGCGCGAGCGCGCGAACGTGCTCGATATCCATTTTGTGTGTGTTTTGTTGTGTTTTTTGGGTTTCATGGCGGGAGGGATTTAAAAGATGAATAATAATAATAATAATAATAATAATAATAATAATAATTATTGTTATTATTATTATTATTGTCGTTTTTCCCTCTCAAATATATAACATTTACAAAAGGATTTAAATTGATTTTTTTTTAAATATAGGACCAAATATAACACAATCATAATGTATGAAAATAGGAATTGAACTAGAACTAACATGCGAGATGAAAAAAAATATATTTTCCCTAAATTCTGTTGTTCCTTGTACATCTTCAATTGTAATTGTGAGATTGGAGACATCATGTAGCATGTTTCCAACACACACCTAAAGTAAAGCCCAATATTCCTCACATTTCCAAGTTATTTACATTATGCTAGTTTTTATGTCCAATTATGAAACCAATCAAGTCCAATCACATACTTGGACTTGTCTTGGAAAACAGAACAGCCTATTTGTTTTATACGGGTAAATGGAATACTTTCAATTTTTAATCATTTGAAAAGTATATTTGTTTTTCTAATTTTTTTTATAAAGAAAAACTTATTTTCTCTTAATTCCGACAATTATATATCTTACCACTCTAATATCTCATTATAAGAATGCATCCCTTCAACGACGAACCAATACATTATAAATTTAGTTACTGCGACAAATTTCATCTATAATATTTTCATTAGTAAATACTTTGTTACTGATTTAAAAAAAAAAAATCTATTTATATTGAATTATATCATTAATCCATTACATATATTTTTAAATACATGATAAAATCTCTCCATCGTAAACTTTTCATTAGTATAGTATGTGCTTTCTTGTAGTGTCTAGTGTTATTATCTAAACAATTAATTTCTCATTCTAAAATTATTAAAATACAAATATACGTACAAAAAGAAAAGATACTTTCATGCCCATAACAAAATAAACAAAAAATTCATTTCCATTTTAATATTTATATATTGATATTTTTGTATACGTAATTCAAGAGCGTTTCGGCCCAAACAAATATTCAAATGGGTTCACTGCCATTCGGCCCATTCTCATCTGGACATTGAAACTATAAAAGGAGAAAAGCGAGTTAATACTTCAAAAGCGTGTTTCACTCTCGAATCCAGGTCTAAAACGCCGCGCAACCAGTTCTTCCCGCCAATTCAGCCTAGACCAAAACGAGCTATCGGAGTCACGACGGCATCGCGAGATCTGATTAAAGGTAAATATTTTTTGAATTTTGTCATAAAATTTTTAACTGTTTTTTCAATTATGATTTGGTCTAGTTCAATTTTTAGGTTTGAAATGGCGGATGGTTTATTTGATTTCGATTACATTTTTGATTTTAGGTCTGACAATGTTGTTTTGTGGTGGAACTGCTGTTGTACTTACGTTTGAGAGCTTTCTGCTCATACTTCTCATTTTCATTATGATTTTAACTGAAATTGCACCAGTTATGTTATTATAATGATTGGAACTCCAAGTAACTGGGTGGGATTAGCATTAATGAGTTCAATTGGGTTTCTTTTTATTGAAGGATTTTGAATGAATTTGCTTTTTTGCATAGTTGTCTGATCTGTTTAGTTGTTTATTCTGTTATTATAGGTTGTAATTTTGTCTATCATTTTAAGGGAATGTCTTGAAAAGAATAAAAAATTGAAGGCCGAAATTTTGTGCACAAATTTTTTAATTTATCTAACCGATAGTGCAATTGAGAAAGAAAAGCTGAATTATATGTGAAAAATATTGCCCTTAGCAAATAGTGGGTGCCATCATCGAAAAGTTCTACGTTGATATTTTGTTTTTCTGAGGTTTCTGAGAGTTTCATATATCTTCTTCCATGCGTTGTTTTCGGTTGCTTAAGTTGTAAACGAACTTTTAGCAAAATTGCTTTACTATCTGAGTTCTGACTAAGCTGCTTTCAAGGAATTGATCTGCTTATTGCCAAATTATTATTCTGATGCAGGCAGAAGCATTGCAGTTAAGTCATCTAAAAGCTACTCGACTTGATTTTTGCCGATGCTTGAATCTGCACCATGAGCCGTTCATTTTTTTCCGCTATCAATTGTTGATTTACTCCATTTATTTTTTGTAGTTATTTTGGGGTTGGCCGGTTGAGGAAGGACATAAGGGAAGGGTGATAGTTTTGTTGGCAATTATATTTCCCAAGTCTTGGTTAATAAAGGAGATTGGGCTATGGACACGATACATACACAAACCGGATACACTGGTGCTGCAGAAGCAGTGCTACGTCTTCAACCCAACTCGTCAATCTCTATTGCTTATCACTCTCAGTTCGGCCCTCACAATGACCTTGTGCTTCTTGAACTAGATGAGAAGCTCCTCCCTGAAATCCTGCACCAAAGGTGTGTATGTCTACTTATGATCCTTGCTTAAAATATGTCACTTATGAAATCCTTTGCATTAATTTCCGTTTTACTTTCTCTTCATCTTATTGCTTTTGAAATAGAGTAACTGTAAGAGGTCAACCTGATGAAGATGCCGTTCTTTGTACTGCATCCAAGACCTATGCCGTTAAATTTGTGGGTACATCCAACTCTGTGTTTCTCATACCTCCCTCAGATAAAGTCCCAGAATTATGCGACCGCAAAGATGACGGCAAAATGACGGTTGCATCCGTACTAAAAGTTGCAACGGGTTGCATGGAACTTGTTGAGGTAGCACCTAGACTAGATAAACTTAAATCACTTCTCTCTGAAAATCCTTACAGTATTAGTGAAGCCTCAGAGATGGACATCTCAGAAGAGACGGATAACACAAGGACAGGTCTATACAGATGGGACGATCTTGTCGACATGTTACAGGCAAGTGATGAGGAACTACGGTTGGGTCTGCAATCCCTTTCAGCAATAGAAATAGATGGATACTGGCGGATTTTGGATGAAAAATATATGAGCATGATTCTCAACATGCTTTTGCATGATGTTATATTGAATGACTGGTCAATTAATGCGCTTAATGAAGATGAAGTTGTGGGTGTGCTAGAAATAGATGGGTTTCCTAGGAAAGTTGCAAAACATTGCTTGCAAATCTATTGTAGTAAGGCGGACGAGGGTGCTGGTGCAAGTTGTACGTGGAAGTTGGATGAGAGGTGCGTTTGTTTGCACTTAGCAAGAGAAATCCTTAAAGAAGGGAAGATGAAAATTGAAATATTTATGGTCAAATGGATGCGGAAGGTGCCTGATGGGATGCATGCTAGTTTCGACATGTTAGAAGGTGAAGTGCTAACAGAAAAGATTGGAATGGAGACTTGGGTGTACTCCTTCAGTGTATCTTCTCTGCCCTCTACCCCTGCAGAGCGCTTTTTGATACTATTTCGAGAGAGGCCAAAGTGGGAATGGAAGGATCTACAGCCATATGTCAGGTCAGATGCAACGTTCTATCCTAGATTAGTATTACTGTCGTTTACTCTTTTTGTCTCTTTTTGACAAGCTGGTCTGTGTAATTCCCATTTGCAGGGATCTAAGAGTGCCAGGTCTCTCTTCAGAAGGCTTACTACTCAAATATACTCGAAGAACTCAGCCGACTATGGAAGCAGAACCCGTTTTCAGTGCAAGATAGCATATATTCTACTGCATTTGTTTCTTATGTTATCACCTGAAGTTGAGTTCAGAACTTCATATCTTTTAACTCGAGAAACTTGAACTGATCGCGTACTCTTAAACTGAATATTCATGTATATTGTAAAACGTGTTGGAGGTAGACTGATGTTCATTTTACTCGGCTTGGTTGAGAGCACATTAGATAGATAAAATATAAATGGAAGTAAAACTTGCATCTGCTTGTACTTGTGTTGGTGAGGATGATGACAAAATGTGAAATTGTTGAAAGGGTTGAGTGTAATACACGCAGTTTGAAAATTGTTATTGGTTTTTTTTTTTTTTTTTAAACCGCATGCTCGAATTCATAAATAGTATATTATTTATAAATATATACATAAATAAAAAAAATATTAAAAAAAAAAAGAAAGAAAGTTTACTAGTTATGAGTTTGTCGAGTAAGGTTGTGCATTTGGTGATACCGTATTGAGCCGAATTGAAAGTTCAGTAACCAAATTTTTGGTATGCCAAATAAGCATATTGAATACCGAAATGAATTTTTCTGGTTCGATTAAATTTTTGACCAAGTTTTTCGGTTGGGTATGATTATTTATCGAACTAACCCAACTTTCTAAAAATAAAAATAAATAAATAACTGAAAAATTTATGTTTCGGTGTGGAACTGTTAGTTATATAAAGCACATGAAAATCACTCTGAGGTGTAAATTAGTATTATAACGCAATAAAAGATCCAACTAAAACATTCAAAATCTTCTCAATTCATCAAATGATATCAAACACACATAAAAAATTAGACAACTATCAAAATTGAATAGCAAATAATTTTAAAAACTTATCTATACTATTATAAAAAGAATGAAACTTTTGTGTTTAAAATGACAGTATTTTTTTTAGTAATTTTACAAAAGTTGCCCTTGAACTCTATGTGAAATAAATAAAACTGTGTAAAATTATGGCAAATATTGAAAATTCCCATAAAATTAATTCAATTTAGTTACCAAATTTTAATGTGCTAGCTTTATCCTTCAAATTAGTAAACACATGCAACAAATAAGCAAATAAAGAGGACAATTTTATAATATCACAATCCAATTTGAAAAATCCACTTGTTCAACCCACAAACCATTTTCTCAATCATTTTGGATTTTGAAAATTAAAACTCATTTTTAATAAAAAGCTTCTTTAAATAAATAATTAATGTTTTTAGTTCTATCTCTCTCACTCTCTCACACACACACACACAGAATAATTTTTCTGATTACAATTATCTAATATTTTTTTCTTCCTTTGGTGTTTATTTATTTGTAACGTATTTTTATTTT
The DNA here is from genome assembly GCA_026212405.1 of Petrea volubilis. Taxonomy (NCBI): domain Eukaryota; kingdom Viridiplantae; phylum Streptophyta; class Magnoliopsida; order Lamiales; family Verbenaceae; genus Petrea; species Petrea volubilis. Next base: position 19,369,908 of record CM047875.1, read on the forward strand.
ATATAATAATTTTATTTTGAGCTTATTATTATTTAATAAATTATTTCAAATAGTTCTTAAAAAAGTATTATTATAAAAGAAATTTAATAATATATTTATATTTTGATCCTAAAATAATTTAAGTACTAAATTAAGATATATATATTTTTTATATCTTGCACATGCATAAAGTATGCGACACTGTTAGTAGTGTATATTGAATGAATTTTTGATTTGGTATTCGGTATACATCGACTTGTGGGTTTTGGTTCAATTAAAATTTAAATATTTTTACTCAACAGACTCGATCCGTTTACATCCATATAAAAAAAAAAAAAAAACATGCAACCAAATGGAAAGAACAACTAAGAGCCCAAGCCCAAAAGTTGCAACTGATATTTCTAATCCAACGGCGTGCCGAGCTCTCCCGCCATAATATAAACCGTTGGGCGGGAAATCAAAAACCCCGACATCCATTTCTCACAGAAATTCAAAGAAAATTGCTAAATCCTCCTTTTCCATTTTTTCTCCTTTCATCCATCTCAATAGACTGAATCGAAAACCCTCGGAAAACCCAGGCGGGCTTTCCAGATTAATGGCTCCGAGGAAGAGAACCAACTCAGGAAGCAAGAAATCAAGTAACCAGAAAGGGGAGCCATTGCAGGCATCTCAGCCCTCCAAATTCGGGATCCAACACTTCTTCGAGCGCCACTCCCAGAGCCAGAAAAACCCTTCTCACACAAGAAATAATGATCATCCGCGGAAACCCATTTATAATCCTGCTGTTGCGACCAACCAAAACCCGGAATTTGTCGATAAACCCATTGCAAATGGGAGGCCGGGAAATGATTCGGATCGTGCCAAGGTGAGAGCTGGGAATCCTGGTGCTGTGGCCGATTCAAATAAGATTGCATCTATAAGAAGTACTGTAGTGGATTTGACGGCAATTGATGCGGGTGATGGTGTTGCTCAAAGTGGTGAGTGCAGATATGGGGTGGCTGTTTCGAGTAGTGTTGATATGGATTGTGAAAATCCTGGGAAGGGTACGGGTGATGGGGTTATTGATTTGGAAAGTATGCAAAAGGGGGTGAGTTTACGGGGAGTTGAGAAGTCTAATTCAACTCAGGGTACACCCATAGAAAATGTATCGCCGGTGGTGATTTGTGGTGAGGAGAATCTTTTGGACGTGTCGCCGGAGACTTCCAAGTCCATCTCTGTTAAACGCTTCAAATTTTCACCTGGAATGGTAATCATTGTTATCTCCTGTATCAGGTTATGTTTATGCTTGACCACAGATGCTATACAAGTTTATGCTAACTGGCAATATGTGCGCCACCTGTAATAGTTGGTGATGGAAGTATATCCACATTCTTTGTTCCTTTCTAATAGATCAGTGAGGAATATTGAAGTGGATGTTTCATTTTTTTAGAGGAATTTGAGAATTTGTTGGATCATAGGCCGTACTACCTATGCCTATCACAATTGAATGAAAGATTTCTTTTCTTTTAGATATCATTGAATGTCATATACTTTCCCATGTGCATTGAACTTTGTTTCCTTTATAGTTAATCAAGCAGAGCCAGGATGATATGATTGATGAGGTGACTTGGAAAATTTCTCCGGTAAATGAGAGGCTCCATGCAATGTCTAAGAACTTACCAGGGAGGATCAGGGTTTTGGAAGATTCTACAAGGTTTAACTCAATGAATTTTCAGCAATGTTCACAGAAAAAGGTCTTTTACATTTTAGATTGATTTTGCTTCCCTCCAATTTTTTTCCTCTATCCCCCTTTTTTTTTGTTCTTTTGCTTTAGAAAATAATAAAATAGTCCCTATTGCTAGGTGCGAAGTTCTCCTGGCATGTCAGGAAAACTTGAAACATGGCTTTCCTCACCTCCACTGAAGGCGGATAAAAAATCGTTGACGTGCTATGATGGGCTTGCCCCAAGAAAGGTTAACCAAGGTCATGGTTTAAGCTGTCATGGAAACAACAGAAATATAAACAAGGATAAATCTGAAGTACTAAATCATCAGAGCCCATTCAATACTCCGCCATCTTTGTCTTGTGGCCATGTCAAGGTGATTTTGATAAATTTATATGTTGATTTGCTTCCAAAAGTCTGTTTCTTTTTTGTTGTTCCTTTTGATGATTTTGATGATTAACGAGTTGTAGGTGCTTGATGATGTGGGTTGTAATGAAGGCCCTGAACAGCTGGGTTCAAGACATCACAAAAAGGTTGTTTGTTCGACCTTCATGTTATACATGCCGTCTGCTCGTTAAGAGCAGTTTTTTCATGATACTCTGAGAAGTATCTTGCACCATCTTTTATATCTATTGACTATTTCTGAGCTAAAGATCAAAAGTGGTTTTATCTACACAGGCTTTAATTGAACTCTTAGATGAAGTAGAAGATGTAATTTCTGTTGAGAAAGACAATGAAACATTCTTAGAAGCTGAGAGACGGCCCACAGCTGATCTTGTCTTAAATTGCTTGACAAGCAATTCAGAAGAAAAGAAATGTAGTGAAGAATCTACCAATTTTCTTGTGTTGGAGGTATGCACCAGTACTTCTTTACTTATCAATTCCTCAGCATGCAAAATGACAGCCGATTGACACACTTAGTTTTTCACATTGTGATATAGGTTTCAGAAAAGCATGGATCTACTGATTCATCGTGTCCTCAATCCCCTTTCAAGGTATGCATAATATTTGAATGACTTGCAATTTTTGTATACAATCAGTAAGGGATCGTCACTGGGCTATTGCATTACAGGTGCTTCACTTGTTAAACGAACAAAGTGGAGCAGAGCGGGTGTTGCATTTGTTGGATGAATGGTAAGTAGATGGAACAACTGCTTTAGAAACCAGTGATTTTGTGATGTTTGTATTTAGGATTACGAATTGGTGATATACTGTATTTAGCATATACAGTCTTAGGCTCATTGTGGTTGTCAAATTAAGTGCCCCAATATATGTCCTTTAATTATGAATTCCCCTTTGGATGGATGATATGTTGAAAAGTACTTTGCCTCATGATTTATGGGTAAGGTTGTACTACTACGATTTAGATTGTATTAAAGTAGCAGTTGCTTACTTTTCTTATCCTTTTGTTTCATGTCGTTTTCTATATTACCAGGTACTCTAGTGTTGTTGCACCTGGTGATACTGTTCATGTGATTGGTGAATTTGATGCCCAGGGGAAGTGTGATGTGTATCGTGAGAAAAATTTTCTCATTGTCCACCCCGATCTTTTGGTGTCTGGTACTCGGGTATTACAAATCTCTCATTCCTTCATCTTTTGTGATTTTTTTTTTTGCTTCCACTTATGTGTAATCTGAAGTTATCTTCATTGTATTACCTTCGAGGACTCCCACTGTCGGCCTCAATTTTTCCTGATTGCTTTTTGAAAATTGTCACACTTTAGGTTTCTGCTAGTTTCAGCTGCCCAAGGCGCACTGTCCTGGATGAAAGGTTAAAACACAACGAGCATGTAGCTGCAGCATTGATGGGTACCTTATTGCATCAGATCTTTCAGGTTCTCAGAATCGCAAAACATATGTTGGGTCATCCTACAGGTTATGCGTATGTTTTATGTTGAGCAAACCTAATTTTGTTTCTGCAGGCTGGCCTCATCAGTGAATTCCCCACAAAAGAGTTCTTGGAGGGATATGCCAGAACAGTGCTTCAAAAAAGTCTAGAGAGTGTTTATGCATGTGGAGGTGGAGACTTTAAGTATTGCATTCTGTAATTTCCCTTTTCGCAATTGTATTTGATCAGATTCATCTTTGCGTTTTATTTGTAAAGCCTTGCTTCCACTTTCTTATATTTGTTTTAGTAGCTTAGACTTTGACAGCAGTAATTATTGTATATGGATTATTAACTTGTCCCCTTGATGCTAACTCCATTTCCTGGTGGTATTGCAGTGAATGAAAATGATATTTGGAAAACTTTGATTGAGGCAATCCCAAAACTCTTGAATTGGATATCCTCCTTTCGAGATTCACAGGTAGTCAAATGTTGACAGTGATAAAACCAAATAATTTATCTTGAGGTGCTGTGAATTGGGGATTGAGTAGTAAAACAGAAAACATATCAAGATATTTTGTATGTCGCCTGTTTCTAAGCCTACATCCACATAGATGGGTCAGGTTGATCATATTTGATTGTTGCATATTCTATCAGGTTGAATTATTTTAGTACATGCACAATAGATGTTAAAGTTTTTAACTTGCCTTTATCCGAACCAATCATGGGCCACCAAAATATTTACTGAACTAGATTTTGCATTTCTTAATAACTCCTTAATCATCTTTTTTGTTGCTTTCTTTATTTTATACTCTCCCTTTTTCCCCCCTCCCTGCCTGCACGTGTTTTAGTTACAAATGTTCAATTTTGACTAGCAGGGTGCATTAGTTTTAAGACAAGCACTTTTTTGTTCTATATGTATCACAACCTTTGACATTAGTTTACTATTTTTACCTTTTTAGGGTTCCAAAAGTTCAAGTGTCGATTTTAAATGTGATGAAGGATTGAAGAATATCAAAATCTCTGAGGTAAGGTTTTTCCTATCTGTACCACATATTAGAGCCCCTACTTGCTATTGCATCTCTTTTATTTTACAACTACTTGGACTTATTCTAATGAATATGTCTTTATAATTTCTAAAGTATTGCAACCAAAAATCTTTTAAGATTGTCTCTCAATTACATGCTTGATTAAATGTGCCCTTCAGGTCATTGACATTGAAGAAATGGCTTGGGCCCCAAAGTATGGATTGAAAGGGATGATTGATGCTTCTGTGCGAGTAAGAACTAATACAAGCTCTCCAGAAGCTAGTGAGATAATTATGCCTTTGGAGTTCAAGACTGGGAAGGGAACTAGTGGACAGGTAAGTTAATTATCAAGTCCATATTTATGAAACAGTGACTCATCAAGTATTTGTATTATGGCATTTTATTGTATGGTCTCTGACTGATTTATTGTTTCTTTTTCCTTCTGATTTCATTGTAATACTCCTCTTGCACATTCTTTCTGTTATGCAGACAGCTATGGAGCATAGCGCACAAGTTATGTTATATACTCTCCTGATGTCAGAGCGGTGTGTAATTCTGCAAGATGTTCCTGCACCTTTATTTTCATTGCTTATATCTGTGTGCTCTGATTTAATACTTACTCATTTGATCACATAAGGACCTTGTTTATTTTTGTCCTCTTTTAGATACATGATGAATATTGGACATGGTCTTCTGTATTATCTTCACACAGATCAAACACAGGTATCGTCACCATATCTGCTTTATTTATTTATTTTTCTAACTCTTTTGGGTTTCATATTTTTGGTTAATGTTGACATGAATGTTCTGTGAAGGGAATTTCTGTGAGAAGATCTGACTTAGTCGGGCTTATAATGAGGCGTAATGAGCTTGCAAATGATCTACTTAAGGCATTGACTAATCAGCAGTTGCCGCCAATGTTAAAAGTATTTGCACCTCTGGAAACGGTTCCAATTTTCTGAATGAAAAATTTCACGTAATAAGAAATTTCTTATTGAATCCTTTTTTGCAGAGTCCAAACATGTGCAGAAGTTGTAGGCACCTCAGTGTTTGTACTGTTTATCACAAGGTCTGCCATACTTCTCTGGTATAGACTTTCTATCTGCAAAACTTTTATCTTGTTAATTGTGTTTGATTGTGAAGGCATATGGTGGAAATGCTGAAGGAAGTGGGCTCAGTGATGTGTATGATTCACTTGTCTCCCATTTAACAACTGTGCATACTGCTTTTCTCCAAAAATGGGAGGGATTAATAGATCTGGAGGCAAAACATTTGGAGGTAGTTTTATTGTGTTGTATAATCTTATACTCAAGCCTTTGAAGTCTATATAATATTCCAATTTCGCCATTTAGGTCGGGAAGAAAGAAAGCTGGTGCACAGACAATTCAAGGAATGACCACAATCTCATTTGCCTATCTTCTCTAGTCCTTGATGCCTCAGATAAATCATCCCTGAAAAACAATGTCAGGGATAACCGATTTATTTATCGCTTTGTATGTCGAGAATTCCCTTTGCTTGACACAGAACAACATGGTGCGGATTCTTTGAGTTCGTTGTCTTCCTTAGAGTATATGTTCAAAAATGGGGACTATGTGGTATGTTCTTTTGTATTTCGCTCTTTCTTCTCAAGTGATTCAATTTCTACATTTTCCTACTCACATGGCAGTCCTACCTATTGCGCAGAAAGTGGTAACATTAGTGCTTTAGCATTTCATGTGATGCATTTATTTACTATCATGCAAGTAATATCTTTTGCTCCACACTACTCAAGAAAAATATATTGTTCATGCAACTCCAAGGATTTATTTATTGTTTATCGTGGTGAACTTGAATTTAGTAATTTTGAGTTCTCAAGTAAATAATGTTTGATTGCAGTAGCGGCCAAATATTTGTGTATTATACAGTATGCCTTTTCATTTTTATCCCCAGAAAGGTAGATATGATTGGTACTTATTTCTCTGCTGCTTTTGATTTATGTGTACTGATTATATTATTTTACATCATTGGTGCTTGGATGACAAATGAAACAATTGCCCTGAAAAACGTTAATATTTGAATTCTTTATATGCTTTGTCTGGCCTCAGCGGCATGCTTCTATGCTACTTATCTTCAAGCAGTTAACATTATGTAATTTAGTTCGGCTGCAATTTTATGTATCCGCCTGTACAGTGATTGATTACATTTCGGGGTTGCATATGTTGTCTCATTGATGATTAAGTCCTATGTCTTCTATCTACTAACTTGTGCTAATAATGGCTACCCAGAAACTTATTCCATTTTATTGTCACAGATATTAAGCACGGAACCTGGTCATCAACGAGTTGCTAATGGGGTCATTGTAGACATTGCAAACTCCCATGTCTGTGTAAGTACTTGAGCATGGAACTTACAATGTAATTTGGAAAATAGATATCAGCTTATGATTACATCCCCAGCTTCCTGAATAAAAGATTCACTAGAAACCAAAATGTTTTCAACAGAATTCAAAAACTTTAGATAAGAGCATCGATTCAAATTATGAAATCCATTATCATCAAATAACAAGCATAATTCTCTTTCTGGTCCTTTTTGATCTTTTAGGTATCTTTTACAAAGCGATTAAGGCTTCCAGGGCCTAGTCTTGGGTCAAAAGATCTCCGTCAGCAATCCTGGCGAATTGACAAAGATGAAGTTATGGCATCATTTGCAATCATGAGGTCAGCAAAGAAATTTTGTTGCTTACTTGGTTTCTCATTGCTGTAAAATCGTTCTTTACAACGCTAAAAGAAAGAAGGGAGAACAATTGTGTAACTGGCATCTGCACCTTTATTAGGTACAATCTTATTCAACTATTTTTGCAAAATGAAAATAGTTCCCGCCTGAGGAAGATTGTTGTTGATCTTGAGGTAAAGTTTTCTGACTTGGAAAATGACGTCATTTGTTCCCTGCATATATTTACTTTTGCATTGATTGCAGATGCCTCGGTTTGACAGTGGCTGCATATTTAGTCAAGATCCTGCTATTTCGTACATCTGGTCTGAGAAAAGTTTGAATGATGATCAAAGACGAGCAATACTCAAGGTCACATATCAGTATCTAATTTAGATTGACTGGTGTCTTAACTCCATCTGAAAATATTTCCTTTAAAGATCCCGAAGGTGTGACTCCATGAGGAGTAACAATTGGGAAGTATTCTTCTGGCTATCTAGTTGCTGATGATTGTGGTGCCTAATTATATACAGATACTCACAGCAAAGGATTATGCCCTTATTCTTGGAATGCCTGGAACGGGCAAAACATCCACCATGGTACATGCTGTGAAGGCATTGTTGATGAGAGGTTCATCCATTTTGCTTACATCCTACACAAACTCGGCTGTTGACAATTTACTCATCAAATTGAAAGCCCAGGTCATGATTTATCCTCACTGCATTTCTTTACAATCATGAGATGTTAAGATCATGAAAACTTCTGAACCCCCAATTATCAATTCGCGCATTATTAACAAGCGACACTTCTCTGATTCAATATTTTCTTAAGCCTGTTTACTTTGATATCAACTGGATTTTTCCTCTTGAGAAATTAACTTAGGAGATACTTACAGAAGCAAAAGATACATGGATTTTTATCTACCAATTATTGCGTCTAGGAAATGAAAGCAATTCATGAATAAAAGAATATGAGCTTGAAATCACGAAACATTACTTCAACAAATTATTGTACCATGTAACCCAACTGAAATTGATGGCTGCGAAGTGGGAACCTGTCTACACAAAATATTACTAGAACAAAAAAGATTACTCTTGTTGTGAATGAGGCTCATATATGACTGCACTGGTACTTTGTTGTGGGCTACAACACTTTTTTCTATTTCTTCTGCATAAGTCATGAGCGTTTATTGTTTGTACAGAAAGTTCTGCACATATTTTAACAGCTTGGTTCTATTCTTGTTTTGTTTTATTGACAAAGCCTGATACCCTGAGCTGCCCAATTTGGGATAATCCTGTAGTGATTTGTGCATGTTCCATGCCATTTACATATGGTTAATTCAAAATATCTGTGTTTTCAGAATCCTTAATACTATCTCGTTTAGAACCCATTCCTAATGAACTCATTGGACTAATAAATTCTCGAAGTTTGACAAAAGTACGTCTAATAGTCCAAGAAAGTCCGGACACTTGTTACTTAGTTTCGTGTGTTTTATATCATGTAACCTTACGTGTCCACAGATGTAATCTAATATTTGGTTCCATTAGCATTTGGCTGGGTTTGAACTTACTTTTTCCTGAAAAATTAGCCAAGGAAAAGGAAACATTATTTGATGATATCCTGCTTCAGCAACGAGTAACACGCTTTTCATTGCGAACTTTAGATATTTTTTAGCATTTCATGGTATGATAGAAAAGTTGCAGGTATTGAAAATATTCTTCTTGAGAGTAATATATCAGTGCGTGGACCCAATACTAGAAATTCAAATTATGAACCACTTACTAATAATATGACTCGGCTCAAAAATGGCAGTCAAGCAATATTTCTCCTTAGTGACGCTTGTCATGGTTGAAGGATAGCTTGCTATGACTGACAATACCCGCTCAGATTGGATATCACTTTGAACTTCCTAAAATGGCACCGTGGATATCCCTTACTGCTATAGCATTGCACGAACAAATGCCCATGTAGGCTGGAAGTTTGTGTTGCAACTTGGGGGTCCAGTAAGTTTCCCCTCTGGTCATATGACTGCTGACTAGGGTTTGGGAGACAAAAAGAGGAAAAAACAGAAAAGAAATATCCCAACCTCGCATGTATAGAAACTTGTTTGTCTTTAATTATGTACATGGAGATATTGATAGCAGGATTATTGTCAGCTAATTGGTGGAACATTAAAATGGATGTTATTTCAAAGAATGAAGATAGGCATTACCAACATGGTTTCCTTATGTGCAGCATTCATAATTCTCCATATTTAGACTACTGTTAGACATAGTTCTTTATAGTTGCTTTTGTTTCTTGTTTAGGGTTCTGTTGCATGACCACTTGAGAACTTGTGCAGGGCATAGATTTTTTAAGAATTGGCAGATATGAGGCTGTGCATGAGGAGGTTCAAGAGAATTGCTTATCAGGTTGGATTGCAGGTTTGTGATTAATTTTTGTTTCACCTAAAAACTGAATTATCTTAGTTTTTGTTCAAATTCTGTGGTGACAGTAATGGATATGCATAGCACTCAAGAGATTAATGAAAAGCTGGATAATGTCAGTGTAGTAGCTGTTACTTGCTTGGGCATAAGTAGTCCTTTGCTCACTAAAAAAAGATTTGACATATGCATCATGGATGAAGCAGGACAGATAACTCTACCGGTATGGTTTTATCATATATGGAGTATATGTGGTGTGCATGACTGTTGTTTTTGTCTAATTTCTGTGATAGAGGTGGCCTTCAAATGTTTCTCATCCATTCTTGAATTCGTGCATTTCTGTTACACATTTCTTCTTTAGGTGAAATTGGAACCATGAATAAATTTTCAATTCAAATTACTGAATCAATAACTTTTGCCTTTATTATCTCAATTATATTTATTTATCTTAAAAATTTTAATATATAGATATATATACATATATTCTATAATTTATATAATCTTATAATTCAGAAAAGATTAAAAGACTTAATTTTCTAGTCGAGAACTTAAAGAACAAGTATTTACCGAATATTTGTTCTTTAAGTTTTTGAATCTATAAGATTAAGGGCGATTTAGTCACAAAATTAACCGTTTGCTTCTTGAAACGAAACATTGCTGTAATGGATTTTAGGATTGGAAATTAGTTTCATGAATTTTTTTGGATATAAAAATTTATTTTAAGGATTTTGTTTTTATGTATATTTTGCCATTCTTTCCATATCTTTTCATGCATCACTTGAGATGTTCTGTTCGTTTGATAGAATAGTGTTGTCTCATTTCTCAATCAGATATCCTTAGGACCATTGATGTTTGTATCAAAGTTTGTTCTCGTTGGGGATCATTATCAATTGCCGCCGCTTGTCCAGGTGCATTTCTTTCTCTAGACTGCTCCTAGCTTCTGCTGAGAGTTATGACTGACTAGAATATTTGGAATGCACACATGATTACAGAGTCCAGAGGCCAAAGAGAATGGAATGAGTGTAAGCCTCTTTTGCAGGCTCTCAGAAGCACATCCGCAGGCAATTGCGACTTTGCATTCCCAGGTACCTCAATTTACACTCAAGGATTAACATGCTTTTGTTTGTTTATTAAGAAAATTCATGTTTTTTGCAATATGCAGTATCGCATGTGTGCAGCGATCATGGAACTATCAAATGCTTTGATATATGGAAATAGATTGCGCTGTGGTTCAACAGAAATAGAGAATGCAAAACTCAAGTACAGTTGTTCAGCATCTGCACCTACTTGGCTGGCGGAGGTCTTGACACGATATACACTTCTTGTGTTGATTAGCTATATATATGTGTATATATATTTCCTAATTTAGAGAAAAAGTTCTGATTATAATTTACATGGCCCTTGAAACCCTACATCAAATATCAAAGATTTTGTACAATCAGGCTCTTAAATTTTGAAGAGCATGTCGATTATCAATCCGACAACCTCATTGGAGAAATTCATCCCTACCTCCATAATCTAAAAGTGTTTTTAATATATCTTTTTAAGTGGCATTATCAAATTATTTAACTTGGTGTATTTCAGCAGGTTCTGAATCCAAACCAACCTGTGATATTTATCAACACAGGTTCATTCTGCAGTTTCTTTGCCCATCTCATATGTGAACGTAATGGTTATACGTGTGCTTTAATAATGTATTATTGTTCTTCCTTGTGTAGACTTGTTGCCTGCGTATGAGGCTAGTGATTGTAAAGCTATAAACAATCCTACAGAGGCGTATATTATTGCAGAGGTGAATATGCCCTTGTTGCTCTTAGAATAATTCAGTATCATGAAACCTTTTTACTATGTTTTTGACTGTTATTTTTGGCTGATAGGTGACTAAAAACCTGGTACTTAGAGGTATAGAAGGACAAGATATTGGCATCATTACTCCATACAACTCTCAGGCGAATCTCATTCGAAGAGCTGTATCTGAACCTGTGGAGATACATACCATAGACAAATATCAGGTTACAAACACCCTTCTGTTTATTAATTTGTTTTGCCCGTGCCTGAAATGAGATAATCAAGATTCTTATTCTCAGTTGTGCAAAGAAAATAACTCAGCTGGTGTTTTTAGATAAATTATTATACCTAGGCTCCTGCTAACTTCGTTTTAGTAACACCTGGATGCTTAAAGTTTTCTATTTTGTGTTTGCTATACCTTTTAATTTTAAATCACTGTGTTTTTATCATTTTATATTTCAACATTACTTGTTATATCTACAAGGTGCCCATATTGTTATTTGGGAAAATTCTTGGTTTTTTGCTTCCTTCAGCCAATCTATTCCTTCTTGCATATTTTCATGGGAGATTTCTGAAGCTGCATTGTTGTATTTGTATCTATAGGGAAGGGATAAGGACTGCATATTGGTGTCCTTTGTGAGGTCCTGTGAAAATCCAAGGAACAACATATCTTCATTGCTGGGAGACTGGCACAGGATCAACGTTGCGCTTACACGTGCCAAGGTTCAAATTACTATCCTTTCTCTATGCTAAAATAATGCCTCTTCTTCCTCTTCCTTTTCTTTTTTGAATAACTAAAGGAGAATGCTTATCCAAATTGTACGCGTATGGTGACAATTTTGGAAGATGTTTACGTGAAGCTGATGAATAAATATGTTAAACAGACGAAGTTGATCATGGTCGGGTCGTGTGCAACTCTTTCGAAGGTGCCACTGCTAAAGCTTCTCATTGAAAAGGTTGAAGAGCTTTCTGGTTTGTTGGTCGTGTCCAAAAAGGAACTTGATGGCCAATTTGTACTCAAGAAATGCTCCCAGTTAACTTGATTGTTTTTCGCCTGATTTCTGTATAGTTTGTATGTGTTTTGTAATTTATGAAATGCATTATTGCAAATAAATATCCTCCATGCTACCCACCTGGTTAATTAACTTGAAATTTTAGTTGAAAAGTGATGTCTAAAAAATGATAAAAAAGTAAATTTGTAAAATCATTATACTTGATTCCACGATCAAAAACACAACCTGCACCGCCCACCATTCCGTCTTGCCAACCTTGGATCAGCCTCCTGTTAGGCTGCTTGGCCCACGTTCTGCATTGACTTTTATTGAGATGTTGGATTGTAAGGAATATCTTGCCGTGTTTAAGTATTTGGTTCTTTTTGTCTTGTATTTTGTAATTTTGTTTATTGCATTGTAAATAGACACGTTATTATGATACTGTTATTTTTTTGTTTTTATTGCGGTGTACAATCTTTTTAGTATCTAGTGTTAATAGGTTTTTTTTTTATTTAAACCATTACGGAGAGGGGGTATGTATTTTGAAGAGAACCTATTTGAGCGTTGGATTTTCTTCTCTTGGTTCAACCCATTGTAATCAATATGTTATAGGGTAATCCTTATTATGCTATCAATAGAATTGACATTTAGTTTAATTTTGTGTTTGATGCATCTGTAAAGCGTACTACTGGACGAGCGTGATTGCTGACGCATCTCGATCTTTTGCATTTCTCATTATTGATTGACGCACGCATCATAATTGATGATTAATAGCCGCGGTGCACTTTTCTTAGGAGGCTGTGGGATTGGGGTTATAATTCAGTGGGTCCTGCAGCTTCGATTTACATAGACGCCCAAGTGTGAATAGGTGGTACGTGTATAATAGAGAAAAACAGTATGTTCAGCATCAGGCAAAATTATATCAAGATCTGATTCGACTAAAATTTTAAGTTAATTAGATTCAGCTTAAATAAGTTACAACTAGAATGATTTTATCGTACCCATTAAAGCTTGCGGGCTGCCGTGGTTATAGCTCTGAGAATTATATGTTCCTCTGATTCTGAGACCTAGTCAATTTTGGAACTGGGCCAACTTTTTAGATTGAAATTCACCTTACAACAGGAAGGCTTCTTTTTGCGCGGGACTTTAAGAGTACGCAAACATGGCAGAATAAACTTTGAACTGTGCAGTAATAGTATTTCCTTTTAATAAGCAGGCCAACAGCAAGAATGGCTCGTCGGTATATTAAATAATCTAACCTCAGCCGAGCCAGCTCAAAAGCTGTATAATCACAAGCTGTATTCACTGGTGCTTTTGCTATGAACACAGCAAAAGTACAACAAGATCTGGGCTTCAAAAATGCATCAATGGTTCTATCGCTTAGGAGAGAAAAATATCCAATTTTAATGTACTCGATCCCAAACAAAAAGAGTTCATCTATAGTAAAAATAAATAGAGTACAGAATGTAAATCTCAATGGGGTATCAAAAACATCTTTACTCAACAACTCTCTTCTTGACGTTAATCAAAAGAAATAACTTCTTCCGAAACATCCAATAACTCTTCGATTTCCACTTCTTTGGCTTCATACTCCTCTTCTTCATCACTGGCTTCTCCATCACGCAGCTTCTCTCTCTCCAATTTCTCTTCTTCATGCAACCGCTTCCATTCGCTGACCCACCTATCCCACTCTTCCTTCAACATCTTCCTCTTCTCGCGATCCTGCTCGCTTAGGAGCATAGAAACATCTTGATCCTCTGCTTCATACTTCTTGCTGTACTTCTTCAAGTTCTTAGCAATCTCTTCTTCCTTCTCAGGGCTCAAGAAAGATGGGGGTCTCGGGCGCCACAAGAACTGCAGTTAACCAGTCATAATATGCCAAATGAGAAAATGCAAGAGTTGATGGTGCGTACAGAATATGAAGTCAAACTAGCAACTAATACAAGAGTTGCCTGCCAATAAGTTTAAGGAAAGAACTTACTTGGAAGAAATGATCCTTCAGTATTCTGTATAGCAGTTTGCCATTAAAGGACCATACGTTGAAACCATTTTCCATCTCATGTACGGATGTAACTGCTGTCACAACATACCTACACCACGAAAAAAATGAAGAAAAGGAATATTAACCCCAAAGAAAAATCACCCAAACCCAATTACTAAGTCAATTGGTGAATAGATTTAGTGCCTCCATCTCATATGCTGAAGAGTAATTTCCAAGCTACAGATATTACCTTCCAGTCGGATCCCACTCAACATCTGTCGCCATAAAATGCTCAGCTTGTGCCATGGTCTCAAGCTCATCGACATTGTAAAATTCCAGCTGCCCATTAAAACCTTTTAACCCAGCCAGGATAATAAAGCGGCCAGCTGGTGACCAGTAAAGGCCATTTGCCTGCTTGCCCTTCACGGTAGTGAGCTTTGAAACTCGGCCTGTGTGGGTACCACTGCGCATCGAGTAGAAACTCACATCAGGCCTTGGGTTATCACCATGAATAACTGCAAATCTGTGTCCTTTAGGCTCCCAAGCAAATGCAATAATCTTATCATTCTTGTTTTCAAGCTCCAGAACCTCGATAGGAATGTCGCGTTCCTTGATCCTGAATAGCTCAAAGCCTGTATACGTGCTCTTCTTGGTTTTCGTGTACCGATCAACTTTAACAGCGAGGTATTCACCATTACTTTGCCAATACATTTTACAATCACTAACGCTGAAGAGATTCTTTTGCCGCAACTCTTCCTTGCTTGGGATTTGCACTAGACTCACCTGGAAATTAATATAGTAAAGTAAGGTTAACACAATAAGATATACCCAAAAGGGGAGAAACGACAGCAAATATAAGTTAGTATGGGAGTTCACCCTTGCAGGTTGATTTCCTCCACCCAGTTCAGGAACAAAGAGCGCAAGAATGGGATCTGTAGGTGACCAACAGAAATCGACCACATTCTCAACCTTTATGGATTTCTTGTCAATAAGAGAGAATGTTTCAGTTTCATAAGCAGAGATGACATTTTTCCCTATTCTGGCAAAGTACTTGTCATCTTTTCCACCGCCCCATCTGGAAATAAAAAGTTTTAATGCATTAGAAGGCATCATAATCTGATCCAGAGATAGAGAACATTTTACTTTTTCAATGTCTAAGTGACTACATCGCCAATAAAAAAGGAAGCGAAGCAGGAATATGAAATTGTATCACAAATCACCTGAAAACAGGCCAAGACACACCACTGACACCTCCAGTTCCCCCAATAGCAAACTCATCTGCACTTCCTTTGAAATCTCTCATAACTTTTCCAGTCCTCACATCAAAGATATTTATGACAACTCTCTGTGAAGAAAATCCATTTCAATGACACCATAGTAGTAGTAACATACAGCAATAATACAAAAGCAAGATAAAGAACTCTTACATGAGTGTCACGAGGATTGCTAGGCTCGTGGCTGCTGTAAGTCACTAAAAATCTCTCACCAGGAGAGAAATCTATCAATTTTACCTGCAATTCACAACAATAAAGCCACAATCTAAAATAAAATAAAGGAGTAGCTATGTACAACCAGATGAGAAAAACAACCTGAGGATGAGCATATCGCATGAGGCGGTTAAAAGTGGTTGCACCACCCCAAACTGCAGCACCCTGCCTGTGTACAGTGGCCAAGTAAGACCCCAGTGGTGACCACTGCACAAAACTTTCTGTCCAGTACTGCAACAAGCAGGTATAATGAATAAATGGTAAGCAACTAATGAATGGTCACCAAAGCAAGCAAGACTCACGAACTTGTTAATAAATAAATCCACAAGGTGATATATTATATTCTCCATCAATGTAGACAACTGCCAATGCAAGTGCAGGTATGCTCATACAGGGACAAATGAGCAAGCATAGAACTAAAGAATTGAAGTCCACTCACAGATCTTTTGTAGACAAGCTCAGGTTTCAAGTGTCTAGCATCATTCCATAGAACCTCAGTATCTGAGCCAGCACGAATCACAAATTGATCTCGAGCTTTCTCATCAGTAAGCCATTGTTGCAGATTCTCCTGTAAAAATTGACAAACAAAGCACATGAAAAATGAGAAACAAATAGCTTAAAAAGAGGTGGAACTTCATCCTACTTTTTGCTTCCTCTGACATAGGGGAACCATGTTGTTTCTTTATACTGAATGTTTACATGTGTGCATTCATGTATGCATGTGTGTGTGTGTGTGAGAGAGAGAGAGATAGAGGGAGACCAACCCCTGGAGTGTAAGGCTTGGTTTCTGGAGGTGCCCACTCCTCTGGGACTTTCATAAACTTCTCAATGTCATCAAACATGTTAACAGTAAATATGTGGGATCTGTCCAACTTGTACCCATTGGTCTTCTCCTTAGCCAATTCAGCTTCCTACACACCAAAAATCAGTTGAAATCCTGATGGCTGAATAAAACGGCAAATTCAATAATCATATTAGGATATGTAACAGTAGCATCAACAGTATGCCTAAATCATATTTCCACATCAAAGGGAAAATCAGTTGTCTCCTCTTGTTCTATCCAATGTCTCTTCAGAGATTCAGATATCCTTTCATCTTAAATATATCCTTCCCTCGGCAAAAAGGAGGGAACAAGAAAAGGAAGTTCAACAATGATGTAGGACTAAGTGAATATAAAGAATCAATTAGTAGAATTTTCTTGCTGTGCTCGTACTTCTGAACAATTAAAGTTCTAAAAAAAATAATATAAATAAAGGAACACTCCAATTATACAAGGGGGTGCCGCCCAGGTTCGCAGCATATAGCAATTTACTTATTTATTGAATATCCTGGGTAGTAAAACAAACATAGGAGAATATATTTGACAGTAAAACAATCTATACGATAGCTATCAACAAAACAAAGCTAATAAATTTTAAATCAACGAAAAAACAATCTATTAGATATACCGACACTCATAGTTCCGTAAAGAAATCACAGTTAAGCAACCGAACGAGAATGAATAAACAAGACATGGGGGAAAAAAAGCACGTTACCTGAGGAGTGTTATACTCAACAAAACAATATCCTAGGGTTTTCTGAGTTTCGGGGTCCACGGGCATCCAGAGTCCATCCTCCTTAATAACCCCAATCTGACTGTAGATTTTCCGAATAACTCCTTCCAATTTTTCAAATTTCTCTTTTGGCACCACTGGCAAATTGTCCACCACAATTATGTTCCCAAAACCCTCCTCGAACTCCAAAGCCTCCTCTTCCTTCAAATCCTCATCACCACTACAACACAATTTACCCCCGCATAAGACCCATCAATCAACAATAAGGGCCAAAAAAACAGTCAATTACAGAAACCGATTCGAGAATCCATACCTAATGACGCCAAATTCTTCGCCGGGTGGTAGGCGAATGGAGTCGAGATCGAGGGAGGAGAGGTCGACGTTGAGGCGAGCGGCGGTGGCCTGGATATCCTCCATTGACATCACGTCCACCATGGTCAATGGCTGGTAGCTTTATACGTATAGATGCGTTTATGTGTGTGTGTGTGTATACGCCTTTCTTCGGGAGAGCCAGCGGAGAAGATGTGCAGATATACTGTGCTTTAGCCGAGAGAGAGAGGGAGAGAATCGGTTGGTTCTTACAGTATTTAGGGTTTTTGATTTTGAGCGAGTTTTTGATTCTCTTCAGGTTTACTGGGTACGATTGGGCTGAGCTCGTGTCGGTAGTTTTGGGTTGGCATCTCTTCCTCTGGAACGGCCCATTAATGTTACTTTATATGCCTTGTTAAGTGGACTTCTTAATTGTTTTTTTTTTGAATAATTTTAAGAGGACTTCAATTTGGGTTTGATTAACACGGCGCTAAAGCATAAATGAATGATGTTTTATTTTTTTAACTTATGTAACTTCATTGTAATTTTGTATCGTGCTTTGTTTTTTACTATTTTTTTAAAATGTGCATTATATATGGGTAAGTAGAGTCGGTCATTCGGGTATTCGGACAAATGTATTCAAATATTCAATCATATATTCGATTAGTTGTATGCGGATACAAATATTTCAATATCCGCAATCATGTTCGGTTTTTACAAATACCAATCGAATACGGAAATATCTAAATTTATAAAATTTTCACTGAATTTAGATCCGAGTATGAGTTGTCGAATTCACATTCAAATACAGATATTATATAACTTAATCGGATGTGAGACAAATATTATATAATTAGCGGTGACTCCAGTATTGTTAGTCATTGGGATCAATATTATGAGACATGACATGCTAATTCCAAGTTTTTAACAAACTAAGCAAAACATGAGATATTTTTCAATATTGTATTTCAACCAAGTCTGTTATTGTTTGAACCAATTTCGATTGAATCGACACATCCCCACACCAATATCTCTGTGGGGAAAAAAAATTATGTTAAGTACCCTAATTTTTGGAGTGTTTTGCACTTTGATACTCAATATTTTATCATTTATGTGCTAATGGTCTTTTTTCACTATTTTGTGAAATTTTTATGGAATATTTGAAAATATTCCAAAGAATATTAGGGCATGTTCCATTGAAATAGTGTAACAAAAGACCATCAAATACAAATGATAAATTTTGGGTACCAAATGCCACATTTACGAAGGTTGCCGAAGTGCAAAACACTCTAAAAGTTGAGGTGCTTAACTTAATTTTTCCAAAAAATAATGTGAAGGTTGACATGATATTCTTTTTCATGTATGGCATCTTTGTATCTCATCCAATTCATTTGGATGGTATTCTATAATTGTTTTATATAACTCTAGCAATGAATGAAGAATTTCAAAATCGATTATCTCTCGATTGCACTTTGAATAGTTTTGACTTCGTTTTTCAATTGATGAATCCATAGTAGTTTTAACTTTCTCTTAAAATATTTAGCTATCCTAACCAAATTGCTTGATAGATTTAAGAAAACTTAAGTTATTTAAAACAGAATGTGCAAAAAAAAAAAAAAAAAGAAAAGAGAAATCAAGGTGCGAAGAGAAGTGCTTTCCAAATAGGACAAAGGCACCTCTTACAGCAGGTACAATTAGTAAGAATTGGTGAAATTTTGCAAGATTCAGTAGCAACTTTGATTTTAATATCTTTCCTTGTACGCTAAAACTTGTCTAACACAAATCCTAACCCTTGTAGGAGTGGGTTTAAGAACTCTATTATATAGCGGATAGGATCCTCTATTCACATTCATGCTATATGTATAAAATTACTTGCTTAATTATACACTCACCCTGA
The DNA here is from genome assembly GCA_026212405.1 of Petrea volubilis. Classification (NCBI taxonomy): domain Eukaryota; kingdom Viridiplantae; phylum Streptophyta; class Magnoliopsida; order Lamiales; family Verbenaceae; genus Petrea; species Petrea volubilis. The sequence continues at coordinate 19,389,559 of CM047875.1, forward strand.
GATCTTTACACTTGATGTGTATCCATACATTGGAGTAGGACTGAGATATTTACATGTCATAACCATTTTCTGTTATTAGGAATGATAGGGAGATTACATTTTCTTTCTTATGTTTTTATTAGTAGCAATCTGCACTCTTAATTGTTGCTCAAAACGATGTCGTATTCTTTGAGAAGGAGTGTGTCGTTTTGAAAAGAATAATCCCACGTGCCCTGAGGTGTGTGATGCGTGACTAGGGTGTTAAGTTCATTAGAAAGCAGGTTCAAGTAGACCCGCTGAAAGAGAGAAAATTTCATTCTTCGTCCGTCACATTTACACTTATTCCAAATTTGGTCCCTCATGTTTACAGACTCTCACATTTGGTCCCTCACGTTTTAATTTTTTATCCAATGTCATCCTTTCATTAAATTTCTGTTAAAAGCTAACAGATTGGAGGGGAAAAATATAACTAATTTGTTAAAATATGTGCACAACATGTTACCAATCCGTTAGCTTTTAACAAAAAATTTAACGGAAGGATGACATTAGATAAAAAATTATAATGTGAGGGACCAAATGTAAGAGTGTGTGAACAATGAGGGACCGAAATCGGAATAGGTGTAAACGTGAGGGACGAAAAATGAAATTTTCTCAATGAAAAACATGCTTTTGGTTTATGGATTGAATTCTAAGCTCTTCTTTCTCGACTCTCTCTCTCTCTCACTCTCTACTCTCTGTTCTCACTCTAATCTCTCTAATTCCATTGCTCTATTCTAAAATTACTAGACAAATAAGCTAAAAACATAACAATTGGTCATCAGAGCAACAATCCTAGGGTGCAAAAAAAAGGATAATGACAAGATCGAATATAGCTTCCGCTACAGCTGAATCAAGAAGTGACCAAATGGAGCATGGTAGAGTGGATGGAGAAACAATAGGGGGTGGAAGAGAGGTTATGTGAGGAATTCCAATCGAAAATTGGAAATTTGTCGAGGAAAATGGAGCAAATGTTTAAAAGGATGGAGGATTTGGTGAAGAATTCGAGATTGGATAGAGGTAAGGAACCACTCTTCCCTTCCACTTCTTTTCCTCCGCTTAACAAACATAATAGAGCTGAAGTAGGTGTGTTATCTTTTTCACCTAGTTGGAGAAATCAGGAGAACACACTTAGGGGTAATGGGAGAAACCATAAACTGGATTTCCATATTTTAATGGGGAAAACCAATGGGGTTGGATTCATAAGTGTAACAAGTTTTTTTTGCTTAATCCGATGTCGGATTATGAGAAGATTGTTACTACTTCGGTTTATATGGGAGGCAAGGCAGATTATTGGTATTTAGATTATGTGGACGGTAATGAGAGTATAAGTTGGTAGAGATTCACTGAGTTGATGATTGAGAGATTTTCTGTATCAGGGGCAGATAATTTGATAGGGGAATTTAACAAACTTAAGCAGATTACATCAATCAAAGAGTATCAAACCAGATTTGAAGAGCTAAGGTCATTTATGCTGAGCACTAATTGCACACTATTGGATGAGTACTTCCTGCAGAGTTTTATTAGTGAGTTGAGGGAGGAAATCAAGCATATGGTTAGTATGCTTAGGCCTAGCAACGTAGCTCAAGCGGTTTATATGGCCAAAATGCAAGAAACCATGATAGAAATTACTCTGAAAAGTAGTAAGAACCAGTTTAGAATGGGAGGTACAAAACAACAGCGGCTAGAAATGCTAGGGTTCCTATGGGTGTAACAAATACACCAGTGATAAGTGGAAAAAAAGGTGGGGATTCCAAATATCCACCAGTGAAAAGGTTGAGTATGAAGGAAATGGAAAACAAGAGATGGAGAGGCTTATGTTTTAACTGTGATGAGCCTTACCACATCGTCACAAATGCAAGAGACTTTTTATGCTCATGTTGAATGAGAAAGAAACTGACAATTGCCAAGTGTCATTCAATGCTTTGGCTAACTAGACTGCTCCAGACACTATTAAACTAATAGGGAGGTATACAAGGTCAAGCCATAACAATTTTGGTAGACATGGGGAGTACTCATAGTTTCTTGAATGAAAAAGCTGCACAAATGCTAGGTTGTGTCATAAAAGAGACTAATCCTCTACTAATGACTATAGCTGATAGTGGATATATGGAGTGTTATGCTAAGTGTACTGGTTTTGTGTGGAGTATTCTAGGGTATACTTTCTAGGCTGATATTAGATTGTTGAGTTTAGGACGGTATGACATGGTGATGGGAGTGGACTTGATCAATAAGTGGGGGCCTGTGACATTTGATTTTGAGAAACAGAAGGTGATCGTAAGACAAGATGGGAAAGTGGTCTGTCTAGGCAAGGTTAAGCGTGAAGTCTCTCTCGATATGATTACAGGATGCAAGATGGAGAAGTTACTTAGAACAAAAAACAGATCAAGTGGGGCTATCTGTTCTTCATGACTATAGTAGAAAGCCAAGAGTGTGATCAAGGGTTAAAAGGAGGGGTGGCCTCTCTCTTACAGAGATATGTTGATATTTTTGAGGAACCTAAGCAATTACCGCCCAAAAGGTCGCATTACCATGCCATCAACCTCAAACCAAGTATTGAGCCCTTCAAACTACCACCTTATAGGTACCCCCACTTGCAGAGGCTAGAGATCGAGAAGTTAGTTCAAGAATGCTCGAGTCTGGTCTTATTCAACCAAGCACTAGCCCCTACTCTTTTCCAGTTTATTAGTTACGAAAATGGACAACAATTGGAGATTCTGTGTAGATATCCGGCTTTGAATTCTGTAACAATATAGGATTGCTTTCCTATTCCAGTTATAGATGGCCTACTGGATGAGTTGGGGTTAGCAAGAGTCTTCTCAAAGATCGATTTGAGATCAGGTTACTAACAAATAAGAGTTAAGAAAGAGGATGTGTAACATCCCCGAAATTCCTTTATATTTTATTAAAAATAAATAATAATTTTCACATAAAATTTGTACAAAATACAAGGGTTACAATTTTCAAAAAAGTACAAATGTAACTTCATTGAGTAAAAGGCTTCCAAACACTTTTTTTTAGCTTTCGTTGCCTCACTCTGATACGCTATCTCATTTCTGTCTAACAATAGTCACATAAAGAATAATCAACGTGACGGTTGAGTAGAAATATCATTCAACCCCATAAGGTGCGTGTGTGTTTTAATAGGTGCACGTAGACACATAATTTCACATAATACTATAATGGACATAAAAGCATAAAATATCTAAGACTTATAAGATACTTAAATTCCTATTGTACTTATGAAGTTAAATAATACTCCTACCTTTCAAAAGAGTACCTTCTTCTCTATAAGTATAAAGTGTAGAGTGTATATATAGATATATAGAAAGGTTAATATGTATGTATATATATATATATGTTTAGAAGATGGGTAATTATATATATATGTATATAGGAAGGTATACTAATGATATAGTGTGATATATATATTGAAAGTGCAATATTGTGTGGGTGTGGGTGTTGAGCATGTGAAATAGATTTATTTAATATTAAGGTCAATTTTCATTTAATGCAAATTTTACACCTTGGTTGGGTAATTAATGAAATAGTCCAACTCATGGACTTAAGTGGCATCCTAAATATGCTTAAGTGTGCCCTAAATGGTATGAATCATACCCTAGTTAAAGATGAGCCATGCAAGTATAAAATTTTCTAGAAATGTTGTTACAAGTGTAAAGGTTGAAGAATAATCCTAGAAAAATATCTTTGTGTGAAATAATACAATATATTGTGAAATCATGCAATATATATATATATATAAATTTTCGTATGTGTGTGTATATATATATATATTTATGTTGTTAATTTTGAAATATATATTTTTAAATTGTTAAAATATGTAATATATAGTTATATAGTAATATATTTTCAAAAATATATTTTCTTAAAGATATTTATATATATTTGAGTGAATAATCGATATATATATATATATTGAAAAATATATTTTGTCAAAATTTACAAATGTTAAATACATTATGGAGAAATGTCTAAAAGAATATTGTTTTTATCAAAAGATATATAATTTTTCAACATTAATTTTGAAAATAATAATAATAAAAAAAACTATATATATATATATAAGAACATATTTTTGTGGAGGAATATTGATACCATCTCCAAAGTTATCACAAGTTATTAATAGTTACAAGTAGCTATATTTATTTCCACTCATTGAAATGAAAATGACATAAAAGATTAATATAATGAAAAGAATTTATAACTAAGTAACTAATTAAAATATGTATTTTTATATACATACATACATATATATATATAAATGTTTGAAAATTTACTATTAGTAAAGAAATAATCATACTTTACAAAATGCATTGATAATAACACACATTATTCATAATAAAGTCACATATTTGAGATAAAATCACATAATTCATATTATAATATTCATAGATTAATCATATAAACATTTAAACAGTATACACTTAAGCATCAAATAATATATGTATAAATAACATAGAAAATGCAAGAAAAAATCGGGTCCTTACAGGATGTGCAAAAGACAACTTTTGTGACCATAAGTGGCCACTATGAATTCACTGTTATTCCATTTGGATTAACAAATGCCCCTGCGACCTTTCAATCTCTGATGAACGATGTATTCAGACCATATTTGAGGGAATGCATTTTAGGTTTTCTTTTTTTTTTTTTTTGATGACATATTGGGTATACAACCCCAGAATGGAGATCAGTTAAAGCATTTAAAGATGGTATTGCAACTATTGAGAGAGCACCAACTCTTTCTAAAAGGTCTAAGTATTCATTTGGAGTGGAACAAATAGAATATCTAGGCCACATCACTAGGCATTTTGGGGGTGGGGGGTGGGGTTTCAAAGCTGAACCAGAAAAAATTAGATGTATGGTAGAGTGGTCTACTCCAAAGAAAATCAAAGCTTTGAGGGGCTTCTTGGGTTGACTGGGTACTACAGGAAGTTTGTTATGCATTATGGGATGCTAGCCAAACCATTAACCCACTTGCTGAAAAAGGGACAATTTCAGTGGTTAAGAGAGGCTCAAGATGCCTTTGAGCTATTAAAAATCGCTATGGCAACAACTCCGGTACTTCAGTTGCTTGACTTTCACAATATTTTTGTATAGGAGACAGATGCTAATTATATGGGAATAGGTGCTATTCTGATGCAAGAAGGCCATCCCTTGGCGTACATGAGCAAGACACTAGGCCCTAAGAGTTTGGGTCTTTCAATCTATGAGAAGGAGTTCTTAGTTGTTATCATGGATGTTAACAAGTGGAGGGCATACCTTGTTTGGGGGAGTTTGTTATCAAGACTGACCACCAAAGCTTGAAACATCAATTGGAACAGAAGATCACCACTCTTCTCCAGCAAAAGTACATGACCAAATTACTTGGTTATACTTATAAGATTGAATATAAGAAAAGGAGGGAGAATTCTGCGGCAGATGCCTTGTTGAGGGTGGTAGAGCAATCTGAAGAATATGGCGCCATTAGTGCAATCCAACCTACTTGGGTAAATGAATTACAACTATCTTACAATGGAGATAAACCCAAGAAATGATTGTAGAGTGCACTTTAGTGCCTTATCAGGTATCACTCTATTCTTACTAAGGGGGATTCTTGAAATTTAAGAAGAAGTTATAGCTACCGGCCTAAACAAAAAAAAAAAAGAAATTAGCCTCTTGATCGATCTCATGGCAGAGTGGATGGCAGAAATTGTTAGTGGCAACATCAGGAAACAAGTGCTTGAAATAATGCACTCGTCTTTTGTGGGAGGTCATTCAGGAGTTAATTGCACTTTTTAGAGGCTTAAAGCTACCTTTTTGTGGCCTGGTATGAAAACTAATGTACAATAATGGGTGGCTCAGTGTAAAGTGTACCAGAGGAGTAAGCATGAACATTGTAGAATTCTTGGCTTATCAAAGCCCTTACCTGTGCCAAACCGAAGTTGGGAACACATTATCATGGATTTCATTAAGAGACTTTCTACCTTCGAGCAAAAGGATACTATTTGGGTAGTAGTGGACAGGATGAGCAAGTATGCACACTTTGTTCCTCTTTCACATCCTTTCTCAGCCTCATCAGTTGCTATGTTGTTCTTATATTACATCTACAAACTGCATGGCCTACCAATATCCATCACTACTGACCGAGACAAAGTATTAACCAGCCAATTTTGGCAAGACCTCTTTCAGGTATTGGGAGTCAAGAACCAGTTTAGCACAACTTACCACCCTCAAACGGATGGCCAAATAGAGAGGGTGAATCAGTGCCAATATGTGTGGGCGGCAACCCAAGAAGTGGTGTCGTTGGTTGCCTATAGCAGAGTGGTGGTACAACACTAACTGCCATAGGGAGAACTCAATTTGAAGCTTTATATGGATATGAACTAATGCATTTTAGGATTGGAGCCCAACTACCATTACAAGTATTCGGGGTTGACGAGTTGGTTTACCAAAGACGACAAATGATGCAAGACATCAAGCAACTCCTGACTCAAGCTCAACACCAAATGAAACAAAACACTAATTAGGGCAGAAGTGAGAGGGAGTTCCAACAATGGTATTGGGTTTTCCTTAAGCTTAAACCTTATAGGCAGACTTCTCTACACTCCAGTACATTATGGGTGTCTTGATTTGTGTTGATATAGTGTAATACACATTTTGAACTACCTTCTATTCATGTGTGATTTTGTATATTGACAGGTATGGGCCTTCTGTTTATTCCACACGGCCCGACATTATATAATGTATTATAGGATCTACCAATTTCACCCCATGGGGCGAGATTGGACTTGAACAACTTGGGATTATTGAATATTAATCTTAAAATTACATTTGTGTCCTTAAACAGTGCTTGCATTATTACAAAAAAACCCTAAACATATTGTAATTCCCACCTACTTTTAACAGAAAAAGGCAAGATCCATATATCCCTGTTGCTTTTCCCTTTTACATTGTATTTCCATTTGCTCTCCTTTTCTATCCAAGCTCGCCTGCCGGAAAGAAGTCGAATATGTAAATCAGGGTAGCGATTGCTTTTATCTATCGTTCTTGAAACATTTTCGTTTGGATTTTTACGTTTCCTCGAATTCTTGCCGGAAAGAAGTCAGATTTGTAATCGAGACGTAATTGCTTTTATTTTCCATTCTTGAAACAAATTTTATTTGGATTTTGCATTTCCTTGAATTATTAGGCGTTTTTGTGCCCAAGTCTAACAAATGACGTTGTTTGCTTTTGTTTCCCGTTCTTGAATCTCAAATATGGGAAGGTGGGGAAGGTGATTTAATTGTTTGGAAGAGGTTGGGTTCATCCCATGTCAAGAAAAATAAATAAATAAATAAAAATAAAAGAAAATTTTAGGACCATATTTTCAGGACATGTAATAAGAATGGAGAGCACAACCACCATTGTCCCCGGAGGTAGTTGTCTATTGTTCTTTACCCATTGCCCAACATGTGGCTAGTGTTTTATTAAATCTTTTGGCCAAAATAAAGCTACAACAACATCGAAATTCAAGAATAGGGACTATGGGAAAAGATATTGAAGAAGATAACGCCCCAACAAAATCATCACACTCAACGGAAGAGATGACCATAGTCATGGCGATTAGAGCAAGAGAAAGGGACAAACCATTATCAAATGAGAGAAAATAACGATGACATCTAAACGCATGGGGCCTTTTTAGATGCAAATATAATATTATAGGAATTTATCAACAAGAAGCTTATATTTGTAATTTGACGTTATTTACAACATTCATACTACAAATCAACAGAGGAAAAGGATATCAAAAGCTATAGCTTATAGAACATATTATGTTAATTCAAACATGAAAAATGAACTACCCTAAATACATAATCATCTCGACATACAATACATCCCATACTATGATACCACAAATCAAAAGGCCCACCAACGACCGCATTGCCATAGGGAGAACTCCATTTGAAGCTTTATATGGATATGAACCAATGCATTTTGGGATTGTAGCCCAACTACCATTACAAGTATTGGGGGTTGAGGAGCTGATTTACCAAAGACAACAAATGATGCAAGACATCAAGCAACTCCTGACTCAAGCTCAGCACCAAATGAAACAAAACACTGATTAGGGCAGAAGTGAGAGGGAGTTACAGTGATGGGATTGGGTTTCCTTAAGCTTAAACCGTATAGGCAGACTTCTCTACACTCCAGTGCAGCATGGAAACTCAGCCCAAAGTATAGTGGACCATTTCAGGTAGAAGAAAGGATTAGCGTTGTGGCCTACGAGCTAAAACTTCCACAAGGGGCTAAAATACATCCGATTTTCCATATTTCCTTGCTAAAGAAAAGTGTGGGAGTGATTGGCAGGGTGATTAGTACTTTACCACTAATGGATGATGATGGCAAAGTATCTTGCATCCCACTTCTATCTTGGCTAAGAGGATGGTAAAACAGAATAACGTTGCAATTTCACAAATTTTAGTGAAATGGGCTCACTTGCCTGAGGAAGAAGCCACTCGGGAGACATGGGCTCACTAAAATATATTATTCAGACTTTGTCTAGATCCTTGCCAAGATTTGTATCATGCGTCTAAGAAAGTTGAGTAGTATGTGTGTAGGCATGTCATGCTATAAAATCAGGCTACGTTGAAACATTATTCAAATTTTGTCAAGAAGTGTACGAATTTTTGTCACGTCTTAAAAATTCAAAGTTTACCAACTGTATGAAAAAGTGTACGCGTGCCATGCTATAAAACCAGGCCCCAATTTATTTCCCTGAAAAAGGGGAGATTTTGCACATGTCTTAAAAATTTTCAATTAATTCATGCGTCTAACAAAAAATTGAGTAGCAAACATGTAGGCGTGCCATGCTACACGATCAAGCTGCATGTGTGTGTGATTGTTGAATTGTATGTATGTAGACATCAATATGTTCCTATCAACCGTACTATGCGTAAAATTATTTAAACTTTACTATTTATGAATAGTAAAATATACCATTCATAAATAGTAAAATTTATTATTGGCTTTACTATTCATCCGAAAAGTATGCTTTATTATTTCAATAATAGTATTCAAGAATAGTAAAGTTTATTGTTGGCTTTACTATTCATCCGAAAAGTAAGCTTTACTATTTCAATAACAGTATGCTGTACTATTCATGAATAATTGGCTTTACTATTCATAATTAGTATGCTTTATTCTTCATCCGAAAATTTGGTGGTGTTATAATTATTGACATAACTATTTCAATATTTTAAAATTGACCAATGATAACACGATAGAACTTGTAGATCACATTAACAACTATACTAATGCGGACCTAAATGGCCTCCAGTGCCACAGTCTCGAGGGCGTCTAACTTGTTGGCCTCGTCGACGGGGTTGTTCTCCTTCGGACTGATGCGATTCATACGACTCAGATTGGTGATCACTTGAGCTACTCCCAGGAAGCTCATCCCCTCGGTTCGACCACACTCCGAACTGCCGAAGCATTGTAACTTGGACGTTGTTCGACGTTCGCAAAGTTAAACACTCCACCGGGATAACACGATTGGCTAAGGTCACTTGAGGTTGGCATGTTGACCAACTGAGTGTATGGTGTGTTGGAAAATTCTCCGAATACACTTGTACCCACATGTGAAGGCCCGTACACGTCTTGGGGGAAGCTCGAACTAGAAGGGCCAAATTGTGTTTCGGGTGCAAATGAATGCCCTGGTTCGGCACCATGCACGGTAGGCGGACCGGCTTCATCATGTTGAACAGTGGAATCTCGACCCTGGCTTGTCCTACGATGCTGTCTTTCGACACGCCTTGGATCTGGATCGCTTGTTGCACCAACAAATGGAGGTGCATCGTACGTTTGGCCAATTATTCCTATATGTGTTCTGGCCACGTTCTCCAACATCCTTGCATGATTTGCAATGTGTGGAACATTGTATCGCATAGCTTTCACTTGAATATACTCCGCACTTTCCAACTGTCACCACGTTGGAAAAAATATTTTACACTTAATATTTTTCATGAAATAAGAAATTTAAATTTTATTCATGCAATGTTCAGAAAGATACTAACCACGATACGCCATGCTGCCGGATTGGAAGGTTGATAGCCCCTTCCTAGTTCATACCCTTGTGGCAGACTGATTTGCCGAACAGTATGCCTCTTATACCACGCAAAGTAACCGTCCTCCACATGGGATTCCCTCGAAGAAATTGGAGCACTATTAACAATGTACTCCTGGACGTTATTCCACTTCCGTGTGTAACTAGCGTACTGTGATCCCCAATCATTTGTTGAATTATGACCCCGCCTATCTACTCTTGGCAAAGTTCTCTCTGCAATGGTAATGTTGGGCGGAATGTGTTGTCTCATCCCGAACTGCCTCAAAACACGCTCAACATGATGAAACTCAATGATCGCATAATTCAACAGTGGTACTGAAGCATGCCAGTACTCCTCCCCTCTATCACTCGGTAGTCCAGCAATCTCGGGGGCATTGGGGTCATACGGACGCCAATTGAACTGAAAATGATTTACATAACTCTATTGTTTCATACTTGATCAAATACAAAATAAATTATTTTAGATTGATAATTAATAGTGTCATACCTCTTTGTCACACATCCTGTCAAACAATTCTCTAGTGATAGATAACTGAATGCCTAACCGTATCCGCATACCTATAGTAATTACTCCACCGGGCACCAAATGGGACTGTGGTTCTTTCAGCGTCATCACAATCCAAATCTTGCCCTGTTAGCAACCTCCGAAATACGGGCACTGGTGTTATTGTTGTGATACGAGACCATGCCCAAATCTACAATACAACAAAATAAACCAACTTACTCATATTAGTTTTCTCTCTTTAATAAGCATTAATAAGCATTAATATGATAAACAATATATAACTTTAATACCTGAACTAATTGAATCGGGCCAGATATTGAGTTTGCCTCCCTCCTTGAAGCAACAGCCAGCTCCCGATATAAAAACGCCAATACAACAGAACCCCAGCTAAAAGACCGAGTATGTTGGACATCATCCATAGGAAGTAAATAATGTAACCCGACAAATTTTTTGCTTTTCTCGGGCATCATTACACTTGAGATGAGTCACAAGACCACACATCTGGTGTATTGCAAGACACTTTCTGCTGATGAAGAATCACTAATTCGGTGGTTTCGGAGGCGATTTAGAATCGCTTTTACAACAATACGTGACGACATAAGATCCGAGTCGTTCGGAACAAATCCTAACAATTCACCACATTTTTCAACCCAATTTGTTCCCCTCTGTACATGACCCACCACAGGACTGCCCCTGACGGGCAATGCCCATAGAATTGCAATGTCCTCTAATGTCACAGTTGCTTCACCAATCGGAAAATGAAATGTATTTGTTTTCGGCCGCCACCTCTCTACCAACGCAGTGATAAGTGCATGGTCTATCTCGATACGACCACATGTGAGCACTCCATAAAATCCCATCCCAAAAAGTATTTGTAGCACATTAACGTGCAATGGATGTTCTTCAATAATTTTCCAAAAATTTATATACATTGCCCTAACATCCAATGCCCCAGGCTCCTCACCTTGTGCTATTAATTCAGATCTATGACTATCCTGTGCATATAGCACATCTAAACTCTCAGGACCACACAAATGACGATGAATCGACATACCTCTTTAGTAAATAAATTTTTTTTGTGAGTGATAAATTTGTGAGAGAAAATTTTTAATATTGGAAGATAGAATTGTAATGTTTTGAAAGTGAAGAAAAAGTTTGTGAGTGATAAATTTTTGCCTTCGAAGAACTTGTTTATATAGAAGAAACTTTTCGAAAAAAAATAAAAATTAATTTTTTCTTTGACCGAGCTCTAAGAGTTCGGTCTAACTATTTAACATATAAATATATATATATATATATATATATATATTTATTTATTTCTTTGACCGAGCTCTTAGAGCTCGGTCTAACTATTTAAAAAAAAAATAAAAAAATTTATTTTTTGGACCAAGCTCTTAGAGCTCGGTCTAACTATTTTTTAAAATATATATATATATATATATATATATATTTGACCTTCTAACTATTTATATATATATATATATATATGACCATCTAACTATTTATATATATATATATATATTTGACCGAGCTCTCTAACTACTTAAAAAAAAAATTATTTGTTTATTATTTGACCGAGCTCATAGAGCTCGGTCTAACTATTATTTTTTTAATATATATATATATATATATACTTGACCGAGCTTTAAGAGCTCGGTCTAACTACTTAAAAAAAATAAATTAATATTTATTATTTGATCGAGCTCTTAGAGCTCGGTCTAATTTAAAAAAAAAAATTTAATAATTGAAATATTTAGACCGAGCTTTAAGAGCTCGGTCTTAATTTTCGGAATTAAAAATAATTTTAAAAAGTTAGACCGAGCTTTCAAAGCTCGGTTTTACTTTGGGTGAATACTAAAATCGAGCTTTGAAAGCTCGGTTTAAGGTAAAATATAAATCTTTTGAAAAATAAGGGTAGTTTGACAATCACGATATTCAAAAAGGGTAAAATAATTTTTTTTTCAAATTTTCACTAAGGAGCTCTTTGCCAATTTTAATAATACAAAAGGTAAATTGTATTTAAGAAAAAAAATTTATTTTACCCTTTTTGAATATCGTGATTGTCAAACTACCCTTATTTTTTAAAAGATTTATATTTTACCTTAAACCGAGCTTTCAAAGCTCGGTTTTACTATTCACCCAAAGTAAAACCGAGCTTTGAAAGCTCGGTCTAACTTTTTAAAATTACTTTTAATTCCGAAAATTAAGACCGAGCTCTTAAAGCTCGGTCTAAATATTTTAATTATTAAATTTTTTTTTAAAATTAGACCGAGCTCTAAGAGCTGGGTCAAATAATAAATATTAATTTTTTTTAAAGTAGTTAGATCGAGCTCTTAGAGCTCGGTCAAGTATATATATATATATATATATATATTAAAAAAAATAATAGTTAGACCGAGCTCTATGAGCTCGGTCAAATAATAAACAAATATATTTTTTTTTTAAGTAGTTAGACCGAGCTCTTAGAGCTCGGTCAAATATATATATATATATATATATAAATAGTTAGATGGTCATATATATATATATATATATATATTTTAAAAAATAGTTAGACCGAGCTCTAAGAGCTCGGTCCAAAAAATAAATTTCTTTATTTTTTTTTTAAATAGTTAGACCGAGCTCTAAGAGCTCGATCAAAGAAATAAATAAATATATATATATATATGTTAAATAGTTAGACCGAACTCTTAGAGCTCGGTCAAAGAAAAATTAATTTTTTTTTTCCGAAAAGTTTCTTCTATATAAACAAGTTCTTCGAAGGCAAAAATTTATCACTCACAAACTTTTTCTTCACTTTCAAAACATTACAATTCTATCTTCCAATATTAAAAATTTTCTCTCACAAATTTATCACTCACAAAAAAAATTTATTTACTAAAGAGGTATGTCGATTCATCGTCATTTGTGTGGTCCTGAGAGTTTAGATGTGCTATATGCACAGGATAGTCATAGATCCGAATTAATAGCACAAGGTGAGGAGCCTGGGGCATTGGATGTTAGGGCAATGTATATAAATTTTTGGAAAATTATTGAAGAACATCCATTGCACGTTAATGTGCTACAAATGCTTTTTGGGATGGGATTTTATGGAGTGCTCACATGTGGTCGTATCGAGATAGACCATGCACTTATCACTGCGTTGGTAGAGAGGTGGCGGCCGAAAACAAATACATTTCATTTTTCGATTGGTGAAGCAACTGTGACATTAGAGGACATTGCAATTCTATGGGCATTGCCCGTCAGGGGCAGTCCTGTGGTGGGTCATGTACAGAGGGGAACAAATTGGGTTGAAAAATGTGGTGAATTGTTATGATTTGTTCCGAACGACTCGGATCTTATGTCGTCACGTATTGTTGTAAAAGCGATTCTAAATCGCCTCCGAAACCACCGAATTAGTGATTCTTCATCAGCAGAAAGTGTCTTGCAATACACCAGATGTGTGGCCTTGTGACTCATCTCAAGTGTAATGATGCCCGAGAAAAGCAAAAAATTTGTCGGGTTACATTATTTACTTCCTATGGATGATGTCCAACATACTCGGTCTTTTAGCTGGGGTTCTGTTGTATTGGCGTTTTTATATCGGGAGCTGGCTGTTGCTTCAAGGAGGGAGGCAAACTCAATATCTGGCCCGATTCAATTAGTTCAGGTATTAAAGTTATATATTGTTTATCATATTAATGCTTATTAAAGAAAGAAAACTAATATGAGTAAGTTGGTTTATTTTGTTGTATTGTAGATTTGGGCATGGTCTCGTATCACAACAATAACACCAGTGCCCGTATTTCGAGGTTGTTAACAGGGCAAGATTTGGATTGTGATGACGCTGAAAGAACCACAGTCCCATTTGGTGCCCGGTGGAGTAATTACTATAGATATGCGGATACGGTTAGGCATTCGTTATCTATCGCTAGAGAATTGTTTGACAGGATGTGTGACAAAGAGGTATGACACTATTAATTATCAATCTAAAATAATTTATTTTGTATTTGATCAAGTATGAAACAATAGAGTTATGTAAATCATTTTCAGTTCAATTGGCGTCCGTATGACCCCAATGCCCCCGAGATTGCTGGACTATCGAGTGATAGAGGGGAGGAGTACTGGCATGTTTCAGTACCACTGTTGAATTATGCGATCATTGAGTTTCATCATGTTGAGCGTGTTTTGAGGCAGTTCGGGATGAGACAACACATTCCGTCCAACATTACCATTGCAGAGAGAACTTTGCCAAGAGTAGATAGGCGGGGTCATAATTCAACAAAGGATTGGGGATCACAGTACGCTAGTTACACACGGAAGTGGAATAACGTCCAGGAGTACATTGTTAATAGTGCTCCAATTTCTTCGAGGGAATCCCATGTGGAGGACGGTTACTTTGCGTGGTATAAGAGGCATACTATTCAGCAAATCAGTCCGCCACAAGGGTATGAACTAGGAAGGGGCTATCAACCTTCCAATCCGGCAACATGGCGTATCGTGGTTAGTATCTTTCTGAACATTGCATGAATAAAATTTAAATTTCTTATTTCATGAAAAATATTAAGTGTAAAATATTTTTTCCAACGTGGTGACAGTTGGAAAGTGCGGAGTATATTCAAGTGAAAGCTATGCGATACAATGTTCCACACATTGCAAATCATGCAAGGATGTTGGAGAACGTGGCCAGAACACATATAGGAATAACTGGCCAAACGTACGATGCACCTCCATTTGTTGGTGCAACAAGC
>CM047875.1:19405410-19448172 GCA_026212405.1 Petrea volubilis
GTTCCACGTGAGGAGGACGAGGATTGGGAAATTCTCTTCATGTACCGATTATATGCACGCGTAAGGTTTGGATTCAATATTGTCTTATATATTAATTTTTTTTATAAAATATATATAATTCGTGATTAAATATAAATTGTAAAATGTATGGATAGAGCTCATATACCGCCCCATATAAAAAAATTTCGATTGTCTTACATCCGTAGGAGTGATCTTGTTGATTAGGACACGAGGAATATTCATCATGACTTGGCCCTATATTTTTGGTGCATGGGATGTAATTTCTATTTAACAAAAAAAATAATAAGAAGAACTTTCGATTTCTTCGGGTGGAAAGTTCCAAAATCAAACTTTTATTTTTGAACTTTTTTTATGAAAACTTCTCCCCATAATTGTTTTCTTGTTTCAAACTATGTTGGAGTTTGCAAGATGTGATTCTTTAAGTAAGAATTTGTAGGTTACAATTATGTTTTCATGTCAATAATTTTTTGATTTGGTGGTAATTATTAGGTTAAGAATTTTATCCATCGATATTTGATATTTCTTGTCATCTGAGTTATGACATTTTTCAAATTTTATTACTTATATTTTTTTTTTCTTTTTTTTTCCTTTTTGTCACCCATTGTTTTTGTACCTTACCAACTTCGAACAATTTTTAGCCAAAGAAATCACCGAAATCACATCACCTATTTGACATGTGATTTAAATAAGAGAATTTCCATCATTTTGCATGTAGGGAAATGGTTTTATGGTTCCAAAAAATATTGGTGATAGAATATAAACCTGGGCCACTAGGGCATTTTACACTTTGCACTCCAAACTTAAGTAAAATGGGCATTTTACACCTTTAAATAAGAAAAATAGTATAATGCACACTAAAATTATTTTAACTATGACAGATTGCACCATAATTTATACTTAAACTAAAATACTACTAACATGATAGGTAAAATTGTCCAAAGAAAGGCTTATTCCCTTTTCTTTTAATGTTATTTTGATAGTACAATTTATTAATTTAGTTTCAAGGTGTATAGTGCAAATTAATCTATATTTGAAATTAAAAAAATTATCCTAATTTGATTCTAATAAATGCTTAATTTAATTTTTTATATTTGATGATAAATGTAATGTTGTTGGGCCAGAGGAATACAATATAAAAATTAATCATCAAAGTTTAGGTGATTCAATAATAACTTCAAAAATAATTATTTAAATTCAAATACTTTAATTTTAAATATTCAAACTTGTCTTTAAAATTATATTACATTATTTTTGTTTTTGAAATTCATCATGGGTGTAGTGATCATTAAGAGGACAAAGTCCAATTTAATATAGAATGTACATAATGTTTTCATTTCAATTGTGTGTCTATATATATTAATTAGACTTTTGAATAATTAACTATTACTCTTATTCACCCACCAACATTATGTTCTTTTTTTGTAAACCCTAAAAAATTAAACGACCATTTATAGAAACTCAAATTAGGATAATTATTTCGAAGTCAATATACATACATAATTAGGATATATATCAATTGCACTTTTCATCGATCATAAATAATTAATGAGCACTTTGCACCCAAAAATATAAAAGGGATCTTTTTTCTTTTTCCTTTTTTTTATGGGCAAGTTTACCCTTCATTTTAATGGTATTTTGGCCTAAAAATAGGTAAGGGTGCAATATGTCGTAAGTATGTCAATTCGATGGTGCATTGTGCTATTTTTCTTGTTTAAGGGTGTAAAGTGTTCATTTTGCTTGTTTTTGGGGTGCAAAGTGCAAATTGCCGGGGCCACTATGAATATAAACACACTTATTCACCACTTAACCAACTAATATAATTATACAATATAAGGCAATTTTATTTATTAGTGTTATAGTGTGCATAATGTAAAGAAAACACATTTTAATATCAATTTTAAATCCACTAACCTGAAAAGAATAAAAAGTATTTTTTAAAGAAAAATCTATCTTGTTAATGTAATTGCTTTTAAAAAGAAATAACAAAAATATTTTTTAAGCAATGGGATAAAAAATATTTCTTTAAAATTTTATTTTTAATTTGAAGAAATGGGCTAAATAAAGTTTATTGATTTTATTTTTTAAATTACTCTTTATCAAATTTATTTTAAAAATTATTTAAATTTATTTTATCACAAGTTTTGAAAAATTAATTACATTAGCAGGATCAATTTTTCTTTAAAAATAATTTTATTACATTTATTTTTTAGGATTCAAAATTGATATTAAAATGTGTGTTTTTTTTTTAATTTATGTACATAATAAGACTACTAAATAAATATGCCTTATACAACATAATTATGTTAGTTGGATCAAGTGGTGAATTCTGAACTTATCAAAAAAAAAAGAAGTGATTAATTCTAACTGACTATTTTGACTAGAAAGTACTCGTATATGGCAAAGTATAAAAAATTATATAGTTTAAACGACAATCGATGACAAAATAGTTCAGGTGACAAAGTGTATAGTTCGGATCTCGAACAAATTTTCCCCTAGAATTAATCTTCGGAGTTCTTTTACTAGTTGTTTTCCAATTTTATACATTCATTAAAATTTTAACTACCCCTTTATATTTGGGCCAGTAATCAGTGCCTCGTCTCGTACTTAGTTCGTTGGGCTAAGCATTGGACATTTTTTGGGATCTACAATGTACAGATTCAAAGTGGATCTGTTTGGGTCCAATAGAATGAATAGTTGTATGTGTAATTACAATCGACGAACTAGACAATTATTTTAAAGGGTTAATTACATTTATTACCCCTCTAAAAACCTGAAATTATAGTTGGTCCTCCAATAATTTTCAATATTACCAACTCATATCTTGAAAATTTTCAAAATTACAAATACCCCCTTGATCAACCGGTTCCCGATCATATTTTGCTGACGTCATCAAATTTTTTTTTATGAAATTTCAAAAATACCCTTATCGTTCCCGGTCCAAAATTTTTTAAATTAAAAAATATAAGAGTAAAATCGAAAGTTCAAAAATATATGACCGGGAACCGGCTAATCAGGAGGGCATTTGTAATTCTGAAATTTCTCAGAATATGGGTTGCTAATATTGAAAATTTTTGATGACCAACTGTAGTTTCGTATCTTTAAAGAGGTAGTAGATGTAATTAACCATATTTTAAAATATGAATACAACTACAATTCTAACACAATATTACCCCATTGAACTCTAAGCAAAATATTATTTTCAAATAATTTCTGATATAGATTATTTCATTTAATCCAAAACGAATACAATTCATATTTAGATCTACTTCTAATATATAATCGGGATTAATATAGTTATGCCACTTTTATTGACAAGGCTATCTGCCTACCCCAATTTCAAATTGATCCTTACAAAACACTAAAAACACAAGTTTTTAAATGTCCAACAAGTCATGCACTGGTTAGGGTTTTTGCTCAATGAGCTTACATCTCTCCTTTAGAAGTCTCGGCAGCATTACGGATGGTTCAATTTCTAATAATG
Organism: Petrea volubilis; assembly: GCA_026212405.1. NCBI lineage: Eukaryota > Viridiplantae > Streptophyta > Magnoliopsida > Lamiales > Verbenaceae > Petrea > Petrea volubilis. The sequence goes on from CM047875.1 coordinate 19,408,913, forward strand.
TGAATGAATATATGAATTGTTTGTGTGTATATTATAAGAAAAATAATCATGTACGAAATAACACATTATATCGATGCATGAAATAACAATAATACAAAATTATATGCTTCGTATAAATTCAAAATGTACGATAGAGATATTTTGATTTAATGCAATCAGTCTCATTTTTCATATCGATTACTCTCCAAGAATTTATGATTCGGAGTTGGGCTAGGCATTGAATGTAAAGCCGCCACATTTTCACACTAAAACGTCATTTTCGAGCACCAAACTTTTAAATCAAAACGAGATCTGAAAACACAATAAAATAAATGGAAAGCGAAAAAAGTCATTTTGTATATGGCTCAAATATTTAAACTCAATTACTTGGTAAGTCTGCTGCATACGCAGTTGGAATTTAATGGAGTAAACAATGTCGATTTGAGCCAAATTCAATGCCTATGTTTCTTCTTCCTTTTTTTTTATTTAAATTCCATAAATGATTCCCCTTTCGGGTAATTTTCATAAATAATATCCTCCTATTTCCATTAGCACACTAAATGTATGGGCTAAATATTTAAAGGGTTGATGACACCCATCTCAATTGAATTTATGTGAAATTACCGATAATTCATTTTTATTTTGAAAATTATCAATATTCCCCAACTTGTCTGGCAATAACTTTCGAAATTATTAATAATTTTTTTACATCATACTAGTCATCCCAGTCAATAAAAGGTATGATACGTCAAACTTGACAAAATTCCTTAATTAAATTTGTAATTCCACAAAATCTCACAAAATAATTTCACTTTATATCACAATAACCACTACCAAGCATCACCACATATTTCGACACTAAATTGACTTCACATATAACTTCTATATCTTGAACTTGTCAAGATCATATGAATTTCATTTCAAAACATCATCCAAAACACAATAAATATGACCCGCAATTACGTTTTATTTTGATGAAGAAAGGATTTTTTAAAATTTAGACATACCTTATAGGATATTTATAATTTTTCAAATAAAAGAGGATTTTCTATAATTTGACATAAATTCAGGTGAGAGGTGTCTAATTGTCCCATATTTAAAAGGGCTAAGCATCTTTTTGATTTTCTATACTGATATTTTATAATTATTTCAGGCACGAAAAAAATAGTGTGCGTGCGTGTGAGAGAGAGTAAGAGAGAGTGAGATGAAAACCGTTGAATGTACAGAAAGAAGAGAGAAATAGAGAGAGATTAATTTAACGTAATCTTTTTATAAAGAACTAATTTGATTGTTTCACTTTAAAAAATAATCATTTTTAAATCACAAACACTTTGTCAATTGCTTTAATGAATATATACCCGCTGCCTTTAGAGGCATAGGAGAGTTTAGTGTTTGAAGTTTGGATAAGCGATTATCTTTTGTAAGAAAAAAATTTAGGCAACATGTCCCGCTTTCTTAATATAAACTAAATTGTTTGGTTCCTTATACCACATGCTATTAAAAGTGAATATTTACTTTTGGAAAGGATCAATGAAATATACTTCGATGAATTATATTAATACTTTAAATTAAATATTAAATTACTTGTAATCAATTATCAAATTTACATTAATGAAAGTACAAGGCTTAAAACTTCTTTATTTGTAATTATTATTTTGTGACAAGTACAAGACTTACCCCTATCTGGTGGCAAGGACCCCACAAAACACTTTCTATGAACAAGAAAAAGAGAAACACCCAACACAAATCAATCAGTTGAAAAAGTAAAAGCCCCCTTACAAGTATGTTAAAAAGCTGCACCGTAATTATCAAAACCAAAATAAAATAAATGGAAATTCATTTAAGGCATTTTAAAAAAAACCATTACTTATGCCAATTTCATTTTCCACAGTAAAGCACCTGCAAATATGGTACAATGGAACAGTTTTGAGGCACAAACAACAAAAAGCTCTCTCTCTCTCTCTCTCTCTCTCTCTCTCCACGTGCCAATCATCGATTTTTCATGTGACTCTCCCGTCCCACTCTCTGCCTTCCACCACTGTTCTCAGTGCTCTAATCATCTGCCCCTCTCTCACACACGCACACACTGAGTCGCTTCAACTCCTTTTTCCATTGACTCACCAAGATCAAAACTTTGGCCTTCTTTCTCGAAACCCATCAACGGTTTTTCATTAGGGAGAAGCGCGCATAGGCAAACACTAGTATATATACACATAAACAAAGTGAGTGCTTGAAGTTTGTGAATGTGAAGAGGCACCAAACATGGGCTGTATGCAGTCCAAAACTGCCAATGCCCAGTCTGCTGACCAAGAACCGGAGCAGCCCGAGTCGAATCCAGATCTGGGTATCCTCCATTTCTTTACTTCTTTGTGTTCTTCTTTGTCAAGCTGTATTACCCGGGTTTTAAGGCTGTTTATTTGAGTTTTTGTGTGCTGCTTAAGCTTAACTGATTTTGGGGGGTTATATGTGTGTGCATATCTATCTATAAATATGCTTCATATTTCTGATGACCACTCTCATGTAAAAGTTTGAGTGAGTACTTGGGGTACGCGTGATTTTCCTGTAAATACTGTACGCAATGGATAACTCGCCTGTATTTTTAGGTTCTTGAACATTATTTATGGAATTTCATTTCAACTCATTGTTTAACGCCTCTTTGATTGCTTTCCTCTATCTGGGTTCATGTCCAAGTTTATCTTTTATTTACATTCTTTGTTCATTTATTTTTACATTTTTTTGCCCTTTAATTTATACGCTTGAAATCTAGTTCAAGCATTGCAAATCGTGCTTTGAGGTGGAGAACATCATCGAATGGGCCACTTGCATATCTTTTTCTGATCATTCCTGCTTTTGATCAAAATTGAACTCTTGCATTTCAAATATAATGCGTTTTCGTATTCAAATATATGTGCATAAGTATGCTCAGGATTTGTTCTGTACAATTGTCTTGTTTCTACAAGTTCATTCTGTAACTTTTATTTTTTATTTTTTTTTGATTGCGGATAAAGCAAATGATGACCAAGTAGATCCAGATCAAGTGCCTGCCTTCAAGGAGTTTGGACTTGCAGAACTGCGTACTGCAACAAATGGTTTTAGCAGTGAGCTCATAGTTTCTGAGAGTGGAGAGAAAGCTCCTAACGTTGTCTATAGAGGTAAGCTTCGAAGTAACCACATTGTTGCCATCAAACGCTTCTCAAAGCAGTCATGGCCTGATCCTCAGCAGTTTGTGGTGAGTTCTCATTTCTGCTGTATCTCTTTAAGTCAAAAGAGTTATGTTTGATTTTTGAAAATTATTTAGATTTCCTAATAATGTTCTTGATGTAATACATTTGCAGGCAGAAGCAGCTGGAGTTGGTAAGGTTAGACATAAGAGACTGGTGAACTTAATTGGATGTTGTGCCGAAGGAGATGAACGCCTATTAGTTGCTGAATACATGCCCAATGATACATTGTCGAGGCATCTTTTCCACTGTATGGTTATTATTTTTTCCCAATCTGACTGATAAGTTGAACTCAAAGTAAAATATATCTTTGTTTTTATTGGCAATATCTCATTCACTGTTACACATTGGATAACTATACCAAGAAAACCAATAAAATGTTATTTGAAAGTCATGCTGGCAGTTCAGCAATGTCACATGTGTACAACATATCTCATGCATGGCATTTTTCTGATTCTTTTGCTGTCTCTTCGATAGTGTGTATAACTTCTCATTTTGGTGCAGGGGATAAACAGCCTCTGCCATGGGAAATGCGTGTGAGAGTTGCATACCACGTGGCACAAGCTCTGGACCATTGCAACGCTGAGAACCGGAAAATTTATCATGACTTAAATGCGTACAGAATTCTTTTTGATGAGGTACTTGTGCAGACATATGTTGGGAGGAATTCAGTCTTTTTCTTTCCCACGCATTGCTCTGTTTCTGGTGGTATTGATCGAACTAATGTGTGTTGGTGCAGGAAGGGGACCCCAAGTTATCTAGTTTTGGTTTGATGAAAAACAGTAGGGATGGGAAGAGTTATAGCACCAACTTAGCTTACACTCCCCCTGAGTTTTTGCGCACGGGTGTAATATATAATCCCTGCAGCTCTGTCTTACTCGATTAAAATTGAAATCTGAACTTGTACTATTCTAATATGAAATGTTTTTCCAGGTCTGCTTTTTTGTGTTCCATCTTCTTTCCTGGTTTGAGAATGTTTGGTCTTCACACATTAGTTATCACTGAGATTTCCGAAGTCAAACTGACTATGCAGCTTCTATTTTTCACCTGAATTTCCAACTGTTCTTCCCTAGTTCTCTCTCTTATATTATAAAATAAAAAATGTGTGTCAATTACTGATACTAATTCAAGTGCTTTTAGTATCAGATCATAAACCAACATATGCATGGAAGAGACTAATGTAGAAGCTGCTTCAGATAACACGTTCTGTACATATTTTCATAGATATCGACTTTACTCCTTCAGGGTTACTTTACTTACTGCAGAAAAACATGCATATGGGATACAAGTTCGACTTATGACAGTGATCATTTGTCTGGGTCATCTAACAACAATTCTATTGACAACCCTGAATTTTTTGTTTACATGCTATGAGTTGTCACATTTAATCTATGAAGGTGAAACTGCTAGCAATGTTTGGGCTTTGTTAGATTTGTTAGAAGAGCCAATAAGCTTGAATCTTGCTGACCCCTTGCCCAAAATGGATACCTTTGAACCCTTTTTTCTTGCTTTGGTCACATTGACTTTACAAGGTCTTGCTGTAAATCATTCTTAAATACCTTTGATTTCTTTGTCAGTTATCTTCAAGTTTTAAGATTGATGCTCTGCAACCTATCCCTACACAATGACATATTTCTTTTCCACTTTTTTTAGGCAGGGTTATTCCAGAGAGTGTAATATACAGTTATGGAACTGTTCTTCTGGACCTTTTGAGTGGGAAACATATTCCGCCTAGCCATGTATAGTGCATTTTCTAACTCAGCTTGTTTGTTAACTATGTGCTTAAATAGGAGTTGCTCAAGCTAGTTGAGTTTTATCTGCTGTTCTTGGTTCTGTCTGTTAGTTTTTCCTAAGGTTGTGTTCGGATTGATTGATTTGAAGCTAAGGATTTCAAATCCATAATAACAAATCCATTGACGTTGTTTGGATGAACTCGTATTGCAAAGGATTTCAAATCCTTCAGCTCCCATTTTGAGTTATTTCTTGAGTCATTGTGATGGATTTGAAATCCATCAGAGTTAAAGTCATTTGAAATCCTTCCCCTCAAATTCTTTCCTCAAATCCAATCTCTTAATCCAAATAGAGCCTAAGATTGAAATTGAAATGAATCTCATATTTTGCGTTCCATATGACCAACTTTGGAAAAACGATTTATGCCTTAGCTCCTTTTCCAAATGTTTTTCATGAGTAATTAGATGTTAAGGTTTTGCCCATCCTTTTTGGTGAGTACTTATCGTAGTAATAAGATGAAAATCAGCTATCATGTAGAGGTTTATGTTTATGTTCATTGAGTTTTAACTCAGTTAAATGATCCTTGACTGCTGCTTGCATGAATTTTGGATCCATTCATCTAGAGTGACACTAATACTATGATACATTATTGTTTTCAATGGCATGCTTAGATTACTTTGAAAGTATATTTTTATAATATCAAGCTAGAGAAGGAAAATAATTGCAAAAACTAACGACACGGGAAATTCTGGCAGGAAATATTTTTCAAATCCCTTCAAATTTATGTTTGTCAGTTAATGAACCTAAAGATTTTGAGTACATATTTGCCTCGCAAATCATGTTGAGAATCTAAATATTCTTTGCTTTAAAGGGCTTCTAGAGGATTGACGTGTCTGTTACTACTTACTCCAGGCCTTGGATTTGATAAGAGGAAAAAATGTTCTACTGCTGATGGACTCATCCTTGGAAGGACAATATGCTAACGAAGATGCTACTGCGTTGGTCGAACTTGCGTCAAAGTGTCTACAATATGAAGCCAAAGACAGACCTAATGTCAAGTTTCTTCTTACTGCTGTGGCACCACTTCAAAAGCAAAAGGAGGTAATCTTTCCACGTTCGGGCACCAACACACACAGACACACACACACACGTGTATATATATATTGATCAACTGACATGGTATTCTCCCTTTACTGTTCTAGATTGCATCACATGTGCTGATGGGTCTGACAAAGACCCCTGTGGTTCTGCCAACCATGCTTTCTCCTCTTGGAAAGGCTTGTGCAAAAATGGATCTTACTGCCGTGCATGATACCCTTCTGAAAACAGGCTATAAAGATGAAGAGGGTGCTGAGAATGAGGTGAACCGATTTTTCCCTTTTGACTATTACGAATTTCTGGCCATCTTACTTTTATAGATGCTCACTTCATGTTGTAATTGGTGAAGCTCTCATTCCAAGAATGGACGCAACAAGTTCAAGATATGTTGAATACAAAGAAATTTGGAGACATAGCATTCAGAGACAAGGATTTCAAGAGTGCAATTGACTACTACTCCAAGGTACTTGCTTTATCATGGTCCCTTTTGCGTGTAGTTGGCTGGCTATCTCAAGTCCTATATCATGGTTTGACAGTGCTAAAAATTTATTAGTTCTGTTTTATATTGTTATATTATTTTTATTTTCTCTCTGTTTTTTCTCTTCTCAATGAAATTTTTGCTTATTTGCTACATAGAACTTGTTACAACTGTATAGGATGTCTACAAATTCAAATAATCGCATAATTGAATCTTACAAGGATCTTCAATTATGCCAATTTTTCGTTTTCCTGTTCGTTTCAGGCAATTTTCTTGTGCGTCATATATGCACATCTCTTCTTCTAGCAATCTGAATTCTGTATCTCAATCCAAATATCTTGGCTGGACGAACCGGCACGTAGCTCTTTATTTTTGATAGAACACTTGGCTCTTTTCGTTACTCAAAACATACCGTCTTTTATGTTCCATGCATATCATAACAAGCTAAAATTCTATTTTGGCAAGTATTTGTCTGAGTTTATCTTTGACTGTGCAGCTGGTGTCGATGATGTCTGTTCCATCTGGAACTGTGTTTGTGAGGCGTGCTCTGTCCTACTTGATGATAGGCCAACCGGAACTAGCACTTCGAGACGCCATGCAAGCTCAGGTTTGCTTGCCCGAGTGGCCCACAGCCTTCTACATGCAGGCGCTTGCCCTTTCTAAGCTCGGAATGGAGACCGATGCTCAAGATATGCTCAACGATGGAGCCTCATTCGAAGCTAAGAGGCAGAACAGTTGGCGAATATAATTCATGTTAAACAAAAAGCTTATAAGAATGAAGATGTTGTCTTGGTAAAAACTAGTCTGAATTAGATTTTTACTATAGTGTGCAATATTGGAGGATGAAATTCTTACAGTTGCTGAATTTCTTGCTTCCGGTTGTTAGTTATAAATACTCTTCATGAAGAGAAATGTGTAAATTGGTTTTCAGGCCAGTTTGGGAGTACATGTTGGGATATAGATTTTTTAAACTTATTGAAAATATTGGATAGGAAATAGATTAGTACTTACTGAAAATATTAGGCAACTTATGGTCAATGCTCAATGGGTTCGGCTTGTATTTGAATCTGCCCCTGCTTGGAGCGTGTTATTATATTTCGAGTTTCAATTTTCAATGTATTCCAAAAAGTGTGACATTACTACAGTCCCTCCTTAAAATAATATAGCAATTCAATATAATTATTCTAATATGTTTATTGTATTTATATTTTGTATGTAATTATATAAATTGGGTTCTAAGTTTAGGATTCAGGTCCACTCCAAACCCGCCTCGTCAAAAAATGTGCACTTGATATATATATATATATATATACACACATTTATATAATGTGTATTTATATTTAATTTGACAATAAATAAGTGCATACTATATATATATGATAAATATATTAGAATGTGTATATTAAATCGCTACCTTATTTGCTTTATTATTTAAAGGATGGACAATTGTACTCTCCCATATCTTGGAATACATTGAAAATGGAATTCCTTGTAAGTTTGATAAAGAATACGAATATTGATATTTCTTTTGTTCGAGTTGATTACAACTAATTAATTTCAAAATGCATTTGGTGAATTAGAAGATAACTCTCGTTACAAGTGCATTGTTAGATGTTCTACTTTGGAACGAGTTAATCACAATTTAATTTCAAAATGCACTCGATAGATTATGAAGTAACCCTCACATTCAACGAACTTACAGACGGATTTGACGAATCCTATTCCACCCAGCCGCATCTGTTCCCACGTGCAACACCTTGTGTTGTTTATTTGATGATTGATTTAGAAAATTTTATTATTATTTCTAACATAAAACGGGCAAACTATAGGTCGACGCCGACCTTGACCATATACTTTTTGGTTCTATTTGGAGGAAACATTTTGACATCTATTTTAGTGGAACCATTGAGCAATAATATGAGTAATTGATCTGTTTGGTAGTTCAAGTTGGCGTGCTTTAACACGAGATCACGAAAGGCCCACTGTTACTCTCACTACTCTCTCACTCGTTTTGTCGGCTGAAGTGATTGTAATATAGAAAAAGTTAATAGCTTGGAGTTAAAAATATATTATTAGGGTTGATTACAAAAAAAAAAAAAAAAAATCCTCTGAGATTGAGTTAATTTTTACAAAATTCTCTATAATATATATATATATATATAAAATTACAAATAATCCTTTAATATTTGATACTGTTTCACAAAATACTGCCGAACTACGGGTAAAATTTATAATATAAAATCAAGCATTAGAGGGATATTTGTAAGTATTCATAATAAAGGGGAGTACTGCAAAAATGGACCAAATTAACCCATATTACCATGTGTTCGTGATTTTTTCTTCGAAAACCATATAATATTTTTTAGAATCAATGTTGGTCTTATCATGTTAGGGTACTTTATTTTTAAAAAAAAATAACAGGTGTAAGAATTTCAAATATTCGGAGTTAAATATTCGGAGTTATCGTCTTGCATCACTTATTCCTCAGCCATCAAGAGTCCGTTTGAATATACAATTTTCTTTTTCATAAGAAAAACACTTATATTTTTTAAAGAAAAAAGCATTTTAATTAAAAAAAAAATCGTGTTCGGTTGAATTTTTCTAAAATAGCATAAACTAGAGAAAAAAAAAACCCAAAAATGACTTTTCCAAATGTTATCTAGATAGTTTCCAAACATAAATATCATTTTAAGCATTTTAAATTATTAAATTCAAACGTGAAACTACTTAGTTTTTTTTTTTTAGATTTTATTATGAAAAGTATGGCATGACAAGTGCTTTTATTAAGCGTATTCAAATAAATTAAGTGAAAATTAGGCAGCTGTATATCTATAATAACATAAAAATTGTAGCACCTTCAACATCTTTGGAGTTATCTTCTTGCACAGTTTATTCCTAAGTCATTAAATAAGTGAAAATTAAGCAGCCGTATAAATTAAAATTTTAGCAAATATCAACATGTTTTGATCGTCAAATATCTTTCCCCTTACCCCCCCCCCCCCCGGCCCCCCACATACAATCTCATTAATTAAATTCAAAAATTGGTTAAAAAATCTTTTTCACGACTGAGCCATTTGTTGCTGTGAATTAAAGGGCTACCCTTAAAGTTCTGTATTTTCGTCAATATATGCGTCCGCAGCCACCGCTACAGAAGATGACGATAATATGTAGGACAAATTTTCATTAATATAACTACAGCTACAGAATAGACTAAGGTCTTTTTTTTTTTTTTCAGTATGAATCGCAAATGTCGTGATCAGCTCACCACATCGGACCGTATTGGATTTTATATTCAAAAATTATTAATTATCTCACATCAAATAAATAATCAAATATGATTTGATTAATAATAATTTGAATAATTTTTATTTATGAGTTAGCTTTAACAATTGAGTTGGGCATAAACTCTTAATGTTTTTATGTGGTATCAAAACAGTCAAGGTTGGTTTATTAAACACATATTACTCTTATTCTTTTATGTATTGGAAGTGTATTTTCTTTATTAATGTGCTTCTCTTAAAGTACAAATACATATCTTATAAATATATATTGATGCGGGTCGAATTCGGAGTTGATCGACCTCGGTCGGTCTCTCTGGTCGAGCATGTGAATGGAGGTGTCTGAATGGAAAGTTAACCTACAACAAGGGAACGACAACGTGAGCTAGCCGAGATGGATCTCGGCTAAGACCCTCCGACGCTTAAATCAGTTGATCGGTTTTTGAGGAGATTTGAGTAGAATAAGGGTACTGTGCATAATTAATGCGTGTATCTTACTATAAATGTGGGGTATTTATATTATGTCCAGGTAGACTGCGCTCCTGTGGGCCCGTCAAGGCCAGGTAAATCGTTGAGGGTTGATGTGGGCAACCCATGAGTCTAGTAGTAGGGTCCGTAGGTGCTAGTTGGCAGCTTCATTAATGAGGTATGGGGTTTGGTGGCTCCCCCATACCTAGTCTAAGGAAGCATTTAATGCCAGCAGGATCCGTTTGACCCGATATGATCCCGATCGACCCTGCGATCGACCTGGAGGGCCGAGGAGTTGGGTTCGAGCCGAGAGGGAAATCGTCCTGCCGAGCTCGTCATGGAGAGGGGTTAGCCAAGCTGGTCGGGAAGGCCTTAAGGGAAATCGATTGGGGACTTAAGCGAGTTTGTCGCGAGAAAGGCGGTCGAGAGGTTCGGTCGAAATTATGCCACGTCATATATATATATATATATATATATATATAAAATAAATAAGATTACGGCTGTAATGATTGAGTCGAACTTGACTCATTTTTAAGGGGGATCAGCCTAATTTTTAGAAGTCTGAACTCGTTTATTTCAGCAATATTTGGTTTTAATCTCAAAATATCTTATAGACAATTTCTATCAAAGTATATATAGAATGTGAAATGAGAATTTTAAAGTATCGAACAGTCTTGATTTTCGGAAAATTTATTGATATGGTCTTGAGTTTATATTGAATATGTATATATGTTTGTTGATAGTAAATTAATTTTATTACATAATATACAAAATATAAAAATTTATATAAAATAAGAAAAAGTTAATGAGTTGGCTTATATACTTTTGAAAATCATAAATGAGTTTGAATTGAACACATGTAATAGCTCGACTTCAAAAAGCTCAAACTCGAATTGATCCCGAGACGAGCCTGTTCACAAAATTCATGAGCTAGTTTTACTTAACTTACACCTTTAAACAAGAAATACACACACACACACGCACACACACACACACACACACACATATATATATATATATATATATATAAAGATCTAACAATGAGGTTTTAATTTGGGGTGAATCCCAATCCCAATATTGAAAACTAAGACCCATTTTCAATCGGTTTAAAATTTTAAAAATTCCTATGAAGTAGATCGATCCATTAATTTATACATTTCGAACTCATCGTCATGTCTAATATTAATGATCGCCTGTCAATTGTACATAATTTTATCAACTACAGTCGTTATCCCATCTAAATATATCACAAAAACAGCCTAGAATTATAAATTTCAGATTATTATTTTATACTTGTAAAAAATGCAAGTTGCTGCTGAATATTGAACGTAGATGGTGGCTGCCAGATTGATAAGCATTAGAGCTTGCACACACACACACACATATATATATACGTATAAACTATAAAAGAAGAATTAAGATAGTTGCAAATGCTTATCTTTTCCTGGTATTGTTTATGGGCTTGATAAGACGTGCCTCAATTGAATACGAACTACTGCTTTTCAATTTCGTTTTCACTTATTAATTAATATCACAGTCAAATTGGACTTAAGTCTCTTCTAACGTACTCTCATTTTCGACAGCTGATTACAACCTTTCTAGACTTTTTTCTTATCCTTTTTACTTATTGTAGCACATTATTCACGTGACATGTAAACTTTATTCGCAAAAAATCTTTTTGATTTTGTAGTTTGTCGATTCGTGGGCCTTTCCTGTCACATATTGATTTTGTCACTTTAATATTTCATTTGGATTTTTTCGAATAAGTATATTGATACTTACATTAATTGCAATGATGGAGCAAGGAGAGTTGGTGATGGCGGTCGTCCCTCCTCAATTTTTTAAAATTTATTTTTTGGTATATGTATTTATTAAAATTTTATAATTTTAACCCTCCTAAAATAAAATTTTGATTTTTATATAAATTATATAATAAAAATTTTAATATTTTCTACTTTATTTTAATATTTTTGATGATTTATTTTTACCTAATATTATTTACTATAATAATTAAATTTTCTCTCTTTCTCTTTCCTCTCTTTTCCCTTATTCTCTTCAAATTAAAATATTAAAAATTTTATTAGATTTTATTTCTCTCCTCTATCCAATTAAAACACTAAAAATTCTATTATAATTTTTCTTCTCTCACAAACCCTACAATATTAAACTTTTTTTTCGAAAGCAACGTACAAGAAGATATTGTGTACTAATTTTGAAATTTATACATTTATTTATTTCTTTTTTTTTTGTAATTGATTATTGTGTAGAAATTTGAATATTAGGATTGTTGTTATGAATCTTGATAGTTGTTTAATATTAAACTTAATGAGTCTTGATGTTTATTTGTTGGGCTATTGAATTTGAATGAATCTTACTAATTTGACACTTAATATTTAATTGGGAGTGATTTATGGAATGTGATGGCGGAAAAAAAAAGATATTTTTTGAGTTTTAAATATATTTTTTGACCACGAGAACAAAGAGAGGGAGATAGACAGAGAGAGAGAGAGAGAGAGAGAGAGAGAGAGAGAAATCTATTTTAACACTTTTTGAGTTTTGATGATAAATCATTATGTGGGTTTATGTCATTTTTATTTATTATTGTTAAAAAAAATTTTGTTAAGTATTTTTTAAAAGTAATTTTTTATCCACTATATTTGCTTCTTTTAAAACAGAGAATAACTTATTTTTTTAGTATCATTTTTAATATATTTTTTTGATTGTAGCACCTTTTTTTTATTGTAACACCTTTTAATTGGTCATATACGCATAAATATGATAATTTTATTATTTTATATGTAAATATAATATATAACCCCCACATTTATACATTTTAATAACTAATGATCTCAAAAAAATTTCATCCCCCTTCAATCAAATTCCTGACTCCGTCCCTGATTAATTGTAATAATTTATAATTGTGTAATTTTTTAATATATTTATCACATGTTTTTTATTTAATTTATTTTTTATTTCTTAACGTGTGATAAATATTCTTTTGTCGTTGATAGCTCAAACCAAAGGTGCTATACGTTTTGTATATTGATGAATAGATCGAATTTTCATTTTCTTTTCTTATGAATAGCATGGACTCATCGTTCATTACTTCATTTATATAGCTAGTGATCACATTTTTTTTGGGACTAATGAATTATATGTCATAAAAAGGAAAAATAATATTAGAAATAAGAAATAAATTAATAATATAAAAATTATCACTAATAATATGTACGGAGTAAAAATACCATATATTTTGTTATTATTTAAATCTATTTGTAACTTTATTTTGTCAATTAAAGGTACAAATTAAATTAACGAGATTAGTATTTTCAATTGTCAATATATACTTACTAGTTGTGATACCCTTTTGGTGACAAAATGTTATCACCATAATTTTTGTGATAAAATTTTTAGTGTCATTAAATTGTCATTATAGGAGTCTGATTAATTATTAATGGTGAACTTATACACAATTTCTATCATTATTGATATTGTGATATCCTTTTTGAGACAAAAGAAAATATGTCGTTACTAAATGTGTATAACTAGTCATAATTTTTGTATTCTCATTTAATATGCCACCATTAATTTTCCGCTTTTCTTTTGTTTAAGCTTGGTTTTTTTATCTGTTTCTCTTTTAACTACTCCCTCCGTTCATAATAATTGTCACTTTAAGCTTATGCACAAGAATTAAGGAAATATATTAAAAGCATTAAATATAAATTATTTTTAACTAAAATACCATTTTAATAAATTAAGCTGTTAATTTTATCTCATCAGCTATTCCGTAACCTAAGGGTATATTAGAAAAATAATAATAAATTCCTTCTTGATATGTGAGAACAACATATATTATGAGACAAAAAAAAAATTCCTAAAGCGACAACTATTATGGGACGGGGGGAGTAAAATTTATCTTTTTTCCTCTCTCTCTCTCTCTCTCTTAATATCGTGCAACAAAATCTTGCCTTTTACGGTTGCGGAGTATTTGTTTTATAGAAAGCAAAAATTCAATCATATGCTTTACATGTTAGCTTTTGATTTTTGAATCGCATGATATTCAACGAAGTCCTGCTTTAGTTACATACTTACATTTATTAAGTATTGTGCTACTTAAAAAAATCATAACAATTGTACATGTTTGTCAATATCGGAGGTGAATTTTATATTATGATAATGTGACGTAGTTCTTGTTATTTAATTGGCACAAATAACACGATGTGTAAATATATCAGTGCAGATGCAACAGAAACTGCAAATTTTTTTTAAAAAATAAGATATTTAAATGAAAGAACAAATTAGTATAGAAAAAACAAATCTGCTAAAGACTTAATTATCCGTGTTTTTCTTGAATTTTAACGCGTGAAAATACGTTCTTCTTTTACTATATCGTTTATATTATCATTACATGACTATCAATTATCACCAATTACATCCTCACATATCAATATCAACAAACTATTACAATTATAAATAAATACATAACCAAACTACTATAAAAGTAGAATACAGACCTACCTGTTTTGGTTGGGAATCGAATCCAAAATTTCATAGTCCTGCGCCTCAATTTCGTTAGTTGTACTAAGCCTCAGTTGGCTGACGTACTTATCCATGTTGATGAAAAAATAACATCAAGTTTTAGCACATTCTATCTTAAATGGCTTAATTACACTTTTGGTTATGTAAGTAAGACTCTCTTTTCAAATTTCATCCTATAAGTTTGATGATTGCGCATTTCAGTCCTGTATGTTAGTTCAATTTGACACATTTAGTTATGAATTAACATATTTGGTCCTATATATTGGTACAATTTGACACATTTGATCCTGAATTAACACATTTGGTCCCAAATGAGGCATGACTATATTTGAAAATTTAGTACCAAATATGTCAATTCATGACCAAATGTATAAAATTGAACCAACATACAGGATTAAATGTGCAACTATCAAACTTGTAGAGCGAAATTTAAAAAGAGGCTCTAACTTATAAAACGAAAATGTAATTAAGCCATCTCAAAATTAATGCTACTGAACACCAAATATTCATGTCCATGCAAAACTCACGCTAACGTACTTGTTAATTAAGCTATATGCTTATTAATATATGACTAAATGCCTTGTCAACCTACTTAAGTGTTTTTTTTCCCTTTTTAAAGCTTTAAGAGAATTTTTATTAGATGCTATTTTACTAAACTATAGTTAACTCAAAATTAAGTTAAACGTTGTCATTTTGATTATTCTTATGTAGCAACTACTGAAAATCTTTCCAAATCTTGTTGGAAATTAAAACGTAAATTTCAAAGTCTCAACTATATATTATTCCAAACGAGATACTAAAATAATTGATACAGCACACCAACGTTTATTTTACAATAAATTGATTTTGAAAGTAGGCCAATCAATGCAATAATAATAACATATAGAAATAAATTGAGAATTAGAGTGTTGATTGCTAGAACAAACTTCACAAATAGCCCTGCCCCAAATAAGATTTTCCTATGATATCACCCAAGTTAGGCATGATGAGTAAGTTTTGAGTCTATATCTTATATTAGATTAACCAAATAAATAATATGTGGCATGTTCAAATTAGAAATCGTGCAAGATATATAACCCTATTTTAATTCGTGACCACTTTTCAATTTAAATCCAATTTTAATTCTTGACCACTTTTCAATTTAAATCATGCACATCGACAAATTACTGAATGCGCACGCCCCCGCGCGCGCGCGCACACATACACACACACACACATATATATATATATATATATATAAATATATATGAATTGATTATTTTGTCTAAATTCTTATAGATACGATCATCATATGACCATATTAATGTTCAACTTATTAATGTTTTAACCTATAGCCAATAGCCAACACACAGTCCGGATCCTCTGCTACAAAATAGTGCTACATCTCCCCCTACACTCATCAATACAAGCCACATGTATTGTTTAGCGATTGAGATAAGGAAAGAGAATCTTAAAAATTTTTCCTATTTATCTCAATCGCTCACTAATACACGTAGCGTATTTTAATAAGTGTAGGAGGATATGTAGCATCATTTTTTAGCAGAGGATCTGAACTCGCCAACACAAACCATACAAATCAACTTGTCTCTTGTCATTAATGAAAAATTCATGACGGATAGGTTTCGTTATAAATATGAAATATTTGGAGTTAATTGTCAAATTGGTCCCATATGATATAACCACTTGCCGATTTGGTCCCAAAATATTTTTTTAGCCAAAATAGTCCCAATCAATAGTAATCTCTCTCCAAATTGGTAACTCCGTTAAAAATAAACGGAAAATACATGTGCCACGCACGTGCGCCGTTAGTGAGGGCCATTTTGGGGGGAATATGTTACGGTTGTTGGTTTTGGAGGGAAAAGCTTCACTCCCACTGCTTTTTCCCAGCCAAAGCACCTTATTTTGCTTCATTTTTCTTTCTATTTTCCCATTTTCTTCTTCCTACCTATTCTCTATCTCTTTCTCCTACAAATTTTGCGGCTGAGATGAATTGTCACAGTGGCAACCAAACTGTGCAAAGGGTGTCTTAGACCGACGACGAAGATTCTTGGGTTGTGAAGTCATCAACGGGTGCAACTTTTTTCAATGGACCGATCCCCCCATGTGTGCGCGAGCAAGAGCTGTAATTCCGGGCTTGCTTCGTCGAATTAATCAGACTCGTGTGAAGAGGGATGCCGCCAAAGATCGACTTCACCAACTTGAAGAAGAGATGAAGGCCTTGACGAAGGGGAAAAAATGGTTGTTCTTCTTACTTCTAGTATCATGGTTGCCAACCATTTGGAATTTCATGATTTGAAAGATGTTTATTTGTTGGTTGGTTTGTAATGTTTGTAGTATTAATTGAAAAATGATTCTTCAATCTCGACTTTATGTGTTTATGACTTTATGTAGTTTATGGATAGATGTTAATATAAGATGGGGTTGATTGTAATTTTCCAGAAGTTATGTAATTTTTAAACTGGCTAGTTGTTTTGATATTCTGCTCACAACATTCAAATTAGCTACAATATAAAGAAAAAATAAGCTTTCATTTCCAAAATAGAACAATGACATAGTATCAACATTTACAAATCTCAAGTGCAAAAGATTGATGATATATTACCCCCTCCCCCCCTTTAACAGTGCGTCACTGTTCTATCTCACAAAATAAAATCAACTTTCTTTAGGCAACGAATGCACCATGCCTCTCAACACCCCAAAAGATCCAATCGTTTTTCAATTCTTACAAAAGACATACAAAAGTATGTTTTGCAAAATACATATAAAAGTAATTTTCTAAGTCAAAAGCTTATATTGTCTTCTTTACACCTTTCTTGCCCAGGCTTGATTTTCTAAGTCAAAAGCTTATATTTAAGGTTTTGGAATTTGGGAAACAATTGAAGGGTTTCAGGAGACAAAAACGTGTTTTTATCCCTAAAAGCACGATTTAATTTCCCCCCATGGCCCTCACTAACGGCACACGTGCATGGCACGTGCTTTTGCTGTTTATTTTTTAACGGAGGTACCAATTTGGAGAGAGATTATTATTGATTGGGAACTATTTTGGTTAAAAAAATATTTTGGAACCAAATCGACGAGCGGTTATATCGTATGGGACCAAATTGGCTAAAGTCTCAAATGTTTGTGGTGGATTTATAATGTAGTTATATTAAAATAAAACTATATAAAGAAATAATCAGTCATAAGATACAATCAGAAAAAATCATAAGATATTTACTACGAACTCGCAACAAAAAAAAAAAAATTGACACATGAAAACTATGTAGTGTAACAACTTTTGTTAAATTTGTAACGAATTATTCTATTAGTGAAGTTAAGTGCTTTTTTTTTAATAGTGATCGAGTTATTGAATAATAATACTCGAGTTACGCTATTATGTACTCGAGTTATTAAATTTGTAACAACAAAAAAAATTTATTTATTATTTTCTCGATAGAGTACAATGAAAGAGAGGGACGATGGACAAGTCTAAGTACTAATTCGTATTAAATTAAGGTAATGCACGTAATTTATATAGTCAATTTAATTAGGTGCATTTTCTTATTTGATATGAGTTATAAATTGATTATCGTAGCAGCCCTTAATATTAATGTTACGTATGATACCCTAAGTATTACGGGGTGGGTATGTGTTTCAAAATGGTTGTTGACTTGTAAACAAGCTAATTTGAAAAAGTTGTATGTTATTTTGTCAAATTCGGACATTAAACTTGATAAAAATGTCAAAATGTATTTTTATTCAAAAAGAAAAAAGAAAGTTTGAGCCGTGTGTATGTTCCAGAAGGCAATCATTGTTTTACTCCGATATAAAAACAAGGCCTTTTCTGGCCAGGTTTTATTTCCTATTTGCCAAACCGCACATCTAATTAAAACTTCCACAATTGATAACTTTAATAAATTAATTTTATTCTTTTTTTTATGGTTAGATTAATTATATTCATACTAAAAACTTTTGAAAACTAAAATTTGAAAGTTTGGTGTAGAACCCCTAAATTATTATTAATTTTTTTCATAAATTATAAGTCAAAAAAGTTAAAAGAGTTTGGCGTCCTACCAAACTAAGTACTGAAGAAATTATCATGAGAAAAATGAAGTATATATACTCTAATATTGTGCTCGTGGTGTCCATAATAAAATATAATGTAATTAGTTTGGTTTATGAAAATATGATTAAAGGATCCGACACATATATTTAACTCTAATTACTTAATAATCATGTCTATTAGATTTGCTGCATTAAACTTATCGCACTATTTGGTGTCACCATTACCCACTCCGACTAAAATGATACTCCCTTTGTCCCATAATATTAGTCATCTTAGGTTTTTTTTCATACAAACCAATTACGCTAATAAATAGCCTTCTTTTTAGCTGAATTTAAAATAATTTGACAAAACTACCCTCCCCGTACCTCATCAAATTCCATTAAAAATAATAAATGAGGGTAAATTTAGGGGGGGGGGGGGAATTTAATTTTCTCTTGAAATTTTTAAAGTGACAAATATTATAGGACAAAAAAATCTCTAACGCGATTAATATTATGGGACAGATGGAGTATTATTTATTCTTGAATTTCTATTAGCATTTAATAAATATTAAAAAATTAAGTCAAAAAAAAAACCACCTAGAAAAAGACTAAGCTAACTACAAAATGACAAATTCAATCCTTTCACTTAATTTAATTTATAGAGTATTAATTTTTACTTAATAATTAACTTTATGTTTAACCAAAATTACCAATTATTATACTATATATACCAAACAAATGAAAAATAAACAGTAGCGATCGGCGCAATATTTAACATTATTATCGTACTTTTTTTTTTGGGGGCTGAATTAACATTATCATACTAATAAAGTGAAAAGTGGAGACAAGACTTGATGAATAATAAACCCTGAAAAAATACAAATTGCACAATAATACCTAAAAGTGCATACACCTTTTGTTGTAATTAGAGGAAACATTTTGACGCACTTATTCAGTGGAAAAGTGAACGAATTATTTAATTTGTTTTGGTTCAAAATTGGTGTGCTTTGACAAGAGGACAACCAGAGACCCACTACTTCTCTCACTACTCTCTCGCTCCTTCTGTCGGCTCTGGGTAGATTTGATGCTAAGAGGGTTTTATTATTCGGCAATTGCTCAATTTTGCTTAAAAATCAATATTGTTTATTTATAATAAATTTAATAAATGTATTGAAATAATTGACAGTGTTATATTTATGAAGAAAACCAATAAATTTCTATTTATAGGATGAAAGTTTTGTTCTATTTTTTTTTTCATTTGAATATATCATGGATATGTATGCCGCACAAAATTAATTCAATTTGCTTTTAACACTATGATTTTTTTTTTTTAATTTTGCGATCTGGATAAATTGTTATTTGCTTTAATGAAACTTATGAATATACTTTAGTAAATACTTGCATTTCATGGATCGCACTGCATCGGTGCATCCACAAGAGATATTTCGGATGATCTATAAAGGGGCAAGGCATGCTCCCCTCAACAATACCCAATACCCTTTGCTTTGAAGGACAATGTCACAATGAAAGCCTTTGGATTAGATGATGTAGTTTAGAGTCTTTAGACAACTAAGATCTATTGGTATAGTTTTTTTGGATAATTATCCTTACCCTTCCTAAGATTAGACAAAATTATACTAACTCCCTCTTGTTTCAAAAATTACCAATATCCCTTAAAGCGGGTCGAGAATTGATCGGCTGCTCCATTCAAATATATAAAAGTTAGGAATTGTTCGGGAAACGATGTTCTGCAGCAAGGGAAAGACAACGTGAGCTAACCGAGATGGGTTCTCGGCTAAAATCCTTCGATGCTTAAGTCAGTTGATCGGATAGAGTAGTAATTTGAGCAGAGTAAGTTGGTGAAAAGTAATTAATAGCCTTCGTCTTACCATAAATGCAAGGATATTTATAGTGTGTTCATGTAGATCTTCTCCTATGGGCCCTTAGGCTTAGTATGCCCTCATGTGGTGATGTTGAGTGACCCATAAGTCTACAAGTTGGGTCTAATGACATTAGTTGGCTCTTAATTAATGAGATATAGAATTAGGTGGATAATTCACACCATGAGTTGACAGAACATTTAATGCCAGTAGGATTGATTGGACACGATATGATCATGGTCGAGAGAAGACTCGACTAAAGGTCCCGACTAGACCGATTCGAGAGACCGTTGGCCCGGTCGACTACTAGGGCTCATTTCCTTGAGCATTCTAGGGAGGCGGCACGTGGCTTGGGTAGGTCAATCGAGAATACCGATCGAAAATATGCAACATCACCCCTAATTTTTGATAATTTTTAAAATAAGAGGGAGTTATTTAGAATTTTACCTAAATTTAGAGAATATGAGAATAATTATCTCTGCTTTATATATATATATATATATATATATATATATATATATATATTAGATACCTTTGGAGGTAGAGGAGGAAAAGCTTGGACGAAGTCATTGGAAAGGTATTCGTTTTAAATAATTTACTGCACACCTCACCGACTCGCTGGAACTCATCCCTCTACTTTAGTTATGCTTTCTAGCGTGATTGGAATTGGGTTAGTAGATATGACTACGAGCTGATCTGGAAAGAGAAGGAATTTGCTAAAAGTTGTATTAGTAGGGGTATGTCGAGTTATTTTATATATTATGACACTTTTGCTTATTTAAAAATAATTTGTAATTCAGTTATATTGGCTTGAGGCCGCCTATGGCAAATTTGTAGAGTTACTCTGTAGCTTATGTTTCAGCAACATATAGTAGTCATAATTTATCAAATTTATGTTTTGTTGGGTTTATAGCTCGATACTGTTTATGGTGCTCGCTTCGATGAGATTAGGGGGTGGAGCGTCAGATCGGGTAATTATCAGGTTTGAATTTTGTTGGTTGGGTAAATTATATCATTAGGATATTAGTTACACAAAAATAAAATATCTGATTCAAATGACATCCCCTATATGTACAAGTTTTTGATTTTACAAGATAAAATCCATTTATTGCACAAGAATAGTAGTTTAAAAGGTAAAAACTCATCTTTTGATAGGAGTAAGATTCTAAAAGATAGAAACTCATCTCATGAAAAGTATGACTACATGAATAGGATTCTATACAAACCTATATTTTATATATTTTTTATTTCCTTTTCTTTTTGAATTTTTTGATCAGGTGGAAGAATAAAACTCGAAGTCCGATCCGCATTTAAATTAGTAGGGTTCGGGATAACTCGAACCCTATTTTTAACCGGAATTACCAGCTCCAAAATATCCAAACCCGATCAGATCGGATTTGGACCCGATTTACCCTAACTAATGCCTACTCCTAGATGAGACATGCTCGAGGTGGGGTTGCCACAATATCTATACTATTATATAAAGATGTGGTTTCATTTAGTAACCACATTTGATTTGTCAATATTTTGATTTGTCCTTTTTTTGCTTTTTAATTTTCTCTCTCCTCTCTTATTTTTCATGTTCTTTTTTATTTTCTCTTCTTTCTTTCTGTCTCCCTATCTCCTCTCTCTCTATCTTCTTTCATCACCTACTGTCTTCAATATCATTTTATTTTATTTTCTTTGTAATTGTATTCTTAGTTTTTTATTTTAAATTATTTTATTTTCACTTAACATTAATTTTATGAATCTGTTAAAATAGTTGAAAACTGTTTTGATTGTGTAAATACTACCAAAATTTGGTATATCATTAAATTATATTATTTTTTATTATGCACATGCATCGAATGTGCCAATATTACTAGTATTAATAAATCAATAAATATTTTTGGTTTATGAATATTATTTTAAAAAAGTTTTTTGTATGTATATGTTATCGAATTTTCCTTTTATGTATTAAGATATATTTTCTAAATTTTTTTTGTATGAATATGGATTAATTTTTCGTATACTTCTCAAATAACGTATCTTATTTATTTCACTAGGTGCTTATCTAACATCAACTAAACTGACGAACTAAATGAAGTTTCTATCTTAGAGTTAAAAATTTAATATCATGTGTTCGGGTTTTTTTTTTTGTGTAATTATCATGTAATTAGGGTATTTTATTAAAATCAGTAAGGTGTATAAGTCAAATATATACTTGGGAGTTATCTTGTTGCATAAATTGTTCCTAAGCCATTAAATAAGTCATGGTTAAGCAGCTGTATTACATAAAAGTCTAGCACCTATCAACATCTATAGATTCAAGCAATTAAGGTAAAGTCCATTCTCTATGAATTATTTAAATTTTTTCCACCATTTGCAACAAAATCTTTTTCAAGGCTGAGTCATTTTCCATGAAAGGCTATCCTGAAAACCCTACACTCCAATCCAAATTTCTTCGTCCATCTGTCAACAACAAGATCAAAATTTTCAACAATTACAACTTGAAGATAGCCGACAAGTCAATATATATATATATGTATATATATATATATATGTATATGTATATTTATACACAGACATATTCTTCTTCCTAGTTTAGGATATAGATAGATCTCAAAATATCATGATGACTTATGACTATATTGGATTGGATGTAATTTTATTTTCCGAGCACTTATCTATTAGCGTATGCAAGTCAAAAAAAATTGCTAAAACTATATATATTCAGGAAAAAATAAATGATGTTAGAGATTTTTGGTTTAATAAATACGTATCTCATCTATAGAGACATGGTAAGATTAGTGTTAGGGTACGAATTCTAACACCATACGTGTGGGGTGGTGTGTGTTTATATTATTTAAAACAAAAAAAGAAAAAAAAGAAAGATTAAACGATCACCAACAACCATTGCAAGAAAAAGTAATTTTAATTAAAAAAGTAAAGTGATAATATAAAAATCATCATTAATATATTAATTAAATGATAATTCTTTTAATTTTATCATTAGAATATATTAAGTGAGTATAATGTTATTTTATTACCAAATGGTTTAAAGGTGACGAGGTTTAGTATTTGAAGTCATTATCGTTTATAATTAATAATACCCCTATAATGACCAAAAAATGGCATTATAGTTCTTCATGAATTTTTTTGTTATTAATTTGCCGCCATAGAGATGTCACTTATTTTTAATGATGACAACTGAACTGCAATTCTTTGCACTAATTAATTGGTTTTTCAAAACTCATGTTACAAAATGAAAATTTCAATTACTAATGTATATATAATTGATGACAATTTTTACGTTCTCACTCGATATATTATCATAATCTTTTTTCTTTTAGTGAACAACAACATTATTATTATTATTATTATTATTATTATTATTATTATTATTATTACTACTACTACTGATGCTGCTGCTCCCACTACTGCTCCTCCTCCTCCTCCTACTGTTGTTAAAAATTTGTTGGTTTTGAAAGTTATTCACTACAAAAAAAGTAGTTATTTCATTAAAGAAAAAATTGTGATGAAGATATTTTATCATAAATTTAAGGTATCTTTAATGAATTAGTGACATAATTCAATGTAAACAAAATTTAAAAAATAATTAGTGACAATGCATTTACTAACAGAATTATTATAAATGAAATTTATCATACAAATTAAATTTATAACATGTTAATTTATAATTAAATGAAATACATTCTTGTAAATTGTGGATCACATTGGACCATATGTGATATTGCATACGCATCAGCATTATCTCTTCGAAGTCACAAAGTGCTAGAAAGTTACATATTCAAGGTCATTTTTCTTGGTATATATCCAAAGTATTCAAGATCATTTTTATAATTATATATTAAAAATCCAAGTTGGTGCTGAATATCGAACGCAGATGGTGGCTGCCAGATTGATAAGCACTGCTGCTAGTGTGTGTGTGTGTGTACATACATACATACATAATGTATAAAAAAAGAATTTGTTAGATAGTTGCATCTGCTTATCTTTTTCTAGTTTTGTCTATGGGTGGTTGGGGAGTTTGATAAGACGTGCCTCAATTGAATACGTGCTGTTGCTTTTCAATTTCGTTTTCACTTGTCAATTGGGACTCAAAAGTCTAACCTACTCCCATTTTTTAACAGTTGATTAAAACCTTTCTATACTTCTTTTTATGGTTTTATTTTCCTAATTTTGGCACATTTGTTACGTGACATATAAACTTTATTACAGTAAATTATTTTGATTCTTGGTATGTGGAGTCGGTGGGGCATTCCTGTCACATATTTCTGTTGTCACGTTAATATTTCATTTTGCAAGGCAAGTATGTTGCATAAATTTAATTTTGGATTATATGTATATTAAACTTTATAATCCTATTACAACAATTAGATATGTATATATGTTAATCAAAGGTGTATATATGTAGGTTTTTTTCCTTATGAGATATGGCATTATTATTATTATTATATATTTTTTTTAATCTTTTTTTGTATTTCTCTTGTTTGTTAGATACAACAATATCTTGCCTTTTGCGGTTGCGGAGAGTTTGTTTTATAGAAGCAAAACTGCTGGAACCTTCTAGTATCATTGCAAGCCATTACTAGAAACATGGGACAAAGGTACCCAAATTTCTAGTCTGGTTTTACCTAAAAACCAGGAATTCTAGTTGTCAATTGCTATTAATGTATCAAGTGTTTTAAGTCTCCTAACTCAAATTTGAGAAAATTATATGACGACGACGACGACGACAACAATAATAATAACTTATATATTATGATCCTTATTATTTGGTATTGAACACTCGATATATTAATCAGCGCAGATGAAACAAAAATTGCAAATTTTGAAAAAAAAATAAGAAAAGAATAAAATGAAGAGACAAATAGTAAGAAAAACACATATCTACTAAAAATCCGTAATATTTATTTGTGTGAATGAAAAATGAGATGCCAAAAATATTAAAGACACATAAATTGTTGCTTATTGGATCTACTTTTATATAATAGTATAAATGATCAAGTAGCCTGTTCACCATTAAAATTATGCATCTTAATTTTGAGCTTTAAGAGAATCGGTTATATATATATATAATGGGTTTTATTAAATGTTATTTTACTAAAATATTATGCCTGCTAAGCATTTTCAAATCGTGTTGGCGAGCACAACGTATATTTCAGGAAAATTCTTGCCCAGACCCGGCTTGACCGCACCCAACCAATCATATAGCAAGTGTTAATATACTTGTCATGCGATTGGTCACTCTCCCTAAACTGTACACCAATCACATGGCAAGTGTAAAACACTCACCACCTAATTAGTCATGGTGTGGCCGAACCCGGTGCGGGTAAGAATTTCCTTATATTTCAAAGTCTTAACAAAGGAGCTACTAATTAAGTTACTTAATACCGTAAACCAAAATTCATTTGACAATTAATTGATTGTGACATTTAGTCCAACAAAGTTAATGCAATTATAACTATAGAAAGAAATAACTACGACAATATTGATTTGCTAGCACAACGAATAGCCCTACCCCAAATGAGACTTAGGCGAATGATAAATAAGTTTTGTCTGTGTATTATTTTAAGATCAACCAAATAAATAACATGTCGTTTAGTAAGAAATTGTGCTAGCTATAGAAGCCAAATTTTGTGACCACTTTTCAATTAAAATCTCATACATCGACATGTGAATATGGCATATACATATGAATTGTCATTTTAGTCTAATTTTTTATTGATGTGATCATATGACCAAAAATTAATGTGATTTACCTTCCTCAGTTGAATTTATTTTATTTGTAGAGTTATCTAAATGGGCTTATTTCAAGAGAAATATCGTATAATAACTCGAGTTGGTTCATTATGAGCTCGTTTGGATGTACTTTTCAAAAGAAAAGCACCTATTATTTGACAAAAAAAAAAAAATAACTAAAATTCAGTAAAAAAGCTAATGTTTGGTTGTACATTTTTAAAATAGCATAAACCATAATTAAAAAGAAAAAGTAAAAAACTAAAACTCGAAAATGGCTTTTTCTAGAAACCATTCAAAATAGCTTCTAAAGAAAATCACACCTTAAAGCACCTTTAGAGAGCGTTTGGCTAAACTTATAAACTTTTTAAACATCTTATGAGATGTTTGAAAGCTTGCAAGCTTCTGAAAAATGTGGCAATTTTTTTTAAGTAAATGAGCTTATAAAATTCAAAAATAAGTTGTAAGGAGCTTATAACCTCTAGAAAAAAAGAAAAAAAAAAAAGTTTTCCCAAACTTTTTTTCTAAAATAGCTTATAAGGCATCTATTTCTTGAAAAATAAAATGATATAAATTTTTTTATTTTTTTTCAATATTACATTTGTACTATCTCAAAACATATTTATTTACATTAAATTATTTTTATTTTATTACTTTTTGTCATCATTACACTTCAAAAATCGGGCAAATTGTGTTTATACCCCTTGAGATATATTATAATTACAAATTAGTCTCTTTTATCTTAGAAATTACAAATACCCCCCCCCCCCCTTCCCCTGGTGGTACATACCAACTTAACAAAATTTATCCTTCATCAAAGCAAAACGTAATTGCAAGTTGTATTTCTATTGTTTTCAGTCAGATTTTGAGATGGAATTTACAGGGTCTTGACAAGTGCACGATGCTCGATGGTAGTTGTGGTGTTATAAATTGAACTTTCTTCATTAATGCTGGTGAAATAATGAAATTGATTGAGGGATTTCGTTAGACTTGACAAAATGCATCTCTTGTTGGTGAGGAGATTACTATGGTTGCAAAAAAGTTATTTTTTGAACATTTGATATTTCTACTAATGTTCACAAGAATGTCCTAAACCTCAAGGCGATATTAGATTTTTAAAACAAGAGAAATTAATTTGTAATTACATAATACCTTAATGGTATGATTGGTATGCAAGAATGGAGTCGGAATGGAATACGCATTCCTACGTTCATTTCTTATAGTGTAATTGGTATAGTTTAGAGGTGGGGATACCCATCCCCGTAAGAATCACCATTATCATATAATGGGTTTAGTGATTACTTTCATTCCACATGGGTTTAGCTATTCCCAACAAGTTGATAATAAACTATATTTTCATATTATAATTCGCAAAATACTTATTAAATTTATCATGTGTTATAAAATTTATATTTACAGTAATTAAATATTAATAAATACATTAAATATGTATTAAATTATATTTATTACATAAAAATCTCTATATATCGGTAGTTCGGATATCTGAGGTCAGAGGCAATCATATATATTTATATTTTATATCTAACATTTCATTTTAAAAATGTATAATATATTAACATGTGCTAACATACAATATGTACACATATATTATAATATGAAATTAATATGAAATAATTTACTAATATATTTGATATTCATAACAAAATTGTATATTAAAATTATTTTAGGTGATGTATTATATCATATATAGTAAATGCCCGTACAGTTACATATATGAATATAAAATAATTGGTACATGTGCATACTTTATAATAAGTAGACAAAATATAATACATATCATGTATAAAAATTAATATGTCAATACATTAGAAAAAAACATATAATTTATACATTGATCATCAATATACAACACTAATATAATATTTAAAGACAATATGTATATTTTCTTAATTAAAATTTTAAAATATTTTTTATATAAAAATTATTTGAATCATATACTTGATTTATTTTTATTCATTTGATTCATTACTATGTAATTATCAAATATATAAATGACATGAATTAGATTAATTCATTCCCTTCTTTATTCCTTGAGCACACCAAGTATGGGAATGCTATATTAATATCATTCCTTTTTCACCTTCATTCCATTCTTAACTCCAAAAATATTTTATATGTTATAAGATCTTATTATATCCAAACACTTTAATGATTTATTTTTAAAATACGATGTAAGAGATTATAAATTATAAAATAAAACCTTTAAAATAAAATTAGACAAAATTACAACCAAATACAAAATTACTTAACATAAAAAAATATATAATAAAAAAACTCAATAAATGTTTATATTTTTTAAACCTGTTCAAACGGGCTTGACGTATTAGTAATTGACGCCCACTATTGGAAATTCTTATTTTTGTTAGATGAGTTATAAATCCAATAGAGGGGCGACTGAAGAGTCAACTATTTTTATTTGTGCTGAAGTTAGTGTGACATTTATATGGTCAATTTTGGTGCTTTTTTTTTTCTCCTAAGTGATATCATGAAACTATCATAGCAGCCCTTGAATGTTACGTATGATGGCCTAATTCCTAAGTGGGGGATATCTTGTCTCGTTGTATAGTGGTGTTCATTCATTCCCCTAAGGAAAAAGCTAAGAAAAAGTTAGGAAAATGAAATAGGTTGTTGATGAGGCCCTATGCTTCATGACCTACTGTAAACTACTTTGATTCTAATTGTTTGCACGTTCAATTATACAATCATCGTTATATATAAATATATATATATATATATATATAGGGCTTTTCCGGCCAGGTTTTATTTCATATTTGCAAAACCCCAGATGTAAAAATGTTATGACTTCCACATTTGATAGCTATGGTCATTTATTATGTTTATTCTTTTTTGGTTGTGTGTATTTGACTTGTCACTAGATTGATCTTTCCCAAATGCAATAAGAAGTCGACATAAGAGTTGCGCTCTTCATTTTTAAGACCAATTTGTCTCGAATAAACATTCACAAAATTCACAATTGGCTCCTAAATTACAATGAATAATTTTTGTTTTGAAATAACAGTACCACTACAAATTAATTTCAAGATGTATCGAATGTATAAAAATGTTTAAAACTCTTGAAAGTAGATGAGAGGAAAAGAGTTATCAAATAATTTGTGTGTAAAGATTATAGTGGAATGATGGTATATGTTATAATAATACAAAGGCCGTGATTCGTGACCATTGGTTGAAGAGGCATAAACTTCCGTATATGTTGTACTCGCATCTGTTCATTAAATTCCTTTGTAGATTTGTTGTTAAACACACCCTTTCAATGAGTCTTTTGATCATTTGATTCATTGAATCTAAATGTACTCATTCCAGAATCACACCCGTTCATTCTATCAACTTAAATATTTTGACATTTAATTTTTATTCATCAAAAGAATTTAATTTTATGAATCAAAATTTCCAACACTCTGTGCTAGGTATAATAATTAAAGTAATTATTGTCGGACAAAGTGCTCGTAGTGCGCACAAACAATGTAATGTAATTTAGGCTAGTTTAGTATCATAAAATAGAATTTAAAGAATGCCATAAGAGTTAGCTAAATAATGCATGTAAGTACTACATAGTTAACTATAATTTTTTAATAATCTGGTGTGTTATTATTTTTTTATTCACATTTAACGACCAAGTGGTATCTTGATCGCACATGAATAAATTTATAATTAGGTATATGATTAATTTACTTAATTCTTCCTAAACTGAATGTGTAGCGTTGGAAATGGATTTAATTGTGATAACATTTATAGGGATTAATTTAGAATGAAATCATTTTTGATGTAAATCTATAGATAAAGTCCTATTAAATGCTGTATGTGTATTAAAAACTAAGTGCAGATATCCCACACGAGATATTTAATCTTGGCAATCCTATATATATGCAGTTAAGTGTTGATTAAGTGTAAACTAATTAACTAAGTACCACACACGCAGTCGCTGCCACGGGCATTGAGGCGAATTGTCATGGCCTTGGTCTTATCTTTTACTGAACTAGGCTTGGAATAAAATTTGAATTTTATTAATTGTCTGAAACAGTTAGCGGTTACAGAGCATTAATGCACGATATTAATTGTTGAGTATAACATTTGAATTTTATTAATTGTCTAAAACGGTTAATAGTTACAGAGCATTAATGCGCGATATTAATTGCCGAGTAACTGACGGTTGTCACTTGTTATTACAAATTCAGATTTAATTATCTAAAACGTTACAAGCGGTTACAACAATTACGATTTCAAATTTAATTCGGTTACAACAGTTACGATTTTAGATTTAATTCCTAAAATTAATATCTAGCATTTTCTTTCTCCTATAAGTAGCACGGTCCTGTCCTGCAGAAAGAACACAAGTTACAGAAAAAATATTTCAAATATCATTTCTCTTTGAGTAGATCAGTGTGAGATTTATTCTTCAGTGTGAGATTTATTCTCTGAGTGCACTCCTAATCTTGTGAGAATAAAATATTATTCTGATACTTCTCTACTCGTGTACCTACTTACATACACATATTAATATAGAGTGAATTAACTTTTAAAATGAGATTCAAAGTAGCGGTGCGGTTTGAAACGAATCTC
Source organism: Petrea volubilis (assembly GCA_026212405.1). Classification (NCBI taxonomy): domain Eukaryota; kingdom Viridiplantae; phylum Streptophyta; class Magnoliopsida; order Lamiales; family Verbenaceae; genus Petrea; species Petrea volubilis. The sequence goes on from CM047875.1 coordinate 19,439,952, forward strand.
CGAACTGTCTTAGCTTGAAAGGAGTGTCGCTGGCCAATTACATTGGTTAGTGGACGAATATTTTCTTTAAGACTAACCGATTCATTCCATTGATTCAGTTGTTACAATATAATTGAAAATACTTATAAGTTTACTAAACTTTCTTATTATTTTATTTGTAATCAGCATTGTTTGATTGTTTTTGACTATTGTATTGTATTTTAGTTGTTATTACAATTATATTTATATTTTTCGAATAAACCAACTCCGCAAATATCTTATTTTATTAATATTCAAAGCAATTATTTTTCCCAACATGCAATCATCGAATCATTCAGCATCCTAAGCCAAATAATTTAATTCAATTCAAACAATTTATCTTAATTGTATACGTAACTTCATTTTAGACGTGATATTAGGTTTTACTTATTAGTATTAAAAATAGTTAAACTAAGTTTCGGGGAAAAGAAAAAACGATATTTAGCTGATCATTAAGTTTATAATTAAATTGTCGTACACACTTTTAACTCTGTGTAATCCTACACATATAGTCAAAAGTGCTGCCACACAATAATTAAAGTCATGACTATGGTCCTCGGATAAATTTCTTTAATTTTAAGTCAAACTTAAATTTGATAACATTAATTAATTACATATCAAGTGCGTAAAATCTCTTTATTTTGTCATGTGATTAATTTGAGTATGCTTTGTTTGCTACAAGTATCCCTAATTAACAAAAAAAATGTGATGATATCTATTTGTCACATATAGACGATATTTGTAATAAATTTGTAACAAAGTTTTATTTAAATTGAAATAAAGCAGTAATTAGCTATAAAATATTTAATAATGAATTTATAAAGAACAAAATTTGCACATTATTACATTTTGTGATGGATTTAACAAAATGTGTGATGGGTATTTTCATTGGTTCAATCGAGATATTTGGGCTCATTTTAAAAAAAAAATGCTTGTCAACGTAATCTATGATTTTTTTGTAGTAGAGTTTTTTTTTTAACTTTTAAAATAAATATTGTTGTGTTTGGATGCAATTATTTAAAAGTACTTTAAAAAGTGATTTTCGTCGAAAGCTATTATGGACAATTTTTAAAAATAGCCACTTTTTCTTATTTTGGCTTTTGCTTTTTTAGAAAAACTTAACCAAACACTTTTTTTTCCCACTAAGCGCTCTTTTGTTTTTTCAAAATAAAGTATTTGCTTTTGAAAAGAGCTCATCCAAATGAGTTGTTAATTAAATTAAAAAACAGCAAATCACATACATATTAATCATATATAAATTAAATAAATAAACACAAGCAAATCCTAGTGCATTTTAATCATAAAGGGCCCATTTTAATCATACTTTTTAATGTAGAGTTTTTTTTTTAATAAGTCTAGCAATTTTGTGTTTGTAATTTAAAAGTGTTTAAAATGTGTTATTCTTTGGAAGCTATTTTGATCAGCTTCCACAAAAAAGCCACATTGGATCCTTTTTTTTTTGCTTCTGTTTTTTTTTAATTAAATTAATCAAACACAATTTTTTTATTAAAATACTTTTTTTTTCAAAAAATTAGTGCTTCTTAATTTTTTGAAAAACTCCACCTAAAGAGGTTCAAAATCATCAATAGTAATAAAACTAAAAAGTGAAGCCAACAGCCCTTCAAAAGTACTTCGAAAAATTATTTAACAAAAAAAAAAAGAAATTTAAAATTAGTAGTCGTAATAAAGCATGAAAAAATGCATGATAAATTGTAAAATTATTATATCATATTTTCCGTGAAAAGGTGGATCCCCTAAAAAAGTGCATGTTTCCAATATGGATGTCTGCATCAATACAGCTTAATGACAATGAATTAATACAGCTTAGTCCCAACTAGTTAGTAGTCACCCTCTCCGAAAACGACATTCAAATATGGCTAGTCTCCCTAAATGAGTTCAACCAAATTACGCTTCTTTTCTTTTGCTGCCGATATGTTTAGTTTTTTTTCCACCACATTAATTGCTTTGTCACTATGTCCGATTTTGAAATTTTAATTTAATTTTTCTCCCATAAAATATGGACTTCTCCCAAGTATCATACGCAATCTCAGCCTCTATAAATACATCACCACTTTCAGCTTCTTTTCTCAAGCCCAGCAAGAAATATTTCCTAGCTTGAGCAAACACACACACACACACACACATTTTGATCTCTCAATTAGCTCGAGCAAAAACACACACATTTTGATCTCTGATTAGCTTGAGCTCTCAATCGGTTATCTTATCAGCAAAACTTGCTGAAATATCGTCGGAATTTGGTTAGTAAAATCATCTTTTCTTTGCTTAAACCAAGTGATAATTGTGTATCCTTGTGTTTTTACTTCATATTTTCATATTGCATGCAATAATCCAACACACACACACGCACGCAGAGATGGTGATCTCGTGGTAGTTAATGGAAGATATATGTAATTAAGTGGTGATGCCATTAGGAAACTTACTTAATATGTTCATATTCTAATCTGACGTGCATATGTTATTTCATCAGTTTTAATTAGTTTAGAGGGTTCCGATCCGTGTAAATCAAAATGATAACTACATGACAATTAGTAATTAGTTCACTTACCATAAAAATTTGATATCAATTTCAACAAAACTGACCAATTACATGGTAAGTGTGACGATACTTGCCATTTAATTGGTTCCGTATATGTTACTAGCATTTCTCATTTAGTGGGTAAGATCCTTTATTTCCAAAATGGTGATTTATCTCCTATTTCATAATTCACGTGCATACCATGTGTATAATATTATTTCATTAATTATACACTTGGCCTGAAATCTTTATATTTTGTATATATCCATGGATTAGAATAGAATATGAAACACGTTTGGAATAGAGGGTCTCGTTTGCTCATTAAGAGGGAGTACAAATATTTTGTGATATATGCTTCTAGCTATCATAGACATACACACACAATACTTAGTTATCAAGATAACATCTGGCTCCCCAGTCCCCCACCTCTTTTAATAGTTTGTACGTCTTAGCAAGAATGGATTGATCATTGATGCATGACTCATAACCACTCGACCAGGTAATAAATTTAATTTTTTTGGGCCAAAATTAAGTTTTTATAAAAAAATAATTCAATTTATTTTAATCGGGACATTAATGCTGGCTAGTATTATAAGGATTAAGGAAGGATTCACTGCTTTTCTTGGATTTCAAAGCCCTTTGTTCTTTCTTTTTATGTATAACTGAACCTGTTCTTCATGCATTTAATATGCGCACTTATACATTTCGCTCATATCTATTGTGAAACTTTTTAAATTTCCTGATCTCAAACTAAGTAAAATTATTTTTTTTAATCTGAGACATTATTTTTTTCTTTTTTCAAAAAATAAATAAATAAATAAAACCAAATTAATTAAAACGAACCAAGAGAATAATAATTTTGGCATATTGATCGTACAATTATTCCAGCATCATAAAAATGGTGAGACTCATATTTATTTTTTATTTTTTGCTCTGCGAGAAATTAAAAAAAACCCAAGTGATAGTTTCTAATTTTCACCTATTTTGCTTTATAAAACATTAAAATTAAAAGGGAAATTAAACGGTCTAATTACAATATGTTCATATTTAATCAGAAAGCAATATGATATATACATGCATATGTATAGTTGCTTGAGAGATACTGAGTTAAGAAACCATGTTGATATTTGCTTCCTTGTATATATATATGGACCATTAATTCCGTGATACATGGAAAAAAGTTATACATATTCATCTAAACCAGTTCTTGCTTCACATGTTGCTTGTGAACATATATATTTTTTCAATTATGTGTGTGTGTGTGTATATATATATGTGTGTGTGTGTGTGTGTGTATATATATATGTGTGTGTGTGTGTGTGTGTGTATTATACTATTGGTTCATTTATTTATTTTGTGCCTGTGAGTATATATATGATCTCATCGTTTTTGGATTTTTTTTATTTTGTATATTTAATAACTTTTGCGTTAAAAACAATACAACACATAAATTTTCTGTATGGCTTCTGATTAATTGGTTATCAGACATTCAGGTCTTTGATGAATTTTAATTATTAATAGCACCAGTAATATTTCAATATTTTGAAGTTACAGTTATTGAACAGTTATTTACTTTTTAATTAAATTAGTTAGGGCTTTATATCAATCATTATAGACGAAAAGAATAGGAAATCCCCATTCCAGCTAATAGGCCGATTCAAGAATATACTTGGACAATCGGTGGAATAATAACAAAATCAGATACCATTGAATTATTAATTATTCTTTTCTAAAAGTTTCAATAATTGAACAAAAATAAATAAACATTTTTGATCATTTAGCTTAATAATTAACACAAGCTTTTAAAAAATTAAGTTGCACTCCCAATTATTTGCTTCCAAAATCCTTGGCAACCATGCATCTTAATATCCTCTTAATTAATTAACTATATGCACGAGAATCTCTAATAAACTTTATAATATTTTGATTATCAGGACCAAAAATGGGAGAGAAAATTGCGAAACGCCAGGAAGAATGCACTCTCGATGGATCGGTCGATCGCAGTGGAAGGCCAGCGATTCGATCGCGAACCGGATCATGGAGCGCCGGTATTTTGATACTAGGTACGATAATATGCGCAATATCATAAAATTTATTTATTTATTGATTTTAATCTCTCGATTTTTTATCCACTAACAACTAATTCGGATCTAGGTACTGTAGAGGTCTAATATGAATCCCAACCTAGGATTACCTAATTTATGACTATTTATGTTTAGGAGATATTTAAATGTTGTAGCATTAATTAATGATTTTTTTTTTGTTTCTAACTTAATTTTTTTTAAATATTGCAGTGAATCAAGGCCTAGCTACTCTTGCATTTTTCGGTGTTGGGGTGAATCTAGTTTTGTACCTTACAAGAGTAATGGGCCAAGACAATGCCAGTGCTGCAAACAACGTCAGCAAATGGACAGGCACTGTCTATTTGTTCTCACTCCTCGGAGCCTTCCTCAGTGACTCCTATTGGGGACGATACAAAACTTGTGCCATTTTTCAAGTCATCTTCGTCATCGTAAGTCCACTACCAAAAATGAACTATGTAATTATGTTTCTTAATGACGAAAAATTGTGCGATAATATGATAATTATCACCAGTAATAATAATTTTCATTTAATCATTAATTTGTCATTTTTGATTCGAGAATAGCTTCATGGGTTTCGATAAAATCAATGTTTTCGTAGTTACTATTGATAACTAGTGATACTCGTACAGTGACAACTCTATGCCACTATAAATTTCTGATAAAATTTTAATTGTCGCTGAATTGTATATATATATATATAAGCGTGAATTGTTTATATATATATATATATATATCAGGGTGTTTGTGATCGTAAATAGTAACAATTTAAACACAAAAATTGTGATTGTGGCTTTATATAAATTATTTTTATGATAAAATAAAATTTATTGTCGTGTAATATGCATAATTAATGATAGTTTTCACATGTTTGGTGTGGTACCGTCACCAACTTTCCTTTTTTTTTTTTCCTTGTAACGTTCAACGTTTTGAACTCTTTTTTCCACATTATAAGCGACCACGATTTGCTCATGAGTTTCACAATTGATTGAGACAAGCACAGTTTTTGTAAATATAAAATAACACGCACCTAGATCATATATTACTAGTGACAATCACGCCACCATGTCCAACCAAACCATATCTTATCAAATTTGAAATTTTGCGCCCTAAATGTGGACTATATATATATTTTTTTTTCTTGAAAACAGGGACTAGTGTCACTGTCACTGTCGTCATATTTATTCTTGGTCAAGCCCAATGGCTGCGGCGACGAGAAAACTCCCTGCGGCACACATTCCACTATCCATGTCTCCCTATTCTACGTGTCCATTTACCTAATTGCCCTCGGGAACGGAGGGTACCAACCCACCATTGCGACATTTGGGGCGGACCAATTCGACGAGGAACATCCTAAGGAAAGCCATTCGAAAGTAGCTTTCTTTAGCTACTTCTACTTGGCCCTAAATCTAGGATGTTTATTTTCGAACACGATATTGGGGTATTACGAGGATAGGGGCATTTGGGCAGTGGGTTTCTGGGCGTCTGCTGGTTCTGCATCGCTTGCTTTGATATTGTTCCTAATAGGGACTCCTATGTACCGACATTTTACGCCAAAGGGCAATCCTTTTTCGAGATTTTGCCAAGTTATAATTGCTGCGTCGAGGAAATGGAAAGTTGAGGCCCCCTCGAACGGTGATGATTTGTATGAAGTACATGGGAGTGATCTTGCTGATAATGGAGCCAGAAAATTACTTCACACCAAGGGATTCAAGTGAGTAGTTTATTAAGCATGTCAATAATTTTACTCGTGAAGCTTGAAAAGTAAATAATTCGAATAAGATTTGGTAATATATTGGCTACTCTACTTAAAATATACTTAAAAAGTATAAATATTAAATATTTAAGCATAGTAATTAAGTCCGAGGCTTTTAATTCCCATTTCCAATTGGATGGTTTTGCATTTTTACCTCCCATTACATTGGAAAATTTTTACCCACATGAGGTTTAACCACACCAGAACTAATCACGTAGTTAGTATTTAACACTTGTCATATGATTAATATACAATTTAAAAAGAATGACCAATCACATGACAAGTGTATTAACATTTGCTATATGATTAATTGGATATAGTCAAATCGGATTTGGTCAAAAAATTTCCACATTACATATACTAAATTTCAGAACTTTCAAACTGATAAAAAAATCCCACAAATTAATCTTGCAGATTCTTGGACAAAGCGGCAGTGGTGACCCAAAAAGACCACACGGCGGAGGACAAAACCAGCGCCACCGGCCACAACGGGTGGCGCCTGTGCACCGTCACGCAAGTCGAGGAAGTGAAATGCATACTTCGAATCCTTCCAATCTGGCTCTGCACGATCCTCTACTCCGTCGTGTTCACCCAGATGGCCTCACTCTTCGTCGAGCAGGGCGCCGCCATGAAGACCACCGTGGCCAGTTTCCACATCCCCCCGGCGAGCATGTCCAGCTTCGACATCCTCAGCGTCGCCTCCTTTATCTTCATCAACCGCCGCGTCATCGACCCGGCCGTCTCCAAGCTCAAGAAATCCGGCACCGGCCTGACCGAGCTCCAGCGGATGGGCATCGGCCTCGTCATCGCCGTGGCGGCGATGCTGTCGGCCGGGGCGGTTGAGCATTTCCGGCTCAAGTACGGGCGGACGGACTCTGCGAGCAGCCTGAGTATATTCTGGCAGGTGCCGCAGTACATGCTGATCGGGGCGTCGGAGGTCTTCATGTATGTGGGCCAACTCGAGTTCTTCAACGCGCAGGCCCCCGACGGGCTCAAGAGCTTCGGGAGCGCGCTGAGCATGACCTCGATCTCGCTCGGGAACTACGTCAGCAGCTTGATCGTGACGATCGTGATGAAGGTCTCGACTTCCGATGATATGCCCGGGTGGATCCCGAGGAACCTCAACAACGGGCACCTCGACAGGTTCTATTACCTCCTTGCCATCCTCACGGCGGCTGATTTCGTAGTGTACGTCGCATGCGCCAGGTGGTATAAGTGCACAAGGTTCGAGGAGAGGAGTGGTACTAGGAATAATGATGATAATGATTTCAAAGTATAGGTGTGGACAAAAGTTCTAGGATTATGTCGCATATTGAGTCTGTAAATTATACTTATCATGTGATTAGTATATATTTCAAAAAAAACGATCAATCACTGATGAGTGTATTTGTTTGTTTATTGTATAAGTGGGGGTATTAGTAATAAGGTGATGGGAGGAATGTAGAAAGGAAGATTGTAAGAGGGTGTCTTAGCTTGGTACGTCGGAGGTTTGCGAGGAGACTAGAGTAGTGGTCATATTTGTGTCACTTCTCTACGTTGAGCGCTTGAGGTTCATATCCTCAAAATGTAAAGGTGTGGATGATTTTATTATTAAATTAAGTTATTCTACATTTATTCATAAATTGTTTTCATTTTTTCATTGTTATTATTTTGAAGTTTTAGCGCACAAATTCTAATTGCTTTAGCATTTGTAAATTATTATATTTTTCTTTTGCGAGTTTAATTGCATTTGTAAATTAGATTGAAATTGCTGAAATGTCAAGATATAAATAACAAAAATGATGTTGAAAAGGGGATACGTTTCCGACCCGAGTCGCGAGATCATGGCCC
>CM047875.1:19448672-19698672 GCA_026212405.1 Petrea volubilis
TGAGCGTCGGAGAGCCTACGCCAAGATAAAATTGGGTAGTTTCATGTTCATTCCTCCCTTTAGACAAGTAGGCCGCTAGGAAATCAACCGGAACAAACAAGTTTCACCATGTGCTCAATTCCAGAAGAGACTGCATTAAATAAGACTAATAATAATAATAGTAATAATAATAATAATATAATGTGAGAGGCATCTAGAGTAGTTATTTTTGATCTATCAATTTCTATTTAATTTTTATCTACTTTTATATCTGTCTTTTTTCATTTTACATACTTTTTTGAGCTCCTCTTTCTCTATCGCTGCTCTTTATGCTCTTCCATATCATCAATCTTCAATATTTGTTTTTTTTAACTTTCTTTATAATTTATAATTTTTATCTAAATTATTTTATTTTCACTTGTCACTTATTTAATAAATTTATTAAAAGTAGCTAAAAATATTTTGGTAGTATAGATACTACTAAAAATTTAGTATGCTATTAAATTATGTTATCTTTTTATTATGTGCATGTTTTTGTTGAGTGTGCTAATATTATTAGTAATTATTATTATTGTAGGATTGTTAAGCGAGAAATATAGAGGAAGTTGCACACATAAAAGAGTACTAAAATTACAGTAATATAATTTTCTGATTATTATATATATATATATATATATAATATTTTTGTTAATAATACTTTTGCGGGCTGTGCTTGTTGCGCGCATAACGTTAGATCTAGCCGTATTCGATGTGCGTTATTTGCTAAAGTCAACCCCTGCAGGCGGTCCGTTCAGTGCAGGAACTGAGAGAAAATTTTGTGATTTGGCCCCTTACTTTTTGGCTTATTGCTTTTAAAGGATATACTTGGACACTAAATTTCAATATAAAAAATGAAAAGAAAAACTTGTATAGTTGGCAAGTGAGGGTGGGGGTGAAGATAATTATTAAAAAATGTTTTCCTTGCAAAAACTAAAAATTCAAACTTTAATCTAAGCACATGATTGTATAGTTATTAAGTATTCAACAAATGACCTTTTTTTATTGTTATCTTTTATGAGTATATAGGATACAAAGGGATCCAAAGCATGGGAATTAATACGCAAAAAGTTAATATAGACATAATTAACACCAATGTGTAGCATATTAATTATTTCAATATATTTTCATTAAAAAATTTATTTCAATATATGATTTTTGTGGGTCTCGTAGATATTGTATCTACTACATTATATTGTATGAATGGATAAACAAATTAATTTGCATTAAAATCGTTGGAAAAACAATGGACCAAAATATCAAAAGCCAAATATTCAAGTGGGTGGATTGATTCGATAATATAATTATAAATCAATAACTGTTTTACAGAGAAAGCTTGATAGCCAAAAGCAACAAAACAAATGTTGTAAACAAATAAATAAAGAAGAAAGTTTAGTAGACTTATCAGTGTTTATTTGTAATGCAATGACTGAATCACCAGGTTGAGCTGATTAGCCTTAAAAAAATATTCGCCCCACTAATCGGTGCGATGAGCCTACGATACTCCTTTCCAGGATAAGATAGTCCAGAGGTCCGTTACAAGCCGCACTGTTACTTTGAACCTCACTTCAAAAGCTAATCAATTCAAGGGTTTTATATGCAAGCAAAACACACAATATTCAAAGAATGTAATGATATTCTAAACTAACTCAATCAGAGGCGCGGACAGAGAAAACTATTTTCCTCGCATTGATCACTTTTTTAGAGTACAATTTTAATGACTTATATTTTCTGATGTGTTGTGTCTTCAAGGAACTAGGGGACAACCTTTTATAGGAGCGGAAGATAGATGCTGGCACATTAACACCTTGTCAAAATCACCCTCATTGCCAACAAACATGCAACATACCTGGACGCAAAAATGGACAATACCTGAAAATGTGTTGACAACCAGGTAACATGTCTGAAGTCAAACCGTCGTTTCAAAACCATGTTAAATCAATACAGTAATGATTAATTTAAAATTAAAATTTTAAATTGAATCGTTACATTAAGGGCAATTCAGTAAAAATAAGCCCGAGACCAAGACAATTCGCCCAAACACCCGCACCCGCATCCGTGGCTCGTGGCCGTTTGCATTTGTGTTCCCTCAAAGAAAGATTACATCAACAGTTTTTGGACCAAGCTTTTTCCGTTTGCGTTCAGGGACTAGGACTTTTGCAAGACATCCCCACACTCGAAAATATTTAAGCTCGATTTTTTACTTTTCCAGAATTCAAATGGAGTGCGTTCTTTGTGTTTCATAGGAACTCTTTTCAGAATATGACAAGCCGTATTCAAAGCCTCTTCCCACATATATTTCAGCAATTCAGAATTCAAAAGCAGTTTGTTAATCATTTCTTTAAATGTTCTATTCTTACTGACTTGGCATAATTCCGATCGCTTTTCTCCTGATGAGTTCCCTTATGCCCCCCGATCGGCTCCCCTCGAATCCTCTCTGATTGAAGTGACGGCATATCGAACGGCTCCATTATCCCCTTTCCCAGTCAGCACTAGCAGATCGTTATCGTCCTGGCTCGAACTTGGCTCCTCGGCTCTTCTGGTCGGCACATTGTCGACCTAGACCATGCTGGGTCCAACGGATCCCTGCTGGCATTAAATACTCCGTCAGACGAAGTATGGGGGAGCCACCTAATCCTATACCTCATTAATGGAACGCCAGCTAGTGTCTACGGACCCTACCACTAGGTCTACGGGTCGCCCACGTTAGTCCACAACTACCTAATTGGCCTGGTGGGCCCATAGGAGTGCGGTCTACATGAACATAGTATAAATACCCCCACATTTATGTTAAGAGGCAAGCATTAATTACATACGGTACCCCTACTCTGTGCAAATCTCTCCAAAACCGATCCACTGACTTAAGCATTGGAGGGTCTTAGCGGAGACCCATCTCGGCTAGCTCACGTTGCCATTTCCCTTATTGCAGGACCAACTTCCTATTAGAATATCATTGCTCATCCACCCGACCTGAGGAACCGACCAGAGTGGATCAGCTTTGAATCCGACCCGCATCACTTACGTTCTATTACCCCATTCGAGGAAGGTGAATATAGAAGAGTCTCTTTATGAATAATACCAAACTTTTGGCAATATTCAACAAATGAGTTCGACTCATATTCAAGACCTTTATCTGATCGTACTCTTTTAAGTTTTTTGCCAGTTTGATTTTCTGTTTCATTCTTAAAAATGATAATTTTTTCAAGTGCTTTATTTTTATGCTTCATTAAATAAATATAACAAATATCTATGTGTACTAAATCAAGTATTTCAGTGTCTCTTTCAATTGTTTGGTAGGGTTTTGTTACTTGTTTAGAGTCTACACACACTTGACATTTGTGACTCTACCCAATGTCATGTGTTGGAATTAGATTAAAATTCATCATTCTTTTAATAGAACCAAAATTTAAATGACCCAACCGAAAATGTCATACAGTGGGATTTTTTATGTTTATTAACAACAATGGAATCATTAAGGTTTGAACTATTGGAACTAAAAACACCAACATAGTCAATCCGTATTTTAAATAAACCTTTTGATAAATAGCCTTTGCCAAAAAAGTTCCATAATGTAAAATTACAAATTTATTTAGCTTAAGGTTTTAATGTCTATATCAACCCACAAGAATTTTATGAATTTATTTCAGGAAATCGGGGCCGAAACGAAGGTGAAAAAGTTGGCCCAGGAGCCGAGACGGTTTAAGCCGTCCCAAATCCATAAACCGTCCCGATTTCGCCAGTAGCAGCCTTCAGGGTTCGATTCAGGACGGCTTAAGCCGTCCCATGAAGAGAGGCCGTCCCGCCGTGTCCAGCAACAGTTCAACCCGTTCAAATTAAGCCGTCCCGTTGGCCAAGCCCGTCCCAATGCGTCCAGAGACCTTGTTGAAGGTTCGAATCGGGACGGCTTAAGCCGTCCCAAATTCAGAAGCTGTCCCGACCATTCCAGTGAGTGCTATAAAAGTTCGATTTAGGACGGCTTAAGCCGTCCTGTCTCCAAAGCCGTCCTGAAATGCTTCGCCAAGAAGGAAAGTTGTTTCTTAGTAGGATTCTGACAACCGTTGCCCTACACCTATTTAAGAGCCGTCTTGTGCACGATTTGGGGGGGACTTTTCAGCTGATAATTCAAGGAGAATTCTAGGGCAAAAGCTTACGAAGGGTGACAATTCAAAGGCCAAGTTCCTCGATCTCCAAGATTGTCGTCGAAAGCCGAGTTTGAGTTTATGTTTCCTTTTAATTTTAGCATGTTTTTGTTTTGTTTTTGTTTCGCTATGTCTAGCTAATTAAATCTTAGGGTTCTAGGCTAGTCGTTGATGAAATCCTTGTGAATTTTGTTGAACCTCTTTGGTTTTGATTTTTACATACTTCCTATCTATAATTCAAGGCTTTTATTACTTGTGAATTTTTGGCCAATCTTTACAAGCTTTGAGATTCTATATTCGACTAATTCAAGGTGTTTATAAAATCTGACTATTTGTATTATAGACATAAGGAACGCATAGATTAGAAATAATCGTGCTCTTGTGCGATCGGTTAGGTTAATTAGCGAGAACTTTTTAACTAACACAACTTTTGTGCGCAATGGGCCAAGGGATCCGTATGTGATCACGAAAGTAGACACATAGCATTCCTTGGCACGTTTGTTTTACTTTCGAAAGGAGATTACAAATATTTTCGTGAGTTGGATCGTGGGAAGGTGTATTAATTAAAATCGATGAGTGTTTAATTGATCACAAGGGGGGATTCAATCGACGATGCCTAGGCCCTAGTTTGTTTTTATTGAGTTATTTGCTTTGATTTAGTTGTTTGTTTTTGTTTCATACTATCCCAATCAATTTTCGAAGCTTAAACAATAGAAAACTTATAAGTTTGGTGCTTGGTAGCCCGTTCCTCGTGGGAACGACACTTGTACTTTCACTTTATTACTTGAGCGACCCGTACACTTGCGGAAATATCGCAACATGCAGCACTTGCATTTCCCATTCTCACGGATTGTCCATCAATTGGCTAGTATGACACAAATAAAGACTTATTAGAATTGCTCCAATTCAACAAGTTAATCGAACGGTTCATAACTAGTCAAAAGTTCGGGTTCAAAAGAAACATACCTGTCAACGTGTCTATGAGCACTAGCAGCGCTAGCCGCAACCATGTTGACCATTGGTCGTGAGAATTTTGGTTTGGTGTTTCCTTTATCTGCCCTGTTGGGACAATCCCTAGCATAGTGACCAACCTGTCCACAAGTCCAGCATGATTTGTTTGCTTTGGCTTTTTAGCTTTGACTTTGCTTTTATCAATTGTTTTGGAGTTTGGATTAACATTTTTAAGCTTGGGATTGTTTTTCTTTCCAATAATCAAAACATTTGCTTTTAACTAAAATTCAACTGGTACCGAGTGGGTTTGATTCTTATGTTCCTCTTCTATACTTATAGCAATCATTAAATCATTGAGGGATAAGTTTCCTTTTTAATGTTTTAAAGTCATTCCGAAGCTTTCCCAAAATTCGGAAAAATTTTCAACAATTGCCATAACCATAAACTTTTCTGGAAATTTCATTTCAGCATCAGCAAGTGAATGTTCCAGATTAATCAGATCACGGGTTTGTTCAGACATTTATCTACCTTCTACCATTTGATACCTCGGGAATTTAGAAACAGAATACTTTTAGAGCCCCTGCTCTTTAGTATTATCTTTCTTATCCAAGGTTTCCCAAAGTGATTTCGCTGTATAGGAATCTGAGCAATAGATATTGAAGAGAACATTTGACAATGTTGACAAAATGATCTCTCTGCCTATTTGATCTCGCTTAGACCACGAAGCGATTTCAACAGTCTTTGGGGCAGTGTCAGTAAGGATTAGTTTGCCAGTCTAAATTACAAACAAGAGGCCTTTTATTGTGAATCAATTCATTGTTGCCAACATTTAAAGAATTGGCCAATAAATGGTTCATGCAAACCGCTCAAATCTATTTTTGAGGAACCAAATGAACCAGCAGTTGGAACTCGGTACCATTATAAATATATTAAATGAATAAACCCCGAATATTTTTTTAAGATTGTTGGAAAAACAATGGACTAGAATATCAAAAGCCAGATATTGACGTGCGTGGATTTATTCGATAATATAATTATAAATCAATAACAGTTTTATAAAGAAAACTCGACAACCAAAAGCAACAAAACAAATGATGTAAACAAATAAATAAAGAGGAAAGTTCAGTAGACTTTTCAGTATTTATTTATAATGCAATGATTGAATCATCAGGTTGAGTCGGTTAGCCTTAAAGAAATATTCGTTCCACTAACCGATGCGATGGGTTTGCAATACTTTTTTCAGGATAAGATAGTCCCAAGTTCTGTTCCATGTCGCATTGCTACTTTAAACCTCACTTTGAAAGCTAATCAACTTGAGGATTTTGTATGCACGCAAAACACACAATATTCAAAGAACAAAATGATATTCTGAACTCACTTGATTAGAGGTGTGCACAGAGAAAACTATTATTTTCCTCACATTGATCACTTTTTCAGAGTACAATTTTAATTACTCATATTTTCCAATGTGTTGTGTCTGCAGGGAACCAGAGGACAACCTTTTATAGGAGCGAGAGACAACCAACATTAATGCCGGCACATTATCATCTGGTTGGAGGTGCAATTCAATAAAAACACGCCCAAGACCGAGACAATTGGCGCAAACGCCCGCGGTCCGGGTCGAGCCGGAGTTGGAGGTGCATGCGTGTGGGGCTACCCATATGCGGTGCTTAGCTATTTAGTTTACACTATAATAAAACTTAACCAAATAAATACTAGCACTGTCATGGTCAATATATCTGATGTAGGATATTTTACACAACTTTTAACACGTTAGACATCATTACCTTAAACTTTATCTATGGATTTTCATTAGAAATGATTTAATATTAGATTAACCCCTTGTAAATTTCATCTTAGCAAGCCCTTTTCTAACAAAAAATGAATTTTTATGTTTTTATTCACCATATCAAAATATGACATTATTCCGCACACGGTCACCCGTCCACTTGTGGGACATAGTGTATCAAATGAGCAAGGAAAACACCAATTTTTGTGTGGATTAATATGTTTATATTTGTCTTGGAGAACCATTTTCATTTTATGAAATTTTAGAAAACGAAATTAGTGAAAAGAACATTAATAAGAAAGTGAATTATATGCTACTGCCATGCATGTTTTAACAAACATACGACCAGACATTCCTCTATTATAGCGCCCCCCCCCCCCCCCCCCGCCCCCCCCAACACCGAAATAGAGGTATATAATTGAGTATGTTTGATTAAGTTTTACCTGCAAGTCGCTTAGCTTTATTATCAAATATTCTTCGAACCTATTAACCAAATAAATTAGCAAACATTAAACAACCAAATTCTCATAGTATGAAATTTTTGAATCCAAGATCTTCAAAGTTGATATGTTCGCATGATTATATATATATTTAAAAAACAACGACTACGACGATCACAACAACAACAACAACAACAACAACAACAATAATAATAATAATAATAATAATAATAATAATAATTATTATTATTATTATTATTATTCAACTACAATAGACCTTAATACCTTATTAACCATGTTCTAATTTAAAAAATCATCTGGGGCCAGATTACAAATACGATGAAATACCGGGGCAGAACACTAAAATCAACATACATTGATGACCATAAATTCAAAACTATAATACTATTCCCGCATACTTTCATCAACCCCTCGATGTTTTACACGGCTTGCAAGCCATCTACATGATCATCAGCTTTTGACTTTGATTTGTTCTTTATCCAATCTCCCACACATCTCTTACATATTACATATTGCCAATTCTCTGTATAAAAAGCCATTGACAATCTCCTCAAAAACTCCCCCCATAAATTTCTCTACAGAAATTCATGGAGAAGATTAAAGCTCCCACGAATGATTTTCCTGAAGATTTCAGATGTCCCATTTCCCTGGAGCTCATGAAAGATCCAGTGACAATCTCCACCGGCGTAACCTACGAGCGAAAAAACATCGACAAGTGGTTTCACATCTACAAGAAAACAACATGCCCCGCCACAATGCAATCCATCGACAGTTTTGAAATGACCCCAAATCACACTCTCAAGAGATTGATAACTGCATGGACGAACTCACAGGCGGCCCACGGCGGCGTCTCCTCTTCTCCTCCGCCGCCGCAGTCGGCCAAGCACGACGAACTGGCGGCCCTTCTCGGCACGATCGATTCGACCCCGTTTAAGGTGAGTTCCCTGAGGAAACTGAGGTCTGCTATTGAAATGGGAGATGAAATAAAGGAGGATTTCATAAGATTGGGTGGGGTTGAGGTTCTTGTCAGGATTATGGTTCAGATTTTAGTCGAAAGTTCAGATTTCGTAACGTTTCGGGCCTGTGAGGAGGCTTTGGGGGTTCTCCAACAATGCCCTGTTTCTAATGATGACGAACAAATCTTGCAGCTGTTGATGAGCCCCGACAGCATGAGATCGATGGCGATCATGCTCCAACGGGGCAGCACCGAGGCCAGATTTTGCGCGATTTCGATCTTCCAGAAAATGGCGAGGGCCGATTATAATTACAACTACGTCGCGCAGGAACAGGGCATTGATTTCTTCAAATCATTGTTCGAAATGGTGTCCGACGAAATCTGCACGAAGTCGAGCTCGTGCGCGCTGAAATTGTTAATCGGCATTATTGATGCTTCGAAGAAATCGAGGTTGAAAGCCATTGAAGCCGGCGCAATCTGCACGCTGATCGAGCTTCTCCCGGAGTCGAGCCGGTCAAAATGCGAGAAGATATTGCAGCTGATCAAGCTGCTGTGCGAGTGCGCCGAGGGGAGATTGGCGTTCATTGAGCACGGGTTGGGGATCGCAGCTGTTTCGAAGAGAATGTTGAGCTGTACGATCGGGTGCACAAAGATCGGGGTCAAGATCATGTGGTTGGTTTCAAGTTTTCACTCGACGGAGAGGGTCTTGGAGGAGATGCTGGTTTGCGGGGCGGTGAAGAAGCTGGTGGCGCTGCTGCATATTGGCGGCGGTGGGCAGTCAACGACGAAGGAGAGGGTGGTGAAAATCTTGAAGTTACACGGCCGGGCGTGGCGGCGGTACCCGTGTTTTCCTGGTGATGTTAAGGATTACTTGGGGTTGGGGAATGATATTTGTTAAATGGCGAATTAACTGATTTGGATCTTTTGCTGTAACAATCCTATTATATCTTTTACTACACTCAATAACACATACAAGGGAGATAGATTTGTAATATATTTTAATGAATATACACAAAATTCTTTGTTGTTTTTATCAAAATAATGCAAAAAGGGCGATACTTGTTACTAATACATTTCCTCAGCGTATGATAACGGGTTTGTAAATTAATTGCGAGCATGCTTAATTGTTTTAGGGAAAAACCCTACGTTTGTTTGATAAAGTATCGTTTTTCTTTTTCCTAATTTTATCTAATCAATTACAATTTCTTTTATATTATGTCTAATAAATTGTTAATTTTCTCAATTTATGTCATTTTTGTCAAATCATTAATGGTTTGGACAAGTGAGACACGCATGGCCGTTAAAGTGAGAGTAAAATTCATAGATAAATTACATTTTAACCAATGCCACTTGAAATTAAAAAAAAAAAATCATACACACACACAAATTTTTTTATGAAATTGGGTTTTATATGAATACATGAAATTAATGCTTTAATTTTTGTGAAATTAGGGTTTTAATTATACAAATACTCATACATATGCCTTAAATTAGAGTTCATGTTAGAGAGGGAAAGGGAGGGAGGGGGGGGAGGGGGGTTGGGGGTGGCTTTGGTTGAAAGTTGTGGTGGGGTGCAGTAGTGGAGGAGAAAAACAGTGGGGGAGAGGAGTGGTGGTGCCCTGGTGGGTGGTTGGGGGGCCGGGGGATGGTAGGGGAGAGGATGTGTTCTAATATTTTTGTTTTTTTCTATGTAAGGAGTTTTTTTTTTTTTTTTTGTTATTTTTCTAAAAAATTGCAAGTAATATGTGGTTAAAATGTAATTAATCCACAAAATTTTCCTCCATTTTAACGGCCACATGCCAAGCATGTGACTTTGCTATTAACGATTTGACGGGAAGGATGTATATTGAGAAAATTGATAATAATTTATGACATATAACATGAAAAATTTGTAATTAATAGGACATTTTTTTTTAAAGAAAAACGATGCTTTATGTCACTAACTTACTATTTTCCCGTTGTTTTATGTTGAAATCCTTTTTTTTTTCCCCTCATGATAGAATAAACTTTCATAAATTAATCATCAAATGTTACGCAAAAACTTTGGTAAGAATTTGTGGGGCGCGCGTGGATCTTTATATTTAGCGAATGTTTTAGCTGGCCACAGAAAATGTAACCGGTTTTACTATTTAAATAGGGTCACATATGCTGATGTTAATATTTCATTTTTGGCATTATCGTATAAACCTCCTAAAATTCATACTTACGAATAGTATGAATGTTAGCTCAATGAGTTAAATATTGAAATTCTATTGGACAATTAATGTACAATATTCAATTATTCAACTTGAAATCATTTAATGACAAATGAAAATATATTGTTAAAATATTTGGATAAATAATATCAAACAACTTGTAAACTATTTTTCGGTCTTATTATAAATTATAGTTTTATTTAGAAATGAGACTTTATAAGAGAACTTTCACTATAATTATAATGTCAGAAAATGATATAGTACCATCAATTTCGCAAATAAATGATTTTTGAAAGGGTAGGGTGTACTAGTTTCAAATTGAAGAATAATTAAGGATATTTATGTCATTTTATTATTTAAAATTAAGCGATTTACAAGTTATTTTACAAATTTATAGTTTTTTGGGGGTTTATAAACTCTAAACATTTTATTTATGAACATATAAGCCTTTTTACAAAAATAAATAAATAAATAAAACAAAGTTTTTAAAAACTCAAAAAAACTTTATAAGCTTTCTAACACCTTATAATATATTTTGCAGAATTTATTAATTCAGCCAAACACTCTTTTAGTTTTTTTTTTTTTTTTTTTTGTGAATTTACACGATGCACCAATGTACTTATCTTGAAGACTCGACCCATTCCCTAATCAAATTAATTTTAAGCAGACTTATTTATGATTTTTTGCCCTATTAATGTCAAAGAAGAACCGCTTAATATATATATATATATATATAGTGTGTTACTTACAGTAAAGTAAGTTGTCCAGTGACGGTGACGCATCTCTAAAATTACAAAACTAAATAATTTTTAAGTCATTTTGAATAATTAATGCTTAATTAGTCAGCGAAAGTTGTAGTTATCTTACCAAATTTCAAATGTTTTAATAGCTTTTTATAATTTTGTCGGGGGAAGATAATCTTAGTCCTTTGTCAACTCAAGAGAGAAAAGTCAGAGAATATGATCAGAGCACGTTCCATACATAAATGTAATATACCGAAATTGTTGAACGACTTAAAACGGAGAAATATTATTTATTTGACCTTAGAACATGTTATATTTTCGTAAAAATTTGATCCAGTATACATGCGTGATGCATCATAATTTCGAAATTGTCAATTTCTCGTGGAGTATAAAAATGCTAATCGTATGAAAACTTATTAATAATTTTCCTTAATAGTTTGACACAATCTCACAATAAGCAACTGAGCATTACGGACATTATCTAGTGCAGCAAAAGTAAACCTGGTGAAAGTGAAATTTTACCTATTTACACAATGATACAAACTTAAATCATAACACGAAGTAATATATAGTTACCGAGTCAATGATCGAAACAGTAGATAATTAATATTTTCAATCAAGTCGCAGGAATTGTAAATTTCCGTCTTCTAGATGGAGAAGAGAAGAGAAGAGGAGAAAAATTATAATATGGATGATGAAGTTGTTTTCTTGTGTGGTCTACATACTTGAACTGGAAGTGATCTGGATTGAGTAAGTTGTTGGTTAAGTCTTCAATCTGTCAAGACAACGAGTACATGTGAATTTGCCAAAAGTGTTTTTGGTGAAGATCCTTTGATATTTAAGTTAGTAACGAGTATCGAGCAAAAAATCAGAGGGAGTGTGAGTATTAAGTCAGTAAAAGTGCATTACGTAATTGTCAATAGTGAATATATTGCTATTTATAAGTTCAGGTGAGAGGTACACCTAATTTGGACTGATGTAGCATTCCTTTGTAATGCCATTATCCGATTATTCTTTCTATCAATGACAATGTAGTCCCTCACACGAAAACAGTTAGTAGTGTTAGACTTAGGGGGCTACCTTCAAGTAGAAGACCATTGAAAAGGGTCTCTCGAGGAGTCCCCTTGATGCTGCATCAGGTGCACTTTAAATGGTAAACTCCTAGCGGTTTAACATTAAAATTTTTTAATTTTACTGTTTAAGTCCGGTCTTTATTTAAAAAAAATAAAAAAAAGCAATACATATCACTTTGTTTACATTAAACCGCTAGCGGGTTACCATTTAAAGTGCACTTAATGCACTGTACCGGGTGCAACATCGACTATACCCTCTCGAGGAGGGTCATGGAAACAAGCAGGGAATCGTCCTCGGGAGTGGTCCTCCTCGGGGGAAGCCTTAAGACTTTGTTTGGCTCTAAAAATTTAGGAGGAAAGCAAAATATTAAGAAAAGGAAAAAAATTAAAAGAATTTTAAAATTCTCTATCTTGTTTGGTTGTTAAAGAAAACAATAAGAAAAATAATTTTTCTAGAGATTTGTTTTTCATTTTGTTTGGTTATTATTACAAATTAAAGGAAAATATAAAAATGCATCCAACAAAATCTAAACAATCAATTAATTGCAGAAAAAAAAAAGATCCTCATGAAATGTATTCAAATAATCAATTAGTTTGAACATAAAAAATGAGGTAAGAGCTTGAAAAGTAAGAGAGTGTTGAAGAGAGTAATTATTTTCCTTCATTTTTCTCACCTAATTAAAAGAAAAATATTTTTTCTCAATTTATATTATATTTCTTTTTATGTTCTTTCTTTTTTTTTTTTTTCTTTTCTTACTATTTTCTTTCTTTTTTTTTTTTTTAATAATCAAATATTGAAAAATATTTTTTTTTCTCTTAAAATTCTAGAATCAAACATAATTAAAGTGGCGGAGAAAGAAAGTGGGACGCCAATGTTCTCCTAGATGCGCCCGAGAAGGCGTGTAGGGTGTGCAGCTGTCAAATCCAAATGGTAGTTACGTGACTTTGAGCATAATTTTCTACATCCTATTTACACATTTAATTACTATAAAATAAATAAAAAAATCAAGTAAAATCACCATTATTAGATAATTAAAATGGTTACGAAATTATTGTTAGACTCTGAGATAGTGTTCTACGCGGATAGGAGGGCTATCCTTTAGGTCAACCAGAATCTTTGTTTAACCACCAAAGATTAATTAATTAAAACCACTGAATTAATTCAAGGCTAGTTCAATGAGATTCTATTAGTCTTTTAATTTTTTAGTTAGGGAACCTTTGATAAGTCATTTTCAGTGGTCAAAACTAATTAGCCTTCACTTGGGAAATGTACAAATTACCCTTTTTTGTCTGCCTACTTTTGGCGAAGCTAGGGGGTGCATAGATTTACTTTGAGCAGTGCAGGACCAAATTGTCTCTGGTTCAGTTACTATTCAAAGAGGATTTTTGACATTTTGCCCCTAAATACATAAGAAGATGCACAAGTGCATACACAATATATGCATATGCATATTTATAATTTACAATCAATTACCAGTTGATCTAGTAAAATAAAACACTAAATTACTTAAATAATATTTAGATTTCAAATATTGAATTTATAAATGGAGCAACTAAATTAAGAGGATCACCCTTATAATGGACCTCTGCAGTATCCGATCTAAATTAATCGATTAATAGGTCGGAACTAGATGACTAAGACCAAAAAAAATAAAATATGTATTATGTGCACGATTAGATTTGGGTAAACTACTAATATTTATTGTCAGCACCATGTTTTGACGTAAATTGATTTAAATTTTGTTGAGAATTAATTGTTCTTGCCAATAATTATCAAGGGACACAAGCTTATAGTAATCATCGTATTTAAAAGGTGCTCGATGCTATCAAATGTATTATGTATAACGAAATAAATCACACGTGCCAACCTAATGCTATATTTCTCTTTCTTATAACATATACCGATATAAGAATGGCGTTCAGTTCTAAGGTAGATGCAACAACTTCTCTGTTCATTTTTTTAAGTTGGAGATATTTTTCAAGGTTATACATATGAAGCAAATGGTTGGAAATAAGTTTTAGAATTTAATTTCTTGGTGCAACAAAAGACAATCAACTGTGTCTTTGTCAACACAAAAGCAGAGTATCGAGCGGCAGCTATGGCAACTCAAGAGAGCACTTAGATTTTTGCAATTGTTGGAGGACTTGCATCAGCCAACAAAGTATCAAATTCCTTTTTATTGAGATAATTTGTCAGCAATTCATTTAGCAGAGAATCCAGTCTTTTATGCGAGGACTAAGCATTTAGAGGTGCATTATCACTTTATCAGAGAAAAAGTCTTGCAAGAGGAGATCAAGCTAGAGCATGTCAGAATAGAAAACCAAGCTGTAGATTTGTTGACAAAAAGCTTGAGTAGAGACAAATTTGAGAGTTTTCGTCATGAGCTTGACATGGTAAACAAAGGAAGTGCTAATGTTGAGGGGGGGCGTTGACTATTCAACACAAGTTTTATCAAATGTTAAATTAATTAATGGTCATAGGTTGTTTTTACCAGGTTTTTAGCACATGTAATAATAATTTGTGGTTATTTTACTAAGGCTTTGCACCTATTTAGTGGTAATGGTTAAAGTATAATGCCTATAAAAGGCTCATTTGGGAGAGAAGAAAATACCATCAAACATTCTTTCACTTCTCTTGTGTTTTAGTGTGTGTGGCTCTCTAAATTTTTTACACTTTTTTGAATATAGTGAATTATTTCCGTTTACAAATAATGATTAAGAAATGACCACCTCTTGGATCCAATTTGGCTTAACTACATAAATTTCCCGAGACTCAAATAAATGTTTACACATTTGAATCTGTTACAAGCAAACAAAACTCGAGAATAAAAGACGTGCAATATGTCTATCAATTTCTGTCCAACAAAGATGTATAAATGAATCTATGGAAGTTCAGTATGTGAAGGCTAGACTCTAGAAATTAGTCATAAACTTTCTAGATAAGAGAATTAAGGGATTATTGTATTTTTCGTCCTGTAAGTATTGGGTAATTGAGTTTTAGTCTTTTATGTATGACTTTTTTCAATTCTAGTCCTCTATGTTACAAAAATTTCAATTTTAGTTCGATTTTTGATTAAAGTACACGCCGGAGCTGACGTGGCAGGTAAATTGACCGGAATAAGCCATGTTGACGCTGATGTGTCAAATTAATTTGGGGGTTTTGCAATTTTCCCTCCATTTATCCAAGTGGCAGCCAACTCATTATATTAAAAAGAAAAAAGAAAAACAATATAAAACATGGCATTTAATTTTGTACAAATACATATACATATTCATATATATATATATATACACACACACAGATAAAAACATATACATACACACACACACACACATATACATATACTTACACACATATATACACTACAAGAAAAATGTTGTTTGCTGACGCAAAATTTCGTCTGAAAATTGTTGACAAGCTGTTCGAATAGTGATTTCCGACAAAAAAGCGACGACGTAGCGACCAAACCATTTCGTCGGAAAAATCACCGTTGAAAATATTTTCCAACGACTTACTTGTTGATAAATCATCAGTAAGCTCTTTGCGGTATTGATAAATTTTGAGAAATGTTTGATGAAATATAGACCATAATTTGGTCGAAAATATCTTTTTAATAATTGAAATTACAAAATTTTCTGTCACTTTTCTAACGAATGGTGCGTCGGAACTATTTTATAAAAACTACTTATATTCAAAAAAATTTGACAGAATGTTGACGACTCATTATGTCGGAAATTTTCTTGGTATATTTAAATATAACCGCTTCGCCCCAAATGAGACTCGAACCCTAAATCTACATTATGGCAGCCACACCGACTCCAAAGAGTCACACCATATGCACACAAGCAAATGCATTTTTGCGAAAGCTATGGTTCGAACCTGCATCTCCAACATTGTCAAGGAGGAATGTTACCGCTGAACTATTAGAATACTTTATTCATCAATTCTTTTCTTTTTTACTTATTATATGATTTTGAAAATTATTTAATTTATTAATTTACTTTTATTAATTTATTAATCCTTAATTTCATTGAATTTACAATTAAACTATCAAATTATCTACTTTAATTAGTATAATTGATTAATTGAATCAGTTTTGCCAAAAACTTATTAGAAAAAACTAAATTAACTTTAATTTTTATAGTGCCATTGCAATAAAATAATTATAGCAAAACATGACAATAAATTAGTTAAAAAAAATTAAGAGTATCGTTACATAATAATAATAATAATAATAATAATAATAATAATAATAATAATAATAATGATGATGATGATGATGATGATGATGATGATGATGATGATGATGATAAATTCTGTATATTTTTCCAATTTAATTGTGTTAATTGATATTTCTCCAAATTTAATTGAATTAATAGGATATTTTTTTTTTCAATTTAACTGAGTCAATTATAAGTTTTCTTTAATTATGTGCGTGTGTGTATAAACACAACTCTTATATATGTTCCTCAATTAAATATCAATAATTGTAAAAATAATTAATTACTATATATTAACCTCTATATATGTTTATGTACAATGATTATATATGTTCTTATCTATTTTTTTATTGTAAGTAAAGAATAATTTTAATTTTTCTATGAATTTTTATGTTGAAAAAAATAATAATAATAATCAAATTAAAAAAAAAATCAAAGTTCCAATGAAAGTTTCGTCAAAAAGACATCGCAAACAAGATAAAGAGGTTTCGAAAAATATAATCGTTTGTATTTCGTCGAAAAAGAACAAAATTAAAGCAAATAAAAATTGTAATAATATTTTCGACGGTAATATTGTCAAAACTCTATCACAAAGTTTAAGAAAAATATATATAAATTATCAACATATTTTCGAAGAAAAATAATCATCGGTAATTGGTTGGTAAACAAAAGAAATATGAAAAATAAATTTTCGATGATTTTTTTCATCGAAAAGGAGACGAAAAATGTTGAAAAAAAATAAACAGAAAAAAATTAATTTTCAACAGTTATGTTTCGTCAAAAGATTGTCGAAAACTAGCGCGCTCTTGTTCCCGCCTTGGCTCGTGTGTTTACTGACAGCTTTTCGATGAAATATACATTGGAAACCTTTTCATCGAGTTCGTCGCTAATGCGACGCTAAACTATATCGATAAGTGGTCTCTAAAATTGAAAATTTTCCAACAAAATATTTCGTCGGTAATTCCATCTGCAAATAAAGTTTTTCTTGTAGTGACACACACACACGTACATATACGTATACACACACACACATATGTATATATACATATATAGAGAGTGAGACGAAGAGAGAGAGAGAGAGAAAGAGAGAGGAGAGAGAAATGGGGGCTTTATATACACACACAAATATATACATATCTATAGAAATTGGGGAGGGGGCGTTGGTTTGGGGGGGGGGGGTTGTTGCTGGATCGGGGAGGGGGGTGATGGTGGGGGTCGGGAGGGGGGGGAAGGATGAAGGTGAAGATGAGGGATTTAGGTTTTTTTTTTGGGTTGATTTTTTTAGTTTTATTAATTATGTAATTAATTATTTTTTAAGATATGATAAACATAATTTAATTTTTTTTTTGAAGAAGAAGTGTATTAAATTTATATAATACTTTTATATAATAATAATAATAATAATATTTAAATTTCAAATTTATAATTTTTATTTTTTTATTTTTTAATTAATGTATTTATTTTTGATTAAAAAATTATTTAATTTATAAATACATATATATATATATATGTGTGTGTGTGTGTGTGTGTGTGCGTGTGCGTGTGTGTGCATATATGTGAAATAAGTGTGTATATGTGGATTTTTTGATTTTTTTTAAATCCATGTGTTAAAATAAAGATACGACATGGCACTTATATTATCACCGTACTAGCCAAAATGGCGCTAACATGGCTTATTCCGGCTACTTGACCTGACACGTCATCTCCGATATGTACTTTAGTCCAAAATCGGACTAAAATTGAAATTTTTGTATCATAGAGGACTAAAATTGAAAAAATCATACATAAAAGACTAAAACTCAATTACTCCATACTTACAGGGCGAAAAATACAATAATCCCGAGAATTACATTAGATTGTAAAACGTTTTTCATTGTCACACGTATCTTGTTCAAATAAAACCATCGGTCAAATTTTCCATGATTATGTATAAACTGTAACGTATACCATTTTCGGTTAAACTTACAATGGCATAATACATGTATGAATTGTTGTTGTTGTCGTCGTCAGGTTTTTTCATTTGTTTTTTTTTTCAATACATGCGCACACACATCATCAAGATACGCATAATCAGAATTCAAAACTCACTACAAGAAAAAGTAATATTATTAACAAGATTTAATATTGTCAATATAAAAGTTATCTCCAACGATTGTATTAAGTGACAATATATTCTATCTTACTAATTTTTTTTTATGGTGACAATAATTTTTATGTTGTCATAATATCACTCAATGGTGATAAGAATTCATGTTTTAGTTATCACCATTAACAATTAATGACACATATATAGTGACAATTTGGTGACAACAAAAATGGCTCTTAGATTTGTGTGACAAGATTTTATTGCAACTAAGTTGTCACAATATGTGTGTCGCTAATTGTTAAATTTGGACTATGTTGTCACTATTAACATTGTCAAACTATGTTTTGTGAGAACATAAATTTATTGTCATTAAATGTATATAATTAATTATAATTTTTTTATTATTACTTATTATATTGTTACAAATTTACTCATTTTCTTGTAGTGACTTAACGTTGCACTCTCCATTCTTCTAAAGACAAGCTACATATCGATTAAGCCGAAGGCCCTGAACATGTATGATATGGTTGTTGTCGAAAATAAATTTTCATTTCTCTCTATTACTAATTAGAGAAGAAAAAATTAAAAGTTGGTGACAGTATAGTAAATGCAAGGTAGAAAGTTATAACCAAGTATATATGTCTAATGGCAAAGAAAATCATCTTATCATGAAATAGTTAAAATTCAATGACAAAAAGAAATTATCTTATCGTAAAATAATTTTCTCAAATCAATAGTGATTAAAATTGTGTTCAAATTATAATCATTATTAATAATTGAATATTAACAATTGATAACACTCTTATAGTAGCGACTCTGTGATAATCTTTTTCTTTGTCTTTTTCAATCACAAATTATTATGGTGATTTTTTGGTACTGGATTATCACTATAAAAATGTCACTAATTATGAACTGAAAATTCAAAATACTAGATAAAAATCATTTTGTCATAAAATAAAAATTGTTTTCATTTAATAAGAAGCATCAATTATAAAATATTATTATCACTTAATGTATATTAATATATATCTATATATATATATTTATTTATTTATTTATATGTACTATTTTTATCATCGTTCTAGTAAAAAAAGAGTTCCATTTTCCTCTGGCCACTATTTCACAAACAATTTCATTCACCCAAAGTAAAGAAAGTCTCTATTGCTAACACATGTAGTGCGTTTCACCAATCATGCAAAAATGAGATCTCGTTTGTCGGAAAACAAAATTAACTGTTTCAAAAACAAAGAATGCCTATATATACACGTTATTCTAGTTGCTTTATGCTCAAAACAATCACTCCAATTTATATATAAAGGCTTCGATTAGAGATCTATCAAAAAGATATTCAAAATGCAGACCATCAAGGAAAAATTGAGTGACATGAACTCCATTCGCAAGGCCAAAAATGAAGCAAAGCAGCAGGAAAATGTAAGGCTATATTTTCACATGA
Source organism: Petrea volubilis (assembly GCA_026212405.1). NCBI lineage: Eukaryota > Viridiplantae > Streptophyta > Magnoliopsida > Lamiales > Verbenaceae > Petrea > Petrea volubilis. Next base: position 19,468,754 of record CM047875.1, read on the forward strand.
TTATATGCAGAGATGAAGTGAGGGGCTGAAAGCCAAATTCGTCCCCCTCAATTCTATAGTTAACTATATTTTATTTGAATTTTTAATTATAATTCAAAGTCCCATTATAAAAATGCATATTCTTAAGTGAAAAATTAATATATTATAAATTTAATGTTTATAACAGGTAATAATTTTGTTAGTACATATCTTGTCACTAATTGTGTTCTTAGTTTTATTTATATTGAATTCTGTCACCAATCTGTTACAATACCTAAAATTTCTGACATAATCCGTTTGTTACAAATTTTCCATAGGTGGAGGGGGTATTTTCTTGTAGCACCCCACCCCCAACAAGAAAAAAATGAACATACATTTTTATCATTAATAAAAATTCGATCTCACTCTCTTCAAATAAAATTTTTTGACTCCATCCCAAGTGTATGCACCGTATTCAACCAAAAAGCAAAGAAATAATATCAAGTGTATTGCTATATATATATATATATATATATATATATCATAGTATTAAATTGCTAATTATCAAGTTTTTTTCTTGGCACTAATTGTAGGTGGAGAAAGAGTTGGCAAAGGCAAGAATGGAGGTGGCCCATGAGGTGAGAATGGCAAGAGAAGCTGAAGCTGAAAAAGACCATCACATCAACAAAGCGGCGCAGAAGGCGGCAGAGCAGGAGCGGAAACACCCGCAAGAGTGCGGCCGCGGCGAGGACAATTACATGCTCGATTCCTCTGGTCAGAGTGTCAGCGATCCAGCCGGAGGCGGCGGCGGATATTCAACTGACCTCGCTAACAGCGGCGACATGAGTAGTGGCGCTTTGGCGGCCGGAACAGGCAACGACCGCTACGCGTCCGCCGGTGCAACAACTGACAAGAATTAATTTCGTGATTTCAAGAATTATTACGGCAGCGGTGTTGCTTTAATTTCTGGCGACCTGGCCGGCAGCTGCAATTTTCACAAGTTTTTTAGTTGTTTATCTTCACAATAATTTGCTTTTTTTTTTAAATGTTGTTTTTGGAGAAAAATCTTGTTTGGATCCTGCTCAACCGAATTCAATCAATCATGTAGTAAGCGTTAATATACTTACCATATGATTGGTTACTCTTACGAAACCGTACACCAATCATGTAGTGAATGTAGAAGACTCACCATATGATTAGTATCGGTGTAGTAGAACCCAGTACAAACAAAAGTTTCCTATTGAAAGGGTGCATCATTTAGTGACAAATTAATATATTATAAATTTAGATGTTGTGACGGATTTCGTTAGTAAATGTATTTTTACTTTTTTTTTGATAAATAAATGTATTTTTACCGATTGTTTTTTAATTCTATTTACATTGAATTATCTCATTAATTTATTACAAATATCTTAAATGTGTGATAAAATCTCTTCATCACTAATTTTTCTTTATTTTTTTTGGTCAAAAGAGATAAGTCTCAAGCTGAGTTCTCTTTAGCTCTAACAACAGAAAGAACCTCACTTGGAGGCTGAATCCAAACCGACAAATTTCTACCTTAGCTATGGCCCATCTTGGCTAGAATGTCTGCAGTCGTGTTCTCTTCTCTCTTGGTATGCATCATTTTCGTTGTCCACAACAGTCGTAACAATGTCTTACAGTTATACAACAGGCATGTCAATGGGTGGTTCGATGCATCTCTCGCCATGAGTTTATAGACCACTTCAGAGTCAATCTCTCGACTTCAATTCTCTCAAACCTGTGATCTCATGCGAGCTTTAATCCCTCTCATAGAGATAATAACTCCGCCATGGTAATTGTGACATTTCCAAACTCTATGGAAAAGCCTACAACCCATTTGCCCTTATCATCTCACACCAAACCTCCCCTGGCTGCTGAGTTCCATGAGGTCAGCACGCTTCCGTCCGTATTTATTTTCACCCATCGTTCCGACGGCGGTTTCCACACACATGAGTCTTGCATGTACCCCTGGGCCAACCTTATCCTCTCCTTTGGATTCGAGAATATCCCCAACATATCCAAGGCTAAACATTTTATGGAGCGTAAAATTTCCAGATTGTGTTCCATTGTACAGAAAAAGATGAATTTTTTGTGTGATCCAAAGAGTCCGAGAGTAGCAAGGAACACAAATTGCCACTCGCATTCAGGGGTAATGATGTTACATAAGGGGGTGTAGGGAGTTATACTCAAACCAAATGTCACAACTAGGAGCAAGAAACTTGTAGTAGTCACGTAATAAGGGGGTGAAATTATAAACTCCCAAATCTCTTTGGCCTTAGAGCAATCACGTAATACGTGTAGTAGAGTTTCACTCCCCATATTGCATCGTGTACAGTGATCAAATTGAGAAAGTTCCTTTTTGAACCTTAGTTCATTAGTGATGAGGTTTTTATGGTGGCATAGCCAAAAGAAGAACTTAAATTTCTCTGGGCATTTCAAAGACCAAATCTAGTTCTTTTTATGATTACTAAACGTATTAATCACTTTTTCACACATGCAATGGTAGGCCGAACAACAATTAAAAACACCATTAGAAGTTTCGATCCAAATAATGGAGTCCGATTTATTTCTATGCAAAAGGATAGGTACACTCATGATATCATGTTTGATGTCATCTGAGATGATGGTACGAATAAGAGAAGGTTCCATTTTCCATCGGGAGTGATGAGCTGTGAAACGAGTATGGAAGCCTCCTCCCTAGCGATGAAGGGCCCAATACAATCACACAACCGTTGGCTTCCCATCTATCAATTGTACCAAAATGAGACTTCAGACCCATTGCCTATACGCCAAACAAGGTGATCCTCGATAGTGTGAAGGCTTCGAGTAATTCCTTTCCAAAACCGCGAATCTTGTGGCCTAGCCGAATGGTCAAGAATTTGTTCCTCCTTAAGGTACTTCGCCTCAAAAATCTCACGCCACAAGGATTTCTCTCTATTCATGGTATGTCAACCCACTTTGGCCAACAAAGCAATATTGGTTCTCATAGACTCTCTAATCCATAAACCCCCATCTTTCTTAGCCCTTAGAGCCTTATCCCACCCAATAGGATGCACTTTTTTGGCATTAGGTAATGATCCACAAAGGAAATTCTATTAATGATATCCAATTCATTACAGACCCTATTCGGGAGCTAATTAGCCTGCATAGTATATGTCAGGATGGCCGACATAACCGATTTAATGAGCGTAACTCTCCCAGCAAGGTTTAATTGATTCGCTTTCCATGCATACAGCCTAGTTCGGACTTCATCCAACAAGTCCGAGAAGCTAGCAGCTGTGGGCCTCTTGTCAGTGATTTTTATTCCAAGGTACCGCCCCAACTCAATATTCTGTCTAATCCCCAAGATGTTAGTAACTTGTTGCTGAATATGAGGGCAATTTTAGGACCCCAAAAGACTTTAGATTTGGCCAGATTAACTTTGAGGCCCAAAGCTTGGCAAAAACAGTTCACCACTGTCATGATTATGGTAGAATTCCTAACGGTGGTTCTACTAGCAAGAATAATATCATCTGTAAAGAGGAGATGAGAAAGACGAGGTCCATTACGATAAAAAGGAATTGGTAACCTATCTTTATTGACGACCGCTTCTTCAATAAGATAGACAAGGCGTTCCATGCAAAGAATGAAAAGATAAAGGGATAAAGGGTCACCTTGTCTTAATCCACACGACGTACAGATGGGAGGGAGAGGCTCACCATTCCAAAGTATCCGGAGTTCAACACACGCGACACAACTAAGAATGAGCTTAATGGTGGTAGCGGGGAATTGGAAAAACTGGAGTGTTTGTTCAAGAAACTCCCATCTAACCTTGTCATAAGCCTTCTCCAAGTCAATTTTTATGATCATGCCATGTTTCTTACTCATGGATCACCCCAGAGTATGAACAAACTCTTGAATGGCCAAAATATTGTCATGAGTGTTTCTCCCCAGGATAAACTTAATTTGGTCGGGACTAATGAGCAAGTTCATGAAAGGCTTCAAATGCAAGACCAAGGTTTTACTTAAGAGGGACTGAACAACAGTGGACTTGATCGTTCTTTGGAAAGGACTCACTGGAATTTGATTGAAGCTATCGAGAAAGGTGGTGTTAAAAAGAGAATGAAATAGTTGAAAAACATGATCCTGGATAACATCTTGATTAGTGATTTGCAGAATTTGAATTTTATTTCTTCTCTTTCTACTAATAGTAGAAAGACAAAAAAACCTTTGTATTTTTATCGCCAAACATGAGCCAATTTACTCTAGATTTTTGGAACCAAAGTAATTCCTCTTGGTGAAGTGTTAAATTATACTCTTTTATGAGCAAGCATTTAAGATCATGGAGAGTTTCATTATAAGCACGCGTAAGTTTCCTTTGAATCGCCTCAATTCTAGCAATTAATTTTTTCTTTTTATGGTAGATGTTCCCAAAAGTTTCCTTCTTCCAATTTCTCATTATCCTTGGCAAGAAGACAAGGGTGTTTAGCAAATCCCTTTCACGGTTCCAAACATTTTGGATTTAGTTATTGCAATCGGGATGAGTGGTCCAAAAAAGCTCAAATCAGAAGGGTCGTTTAGACAATATGTGAGAATCGAGTTATGATCAGAATGTAAACGAGGTAGATTGCATACCATGTCTTATGGAAACAAAATTCCCTAATCATTATTAGCCAATGATCGATCAAGACGTTCCCGGATATGCTGCTCGATGCCTCATTGTTTGTTAGTCCACATAAATCTCGAACCTTGACACTCCAAGTTGATTAATCCACATCTTGTCATACCTTCAAGTAGTCGATTGCATCTAGCCCAATCGCCACATCGCCCACCACTTTCTTCTCTCAAGCATGCAATGTCATTGAAATCACCCGTAAGTAACCAAGGTCTAGTCATGGAGTTGCCTAAGTTCGCCAAAGAATCCCAAAAGTTGTCCTTTTTTCCAGTATTGGGACTCGCATAAATGCCCGAACACAACCACTATTCTTCAAGGCATGAACCAACCATTGCATGGATGTACTGTGGTAATGTCGCCAAAATGTGAACTTGAAAGCGAGCACTATCCTACAACATCTATATGCCGCCTTCATGGCCCATAGTCAGGGCACGACAAACATTCGAAAAACCAAGAGAAGTCAAAATTATGGCTGCCCTATCTTTTCCCACTTTCGTCTCAAGAAGAAAAACGACGTTCGGTTGATACTCTTGCACTAATTCTCTAAAGTGTTTTCTAAACTCCGGTTTACCGACTCCTTGACAATTCTAAGTTAAAATCTTCACATCAAGGTTATATAACAGATCCAACATGAAAAGGGCCTTGATTAGTTCACCCTCTGGGTTCCCAAAGCATTTGATACACTAAAACCTGGGCCAAGTTGCGCTGGCAGTTCCTCTCGGTGAAACTGACATTGACCTTTATGATACACCTAAGATGATTCGGATCAAACTCCATCTGTATCCGTGGCACATTTTTCATTTTTGTCTAGTAAAGATATCTCAACTCTCGAGGTAGTGAGGGGTATTGGGGTATTTTGGCCATTAGGGGGTGAACAGTATTTTGTTCTAGTTGGAAACGAAAGTGTTTTGGTTGGTATGAGAAGGGAGAGCAAGCTTGATTTAGCTTGGGGTTGATTTAATTTGGGTGGGGGTAGGACAATGGAAGTTAATAGGTATATCTAACAGGTTATTGGTTTCCCCTTGGATCAAGTGTTCTGGACATGAAGAGTTTTCCATGTTTCTTTCGTCGTAAATAGTCACATAGGGGCTGGGGTTAAAGTTTTGGCTAGATAGTGTAGGTCAGCTAGAGATTTTGCTGGGGTTAGGAATAACAGAGTTGGATGGTTGAGCAAAGTTATTTTTGGTAGTCTGTGCGTACACTTTTGTATCAGATTTCGTTACCAGAGTTGACATACCCTCACCAGTTATTGAAAATGATTGGTCCACCATCATGTTGGTTGTTTGCTCCTCATTTCTCAAAGCTGCAAACTTGTTTCCTATTTTGGCTCGAACACTATCCACTATAGATCTTTTAGACTGGCCACGTGGCCTATTTTTCTTAGCAATCATCCAAGCTCCAGGCTGACTTTCCTATAGTTTGTCCTTGAGCTCTATAGCCTCTGATTTCTGTGGCTGGTTCATGTTGTTCCCATGTTTACCTTCATTGGAGTGGAAATTCTTAGGGCACTCTGGGCTCCAAGAACCGACGATCCCATATCGACAACAAATGATCAGTAAGTTTTTGTATTCCACTGGATACAATATTCTGTTGACATCAACGACACTCCTAAGCGGCTGCTCAAGATCAATTTGTAGACAAAAGTGAGCAAATTTACCCCGTAACGCCCAATACGTAGCATGATCTATCTTGACCAGTTCCCCAAGGCTAGCCACTAGCTTAAAGACAAGTTCTTCCTTGTAGTATTCAACCGGAAGTCCCGGGACCCAAACCAAGATATGGTGGTTGAAATCTTGTCCTTTGAGGGTTGGAAGTCCTTTATCCACTTTCTTGCTACTAGGCAGTGATTTGATATAGTTCATGGTTCTTTCGTGAGGATGTACTCTGCTTGTTCCTAGTTGTTCACTATCAAGATATAACAGCTATATCCCAAATCTATAAGATCGAAATCTCCTTGCAGCTTCCACATGCTATTAATTCGCGCCAATAATAGATTGTAATTGATGGACTTACCAAGCATTTTGAGAATGATGGTCTCTTTCCATGGGGCTTGGATCTCTTCTTCATAAGCTTTGTCCAGGACTATTTTCGGATAAGGATAATCTTCAGAAGAGCTAACCACTGTGATATTATCCAAGTTAACCATCCCTTGTGTTGTGAACTTCACAGGTTTATCTTTCCGGTGCCCTATAAGTGAATCTAGGTAAGACGGTCTAGGGTTGTTCGCCACTGCATTAGTAAGGATGTCCTCCATGGCTATATCCTAAGGGGTGTAGGTTTTAACCTTCTTAGTGCTTCGTTGCACCAGGTCCTATTCTTCTAGCGTGAGAGAAGAGCGCCATTCAGTTGCCAATTCGAGGATAGTTAAGTCACACACTTACACATGAGTTACAGAATCTCTTGAGCTTTCATTCTTGTGTATGAACTTTTTTGCAGCAATAAATAGTACACAAAAAAATTCATCACTAATTTTTCATTAGTGAAAGAAATGCTCAAATCTCTTCATTAATAATTTTTCATTATTAAAGAGGGTGCTTTCTCGTAGTATTGTTTTGAATAGTTTTGGATGGCTCAAAAAATTTCTATTTTGTTAGTATTTTGAAAAGACAAATACACAAATCGGCCCAAACACCAACATGGCACCACTACCACCACCACCGAAAAAAGAAAAGAAAAATCAGAATCTAAGAATAATGTAGTCCGTTAAGTTGCTACCAAGAATTGGAACTGAAAAAAGTATATTAAAATAATTTATAAATTTATACTATCATAATTTAATCTTATAATTGAATTTTATTTTATTTTCAATTTACATACATATCGAGTGCATCAAATTAAATTGAATAAATAGTAAGCATATGAAGTTAGGGCTGTCGATGGAATGGATCTTAATAAGAATTCAATCCAAGTCCGATTCGAATTTAAGCATATGTAATTGATTAAAATATTTGTAATTCGGTAAGTATATTGAATGCGGGATCAAATAGCTCGATTCGTTAAAGATTCGAGTCTAAATTTTAATAATATACTTTATTAAATTAATAAGATTATGTATATAATATTAGTAAAGGTACTTAAATAGAGTGTAACATACATGTTATTATAAATAATAAAAATAATAGTTTAACAAACCAATGTATAATTTTCATACATATTTTAATATATTTTTCTATTGTATTTAATTTTGATTTTTACATAAGGACTAAATTTTTTATTGGTTGCTTAATTTTAAAACTTCAACATTTTTAAGTTGCTATAGGGTTGGATTTTTTTTAATTGAACTTTAAATTTTTATCGAATTTGAACTTGGTACCAATGATTATAAATGTTAAGGAATTCGAATCGGATCTGAATATTAAGAAAAACTAAGCGAATTCGGATTCGGATTTATACTGTTGATCCAAATTTGACCTATTGACAGCTCTAATGTACAAGAAGAGATTTGAAAGCCCAATTGATTGTCTGGGTTCAATGCACGTTCATTCTAGGTGTGCTTGCTACGATTTCTTTCTGAGATAGTTTGCGGCCCAAGAGTTAAAATTATAAACAAAGGAACCCAGATCATAGTTAATAAATCTTGAATTTATTGGGCTAGTTAATAGGCCCACATTTTAGATCCCATCCACTTAACGCAAAAGGTTATACCAATTATAGTAATTATTATTTATTTATTATTATTATTATTTTTTGAACTTAAAACTATATAGTAGAAACCTATAACTCTAAGCGCTTGGGAAATAGGGCAAAATCAGATAGGTAGGTTAAGCAATATGTGTAACTTTTTTTCAATTGAATTAGTAACTTATCTTTTCTTTCTTTTTTAATTTTTTTTTATTTTTAATCAAAAAGTTTGAGGAGTCAACTTTTTGGAATTTTATTAACTTTGTAACTTGTAATCATACAATTGATCCCTAACACAATCCGGCTACGCATATAGAAGATACAATCAATTCGACACAATTAATTAGGTTATGGTGACGATATATAATAGTTAGAGTTTAATGCAAAAGTTTTTATACATAACTTTCTATAAATGAACGAAAATAAAATTTCATCTTATTTATGATTTTGAGTATATCATTTAACTTGTCTCTATTTGAAATAAGCTAATAAATTATATGCATTTTCTTAAATAAATAATGTGAATCGTAATCAATAGTTATGAATGAAATGGTCATTAATTTTGTAAATATTCATACTCGATAACAACAATTTTAATAGAACTTTTTTTGCCCAAAAACAACGATTACGAATTTTACTCGATAACTAATGATAACCTAAATGATGATCGTTTTTGAAGTATTTAAATCATCGATATACCTATGCTAGTACTTTCTACGAAGTACTAGTGTTATAGTTGTGCATGTCATATATACAATTGGATAAAGTTCAAAGGAAGAAATTATATATAGTGTACTACTTTTGGAAATAAACATTCAATTCACAATTCAATAATTCTTTAGTATTAAATGTCAAGTTTTCCCCTATTTGCCGGGCTTCAATATTCATTTTTAGTATAAAACTAACTATTTCTAGCGCCGAATGAGAAAGCACACTCATAAAATTACCGACAAGAGTTACTAAATTTTTGTTTTGGTGTTTTCTAATTTGCAATTTATTATGGTATTTTTCTCATATGATTTTTTTGTGATCTTTTTTTTTTTTTTTTTATAATTCACTACACATTCCATCTACATACACATACGAGTAGGTTTCAACTCACAACGCTTCTAAAGACGGAATATATATCGATTTGGCCAAATATAAGAACAAATGATTTTGTCCTTATGATGTGACAATATTGTTTGGACAGGTTTTGAATTTTGAAAACCAATTAACAATAACTATTCTGAAATGATAGTACTGAATCTAACAAATTTTTACTCATACTAGTTTCGACCACACCGGAACTAATTACGTGGCGAGTGTTTTACACTTGCCTTGTGATTGGTGTACAATTTAGGGAGAGTGAATAATCACATGATAATTGTATTAACACTTGCTACATAATTAGTTGGATACGCCCAAGCCAGATCTGGGCAAGAATTTTAATTCAAAGTAATGAATATAACTGCTATATACCATCAAACACACATATAGATATGTATAGTACTCTTGGGATCTCTGCTTTAGTCCATGTCTTATAAATGGTTTGTAGCACAAAAAATACTTCAAAATTAGGAAGATATTGATTCCTCTTAGTTACCCTACTCTAGTTATACCCTCCATGTACATAACCCCAATCAAAAAAGTCATTTTTACACCGAACAAAAATTTGCTTAAAGTCATTTTTAAAACTAACAACAATTTGTTTAATCATCAATCATATGCAAAACCATTTCCTCTATTTTTACAGTTAAGTTGTTAACTGCAAGAGATGAACGGCCTAAATTCAAACAGAGCAATCAATATCACAATAATGACAAAACAAAATATCGTAGTAAAGATACTACACTAAATTAATCTATCATAAACCTTTATGAAGAAACTGAAAATCACACACACACACACACACAGAAGAAGCAAAAGGATCAGTAAATATATATTAAACAAGTGCAGATAATAAAACTTAAATCAAACCAACCAGGAATGCACAAAAGAAAGTCATTCATAAAAAATGTGGTTCCAGAGTGTAAAGGAGCCATGCCTAGATTCTCATACATCTATCTAATTGAACTAATTAACTCAGAATTACTGAGAAATACAAAATCAGTTAAACTGACCAAAAAAAAAAAAAAAAAAAAAAGATTGATAACCAATAATCAAAATCAATTAATTGGTCCAGGTCCGAGTCCAGTAGAATTAGCATGGTTGAAAATATAGGGATATGGTAGCACCATCCCATCATCCCATCCCAGCCCAGTACCCCCCTCCAACCCACCCCCACCACCCCCTGTCGGACTCTCCACCAGGTTCCACGGAAAACTCTCCATGTTCTGATCCTCCCCCGCCATCTCCGGCGCTGCCATCGCCGCCGCCACCTGGGGAGCAACCGCAGCCCCCGCCCCCGCGGCCTCCCTCAGCGCCTCCATTCTCGAATCGATATCCCTGAGGGTCTGATTGATGACCCACCCCATCTCCGCCGCGTCGCGGAGGTCGAAGGCCTCGAGGCTGAGAACTCCGGCGATGCATTGGAACATGAAGTTCTCGAGGTCCCGGCGCTTGTTCTCCTTGCGGGCGCGGCGGAGCTGGTCCTCGGCCTTCTTGATGCGGTGGCGCGTGAAGCTCTCCTGGTTGACCATCTTCCGGGCCTGGTCCATCTCTGATAGCTTCCGGAAACGGGCCAGCACGGCCTGTGCGCCGAGCCGCGACGGCCACACCTCCGGTTCCCGGTCGTATTGGCTGTAGATTATGGCGCAGGCCTCCACGCCGCAGAGCGTGCTCAGCTCGCTCACCTTCTTGATCAAACCCTTCTTTCTCTTCTTGTACGAGGCCTTCCTTTCTGAGTCATTGCTAATGTACGCAAGTGTTACTTTCTTGCGCGTCATTTTTGCCTAGGCCTTTTTTGTATCGATACTTTTTGTTTTTCTTGTTTCTTTCTTTGTAGGGGGTGAATATGTTTTGTTCTATTTGTTATGTGTGTTTGTGAGTGTGTGTGTGCATATATAGATGTTTGATGAGATGGGATTGATTAGATTAAGTGTGAAATTTGAATTTTTTGTGTTAGTGTTTTCTTAGTTGTAATTCAAAAAATTGAAATTTGATTGTGTTCGTTTCATAGAGGGGAACAAGGGTTTTGACGTAATAAATGCTTAAATTGCATTTATTTCTTATTCTGTAGTCTGGATTCTGCAGTGAAGTACTTACCTAATTGTGGTATATTGGATTATGACAACATTCAAGATTGGGATTTTGAGTAATTTTGTTTTGTATGGATGGAGGGAAGTTCTTTTTGAACTGTTGTTTTAAAGATATTTCGAAATATAATTGGAAAATTTAACGACAACAACGTTAATAATAATGTCGAAGAGTTTGAAAATTTAACAAACAACACACAATAGTAAATACTCGTTACTTGTCGCGGTTTCTACTTTGGTGTACTTTTAAACGAGACATTTGTTATATGAAAGCGTAATATTTTGACAGAAAATAAGGATCAACAAAAATCTTATACGAATAATTTTATTTGTATAATATATAAGTTGAGACCTTACGACTATAAGTACAAGTTGTTATGGTATTGGGTGTGTTGGTTGCATCCACATTAATGCTTTGCAATAACTTGACATATGTCCTTTGTTCGGAAAGTTGAATTTAAAAAATAAAAATTATAAAAATAACGATCAAAATTGCTCGCATTGTATGCTAATTATATTTACAAATATATTGGAAAAAAGGACAGCGCATGCTTTATTTAAACGCAGTATATTTGATCTAACAGTCTGGTTTCAATAGACCGATGAAGAATTGAATTAATGTAATGTTTGTGTGTGTGTGTGTATATATTTGTTGTAGTTTTTGGTCAGAGGTTCATATTACTATCCTTGCCATACTTTGGATTGCCAATATCTTATAACAGGATCACTTTTACTATAAATGAAGATTTTATTAATTAGAAATCATCAAATAAATTTTGTTGTGTTGAATTGCAATGTATAATAAAGATAGAATTTATACACACATATATGCCACTTGTAACTAAGTTTTGTTCAATTTTCCTTTTAATATGAGAATGCACTACACACACACACACACACACACATATATATATATATATATATGCGTATTAATTTTTTAAGTGACATGAGTTTGATGTCATGAAATTATGAATATCTTAGAACCAGTTTCAGACAAATAATTTCATACATATGTGAAACCAAGGCTTCACAAATTATATACAATAATGAAATAAGTTAAAAATTAACTAATCATTAGATCTATCTATTACATTATTCTTATACCTTTTTTTGATCATTCTATTAGGAATGTTTGACTCGTTTACCCTAGTTTGTGGTCTTATGTCTTTGCATCGGCTAATACAGAAAGTCATTCCCTCCAATTCTAAGAAATTCACTAGTTTTTAACTCATGCGTTGCATAGGGCAATAATATAAATCTATAAATTTAATGTACTTAATTTTGCAATTGGTTAGTGATGGGTGTCAAATCCACTAAAAATAAATTCAACTACTCTTAAACACAAATAAATTTGTAAATATGGTGAAAAGGGTCGATCCCACAGGGAATAACTATTTGACTAATTCCTAATATAACCAAGAATACAAAATAAAGTAAAACGAGGGGGTTTTGAATAACAAGTCAATAAAAATAAAATAAAAGAAAGACACAAATTACGAACAAGTATAGATGAATAAAGACTCAGCCAAGGGTAATTCTTTATATAACGTTTTCATGGATTGATCATCGATTCAAAGATAACTTTTAATTCATGCAATAGATTGGTTATAATCTTCAGAGAACTCGTCCAACCTAATCTTTCCTTAATAATAGATTAGACACGCGAATGCTATAAATAATCCCTAATTAACGAATAACCCTAGTCGAATGATAGAATTTAACCCGTTAATAGCGTTAAAAACTAGAAAGACTTAAATCCTAGCTAACAAACCTACGAACGTGGTTGCTCGAAACTAGATTGCGTATTTTCTGTAGTATAACAAATTATACTACTTTCCACTTGTGTTGATTCAATCAAACAATTATGGATTTGATTTTACCAACTGAAACTATGAAGTTCAATTAATTGAACAACAGGCTGAAATTGCACAACTAACAAAACAACAATAAGAGATGAAGTTTTCCAAAAAAGTATAGAAAAATACACAAATATTGCATAAGATTAAAAGACAAATTAATAAATTAGATCTCACAATCCTTAAAGAAAACATGGCTTGAATTACTCCTTGACTGAATAAAGAAGTTTAGCCACGCATGGTCATAATAACAACAAAGACGAAAATATAAAAGTTGGAAATTTAAAACTAAAACTAAGATTAGAATTAAAGATTCAAGATAAGGTCTTAGAATGCATATATATAGGGTTCCAACCCTTGATCAAATTCCTAACAAGACTAAGATAAATCTTTGGAAAGCCTTAGACTTCGTAGGCAAGAAGAAAGTTTGTTTCCATATTGAACTCTTGCCAAAATGAGATCCTTCCTTTCCATTCCCGTGTAGGAATTTCAGCCTATAGAGCGTGATCACGCCTTGTGCGACAAGTTTGATTATTTCTATGTTTAGCCTTCCAACTTCTTGTAAATCATCCATTTGCACTTTTTACCAGCTTTAGGCTCTTTTTTAACTCCTTTTCATCAATTTTCATCTAAGGCAAGTAAGAATTAAATTTGGTGAAATTCTAATCAATTTAAAACTCAAAATTAACCAAAACAAGTGCAATTATTGCCTAAAACTAAGTAAAAATAACATACTATCAGTTAGTTTGATATCAATAAATTTTATATAAATATTCTAAACTCAGTATAAATTAGATACTAATATGCAAAACTTAACTAGATTTTACTTAGATACAATTGTTCGAAAACGGAAACATAACAAAATTTCATAAAGATTTCAAATAATTGTATCTTATTTGTCATCAGAGCAAATGTTCTTGAAGTTGCACCATTCTCTACAGATCTTCATGTTTTCTTGCGCCAAGAATATATATGTGAAAGAAACTATTTCATTTTTTTTTGTGGTAAACGAAAGAAACTATTTCATATTCATAGTTCTATATATTTTTTGTAAATTTAATAAAATACATTTTTACCTTGTATCCCATGTATTCATTAATGAGAACAACCAAATCCCATGCATTACTACATGTCTATACCCAAGATATAATTGATAAGTGTAAATTACTTAATAAATTGGGATAAATATTTTTTACCCTTCAAACTTTTCATATTTTTGGACTTTACTATATGAACTTTTTTTCTTTTTTGCCGTTTGCCACATAAACTTTGCATTTTTTTATATATTACCATCTAAGGACATTTTCCGGCGGAATATTCTGCTGGAATTCCATCACATGCATGTCAAGTGACTTTAAGTAAGGGCAAATGCATCATTTTACATGGGGATAAATACTTTTAACCCTCCAAACTTTTTGTGTTTTAGAACTTTACCATATAAACTTTTTTTTTTTTTTTTTTTGCCATTTTTGACTTTAACCAGCTGAAATGATGTATTGCCCGTAACTCCACCAGAAAATGTAATGTGTAAAAAAATGCAAAGTTCAGATAGCAAACAACCAAAAAAAAAAAGTTTATATAGAAAAGTCTCAACACGCGAATAGTTTGGAGGGTAAAAAATATTTATCCCTAATAAATTTGATAAGTTTATCAATAAAAATATAATTACCTTAATATCTCTTATAATATTCCTCAATTGTTTTTTGAAAAGTGTTTTTGTAAGACTATATGAAATGTATTGAATGTTAAATAGTTATATATCAATTATTATCTTAGGAGGAGTATATTAATTATAATAAATTGAATATACCTTCGTAATCTTTCTTTTAGGATGCACATCATAATTTCTCCTAAACAAAATTACAATTGAATATTTGGTAAAAACAATTAAAAATTAAAAACATATATATTAAGATATCTTAGAGTAGTTGTTGTACATACTTCAAGCAATGAACTGATCTTTTTAACTCCTTCATACCATTACTCAATTTTGATATTTTCCATCACAAAAGTTTTGCATATACTTCCTGAAAATGAAAATCATAAAATACTAAGAAATTGAAGTTCAAGCAAGAATAATAATAGAATTTTAAATATTGTCTTTCACCTTGTTTTTTCTCCATTCTTTTAAAATCAATTTACTTAGTGTCACGAAGTCCATACAAATTGAAATGTACCACCTTTCACTTATCACACCCAAGTACCGATTTTGCTCACAATCAGGTAAACTGGTTTTTATTCAATTATTAATATTGATTGAACTAAAATTATATCTAACTTTTAGAAAATTAAATCTTTTGAAAAATTAGAGGAATAATATCAATAATATTTGTATATAATATTTTTGGTCTTTATGTATGTGTATGTGTCGGTGAGAGAATATATGTTCTAATTATATATAATATTAATTTAACTTTATCAAATCACATTTATTACCCTAACTTTCTTACATTAATTTGCAATCTTCATTATAATTTAATTTTGTTTACATATATTAATAGACATGCACACAAATCGTTTTATATCGATGTCATTTTATATTTATTTTTTTAATAGATATTAAGTTTTTGCTAAAAAGATATTATTTATTAATCATCCTATAATTCAAAAAATTAAAGTAAATACAACTTTGATTTATTTAAGTCTTCCTTAATTGAAAAGTATTATTTAAGTAAAATTTCATGTTTGTTTGGTGGGATATTATGGATTTTTATAATGGAGAGGTCCTTTCAGAATGATCGAATGAAATGGAAAATATATTGTAGTGTTAACATTAATAATTGTTATAATCATTATGTTTGGGAACCTAATAAGCTTCAATAAGATTTTTTACGAATGCAGTTTACATCAAATCAAAAGTTCTTGAAGTTGCACCAATCCATACAAATCTTCATATTTTCTTGCATGGAAATGCGTATTGTGGGTATTCCATATGTGTTTTTGGAATATTGCAAGTGTTATAACTTTTGGAATTTTTTTACATAAAAGGAATGAGAAGAAAGTCTTATTAGAGTTGACATAAATATTTTGATAATTAAATTATATTGATTTCTATGACTTGTATTTGTCAACTTTCATATGAGAAATATGTTAACTTTTATGAAGTAGAACTTTTTGGAAATCAATAGATTTTCAAGGATGAATATATCCTCATCATCAATGTCAATCCTTTTCATTTTATTTTATTTTAATTATTTTATCCAAACTCTGGCGTCATCTTATTTTAATATGTTTCAGTATTTGAATATTACTTTTTCTATTTGGGTAAGCATTCGATTCATTGGTAGAATTATTTCAAATTTTAGATAGATTTTTTGTCTTTGTCATTAACTAACTCAACAAATAATATATGAGATTTTGAAGAAAATATTTTGATTTTTTGAAGGGTCATAAATAGTAATTTCAACAAATGCCTTTAACCAAGAAACATGTTTTCATGTATATCGATTCAATTTGTCAAAGCAGAAGCCTTCTTTTAGATATTTCAATCCAATTTCCAACTTAACATTCTCCATTTACTATAATTCTCAAAACCACTAAGAATATATTTTAATCATTCTCCTTATATTAAATCATTTTCTTCTATTCAACAATATATTGAAATCTTGGCAATGTCTGATTACAGTTTCTAATGATTTACATCTCTAAGAAATGAAATGATTTACAATAACTTTTTTATTTGCAATTTTAGGACATGAATTTAAGATTTTGTGATATATTTAGGATAAAATTCCTACCAATTTTGTCAATTTTCCAACAAATTTGCAAATATCGAGGTGAGAAGTCCTAAATGTGCCACGAAATCTTAAATTCATGTCCTGAAATTACAAATGAAAAAGTTAATGTCCTAAAATTGTTAGAGGGTACAACATACAGTCCTAAAATTATAATTTTTCCTAGTTTTTATTTGCAAACTTTCGAAATACCCCTCCATGAGCGGGAAATTAATTGGCACATATTTTTGACTTTTTGCATGACCATAATGCCCTTGCAGGTGCAAATGTAATTTTCAAAAACTTTGAGGGGTGTTAATATAAGTTTCGAAAAAAAATCAACAAAACAATCAAATGATTCTTATAAAATAAATTTTATCTCATATTAAAATATAAATATAAGTTATGTTCTTATTTTTTATACTTTTTTATAATAAAAAATTTTATTTTTCTGAGTTTTCATTCTTCTACTTTTTTTTCATTTTTTTTCATTCTTCCTTACAAATAGTTAAAAAATATCAAAATAATTAATTTACTTTTTGTTTTCCTCACCCCCAATAATCACTTTCATCCTCTTTCATCCTTTCCTCCCCTACCAACCACCCACCTTCTCCATCCTCCTCATCACGCCGCCCCCACCCCTCCACCTTCTACTTCTCCTTCACTCATTCTTCCCCCACCACCGCCATGCCGCTACCAGCCGCTCCACAAACCACCATGATGCCGATGCCATCGCCGCCGCCGATCACCCACTAGATCTTGCCCGAAACCCAACTCCAAGCCCCATCTCCACCTTCTTCTTCCCCCCACCTTCAAATCTCAGCTCAACTCCTCAACTATGTCAAGATCGGGTTTTTTTCTTTTGAAGTTTTGTTTTCTCCTCAATGGTCGATCCCGATCAGATTTGGCCTCCTTACACCTTCTCCTTCGTCCTTCTCTCTCTCTCTCTCTATGTGTGTGTGTGTGCGAGTGTGTGGCTATGTGTCTTTTGTGTGTGTGAGTGTGTGAAATGTGTGCGTCTATGTGTGTGTTATTATGTGTGTGTGTGTATATATATATATACATGTATATGTATACGTATATATAATATATATGATGTGTGTATATATATATTTATGTAATATTTTATTTAATTTATAATTTTTATTTTGATATTTTATATTTTTAGTATAAATTTATATTCAATTGGGGGTATTTTTGGTACAATACAAAAATATTAAGTTTGGCTATTTTTGGAGGTAGAAACATGAGGGTAAAAAAGTAATTTCACAAAAATGTCAGGGTTTTAAAAATTATAATGGTATAGGGGGTCTAATTGTAAATAGTCAATTGTCACTACAAGAAAAAATGGAATTTTCAGCTAAATTTTCGGCGGAATTTCGGCGGAACGAACCCGCGGAATAAACCTTGGTCGCTTTTCAATTTTCGGCAGATTTTTTTTTTAATTAAATAAATTTTTGATTGAATTTCCCGCCAAAATTCCACCGAAAGTTTTTAAATTTTCGGCGGGAAATTCCGCCGAAATTATTATTTATTTATTATTATTTTTAATTAAATATATTTTCGGCGAATTATTCTGCCGAAATTTATTGTATATTTTTTAAAATAAAATTTCAAACACCCAATCTAGGAGTCGAACCCGGGACCTAGCACCAGCTCGCACGTGCGTGCGTACACGCGCCCAAAATTGTGCTAAGTTTTGGAGCCATTGGGAGTCGAACCTTCGCCCTTTTGGTTGGCAAACAACTCTCTTACCGTTGAACTATCTTCACTTTGTTGTAATAATTCATTATATTATATATGTATAGCAGACAACAATTCAAATAATAATAATAATAATAATGATGATGATGATGATGATGATGATGATGATGATGATGATAATAATAATAATAATAATAATAATAATAATAATAATAATAATAATAATAATAATAATAATAAGAAGTTTTTCATTTATTAAAAATTTTAATATTTTTTAATTTTTATAAAATTTATATATATAATACATAATATTATAAACACACATATATATATAGCATACAAAAATTCATTTAATTCTAATTATAATAATAATAATAATAATAATAATAATTTTATAATAATAATTCAAATAAAAATCAAAATTTTAAATTTTAATATATTTTAAAATTATATAAAATTATTAATATTATTTATTTAAAAAATACAATTTTATTTTTTATTTTTAAAATTTTATTATTATTCCGCCGAAAAATGGGCGTTTTCTTGTAGTGTGTGAGGGGGTGTATCGGTAATTATACTAAACCTTATGGGGTGTAGATGTAATTATCCCTAAATTATATGTGCTCTTCAATCATTGTCTTAACTGAGTTGAATATCCAATATTTTGCCAACACTATCTAAATTACATAATTTGTAATTCTTCTTGGGATATTAAAGATATTATAATTTGGGGGAATTTTTCACAATGACAATAAAAGAGGAAAATGATATTACATTCATGCTATTAATAATATGCATAATTAAACAAAGGGATAATTGTTTTTTTTTGTCCTCTATATTTATGGTGTTTTCGATTTTGCCCCCTCCGTTTTAATTTTATCAATTTTGCCCTCTCCATTTATAAAATTTTTCAATGTTGTCATCTCCGATTATCAATGTTTCGATTGTCGTCCGATTTTGGACATAACTTCTCACGGGTGATGATGTAGCGATTTTCTAGCCATTTATGGTGATGACCGGAAAAATCACAATTTGCGGCCAGAAAATCGGCACATCATTACCGGTGAAAAGTTATGTCCAAAATCGGACGACAATTGAAACATTGATAATCAGAGAGGACAAAATTGAAAAATTTGAAACAAAGAGGGCAAAATCGAAAATAGGCTAAACCTAGAGGACATAAATTGGAATTATCCCAATAGATAAATAATACCGATTTATGTAAATTATAGTTTTCACAATCCATATAAAAATTATGTAAAATTTTATGAAGAATTTTCATTATTACTAAACATAATATTTTTGTATAATGGTGTCTAGTATTCAATTTATATATGACAGGCACACAATATATAATGTGTGGGCCAAATTTATGGATGAATGAATTTTAAAAAATATGATTGGAGAAATAAGATATCTTTTTATAGTATTGATTATTAGCCTATATTATTTAAGAAATTATCAGCATTTTTCAAGATTATTATGAATCATAACATCAACAATTAAGAATATTTTGATTAAAATCAAATCAAAATATATAATACATGTCTTCAACAACAAAAATTCTCACTTAGTTGAATAACATTTTTCAAAAGATGAAAACATAAAATAAAAAGTGAACATTATTGTACAAAAGATAGTGTGAAATTACATAAGTAGTTGATCATATATTAACTTACCTCCGGAGGAAAACCTATGGATTCTTTTTTGAATAATCCTGCTCTAGAAAAATAAAAATAATAATAATAATAATAATAATAAGTAATTAGAATGTAAAAAAATAAAAAATATATTAAATATCTTAAAGAATATTAAAGATTATACTTAGGTACGTAGAAATTGATAAGAAACAGTCAAGAAAAACATAAACCAAATTTATAATTATACTATTAATAATTTACATTAATAAATAATACTGACGTATGTCAATTATAATTTTTACAATCCATATAAAAATTATGTAAAGTTCTATGAAGGATTTTCATTATCACTAAATCATAATATTTTTGTATGAAAGGTATCTAGTATTCAATTTATATATGATAGGCAGTCAGACACACAACATGTGTGCATGGGCCAAATTTATGGATGAATGAATTTTAAAAAAAATATGATTGGAGAAATGAGATATAATATTATCCAAATGCTTATTAGTCTAAATTATTTTTTAAAAAGTGTCAGCAATTTTCAAGATTATTATGAATAATAACCTTAACATTTAAAAATATTTTGAATAAAAGGAAAACAAAATTAATACATATCTTCAAGAACAAAAATCTTCACTTAATTGAAGAATATTCATTACAAGATGGAAACATCAAACAAAAAGTGCCACTCATATCTTAATTTTAATCAATTTTCCTTTAAATATGAGAATGCACTATATATATGCATATTAATTTTTTAAGTGACTTGAGTTTAATGTCATGGAATTATCAATATCTTAGAAGTTAGAACCATTTTCAAACATATGATTTCATACAAACGTGAAACCAAGGCTTCACAAATTATATACACTACGGAAATAAGTTTAAAATTAACTAATCGTTAGATCTATCTATTACATTATTCTTTTACCTTTTTTTTTTATTCTATTAGGAATGTTTGACTCGTTTACCTTAGTTTGTGGTCTTATGTCTTTACATAGGTTATTACATAAAGCCATTCCCTCCAATTCTAAGAAAATCATTATGAACTTTTTCAATTTTAGGATTTTGAATTATTATTATTGTTGGAAATTTAAATGTATATAATTAAATTTTATATAAATGAAAATTAAATGTTTTAGATCAATGCCTCAATGGAATGAATGGGTGCGACTTATTGAAAGGCTGGCCATGTCTAAATCCAATGAATTAAGCGAATAGACAAGTTGAATGAATATGTCTAGATTCAACGAATTTACGAAAACACTTAATAAATTGGCGTGACCCTAGCGTTCATTTCTATTTGGTGAAAAGCCATGACTTTAAAGTATTATAACAATGAACTATTTTATGCTCATTCACTATCAAAAGTTCTACACACTTTAAATTTGATAGTTTTTTGAGATTTGTAGTCTAGGGGATATCTCATTTTTGGTACCATACGTTTGCCCTTCTTCAATTTTAGTCTAAACTGTTTGTATTTTCTCTTATTGCATCCATTATATTTCGATTTGTATTCATTTTAGTACCATCATTAATTTTTTAACCTCACTATTTAATGAAATTATTTAAAACACCGCCTATATTAAATTTAAAAAATACTAAATACCTCCCCTATATTTTTTTTTCATTCTTTTATCTCCCAACATCCCCCACCAACCCTTACAACCCAATTTTAGTTTCTAGAAAAATGGAGAAAATAGAAACACACACTACCACACCTTCGTGTGCACATACGTACCAAAAAAATTAACCTATGAAATTTGAATGAAACTTTTAATTGAGCATGTGGTTAGATTGCATATGAGATGAAGAATATGGAAAAAAAAAATTGAGAAAAGATGACTGAAAGCGGGACAACCGCCCATGTGTGTGTGTTACATATTTTTCTTCTTTCTTTTTGGGAGGGGGTTTCACCTATTTTTTAACTGCAGTAAGTCTTTTAGCAAATTCATTTTAGTAAGTCTTTTAGCAAATTCATTAAAATATTGGTATCAAAGGATTAATGGTGGGGCTAAAATCCGTACAAATCAAAACATAATGGATGCAACGTGAGATAATACAAATAGTTGGGACTAAAATGGAAAAAGGACAAATGTATGGTACCAAAATTGATATTTAATTTTCCTTGTAGTGTTACTATTTCAAGAAAGTTGGTTGTTATATCTTAAAAGATAAAGTACAACTCTTCATTCGACTTGTATATCTATTACTATGTATGTGACCTAAAATTCATGTCTATTCGGTAAAAAGCCACTTGAACTATTATAAATAATCCCTTATTCTACCATAATCATATACCAACAAAAACAACATATCATTATATGATTTCTCTTATTTCCCATGTAGTTTTAAGAGTTCTAAATACTTTAAATTCAATAGTTTTTAAAGTTTGCAGTATTGCTATCTCAAGAATGT
This sequence comes from Petrea volubilis, assembly GCA_026212405.1. Lineage (NCBI taxonomy): Eukaryota > Viridiplantae > Streptophyta > Magnoliopsida > Lamiales > Verbenaceae > Petrea > Petrea volubilis. The sequence goes on from CM047875.1 coordinate 19,491,521, forward strand.
CAGTCGTTATATTTTGTTAGACCATTGTCATTTAATCGTGAACACCAATGTAGGGCATTTTTTTTTTTTTTTTTGGGTTTGGCGTGCAAGACAAATTCATCTTAAAGACAAACAAACACACAACTCTTACCCCACCCTATCTATGACTATTTTGAAATCACACATAATTTTTTGGTTTCTAACAAGCATAAGATGAAAAAGAAAAGTAACAATAGCATATTGAGTGGCACCATAAAAATTATTATCAATTATATGCATTTAGCAACAAAAGATATTGGTTTTGTCCCAAAAGAATTTTCATAATGTCAGTAGTGACAAAAAAAATATCTTAGTTTAATTTCACCATTATCCATTAAGAATTATGAGGATATTTATTGTTAATGACAACAATTAAAATACTAGTTTTTGTCACTATGGAGTCATATTTTGACAAATTAAAAAAACATTTTATCAAATAAATATAATTAGTGACAAAATGAAACATATTCTCACTTATGCATATAAGTAATGGCCATGTTTATTATAATTTTATTTTTTATCACTAATATTATTTTTCCCTATAGTGCTCTTTGTTTTAATGTTTTTTATGTGTTAATGTATATATTATTTTTAATAATTTTTCATATCTCTTTCAAAATGGAGGGGGGGGAGGGGGGTTATGGGTAAAATGTGTTGGTGGCATGGAGTGGGGGGGGAGGGGGGGTGCTGGGGGAGAATGAAGTGGGTAGGGCCAGGGTGGGTGGATGAAGAAGATGAAGATGAAGGAGGTGGTATATAATTTTTTTTTTAAATTATGTAATTAATTAATTTTTTTAGATATGATATATATAATTTAGATTTTTTTAAGAAAAAGGGAATGAAATTTTTATATTTAATTTTAATTTTTTATTTTGTGTACTTTACAATATGTAATTTTATTAAATAATAACATATTGTAAAGTATAAAAATAATTAATAATAACAAATCTGTAAAAGTAAGGGCAAAATAAAGGACAAAATAGTCAATTCAAAGTGTTGGAATAGTTAATTTTGGGAAGCCAAGACTCAATCTCACCCCCTCCCCTAAGATTATAATCTCGAGATTAGACCCATTACATGAAGGGTCACACGAGATTAGGTAAAGGCCCGCAATTATAATATTGGCAACCAAATAATTAATTAGCCGAGATTAACTTATATGTGATTGTTTTTTCTTAGCTAATTTCTGAAAGCAAATGGTTCCCTTATATATTGAGAAACTCTCACTTTTTTCTTTTTATATTTTGTGTGTGAATCAAAAGTTCTAAGGGTTTCTTATTATGAGAATTGAATCGTTCACATGAATGCCAGTACTCTTCAGAATCACATTGAAAAAAAAAATGTATCAGATGATTAGTTAGAATAGTTTGGGTATGAGTGCGAGTATTAAATATATGTATTGTGCTCATGCATCAATTTGATAAAAATAGTCATTTTGTACCCTTACCTAATGAAGTCCATGGGTTGCGACCTATCATTTCGCCCAAATAAAGCTATAAAGTTAGAATAAAACTATGGGCTAATGACAATTTGCACCCCTATATTTTGGTCAATATATCATTTAGTATGCTCATTTTTAAAATATTGCTTTTGCACCCTTTTATTTAACAGTCAAACTTAAATTTATTGACGTCGGCATTAGAATTTGACGGTTACATGTGACGTGCCACACTTACACATCAAGTCAATTGTTGAATACCAAATTTACCCTTTGTTGATTTTAATCAATTTGGTCCTTTAGCTTTTTAAGTCTTCAATAATTAGCCTCATTCTCTCCACTTAGACCCCCAAAAGTTTATATTCTCCCTCAATTGTCCCTCAAAACTTTTAGCTTTTACTCAATTATTTTTTCTTATTCTCAATCAGGTCCTCGGAGTTTAAAACTGTTGCAACTCAATCCCATGCAAATGATATCACTCCAAGATTAATTACTCCATAAGCTATTATTGTCTATATAATAAACCCTTTGTCAAGATTTGAATTTTGGCATGCTACAGTTATTAGAAATCAGATGTTGAAGTGAAAACTGTTAATTGAATTTATTTGTATAAGCAAACCAAAATGCCTGCACGATTTACGTCCTTAACCAAAATCGCTTCCTCTTAACATATATGTTGTTATATTCTGATTTTTCTGGAAGATAGATAATATCTATTTAATTATTCCTCCCCTAAGATTTATGAAGCTAATACCTGGCATCATATTATTATTCCCAAATACAGCTATATATCATAATATCTTTAATCTGGATTATTACAACTTCAATAATATTTTGTTCAGAGGCAATTTTGGGATATGCACGTGGTGTAAGTAAAAATTGCAATTAATGTTGCCTAATTAGAAAATATTATGTGCTGGCTTCATCCCAATCAATCGATTCATATAGATATATTTCTTTGCAACAGAATATATTATACAACTTAATGTGATGCTAAAATTCAAAATATTTTACTGATAATGAATTTGATTACCGAACATTATATGTTAAACTGAAACACACAAAAAAAAAATGAATAATTATTCGATCTGTCAATATATGTACATGCACGCACGCACAAATGTCGTAGTTAATTAATGTGTGTCCGTGGATTGATCGACATATATACCATTATATATTTAAAGAAGGTTTTTTGATCAAAATATAGAATTTTGATCAAATTTGAATTTTTAGAATTTTAGGTGGCTTTTAATTATTTATTTATAATGAATTATTTGATGGATTTGCATTAATTGTAAATTTATTTATTCTCTCTCATAATCATTCAAATTCACCAATTTATACTATTATATATTTGAAAAGGGTCTTTTGACCAAAATATGCAATTGTGACTAAATTCTCAATTTTTAGATTTTTGAATTACTTTTAATTGTTTATAATGAATTATTTGATTGGTTTGCATTAATTATAAATTTCTTTATTCTCTCATCTAATCATTCAAGTCCACCTATTATCCACATTTGAAGTAGGTTATTTGATCACCGATGGGGCATTGTCTTACTGGCAAGGTGGAGGCCCCACAACTTTTAGGTCATTAATTCGAATGTTCGTGAATGCGTGTATTGTTCTCGAATTGTATACTAGTTTATTTGTACTGTATAATAGTTTTATATTTGATAACTATGATTGTAATAGTTTGTTCTTCATTTAAGAGTATTGGTTAAAATAGTATTGATGTATTTGATTAATTATAATATACCACATTCATTTAAAAAAAAAAAAAAAGAAAAGAACGAAGTCTTTTGACCAAAATGTGTAATTTGACCAAATTAAATTATCAATTCTTAGAATTTTTGAATTAATTTTAATTGCTTAGAATGAACTATCTAATTGGTTTGCATTAATTGTTAATTTCTTTATTATCTCACCAAATTATTCAAGTCCGCCAACTATCCATATTTAATGATTTTTTAATTCAAAGTAATCTCTCTCTCTCTCTCTCTCTCTCTCACCCACACACACACACACACGCCAAAATAGAATAAGTAATAACTTAAAATAATTACATAATAACATATATAGATAAGAAAAGTTTAATTGAAATATTATGAAATGACATACAATTAGTTTCAATTTTCAAAAAAATATTAAAAAAGTCAATGTCAGCATAATATCATTTGTAGTAAATTTCTCCGCAAAAATTAGTAAAAATTTTCAACTAAAACTTATGTAACTCAAATTCGAAAAATATTTTAGATACGAGATGTCATCATAGTTTTAAAATATGTAAAAAATAAAATTTGGACACAATATCATTTACAATATATTTTTTCATCGTTTTATGTCGATCATTTGTTTTTATATAGTTTAACGCTACATGAAAATTTTATTATCCAGCTTCTCTTTGCGCATTGTCATATCTTTGTCTTCAAATTTTTTTGGACATTAGATTGTCACATATCTAATTTATTTATTATTCTTTTTAGGGAAAATTACAATTTTCATCCGCCGTCTATTACCTTTTTGGTTTTTATTCCTATAAGTATGCGTTGTTTAATTTTAGTCCTATAATTTACAAAAAAAATTGCCAATTTTGGTCCGATTTTGCCGGAGTCCAGCGACTTGTGTAGACATATGGACAATTAATTTGGGGATTTCCGGTGAATTGCACTGACATGGACAATTTCGATGACATGGTTGACATGTATGTATTTACACATGTTTTGTATTTTTTTAAATATCCACATATATATTTTTTACACAATTAAAAACATAAATTCCTTAAAAATAAAAATTATATCATCTCACCCACCCACCACCTCTCTCTCTCTCTCTCTCTCTTGCCCCCTCTCCCCCCTCCCCCCCCCCCATCCACCCTCCTCTCCCCATCATCACCACCACACCGCGCCACCCCTCCCTCCTTTCTCTGTATACTCTTGATCACTCTCTCTCTCTTCCTCTGTATCTCTAAATCTCTCTCTCCCTCTCTCTCTCTCTGCACGTTGACGCCGACTAATGGTGCTAGGGCGGAGGACAGCGATGGTGGTGGTGGTGGAGGGGAGAGATCCAAAGCTAGTGACGGCAACGGTGGTGGTGGTAGTGGAGAACTACTGCGGCAGCGTGGTGATGGTGGAGGAAGGAGGAGGGTGGGGGCGCGAGAGAGAGAGAGAGGTGGTAGTGGGGGTGGGCGTGGGGGTAGGTGAAGATGTAAATTTAATTTATAAGGAATTTATTTTTTAATTGTGTAATATATATATATATATATGTGGTTATTTAAAAAAAATAGAAAATATGTGTAAATACATACATGTCAGCCATGTCATCAAAATTGTCTACATCAGCGCAGTTCGCTAGAAATTCTCAAATTAATTGTCCATGTCAGCACAAGTCACTGGACTCCGGCAAAATCGGACCAAAATTGACAGTTTTTCCTTAATTATAGGACTAAAATTAAACGACATATACCTATAGGACTAAAAACCAAAAAGGTAATAGATGGCAGACAAAAATTGTAATTTCCCTTCTTTTTATAAGAAATTGTTAATTGATCTTTACTAGTTGTATTTGGATTTTATTGTTTTACTTTGTGATTATTAGATATAAATTTTTTACATATACATTACACATTATTATAATTACAAGCCAGTTTGTTTGTTGTTCTTACAATATTTATAAAATTGTTAAATTTGATAGATTATTCTTAATTGTTGATATTGATAATGTTTTTATCAAATCATTGTATTAGTTAATTGCATTTTTCATATTTTTGTTTTTCATCATGTTTTGAATTATTTTAGTTGAGAAAAATCTAAGTTTGAATATATACACAATACTGATTTTTTATTTTGCATCTCCTCCTATTTTTGTTTTTGCTTATTTGTTACAATTTTCTTTTTCGGATTATGAGTCACTCCACTAATAATAATGTGAATAAGATAGTAAAATACATTGATTAAAATAATAGTAAGATACAAACTAAGTAGATTAAATATATTATTTCTCCTTCTTTATTTTGAGCTATGTGCTTATTAAGAGATATTAGAAGTGTTAATAGTTAAGTTTCAAAATAAGTTTTTCTTTGTTATACCTTTATTAAGTTGGAATAGATAGTCTACACTCAACAATCAACATAAAATTTGAGAATAAATATATTTAAAATACTAAAAGATTCTCATAATATCATTAATACATAGTCACTTTTCATCAATTCTACTGGTCAAAATATAATTTTATTTTATATATGTGATCTATTTACTATTTATCTTATTTTTCATAAATTTATAGTAATCAAATTAATTTAATGTATATTATAAGTTATTGACAATATTATATTTTTTAATTAATATTGGACGTAGTACGGGTTCCACACTAGTATATTTTTAAGTAAAAAGTATTCGATAGTATGTGTTTGAAAGGAAAATAATGAAACACATACATTCTATCTTTTATATGTTAGGGTAAGTATATATTTGTAAAAGTGATTTATCATGTTTTGTAGCTTCATTCGTGAGAATGTTGGAATATCTAAACTTGGATTCCAATAATATAATTCTCATAAACAATTGATTTTGCGTATTCCAATTTCCCCGAAATTTTATTTATAGTTATGAAATCTCAATTGGATTGTTCATGACATTAATTATAATATGAATTAAAAATTTTGTACATAAGAAAGCACAATTACAGTGGGAACGAGACGGATATAAATCCCCTCCTTAGACCCGAATCCCCAAAAAATACAAATATATATACACTTTCTATAAGGTAACTAATAATCGTATTTCTTTACTTTTTATTGAATACATATATACACACACCCAACAACCCACATGTTAACCTCGTTTATATGTACGAGAAAATATATATCCCTTGGATGAATATACCTTAAGTGATAAATGATAATAGCTAATTATTCTTGATTATGGTTGTGCATATATCATTATAAGAATGCACCCCTTCAGTGATTAATCAATACATTATAAATTTAGTTTCTTTAATAGCTTTTATTTATAACAAATCTGTTGATAAATATTGTTTTGTTATTGATTGTTCTTTAGTTCAATTTAGATTAAATCATCATATATATATATATATATATATATCTTAAATTCATGACAGAATTTCTCTGTTACAAATTTTCCATTAAGAAAGTGATACTTTTGTACTGTATATACTATTCCTTTCAAGTTGTTGCAATCTAAAACAAGTAAAATAGAACAAATTATCTCTGATGATATAGAGTGATTATAGTACATATCATAGGTTAATGATATATCCAAATTGAATAATTTTAAACATACGAAGAGGTTCCAGATGTATTTCATGATTCCCATATGTTAAGTCATATTCAATTTGGTTCTACTAATATGAATATTTTACATTATATCACATTCTCTTAAATTGTATTAGCTAACTTTTGTTAAATATTTAACAACGAATGCATGAGATCACACAAGGTTGAAAATATAGGGATATGGTAAAACCATCCCATCATCCCACCCAAGTCCAGTACCCCCCACCAACCCCACCAATCTCCGTTGGACTCTCCACCAGGTTCCACGGAAAACTCTCCATGTTCTCCTCCCCCACCACCTCCGGGGCCATCACCGTCGGAGCAATCGCAGCCGCCACCTCCACCCCAGCAGCCTTCGCCTCTGCCTCCCTCAGCGATTCCATTCTCGAATCGATATCCCTGAGGGTCTGATTGATGACCCAGCCCATCTCCTCCGCATCCCAAAGATCAAAAGCCTCGAGGCTGAGGACTCCGGCGATGCATTGGAACATGAAGTTCTCGAGGTCCTGACGTTTGTTCTCCTTGTTAGCGCGGCGGAGCTGGTCCTCAGCCTTCTTGATACGGTGACGCGTGAAGCTCTCCTGGTTGACCATCTTCCGGGCCTGGTCCACCTCCGATAGCTTCCGAAACCGGGCCAGCACGGCCTGCGCGCCGAGCCACGACGGCCACACTTCCGGCTCCCGGTCATACTGGCTGTAGATGATGGCGCAGGCCTCAACGCCGCAGAGCGTGCTCAACTCGCTCACCTTCTTGATCAAACCCTTCTTCCTCTTCTTGTACGAGGCCTTCCTTTCAGAGTCGTTGCTAATGTATGCAAGAGTTACTTTCCTGCGCGTCATTTTTACCTAGGCCTTTTTGTTTCGGTACTCTGTTTTTTTGTTTCTTTCTTTGGAGGGGGTGAATATTTTGCTATATTTGTATGTGTTTGTGTGTGTGTGTGTTGTGGGGGGGGGGGGGGGGGGGTTGGTGGGTGGGTGGTTGTATAGATGTTGATGAGATGGGATTGATTAGATTTTGTGTGAAATTTGAATTTTTTGTGTTGGTGTTGTCTTAGTTGTAATTCCAAAAATTAAAACTTGATTGTGTGTTTTTCACTGGGGGACAAGGGTTTTTTTTTATGTAATAAATGCTTAATTGTATTTATTTCTTATTGTATTGTTTGGATTTTGTAGTGAAGTACTTACCTAATTGTGGTATATTGGATTATGACAACATTCAAGATTGTGATTTGAGTAGTTATGTTTTGTATGAAAGGAGGGAAATTCTTTTGGAACGGTTGTTTCAAAGATATTTCAAAATATAATTCGAAAATGTAACAACAATAACAATAATAATAATAGTAATATCAAAGAGTTTGAAAATTTAACAAACAACACAATAGTAAATAATTGTTACTTGCTGCTGCTTGTACTTGGGGTACTTTTGAACGAGACATTTGTTGCATGGAAGCGTAATCTTTTGAAAGACAACAAGGATCAACAAAAATCTTATATGAATAATTTTATTTGTATGATATATATGAGTTGAGACCATACGACTATTAAGTACAAGTTGTTATGGTATTGGGCGTGTTGTTTGCATCCGTATTAATGCTTTGCAATAAATTGTTTGTGTGCTTTGTCCCGAAAATTCAATTTAAAAAATAAAATTTATAAAAATAACAATCAAAATTGCTCGTGTTGAATGCTAATTATATTTACGAAGATATTGCCAAAAAAGATAGTGCATACTTTAATTAATCGCAGCAATGGGGACGGCAGGGGGGCTGGGGTTGGCGACCCCGCCCCTCCCCCCAACCAAATTTTGCTTTTTTCGAGAACCCACTTATTTATTTGTAATCATCATTAAAAAAAGTTTTTCTCCACTAAAATAAGGATTAGACTTTTAACATTGAGTATATAATAAAAATTACTTTTAGCCATAATATATTATTTTCGATTGTTAACTTTTACTCACTCTTTCTCACATTAAATAATTAAATTTCTTCTTTTTCTCCTCTTTTTCTCTTTCTTCTCTTCGAATAAAAATCCTAAAAATTTTATTACACTTTTTCTCTCTTTCTTTCTTCTCCTAAAACAAAAACCCAAACAATCCTATTCCATATCCAAAGACAAGTACAATATGGTATTGTATACTTACTTTTAAATTTATAAGTTCATTTCTTTGATTATAATTAATTTTTGGGTAGAGATTTGAATCTTAGGGTTGTTATAAATGTTGATAGTTTATGAATATTAAAATTGATGAATTTTGATAAACTTTGATTGGGGTTAGTGAATTTAAATGAATCTGTTATTTTAACTTTTGAGACTGGATATTGATTAGGGTGATTTAGTCAGTGTGAGGGTGGAAATAAAAAAAAAAAGTAGATAAGAGAAGATGCACTATAAGAAAAAGTAATATTAGTGACAAAATATAAAAGTGATAACATAAAAGTTGTCACCAATAGTGGTATTAAGTGACAACATTTTATATTTTATCACTAATTAAGTTTTTTTAATGACAACAAACACTACTCGAAAAATTAAATTTAACCACGGAATTTTTCCGTGGCTAATCCGCAACTAATAGCCACGAATATGAAAAAAATACGGAAAACAATTAGCCATAGAATAGCCACCAATTAGCCACGGTCTGGCTGTATCTAAATTAGCAACGGCCAATCCGTGGCTATTGGCCACATTCAGGCCTGGATACTCCGTGGCCAATTAATTTTTTTATTTAGCCATGGCTAAGCCGAGGCTAATCCGAAGCCAATTAATTTTTTTGATTTAGCCACGGATTGACCGTGACTAATCCGTAGCTATTTTATTGTTTAACTATTCATTTTTTTTATTCGTTCTCGATTTAATATGTTCTTTGAATATAAACGTGTAATTTGTTTTCATAAGTATTGTATTATATATAACAAATAATAACCCTCATTTAATTTACTATTAGTACTCAAATAAATCTTTTAAATTGTTATATAATTGAATGATACGTTTGTGTATTGAATATCAATTCGAACGACCAATGATCGTTTCAATTATTTAACGATATTATAAGGTTCTATTGAGTTAAATCACAACTTAAGTTTCATAATTATTTTTTAGACTTTACCATTTTATTATAATATCACAATTAATTTTTACTATATATATGTGTATAAATGTAAAAGCCTGATCAGTTCACTTAACATTTAGGGAGAATTACATCCACCTCCCCTGAGGTTTGGCGAAATTATATTTTAACCCACGATTTTTTGTAAATTACAAAAACCCCCCTGAGGTTTGTAATAATTACAAGTAATGGACGGAAAGTGTAAAAAGTCCGTTTTGCCCTTTATTTTTTGTTGATATTAAATAGGGCAAATTACATCTACCTCCCTTGAGGTTTGGAGAAATTACAATTTAACCCACATTTTTTTGTGTATATTACAATAACCCCATGTGATATGTAATAATTACAAGTGATAAACGAAAAATGTATAAAACCTACTCTAGCCCAAAATTAACCTCGCCAATGTGTTTTCCACGTCAAAAAGTTGAAGACCCGCTTCAAGTTCACCGAAAAACTTGTCGGAAAAATATTATTACTTTTAGCCCCACAAAGATGTAATACATAACATACAACCCCAAATATTTTATATATATGACAAAAAAACCCGTCAAGGGTACTATCGGAACTTTACGTACAAAAACTAACGGAACTCTAACGGTCATAAACAGCTGGGGTAAATTGTTAGACGGAATAAACCTCAGGGGGGTTTTTGTAATTTATAAAAAATCGTGGGTTAAAATGTAATTTCGCCAAACCTCAGGGGAGGTGGATGTAATTTTCCCTAACATTTATGATCACGTGTGTGTGTATATATATATATATATATATACAAGTTAATTATCTGATTTTAAAAGTTTATAATTGATCAATTGCCATAACTTATACTATATTTTTATCTATAATTCAATGACGTATAATGTTATTGATAACTTAAAATAGTTTAGTGTAAAATTAGCCACGGACTTGTACGATTAGCCACGGTCTGGTCGTGCCTAATAGCCACGAGCTAGTTGTGGCTAGTTGTTAGCCATGGTCTAGCCACGACCACGGACCGTGGCCATTAGCCACGGCCTAACCGTGGCTAATCCGTGGCTAGTTGTTGGCCAAGGTCTGGTCGTGGCCACGGACCGTGGCCATTAGCTATAGCCTGACCATGGCTAATCCGTGGCTAGTTGTTAGCCATGGTCTGGCCGTGGCCATTAGCCACGGAGTAAAAAAAAAAAATCTTGCAATTGACGTGGTTCAAACTCTTAATCTTTTGGTTGAGATTAGAGTATCAAACTACTACACCACTTTAATTTTTTTTAAGAATTAGATTTTACTATACTTAACTAATATAAATTATGCGAAACTCTAAATATAAATTATGTAAATAATCTTTTTTGATAATTTTTGTTTTTGCTATTAATTTATTAAATATTTCTTATAATTAACAAATTACTAGTTCAATCACTAAATACTTTTCCATATAAAAAAAAACAAACATTAGAAAAAAAAAATGACTGGACCATGACATATAACATGATATATATTGAATTTTCAAAATATTTGAAGGTTACAACCCTAATAAGATTTCCTATTTCAAATGATATTTTATTTTTTATTTTATAATACACATTTATACTAGACAACTATGTGTTTAAAATTATTTTCTTAATCATACACTTGATAAAATCTTTATAATTGATGTATATTTATGCAATGAAAAAGAAAATGAAACATATATTTGGAATATAAGATTAAATGTGGCTACAACCCATTCGATGGTCCTGATACTACTTGTCAAACAAAATAAATGATTTCATTAAATTATGAAAGTTATCCCATAATATAAAGTTAGAACTATATTTGATTGAGCTTATTAACCAAAAGAATAAATTAAGTTTGATTTAACTAGTCAAAAATCATTTGATATAACTTGTCAAAAATTAATTTAAATAATTAATTCAATAAAATAAATTCAAGTATTTGATTTATGTATTTAAATTTATTTAGGATTATTATTTATTTTACTCAATAGGAAAATAAAATTAGTGGTTGAAATTATACAAATAAATATTTTACCTAAATATTTGAAATAAAAAATAACAAATGGTTAATAAATCAAAAATTAGTAAAACTAATAAATTATAAAAATAGATAAAATTAATGAAATTTATTTAGATAATTTACATTGATAATATAATATAGATATATGTTAAATATAAGAAAATTCGTTTCACAACCAAAGATGGCAAGTGGCTTAGGGGTTTGCGTGTGGGGGGGAGGGTGGTCAATTAACCTTTTTTTTTTTTTTTACGGATTAGCCAGGAAAAATCCATGGCTATTAGCCGCGACCAAACATTTTAATGATTAAGTGGCCAAATTTGGCCACGGATGGACCGTGGCTATTAACCACTACTTGGCCGTGGTTAATCCGTGGCTAAATGATCTTGGTTGAATTAGCCATTGGTTTTTTCCATGGCTAATTTTTTTAGCCACGGATTTTTGACCAAATCTGTGGCTAAAATCCGTAGCTAATCCTCTTTTTCTAGTAGTGAAATTTTACACTGTCATAATATGCACTCAATGGTGACAAGAATTAATATTTTAGTGGCAACCATTAACAATTAGTGACACACCTATAGTGACAATTTAGTAGCAAAAAAAAAAATTTCATGATCATTTTGTGACAAAATTCCATTATTACTAAGTTGTCACCGTAGATGTGTGACCAATTATCAATTTTGAACTATATTATAACCTTTTTACACTATGTTGTCACCATTGATATGGTGCAAACTATATTTTGTAACAATATAAATTTGTTGTCACAAATTGCATATAATTAATGACAACTTTTTCATTATCACTCGTTATATCGTCACTAATTTATTCATTTTTTTATAGTGATGTTTTGTATTTTTAAATATTTTTATTAACGATGGAGGACAATGAGATTAAAAAAATGACATATGATATTATTTGAGTCTTGATTGTGTATCTTTTTGTGGATCTATAGTAGTTTTGTTGAGGGTGGTTAAAAACTTGCTTTGTTGACTATTTTTCTCAAAGCTACTCATTATCGACTATTATGTTTATTTTGAAAACAAGAAATAGCTTTTTAAGTTTTTTTTAGTATCATTTTATAAAAAAATTTATTATAACATCGTTTTATTCTCTCTCAAGTCTCAATGAGTAACTACTTAACCGCGAATTCAAGAGTTCTATTTTTTCTTCATTATACAACTACCATTTGTATCTAGTTATATTTCTTGTTTTCATTATTTGTTTAGAAGTAAACATTTCATTAAAGTATATTATAATCTATAAATATAACAAATATTATTATTTTTATATTTCAATATTATCAATATTATTTAGTTTTTGGGATAATTACATCTACACCCCCTGAGATTTGGTATAATTACCAATAAACCCCCTCACATTTGACTATTTACAATTAGACCCCCTATAACATAATAATTTTTGAAATCCTGACGGTTTTCGTGAAATCATTTTTTTACCCTCATTTTGAACCTCCAAAAATAGCCAAACTTAATATTTTTGTTATACCAATTAATTAGTCAAATGTGAGGGGGTGTATCGGTAATTACACCAAACCTCAGGGGGTGTAGACATAATTATCCCTATTTTTTTAATAAGTATTTATGTTTATAAGAAGTTTGCCCTCGCAAATAAATTTCTAACTCCGCCCCTAAATCGCCATATATTTGATCTAACAGTCTTTGATTTCAATGGACCGATGAAGAGTTGAATTAATTAATTTAATATATTCGTTGTATTTTTGATCAGAAGCTCATTATTCTTGGCATGCTCTGGATTGCCAATATCTTACCACAGGGATCACTTTTACTATATATGAAGATTTTATTAATTAGAAATCATCAAATAAATTTTGTTTTAGTGAATTTGCAATGTATAATAAAGATAGACTGTATACACACACATATATATTGCCACTTGAAACCAAATTTTATTCAATTTTCCTTTTAATATGAGAATGCACTATATATATATATATATGTGTGTGTGTGTGTGTGTGTGTGTGTATTAAATTTTTTAAGTGACTTGAGTTTAATGTCGTTGAATTATGAATATCTTAGACCCATTTTCAGACAAGTGATTTCACACATATGTCAAACCAAGGCTTAACAAATTATATACACTAGTAACATTGCTCACTCGATGTGTGTGCATAGTAAAAAATAATTTAATTTAATGACATATTAATTTTTTTGCTAGTATCTATATAATCAAATATTTTTAATTATTTTTAATAGATTCATAAAATTAGTAATAAGTAAAAATAAAACAATTTAATATAAATAAAAAAACTAAGAAAACAGTTACAAAGAAATTTAAGAAAAATGATTGAAGAGTATTGGGAGATAAAAGAGGATAGAGAGGGGAAAGAAAATAAAAAAAATCGTGTAAGATGAGAGATAAAAGAAAGTAAAAAATAGGGAAAAAAATTTGACAGACCAAAAATAAATAAACATAATAAAAGTAGTTACTACATGATGTTGTCTCTTTATGTAATAGTATAAATAGCATAGATATTGAAATAAGTTTAAAATTACATAAAACCATTCCCTCCAATTCTAACAAAATCATTATGAAGTTTTTCAATTTTAGGATTTTTAATTATACTTATGGTTGGAAATTTTAATTTATATAATTAAATTTTATATGAATAAAAATTAAATGCTTTAGATTAATGAAATGAATGAGTGTGACTTACTAAAAGGCCAGGTATGTCAAAATTCAATGAATTAGGAAAATGGACATGTGGAATGGATATGTCTAGATTCAACGAATCTATGACAAAATTTAATAAACGGATGTGACCATAGCATTCACGTCTACTTGGCAAAAAGCCACAACTTTAAATTATTATAACTAACCCCTCGTTCCACAATAATCATACACAACGAATTATTTTATGCTCGTTCACTATCAAAAGTTCTAATACTTTAAGTTTGATAATTAGGGTTAGGGGAAATCTCATTTTTGGTACCATACGTTTGCTCTTTTTTAATATTAGTCTAAATTTTTTGTATTTCCTCTTATTGCATCCATTATGTTTCGATTTGTATTGATGTTAGTACCATCATTACTTTTTCAACCCCTTTATTAAATTTAAAAGTACTAAATACCTCCCTTGTAACTTTTGTTTTCAGTCTTTTGTCTCCCAATTCCCCTCCCAACCGCTACTCACCGATTTTAGTTTCTAGAGAAAATGGAAAAATTAAAAACACACTACCACACATTCGCATGCACACTCCAAAAAAAATTAACCTATTAAATTTGGATGAGACTTTAAAGTGAGCACATGGTTGGATTGCATATGAGATGAAGAATCTGGAAAGGAAAATTAACAAAAATTGACTGAAAGTGGCACAATCGGCCATGTGTGTATGTTAAATATTTTTCTTATTATTTTTTCTTTTTTTTTTGGAGGGGGTTTTCGCTTATATTTTACAATTGCAGTAGATTTTTTTAGCAAATTCGCTAGTCTTGCACATAGCCCCACAAAGGGCTTTAATGAGTATCTCGAATACCAACCAAGTCTAGGCAATGCTTGAACTTGGTAACAAGAACGGCCTTGGTTATCATATCTGCCGAATTGTCATGTGTAGACACACTACAGGAAAAATGTGGTAACAAGAACGGCCTTGGTTATCATATCTGCCGAATTGTCATGTGTAGACACTACAGGAAAAATGTTCAAGACCAGCAAAAAATCCAACGAAAATCCAGCGAAGTTTCTGCTAAAATTTGAAATTCCGATAGAAATAATCGTCGTCGGAATCTACTATTCTACTGGATAATTTTGGGTGAATATGCGGGGGAATCTTCCTGCTGCAATGTATCCGGGGGAATCTTCCCCTGGAATTTTCCTGATTTTTTTTAATGAATATGGTTTTCATTTAAAACTAATTTTATATACATACACACACAAATATGAAAATTTAAAATGGATGTACAACAAACTAATACGCAATATATAAAACATATTATATAGTATCCCATATCCCATACACATTTTTAAAATAAAAATACATAATCTAAACACTCCATAAAAGTATCAATAAGGGGCAAAAATAAAAAGAGTTGTTCAAACCACAAAAACAAATGTCGAACTACTTCTCATCATCATCAAAATACTCATACTCATACTCATACTCATCGTTGGCTGCGGTGGAATGAACTATGGAGCGGACTGTCCATGATGAGGAGCATAACCGATGTTGCGGGACGTGTTGCCTCGGGGATGATAACAAGATGGATGGGGAGTTTCTCGGGAGAAGGATAAAGTGTTGGCCATAAGGCCATACATTTGCTGCATCATCGACATAATTTGCTTGTTCTGTGTCTTCAGCTGGATCATCTCCTCCTTATGAGCTAATATATAACTGTGAAGATCATCTTTAAATTGCAACAACTTAGCCTTCACCTCTGTCCCTCTCAAAGTATAATAATTGTTATGTGATGGCTCGCTGTATATATATGAGTATTGCCCCCTCCCTTCCCAATGAATGAAGTTCATCCTGAGCTGGCGGCCCTTTATATTCGGTGGTTCGACCACTTGCAAGTATAGCTCACATTTGGACTATGGATAAATATAAAAATTACAAAAAAAATAAAAAAAAGTTTAATTTGACATTTAGCCATGGATTTTTCCGTGGCTAAATATAGAAATTACAAAAAAATAAAAAAAAAGTTTAAATCAGCCACAAAAAAAAATCCGTAGCTAAATATAAAAATTAAATAAAAAGGTTTACTTTAACATTTAGACACAGATTTTTCCATGGCAAAAAGTGCGAAGAAATTTAGGCTTGGATTTTTTTTCATCATTAAAAACGCTAAGAAATTTCGACAATAAATTTAAACGTACAAGTCTAATATATAGATTGATTTTATCGAATTAGGATCCATTCCTTGAAAAGTTAGTCAAATTGATTTTTCGTTGAATACGTCAATTTTATCCTTCCAATCAATTCAATTCGTCAATTATATATAATTAAAATACTATATAATTTGATTTTTAAATCAATTTATTTAAACATATGAGTCGAATATTTTGGTTTATATTTAATCGAATTAGTGATTCGTTCTCTTAATAACTAATTATCAATCAATTTGAAGTTTTTAATTAATGCTCTTAATTTTTCATATCCAATTAATTCAATTGATTAATTACACTCACTTAAAAAATATATAGTTTTATTCTCATGAAACAAAATTTTCAGTCAGGTCAATTGTAAAATTTTGAAAGTATTGATCTGAAGATGGCACTATATTTTCAAATTTGATTGATTTTATTTTGTCAATTACACTAAATTTAAGTAAATAAATTGATAGTTTCACATACAATGAATAAGATCACTAAAATTTCTTAAATTGAGTCGAAATAATCGATGAGAACTTTCAAATTTTGATAAGGTCAAAGTTACAATTTTCTAATTTTAATTTTTTATCACAAAATTATATGTGGATAAAAGTAAAATTAGAAAGAATTATAATTTGCATAATTTAATATTTCTTAATTAAATCATAATATGTATGAATTAATAAAATATATTCACATAATAGATATAAATTAGTAAAATTTGATAACAAAATTCTCTCTCGCTCTCTCTCGCTCTCTCTCTATATATATATACACACACATATAACTATCTTGGACATTCTTAGTTAATCAAGAAATACTTCATACTCTAGTGGTAATACGTTGGGAAATCTACCAAGAAGTCTTGAGTTCGAGACCCTCTGCTAACGGTGAAATTAGAATAATTTAAGGAAAATTAGTTGCGGGTGCAAGGGTTGGGTTGGTGTGGGCGTGGAAAATTTGAGTTTATTTCTTTTTTTTGAAATATTTTTTTTAGCCACGGATTTTTAAAAAAAAAATTTATGCCACGGATTTTTCCATAGCTAACCGTGGCTAATAAATTTTTTTTTTTAAATTTACATTTGGCCACGGAAAAATCCGTGGCTAAATCTTTTTTTTTTAAGAAATCAACATTTGGCCACGGAAATACTGATGGCTAAGTTTGGCCACAGATTTAGCCACGGATTTTTTGTGACCCGAAATCCACGGCTAAATTCGTGGCGAAGTTTAGCCATGGCATTTTTAGTAATGAATTTTTTCCGTGGCTAAATCTCTATTTTGTAGAAGTGTGTTGTCTCGCTACTTGCTACTTCACTCAAATCTCCCTCCCTTGCTTGCTTTTTTTTTTTTTTTTTTTTTTGCAACAACTGCTGAAAATTGTCATGTATGAAAAAGAAATTATATTAAATACATACATTAATTACTTCAAGCTTATAATTAATTAATTAATTAAAATAAAAAATTATATTACGTACGTTAACTTGTTTGGCTTTTGGATTAAGCTAAATCAAGTTATTGCCCGTGCTCCCTCCCTCTCCCTCTACAACCTCGTCCGGTCTAGGTAATCTCATATAGCACATTTGGACCACCTCATCGATTTCTACAAAACAATGGGATTTGGATTCATGAATAATTGAAAAAGTAAAATTTTAACACTAAAATAATAATAATAATAATAATAGTAATAATAATTTACGCACCATTTCACGTTTTTTCATCGCCATCGACTTCGGTCCCCCACCTTAAGATGTTCCCCCAACCCCTTATCTATTCTTTCTGTTTTGCTCGCTTTATTTTTTAAATTTTTATGAAGCCCAGTATTCGCACAACCGTTCCCATATCTGGGGCATTATCCATACCTGCTGCTCCCCAGCAGCCCTTACATACTCATACAGGTACGACAATTTTCTCAAACCACGGCTTCGGAAAGATTTTCTCATATGATGCTCGTTCATAGGATTCCACTCCACATATTTCTGAATAGATTACATTACAAAATTAGAAAATGCATAAAAAAATTATAAATGTGACGTAATAAATATAATGAATAAACAAATACACAAACCTTCTACTCCTAAAACCACGTCTCAAAAAGTTATAGTGTGACGTGTTTGAATGTAGGTGTTTACTCAGCCAGTCGGCTCTTCAACACATAACCTACAGCGAAGGCTCCACGTTTGGAGGGAGTGAAGTGCTGTACATAGAAAATACAAATAAACCACATCAATTGAATTTGAATTTTTAATACATTTCGACTTAGTCAATTATTATGTTACTCACCTATTTGGAGCCAGTTCTAAGAAAATCTTCTCGGCAACTCTTTTTGTAGGAGGAGGATCCAACATGTTGTATGCGTCATGCATGTGTGGAAGGGGGATCCTAGAACAATCCACTTTGTAATAGATCTCGTGCACAGACATCGAATCATCCCAAACTTTGCAAACTCTTCGCAACCCTTAACATGTTCTATAAATTGGTCAACTCCATCAATAAACGATTTTGAAAGTCCCAAACAATTACCTTTAGTCTATCTATACATCCACATCCTATGGAAACGGTGTGTCCATCTACATATTACAGATTAGTTATTTATTATACAATGTTATGTTTACACGGCTAGTTATATATATCTCAATTACTTTTGATTGTTAGAAATCTTGCAAAAAATTTGACAGAATCTCCCCTATAACTTGGACTACATCAAATTTTCAAACACAAACAACATATAACAAAAACTATAAACACATTTCATATTAATCAAAACATACATCCTTACGTATTATTTACTAAATATGTATTTTCATCAAATACATACAACCCCCTTATTTTGCCACAACATGCAAGCACAAATAAACCGCAACAAATAATGGGAAGGTTCCACCCCTTCCAGCAAATCCCATTCACCATCTCCACATCTTAGACTAACTTAATAACTATAAACTAACTAGTTACATACATATATACATACTTAATTATAACTAAGCATAACCAAGCAATGGCTTATATTGAAATACTATTAGCAAAAGTTAGTCATATGTACCTTTTCAAAGTTATTCAAAATCAACAAAGCTCGGCAATTTAATTACTACAATAGAAATACCTGCGATTTCAAAAAAATTGAGAAAATGAGATATAATCATACTTCAACAATTTGTATCAACTAAAAGCTAAAGAAATTATCAACTAATTTTACATATTAAACAAATTTCACACCATTGCACAGTAATGCATTTTATTCAAAATTCTTCAATTTTACCTATCAACTAAACTCCACAATAATGCATTTTATATTAAAAGCATCAATTTTACATATCAACTAAATTCCAATATAATGCGTGTTATATAAAAATCCTCAATTTTACATATCAACTAAATTGCACAATAATGCATATTATATATAAAGTTCATCAATTTGACAAGAACATATAATTTACAAAACATCTACAATTATACTAAAATTCATAAATTTAACAACATTCAATTAATAATATTTAACAAATTATTGCAAAAAATGACAAAATAAACTTGGAACAAACAAAATCAATTAAGTGATGGCAAAGAGGAACGGGTCGCTTTGGGGGCTGGAGCAGCAGCAGCGATGGGAGTAGTGGCACTGGAGCTGAATTTCGAGAGAGGAGAGGGGAGGAGAAAGGAAGAGAAGGAAAAGAAAGTGGTGTGAAGGTTTTTTGGGCGAAAATTGAGGGATATTCCCCCGGTTTTTAAATAAAAAACTATTCAAGGGAATTTTCCCTCACAATTTACCCCAACACAAATAAAAAAAAAACTAAAACAAAATTCGGGGAAATTTTCCACCGCAGTTCCCCTAGAACGAATTTAAAAAAAATGAAAAAAAAATATCTAGGGGCAATTTCCACTAGATTATTAGGCTGAAATTTTAAAATATATGCAAGAAATTTTCTCATTTCCCTCGCATTTTTTGTTTTAAAAAAATAAATTTTATCCGGTAGAATTAAAATCCCTCGAATTTTCGCCAGATGGGTTCTCCGAAAAACATTAAAAAAAAATCGATGAATATCTGTGGATATATGCACCAGACACCTACCGAAATTCCATCAGAAATTTTGTATTTTTTTTTAATATTCTATTAATCCGGTGGAAAATTCGGCGGGATTTCTCCCACATGGGCCAATCCCTCGGATTTCCACTGGTTTTCCTCCAGATTCTGTCTGGCGAAAATTCTACTAGTTATTTTTTGTTGAAATCCGGCGTTTTTCCTATAATAACACCTTCTCCACAAATAAAACACACCCGTGAGTGGAGGAGGATATATAGCACCGTTGTGTAGCAGAGGATCCAAACTGGAAGACGATTATTGTTTAACTGTGAACACCAATACAAGAAAAATTCATCTTAAAGACAAACATACAACTCTTACATCAACCTATCTATAACTATTTTGAAATTACGCCTAATTTTCTGGTTTCTAACAATTATAAGAAAAAAGAAAATTAACAATGGTATATCGAGCTGCACCGTAAAAATAATTATGAATTATATGCAACAAAAAGTTTTTGGTTTTGTCACTAAAGAATTTTCATAATGTCAGTAGTGACAACAAAAATATTTCAATTTGATTTCACCGTTAAGAATTATAAGGGTGTCATTGATTGTTAACGACAACAACTAAAATACTAGTTCTTGTCACTATTGAGCCATATTTTGACAAATCAAAAAATATTTTATTAAATAAGTTTAATTAGTGATAAAATAAAATATATTCTCACTTATGCATATAAGTAATGACAATTTTTGTATTATGTTTTTTTATCACTAATATTATTTTTCCTTTTGCTTGTTGCTCCTTGTTTGTTAATGTATATATTATTTTTAATAATTTTATAACTATTTCTGGATAACAAACTTTCGGATTTTGCTTATATATGTTGAGAAACTCTCTCTTTTTTTTTTTTTTCTTCTTTTTTCTGTTTAATGTAAGGGTTTCTTTTTATGAGAATTAAATCGTTCACATGGATGCCAATACTCTCCAGAATCATATTGAAGAAAATCTGCTAGATGATTAGTTTCAATAGTTCGTGTATGAATGCGATTAAAAATTAGTGCGCCCATGGGTTGCGACCTATCATTTAGCCCACATAAAGTCATGAAATTAGAATAAAATTATTTATGTGAACCGCGGGTGGATTCTGAATCGAGCCCAATTAATTTGGTAACAATTAATTCTAATCACTAAAGTTATAAGTTCAATTCTTAATGCTTGTACTAATTGTCCCTCGATAATTAACGCAAATAAGTAAATTAATAATAACTTACATAATACTATTCAATTATGAATATTGCTTGACTCGACTTTTATTTCCTTTCGTATTATAAATAAGAAATACTTGCACAAACTTATTATAAGCCAATCTTGATGCATCGGTTTTCGATAGTTCGCACCATATTGAAAATCAGATGTTGAAATGAAAACTGTTAATTAAATTTATTTGTATAAGCAAACCAATTAAATGCCCTGCACGATTCACGTAACTTAACCTAAATCGATTCCTCTTAACATAAGCTATATGTTGTTATATTTCTGATTTTTCTGGAAAGTACTGATTCAGATAATATCTATTTAATTATTCCTCCCCTAATATTTGTGAAGCTAATATGTGGCATCATATTATTAATCCCAAATACAGCTATATATCATAATATCTTGAATCTGGATTATTTCGACTTAATTTATAATCTTTTGTTCAAAATCAATTTCGGGATATGCACGTTGTTAAGTAAAGATTGCAATTAATATTGCCTAATTTTAAAAAAATTTATGTTGGCTTCATCTCAATCCATAGATTCTGATATAGGAGGAACACACACATGCCACATGGACATTCCCTACAACATCGACCAATCAGATCACGCCACCTAGAAGCTAGGCTACAGATGTGGCGGCCTTTAGACAAGGACATGTATCTCCATATATGCTTGGACCCGAGGAGATGTAACCTCCTTGCGGTCTTTATCCGAGGAGGTCCTCCACCATCTCCTCGAAGATACTATTGTCACTCCGCTAAGGGACTTGCCCCTCTCCGGAGTAGTCCCCCAACATCACCTCGGAGTGGTCCCCTAGTGCAATGGTTTCTGACAGACCGTTGCACCCGAAGTTTCCACTTCAGTATGTTAGAGGAACCTGATCCAGCCCACTCTCTTTCTCTCGGCCTACTATAAATAGAAGGTCTCCCATATTCACGCGGTATGCTTTTCTATTCATGTATTACTCCTATAGTACATTACACCACCTTCCGATTACCTACTCGAATTCCACTAACTTGAGCGTCAGAGGGTCTTCGCTGGAGACACTTCTGACTAAGCTCACGTGTGTTCCACCCTTGTAGAATAGGAACCTAACCAGCAATCCTATCACACATCCTCAGACAAGAGAAGCTTTTACCCAAGTGCAAATTCCAACCACACCAGATACATATACATATATTGTTTGCTACAGATTATATATAATATACAACTTAATGTGATGCCAAATATTAAAAACAGTTTGCTGATCTCCAACAGTTCACACAAATAATTCATTTGATTATTGAACATTATATTTTAAACAGAAACACAAAAATCGAATAATTACTCGATCTTTGTTAATATATATATATATATATACACAACGCACACACAAATATGGTAGTTAATTAATGTGTCTCCATTGATCGATCGACATATATTTTTTTAAGTAAAAAGTATTTGATAGTATGTTTTTGGTGAAAGGAAAATAATGAAACAAACATTCTACGACTATCTTTTTATAGGTTAGGGTACGTATATATTTGTAAAGGTGATTGATCATGTTTCGTAGTTTCATTCATGACAATGGTGGAATAACTAAACTTGGATTCCAATAATATAATTCTCATAAACAATTGATTTTGTATATTCCAATTTCCCGGGCATTTTATTTATAATTATCAAATCTCAAGTGGATTGATTATGACACTAATAATATGAATAAAAAATTTTATACATAAGAAAGCTAATTTACAGCGGGACCGAGACGGATATAAATCCCCTCCTTGGATCCGAACCCCCACATACAATAACGTAATTAAAATCGTATTTCTTTATTTTTTGTTGAGTGCATACACACACACACACACACCCAACTAGCTACATGCATGTTAACCTCACTAACTAATCCATTAAATATCTATAACATGTCATGATCTTGAGTACTGAAGTTGAAATAATTCGAGAGTTAAGGGACGCAATGTGAGTCGAGATTCATATTCAATATGATCAAAATCGAATATTTGAAGCCAAAAATGAGATTTTCCACATTCCATGCCTTCATTGACCTAGTCAACCCCAGCAAAACCCACCCCCCCAGGCCAGTTTAATTAACTGCTATGAAAGTTTAATATCAAGAACAGTTCTTGTCGTTCACATGGAGAGCAAAACTGAACAAAATTCAAGAAACCTGACTAGTAAGAATGAGGGTTTTCTTTTACTACTCTAAACACTTCACCACAAATGAAAATTGATGATTGTACTCACAAGCTTGAGGCTACATTTAAGCTGCAAGGCCAAGTGTCGTCTTGTGAGTACATCGAATAGAGAATAAGCGGGGGCGCGCTCACACATACACACACACACAGTTATGTAGCTGTGTGTGTGTGTATGTACACACTAAGTTGTTTTAGTTTATGTTGCTTTGGAGGAGAGGACTTTAGAAGAAAATTTTGAAATGACTATATGCTAGAAAATATGTCATAACTCTTAGATATTTCGATTTCAGGAATTTTAACATGAAACTATGTAGAGATGCATGTTCAATGAACGTAATGTTCTGAATTTAAAGTTTCAAACCATAAGAAAGGTGAAACCAAATAAACTGATAAACAAAATAAGAAATAGAATATTCGATATAGGGTAATTTTATATCTAAATATCATTCAACATTAGTACTACCTTTTGCAGCTAATAAGACTGAAATCTTCTTAATTATAACACATGCTTGCTTGATTTTAGATGCTTACCATGCTTTGAAACTACAAAAAATGATTTCTTTTTTTCAGACAGAGAATAAAGCTCATTTTACAAAGCTCCAATTAATTAAAAAAATAATCCACAAAGTTCCAACTTCTTCAATAATATATAGTAGTAATACTTAGGACAACTCATGCTAATAAACTAGCTACCACTATAATGAAACAACAGAACAAGGCTGGAGCTAGACAAAGGAATCTATATGTGTCTTATATTAATTTAAGTCATACATAGCCTATTATGACGAGCAACTTGTCGTTACCGCTGGCCATGAGCATAGATATATATATATATACACATATATAATTTGTAGATACATACGCACGCAAACATATATTTTCTTGGTTACATATATAATTATTTTCAAGACACCACCACTAGATCACCCAAAGATTTATCTTTTCAATCTAATGCGTACGTTATCCTAAATTGGAAAAAAGAATTGGATTAATGAATTTAGCATAAGATTTTGGTACGAAGACAAATGATATAAATTTCAGAACCAGTGAACACGTTGTAATAAAGAAAGGCCGGTCATACAAATTATGTCTGAAAGTCTAATTAAACCTCAGAATTATTTCTAAAAATTCACCACAAGTTCCACGAAAACAGAAACACAGGATCGATCGCCTTTTTTTTTCCTGTTTTTACATTAAGTTCTTTTCTCATCATCACAAATCAGAAAAAGGCAAGAAAGAGCTAATTAATCCAGGCACTCAAAAAAAAAAAAAAACAATAATAATAATGACCTAAATTTACAAAGACGACGGGAGCTGAGCTGATGATAATTTTATCTGACCTTTATTTCGCCCTAATACTGCGACCGGCTACCGGAGTTCCCGGTCCATGCACCATCCATCGGGAGCTGTCCATTAGGCATATTGAGTGGCAAATTGAAAAAAGGCAGCCCAAGTGACGGATCGGGAAACTGGACCACCACCAACTCCGCCACTCCCGCCGCTGCCCTGCGGCTGAGACACCGGCGGCTGCATCTGAATCGCCTCCTCCTCATCCAGCGGCAGCCGCTCGTAGGCGACGTTGGTAAACGACGACGCAATGATGATGACAGGACCCGACGCGATCAACGCGCCGACAACATTTCCCCCCACCACCTGCCCCTGCCCGCCGGCAAGGTATATCGTCAGGCTGGTGGCCCCCGGCGGCGCCGGCGGGGGGAGGAAAGAGCCCGACAGGGACAGGATCTCGAACCGGCCGTGGAGGGTGACGACGCTGCCCGCCGCGGCGGGCTGCCGCAGGCTGACGTTGTTGACGGTGCCGGTGCCGCTGAGTATGCAAATACCCCGCTGACGCCGCCGAGCGTAGGTGGCGACCGCCTCGAAGACATCGCAGCCGCTGCTGACCTCCAGTATGTGGGCCCGGAGGGTGTTGGCGCTCTCGCGGGTGATGATCACGGGGGGCTTGGGCTTGTTCTTGGAGCCTGGGGGGCGGCCACGCGGGCGGCGCGCCATCATATCGCCGCCGCCGCCCCCACCGGAGGTGGTGTTGTCGTTGTTGTCGCCGGAGAATTGGTTCCGGTGGGAATCGTCTTCGGAATTATCGGGAGGTCTTTGGAGGTGGAGCTGAGAAACGAAATGGGAAGCTGAGCCTAAGTCCAAACCAGCCATACATACAACAAAGGAGAGAACAGGAAAACAGTGGGGAAAAAAATATAATTTTGATCTAAAAATATAAAAATCGAGTGATCAATTGAATATCTTTTTTTTATGTAAGTAGTGAAATAAAGAAATTTAAAGGACACAAAAGAATTCAAACCCTAGAGCGAATAGAAAACAAGAGGAATCGAGTGGGGAGAAAGGAAAGGTTTTGATGAAGGAATAAGAGAGAGAGAGAGAGAGAGAGATGAGCGACCATATGAAATTAAAGTAAACCATATAAAGGTGTATAATATAATATGAAGCATATTCAAAGATGAGAGTGAAAGTTTATTATATGTATCGGCTTTTGATTATAATAATTAGACCGTGTACAACACTGTGCTTACCACTAATTCATATAAATATTGTAAAATATAAAAGAAAAAGGGTGGTTACGTACATATTTAAATACGTACATGATATGTATGTATACTTTTATATATATACCCAATGTTGATGTACATACATATATTGTTATATAACTTGTGATTAGGATTTCTCTCCTCCCCAACTGCGTAATATTATTGTAACGATTATTATAATTCAACTCAACCTAAAAGCCAGAAAGAAATTTATTCGGACAGTGTAACTAAACAAATAAAGAATAAATAAGATGAGCACAGAAAGAGATGAAGGAAAAGAAAATCACCAGTTTAATTTATTGAGTATTTGTATAATTTATCCAAAAGCTTAAACTATCATAGTGAAATATTTAATTAATAATGGTATTGTACGTACTTGCAATCACACATTAATTATTTTTTTTTCTTGAATAAATGGATTAATTTATAATATGCTATAGATGAAAAGAATAATAAATTTTTCCGTACCTTGCCTGGAGTGTAGTATTTTTACTATGTTGCAATCACACTTTTTTTTTTAATAATCAATTGGCTTTGATATTCTAAAGTACGATATTTTTTTCTCCATGTCATCCGTAAATTGCAATCATACATTTCAATATATAATTATTGAGTACTTAATACACACACACACACACACACACATATATATATATATATATATATGTAGAGGATATGTGATAAATAACGTGTATGCATATAAAGTTAACTAAATTTAGTCAATTAATTAGCTATGGTTTGATTCAAATTATATATCAGCAAAATTCCAGATGTGCTATGAGTACATTCAAATTTATTCCAGATCTGCATGTTTAAAAAAATACTGAGTTCTTAATCAAATATGGATCGAAGGGCTCTTCGGATTCTTCATTCAATTTTATGTTTCATGTTCTTTGTTTATTGCATAAATGCACACTAAGTGTAATGATATCATTTAAGTGTGTATTTTAAAAAAATATATATACATATAATAATAACAACAACACTACTGGAAAAAAGTTGTGCTGGATTTTGCAATCAATTTCTTGTGCTAATTGGTCGCAAAAACCATTTTGCGATCAACTTTGCATCGGACACGCGTTAGTGGCAAATACCATGATTGCAAATTTTGCTACTAATTTTGCCACCTTAAAATTTTGCATCCAAATTTGCAATGGGCATACAAAGTTGCAAACGTTGTTGATATGGAGCCTATGTGGCCAAGTTTACGATTGACCGTATCGATCGCAAAAGGAGTGGCGAAAATTTATTAACGTGGAGCCGGCGGCTTACTTTGTGACCAACACTATCTGTCGTAAAATGTAGTGCAAGTTGTCACTTTTACAATAAATGATGTTAATTGGTTGCAAAATATATTTAATTTTTTTAATTGCAGCTTGCAATAAAAAAAATGTTTGTCACAATTTTTTACTAGTTTTAAGGAGCACACAGTGGATCGAATATTTCAAATAAAGAACAAACTATTACAATCATTTATTATCAAATAACAAAAAAAAATACAAACTACTATATAGTAAAAACAAACTTGTCTAAACTAGAAAAATATACAATAGAAACAAATTAATATTAAACTAGAAAAATACCCGTATTTATAGTGAATTGAACCCATGGTCTCCACCTTACCACTGAGACAAGGCCTCATCGGCAAGCCGTTCCAAATTGATAGAGTTTTTACAATATTAAGTTAAACAATTCAAAATTTACCAATTTAATTAGCTCTAAAGAATTGATTAATCAGTCAAATTGTAGTCATTGATCAAATATTAGATTGTTTAAATTAAATTACATTGTCTAAAAAAAATAAGCAACTAATCATGCAATAAATCTAAAGCTAACCAGAATTGAAATAAAAAGCCCAAAATGATTGTCTTATTGAAATTAAACAAAGCAAAGATGTAAATCAAAGTTAAAATTAAATTAATTGTTTGGTTCAAATTAATGTTCACACTGAGTATAAAAAAAAATACGAAGACCACAATGTGTTTAAAAAGAATTTGTTGGTGGGATTAATTAAAATTATTAATATATATATATATGTATATATTATATACATATTTAAGAGTGTGTGTCATTGGTTGATTATTTCAAAATAGATGCTCAATATTTTTTAATTTATAAGGCAAATTATATCAATTAATCAATTGATTAAATTTATGATTAAGGTGCTAATTATAATATACTATCAGAATAAAAAATTTAAGTGAATTGTTTTTATAATTATTAATACTATTTTTTAAAAGAGATTGCAACGAATATAAGTTATCGCAAAAATTACATATATCCAATTTGCGATGCACAAGGATGGTTGTGGCTTGCCCTGTCAAATTTGAGATGAGCTATATATGCTGGTCACAAAAGAGGTAAAACCATCTCATAAAATATTAACAATCGACAAAATTGATCACAAAAAATACTTTACATTTGGTGACGCACCTTCCGGTCGCAAAATTGTCACGTCAAACTTGCGATGGTCAATGTTAGTGGTAAAATTAACTTGTTAATTTTTTGCGACCGACGGTGCTCATTGCAAAGCTGCGCTAAATTTCTTTTAGCTAGAGCGCTTTTTTTGCGGCTGAAATTAACAATTTGTGACCAAGTATATTCATCACAAAATTTTCAAGCCCAAGTTGGTCAGATTCTGCCTTGTCTGTTGCAAACTTGATCACAAACTGAAAAAACGCAGTCGATGGTATGGTAAACATACCTATATATCTTAAGTCTGAATGGGAAACGGATATATCTGTGGAAATTAGTGGCATAAAGGAAACACACGAGGTTTTTGACTGCTAATTAAGCCGACAACTAGTTCACTTTTGTAAAGCATGACTATTAAGGGAAGATGATTTATATTTTACTCACATTTAATTAATGAATAAAATAATTGGATAGCGTAATTGTTAAAACTCGAAGTCTGATTCTAGCAGTCCAGTAAAAGACTGTTGCATAAAAATAAACATTTTGATTTGATCACTTTATTTATACTTATGTGCTTCAAGCATAATTATCTGAATATTTAATCCCTTTAGCCGGATAAAAGGTAGATTATATAAATGTCACTTGGTACCAATGATGTGATTTAGTATAAAAAGTACCATTACCTTATTTATATATCTTTTCTTTTTTTTTTTCAGTTTTTTTATACTGACATGACTTATTGAAGTTAACTGGAAGAAAAAAAGAATATGCATTCTTAAGTAACTAACTGAGGTTAATTATTTAATTTTTTTTTTAAGAATAATATATACTCCACATATCTTATCAATAAATTAAAATAGAATTCTGATAAGTGGGGATTCCACAAGTCATACATATTCACTTTACTATTGCATGATTTTTCATGAAATTATAATATGATTTTCTTTGTCACGAAATGAATTATATTAAAACTTTGAAATTATTTAATATTAGGTTCATTCTTAAATTTTACACTATCTTATTTGTTTTACAAATTATATTTCTTGTCATACTCGGCCGACATATGGATATCATCTTCAGGAAATTTATCTACATATTAGTGTTTGACTACAAGATGGTACAGAATAAAAATGTGCTGAAGTCAAGTTTGTTCATCAAAGGATTAATCTGTTTTTTGTGTCGCTTTGAGATAATGAAGGGACAGCAAGAACTATTATGTGTGGGTAATAATACAGCCGTTATGTGTATGGGTTAATCTTTCAGAATTTGGGGGCGTCAATTAATTTTATAAATATGTATGTTTTGGTTATATTAGGCCCCATTTGTTAACCCTTTGGAGTTTGGACATCAAACTCATAAAAGGACCCGGGGGGGTGGGGGGGGGGGGGTGTGCAAAAAAACTAGGGATAAAATCAAATAGAATCCCAAAATTTGTAGTCTTTTCAAATTTTGGCCCCTAATTTTACAGGCTAATCAAAATAAAGATAATTTTTGAAAATTTTCATCAAATTTGATCTTTTTCAATAACAGAAGTTAAAAATTAACGAAGAGGCGCACGTGCGCCGTTAGTCACCTATGAAGAGCACGTACGCTTCGCCGTTAGTGTTTAACGTCTGTCACTGAAAATGACCAAATTTTATGAAAAATTTTAAAATTTATCTTCATTTCGATGAGTTCGTAAAATTATGGACCAAAATTAAGAAAGGCTATAAAGTTTGGGATCATATTTGATTTTATCCCAAAAAACTAGGTTTAAACTTGGGAAAATTGCAGATTTTGTTCTACAGTGTATACTTTTTTTCAATTGTATCTCAATAATTATAATTTTCTTGTATTGTATCATATAAAGTATAAATTTTTTCATATTACATCCTGTGGGCCAATTTCTAACAATTTTTTAATAGAAACATCAAATAGTCGTTAGTATAAATTGTTATTGGAATGACGTATGATATTTTTTGTTAAAAATTTGACGAAAACTAATCCGCAATACATAATACGAGAAAGTTTATATTTTATGAGTGTGTGTATTAGAAGTTGATGCAATTGTCGAAAATAATGATAGTTGGGGGGCATCTAATTATGCATATTTAGTATCGGAACATGGAAAAACAGTTGAAGTCAAGATGCTACTAATATTTTCAAGCAGTCCAATCATAATAAATACCATGTACCATCTGAGTTTTCGTGTTTATATGAATGAAAACCTGCAAAGAAACAAAAAGGGCAATATCTAGTCCACAATTCTCCATTTCTTTTTTCCCTCAAAATACTTATCTTTAAAATACTTAAATCAGTAATTCAATGAGTATATATCCTACATAAACAAATTAATCCTTTTAGAGGAAGAACCAATGTAAAGAATATCAATGCATCTTTTTAGTAATAAATTAAAATATTATAAATTTAATTTTTATAATGAATTCGTCTATAACAAATTCATTAATAATTTTGTTGTCACTGATTTTTTTTTAAAATTTTATTCAAATTGAAATTTATCACTAATCCATTATAATACTTTAAATATGTGATAGAATCTCTTCGTCACAAATTTTTCATTAATGAACAGTGTGCTTTTCAGTACAAAAAAAAAGTAATATTATTGATAAAATTTAAAAGCGTCAATAATAAATTATCACCAATGATTTTATTAAGTGACAATAAGTTTTATTTTGTCACTAATTAAATTTATTTGGTGACAAAAATTTATATATTGCCACAATATCACTCAATTATAATAAAAATTAATATTTTAGTTGTCACCATTAACAACTAATAACACACATATATAGTAACAATTTGATGACAACAAAAATTATCATTAGGATTGTGTGACAAGATTCGATTATTACTAAATTATCTCAATAAATGTGTCACTAATTGTCAATTTTATATTGTATTGTCACCATTTTATATTATAATGTTATCATTGACATTATATAAATTATATTTTATGACGACATAATTTTATTATTATTAAGTATATATAGTTAATGATAATTTTTTATTATCACTTATTATATTATTATAAATTTACTCATTTTATTGTAGTATTTTGTAATCCTATATAGTGTATATTATATATATAGGCATAAACATATGCGTGCGCACGTAAACATGGTACAACTATCTCGTGATATATGCTCAAAATGAATTCAATTAATTAAATTAGTACAATGATGATCCAATTCCCATCAACAAAAATGAAAATTTTAAGTAAAGAAAGTTAGGCTAAGTTCCAAGCGAGGTTATTTCCGTATCTGGCATTTTGTCCAATCTAGAATCTAGGAAACCCTGCGATAAAAACAAAAAACACACACAAACACACATTCAGAGATACGTACATATATATGGCTAACTTCCACAAGAAATCTGGGACACACACTCTCACACACACAATTGATTCAAGAACTCTATCACCACTGTCAACTGCCGTCACATATTAACTGACCTTCTCTGTATCTCTCAGGCCCGGCCTTCTTACACCCCTACGCCCCCCCCACCTCACAGCACATGCACTCACATACACACACTGATACACACTTTCACGCACACACACCACGTGAGTTGTTATAAGTCAAATAGAGGTAATTGAAGAAAGCTTTTCATACGGAGTAGCTGTTAGCCACGAGGCACCAGTGGCTTACAATCGGAGCCCGGTCAAACCTCTATTTGACCGCAATGACCGGGCTCCCTGTGGGCCCCTTCCACGTGCCCACCCCATGCTTCATGCACGAATCACGAGGTAAACAAACAAGGCTGTCTACATAGAATTATTATTATTATTATTATTATTATTTTTTGAATAATTAATCAATTGGGTGTGGAATTAGATTTGTGCTAGATTTAGATGCCAATTGTGGGAACATTTTGAATTTCTCGTCTCAAATGGTGGTAATATATACTAATTTATTTCGTAAAGATAATCCACCATACTTGTTTAAAAATTTTCTATATGGCACAAAAAAGCTCACACGTGATGTCACTTGAAATCATGACTAATAATTTTGTAATACGTGTAATTTAACGCAACGTTCACGATAACAAAATGAATAAATATGTAATAATACAACAAGTAATAATAAAATTAGCCATAATTTAATGACAATGTAAACTTTTATTATATATATATTTAATAACAATAAATTTATATTATTACAAAATTGAATTTGTACAAATAAATAATGATAATATAGTATAAAAAGGTAAAAAAATAGTCTAACATTGACAATTAGTAACATATATATGGTGATAACTTAGCTACAAGGGAATATTGTCACAAAATTCTAATAATAAATATTTTTGTCATCAAGATATCACAATAGATATATCGTTAATTATCAATTGTGACAAAAAAATTATTAATTTTGTCACAAGTGAGTGATATAGTAATAATATAAAAATTATTGTCATCAAAAACATATAATTAGTGACAAAATAAAAAGTTTTGTCACTTAATACAATTATTAATTAAAAAAAATTTATTGTCACTAACATTAATTTTTGTTGTAGTGGTTACATGGGAAACATTAATTTAAACTCGTGCTGATCATCTATATTTTAAGGGAAAATTCCATACCCGCACCAACTTCGGCACGTTAAGTATAATTCTTTCCATGTTCCTTAAGGTACGCTAATGAGATTTGTTTTGCTCTTTTAATGTAAAAATGATAAATGGTTATATATTTACCCCCAAAAAAAAATGGAAAATGAAGAAAAAGGGGTATGTGGACCATCCAAAGGCATTTATGGTCAATACGATATCATGTAATTTAGAAGGTGTTTGGCTAAACTTATAAGTTCCTTAAAATATTTTATAAGACTTTTAAAGTTTATAAGCTCTTAAAATTTATTTGATAATTTTTAAGTAAATGAACTTAAAACTAAGGTGTTAGGATCTTATAAGGTTCAAAAAAATAGTAAGCTTCCCCAATTTTTTTTGAAATAACTGATAAGATATCTAATACCAAAAAATAATATGAGATAAATATCTTTATTTTTTTCAATATAACATTCCTACTATCTCAAAAAATATTTATTTACATAAAATTAAATATTTATTTACATAAAATTAAGTTTACATTACTATTTTTTATCATCATTACACCTAAAATAATTCATAAGATTTTATTTTTATCAAATAGAATCATAACTTATAAGTCCAAAAACTTTTTATAAGCTACAAAATCTCATTTTATCCAAATATTTTAACAATTTATTGTTGAAATAAGACGTAGGAGCTCATAAACTCTTTATAATAAGTTTAGCCAAACACCCTCTTAATTATATATATATATATATAACCGTTTCTGTATATATAAACTTGACAATATAGGTGCTTTTCTTTTCAAACTTTATAACAATATATTTTTAGTCATTAAAGTGGGACATTAATGTTTCTCTAGCTAATAGGTTTCTTTTAGGACTATGAGAAAGTTCCATCGAAATTTCAGCCGAAAAAAATCGTCAAAATTTGTACTTTTTCTTGTAGTGTTATCCATAAAGGACCTCACCTTCTAACTCCGATTTAAGTAGTCTTACTATGTCTAATTACACATCTTAAGACAAGGATAGACTAAAATATAAGACCTAATCTTCAACACTACAAATCTCTTGGCTTAAAAATTAATTTTAAAACTTAAATGGTCTAAATATAAGTTATTAAAGAGATAGTTATTATAAAGTAATTATCACAAAACAAGAAGAAATAATATAATAATAAGATTACCATTCAAACTTTGGTAAAAAGAAACAAATTCTAGAAACTAGGCTACTTCTAAAACGTTATTTTCAAAATAGGGTAATTAAAAAAAATTCTTTCTTATAATTGCTAGTGTTTCGAAAACACGTTCTGAAGTCACTTGTACATAATGATTAATTTGTGATCAAGTAAGATCGTACTTGAAAACAAATTCTGATGATATATTTCATACAATAATATTGTTCTGTTTAAATACTTTTTATAACCTAATTGCTTTACTGACTTCTCTTAGACCTTCAAAAAACGTAGTTAATCATTTCTTTCTAAACAAAACAAACGTATTTAATCATTATGTTTTAAGTGGTGAATTAATTGAAGTTATTTTAATAACTTTTCAGCCTTTATCTTTGCGCAAAATGTATCTTAGCTTACACTTATGTATGATAAACTAATAAACGAAATAGTAAGTCGGATTAATAAATTAATGACATTGACCAATACACTAATTGACAAATTTAAATGTAATCATCATATACATTTATTAAATGCCGCCAATACACTTATTTTGACTGATAAATACTATTAGTTAAGTAACATAAAATTTTGTATAAATGTTTTGGTGGCATTTTCTTGCTTTTGTTAGTCAAATTTCACGCATTATGTGTGTGAAAATGTGACCCTTAGTGTTGAAATCGGTTTTTTAAATTGTTGTCTCAGGTTAAAGTCCGTGTTCATGTATTTAATTCTCTTCCCCATCTTAATCGCCTGAAAATTTTGAGCAAAGATTGAATCTTTATATATATTTTTATTGAAATGAAAACAGAAAGATAAGGATAAGGAAAGCAGAGATTGAATCTTTATATGTATTTTTATTGAAATGAAAACAGAAAGATAGAGGATAAGGAAACACACTACAAGAGAAAAATATATTATTCTCAAGATTTCTAGTGATGATACTAAAATTGCCAATATTTATATGGACTTAGTAATAACAATTTGTAAATTATTATTATTATTGAAAATTGGTGGCATAAAAATATGTATAATTATGAAATTTTGACCATAACAATTAAAATATCATTCATCGTCAATATTGTCAACTTAATTATCTACAATTATTGTCACTGGGTCTGTAGTCCAATGGTACGCGTTCGAACCGGCACCATTGAGATCCCAAGTTCTATTACTTTTCCCTTTTTCCTTTGAGTGATTGTGTGTGTGTGTGCATGTGTGGCTTTTCGGTTGACATCTATAAGGTGTCCCGAGTTGATTGTATCAAAAAAAAAATTATATACCATTACTGTGTTATTAAATTTATAGTATATGTTACTTTGACTAATTAAATATTAATGCTATTGCTTAATATGTATCATTAATAAAGTCACTTCATGTGCATCATAAACTTTGGTATAGAAACTCACTAGTCACTATTTTATCATTACCACGGCCTTATTTTTTTAGATATACATGAATTGTAGATTCGCAATCATGAGGCAATGTTTCAATGGTAGTCTAAAAGGTTTTTAATTAAAGAAATCAAGGATTCGAATTTCTCATAGCCTATGTAGATATTTTTTTACACCTTGCATAGTAATTATTTTCCTTTTAATAATTAATAAATAATTTTTTTTATGATGGATAATTGATTATACATGATGCTATTATCACAAAAATAAATTGTCCATTTTAAAGATCAGCCGGTGATGTATATGTTATAGTAATCTAATTATAAATTGATTTTTCTCGATTCTATCCTCTTAATTTTCTTCAAATTTCTGGGAGTGTTGTCATAATCAATGAAAGAGCGTAAACTGAATCTCCCAAACCTGGTTTTGATTTTTAAAAAATTTTCAAAGATCACAGTAAGTACGCAGAGATCACGAATCACACCTTATTCAATTTAATATTTCTAACCTACAAATTATCCAATAATTTAAACTCTATAAATCATCATTGTCATCCCAAAATTTGTAACCTCCGACGAGCTCACTAATACTGCTCGGATGGGTATTATTCAATTTTTATTTTTAATTATCGAATTAAGTATGATAACATAATAATTTTATTTTTTAATATTATTATATTTAAATTTAATAATTATAAATATTAAATAAATAATATCCAAGTGAATAGCATAAAACAATTCACTTCATATTTAACAAACAAAAAGAAATAAAAATTTATGGACCAAAAAAATGGAAAATTGAGTGTCACTCTCAGTCTCTCTGGTCTTTCAGATTGGCAAGTGCACCTACTTTCAGTAGTAGTAGGTATACTTTTTGCTTATGTCTGAATGTATATATAGATATACAAAGCTGTATGTATAGGTTTCACTTCTCAAAACCTTAAAAAGACCCACCCCCCACTCCCACCACGCACACCCACAATTTCCGGGCAGCAGAACCTATGTTGCCCAATGCAAAAGTGCCTCTTCCTTTGTATCAAAGTCATAAAAATTCAGACACAAAACTGATAAGTCCACACCATAAATAACTAGGTCACTTTCCTTACTCACATGCCAGAGAAACAAAAATTTTGGCAAAATATTTGTAATAAATTAAAGGGTTTTTTATCAGTAGTGAGAATACTGACAAGCTGCTGCTCTCTGTTTAATTGATTAGGAGTTTTTTAAATAATTTATGTGATGTACATATGTAAATAAAGGTGAATATTGCATCTAAATCCAATCTGCTTTCAGAAGATCTACCAGTCTCTTCATGCCATCATTTCAATCCTGTCTACATCATATATCGCATCACTCCATCACTACTCTCTCTCTCGCTCTCTCTCTCTCCATGTATAAAATATGTATAGTTTTTTTTTTTTTTGATAATTATAAAATATGTATAATTTATGACAATATTGTAATTACCTTTAATTTGTCATGAAGGCAACAGAATTGGAAAATATAAAACTTTTGCTAATCATAGATATAATATTTATGTATGGGCATAATGCAAATTTCGTCATATAAATTGATTCATTTGAGATTTTAATTTGTAATTTTATTTATATTGTTCAAATTTTTATCCCACGTAAGTTTTCAAAATTGACAATTTTAGTTATATTTTCGCGAAAAATATCAATTTTCCAGCGAACTTTGCAAAGGTAAATACAAAATTGTTAAGATGTACTGTCGGGAAATTAAAATTCAAGCAAAAATAAAATTAAAATCGTCAACTTTGAAAACTTACAAAACAAAAACCCAAATTGTATAAACATATCGACTAAAACCCAAAATATGACAATTTAATAGGACAAAAATTGCAATTTTTCCATACAACATTGCTCCAAAAAAGAAAAATATAAATATACTTTATTCAAGAACAGGAACAGTAAATTTGAAACGAATAAGTGCGTATTCCCTGTATATATATATTTTATACTTTTATTATAAATCATGTTTTACATTTTTGAGTTTCTTATTCGTTTGGTTTGTTTCATAAAATTGAGCCTTTCTGGTGATTATTGTATGCAGTGGTTGATGAGTGGGGCTCATTAATTAGCAACTGAGGGCTTATATTTTATGATATTGTATATATAGCAGAAACTTTAGACCTTATAAATACTCCAACTTTTATCTCCTTTATGGCTAAAATAATATTGAAAATGAAAGGGTAAAAGGAGAGATCTAATGAGGTCTGGTCTATAATGTCCCTTATTGGAGTTATCTTCCCCTAAAAAACATGTTTTTGGTTTACAAAAATATGTGCCATATTTTTCATGATAGAAATTTCCTTTTCGATGAACAATTGTATAAAACAAAACGTTAAATATTGTCATAGTCGAACCATTTGATCCATTTATCCATGATTTCGTGATTAAGTTATTCATACAAATGTGATACAATGATTAATTAATCTAATTCAGGAAAATCATAACTAACTGTGTAGATATCCTTACTCGCCGATGAAGCCTATTTCAACTAGTGAATCTGAGTCCCCGGGACCTTCGATTTCCCATCAACTCATATGGATTGTATTTCTATTTTCATAATAGTTCTTATTCTACTGTCTAGTAATTTGATGATTTATTGATAATTGTAATATTTGTTGATAGTGACTGATATTTGATGGCGTTCTTGATGATAAACGATATTGATGCAATGAATTTTTTTTTTTTTTTTAAAAGAGCAGATCCTTACTTGAAGTTATTAATAATTAGTATAAATTTATAGTCAGGGAATCAATTTTTTTTCCCTTATGCAAGTGAATAGAAATTTTTCTATTTGAATGGTAGAAATTATATTCGAACATCTTACACATAATATTATAGTAAATTCAGTTACTATGTTAGATCAAGTGTGAATGGCGGCATTTTTCTTTATTTATAGTGTCAAGCTCATGAAATGAATTGAAGTATTTATTTTGTAATATGGTTGACCAATTGTAACAACCATTTCTTTTAACTATTCTCTTATTTAACCTGAAACAGTGAACGATACTGTACAGTACTTAATATAATTCAAGTCAAATTGAAAATAATTGCGACAAAGGACAAGAAAAATATAGCCTTTGGCCGCCAGGGTGATTCATCACTTTCTCAATCTTGCATAGTTGTACAGAAGAAGTTTTTAAGAAAAAAGGACATTTGATGAAAGTAAATTATTATTGTATTGACTAATTAATTGAATGGCTGCACACAACAATTTGTTTCTTAGACTTGTGGAGAATATATATACATATATATATATATACATGGGTGTGTGTGTATATATATATAATGCATATATTTAAGATCACGTACAATGAAAAATTAAGAATGGGTCTCTCGTATTTATTCGCTTTTCTAGTTTATAATTTGAATGAAATAAACATTGGATTAACAGAAAGATAGGTATCACACACACACACACACACACACACACACACACACATATATATATATATATATATATATATATGCATATATGACTCGTTTCAGGGTGGTGAAAATTTGTAATAAATTACTCCCCATGCCCATACCTGAGTTGGAAAAGTAGTACTTTTGAGTAATAAAAGTTTATTTGCTCCGTAAACTGCAACAATATATGCGTATTTTGCAGCGATTTAACAAAAGTTTTGCATTAATTTACACAAGCTAATCCACTTGAATTTCTCAAACCCATAAGAGAAAAAGGTACATCTTCAATTAAGGCAACGAAATGAATCATCATAGTGCTAAAGTTCATATGCATCCATCCACTTAATCACAACTTGGACTGATCATTGAGAACATTTCAAAGCAAATATTGCCATCTTTTTCAATATCTTACACAAGTGCTCCCGTGGGATCTTCTAAACAATTGTGCTAAACTTGTCGCCTTTCGCCATAATTAATTAATTAAACAAAACCTTTCTTGATAATCTCAACGGCAAAGTCACTATCCACCAATCGGCCCGCGTCTACGGACGCAAATAAAGCCATTAACTTCTTTCTAATCGCGCACTTAAAGTCCGAGCGTCCCCACCATGTTTCTTACCTAAACCTTAATATTATTATATTTCAGGTAATCAGCGTTGCGAGATTGGTTGTTGCACTCTAGAGAAATATTAAATGCACCTTTGATATGTTCAGGAACGAAATCAAAAAAAAATTTGTTCCAGGGACAGTATCAAATTTTTACAAGGATAATCACTCTCACCACTCAAAATTATAAATAATTTTTTCTTATTTCGAAAATTATCAATACCCCCTCAAGATATATCAACAGTTTACAAAAAATACCCTATTATTAGTGAATTACCGAAAATACCATCGATCAATTTTTCCATCATTTTTTGAGGACTTTAATACCCTTATTTATTGTAAGGCTTTGAAACTTGAAGGATGTTTATTGTAATTTTTCGAATTACATAAGGGTATATCTGTAATATTTTCGAAAAAAGACACGCAACGAAGGGTCGCTCTCTCCGATGAGTTTTTTCGGCGGGATCTGAAAGGGTCTTAAGCTAATTGCAATGAGCAACACATTAGTGAAACCCATTTTGGGATATGGCCAATAGTGGTAAAGGAATTAGACGGGAGAGATGTAATGGCGAGTTAAAGTTTGATGTAGTTTTTGTTCAATTAAATTCAAATGAATGGAGCATTAACAAAATTTATTGAAGGGTTTTGACGAGTTTAAGGAGACGAAAAAATTGGTGTGTAGCTTCACCATCCAAATAGTGACGATATAGCGACGAGGCGAGGTATTATTTATATTTAAAATAAGAGGGGGTTATTTGTAATTTTGGCAAAACTTAGAGAAATGAGGGTAAATCTCCCTTGAAAGTATTTAGGGGAAAAAAGGGTATTATAATCTTTTTATTTGATTTAGTAATAAGGGAACAAAACTCAGGAAAGGTAAAGATAATTATCCATTTTTACAAAATAACAAAAGTGTATCCAAGATTTCGAGAAGAAAGGATGAAATTTAAATTTTGTTTTATAAAATATATGTCTAGCTCAACATAAATTTAAAAGGCGACATATCCCTGCGTGTGTTCAACTTATCTCTTGCCCTCACGAGGACAAGATTGGTCCATATGGATATTGTGGTTCCAACAACTTTTATGCTGATTTTAAGCAAGTCCAAGGTTTTGTCTTGTGGACCTTGAGTATCATCACATTATTAAACATTGGACTTTGATGTTAAACCCCATCCACTCAAAAAATTTTATAAAAATGACCTTTTAGTAATACTAGGGATAATAAAATATTATTGGGTTTTGTGGTTAAACATGAAACAATAGGTTGAGAATGCACCACTCTTAAAATTATAATTATAAGTGAATCTTAACGTTTTTTTTTTTTTTAAGAAAAAAAAAACTAATAATATTTGATGTTTAAAAATGAATATCTTTCAAATCATTTGTAATCAATTAGTTAGGCAGAATTGTGTTGAAAAATGCCTAGGTTTCAGCATTATTTATTCAACAATCATTTGATTGATGAGCACTTTACCTCAACTTTTGGTATATATTTTATTTCACAATTTTTTAAATTTTTTTATTTATTTATTTTACTTAGATAGATACGACAACAATATTCGTTAAACAAAATAACAGTTTGTTAATTATTTTCTTATACCTCAGTGAGCAAAACTACAGTAGATTAGTGTTTATATATTGAGCAATTAGGGTAACTAACTAAGATTAAAATATACTAATAGCTAATTATAAACAAAGAAATCCATTCACTCTCTCTCTCATATATTATTGGAACCAATTTTTATAATATATCCAATAAAAAGGATTGTATCATCCATCATACATGTACATATAAAATTACAGTCAAATACTAAATAAATAGATGGATCGATCCAAGGAC
Organism: Petrea volubilis; assembly: GCA_026212405.1. Taxonomy (NCBI): domain Eukaryota; kingdom Viridiplantae; phylum Streptophyta; class Magnoliopsida; order Lamiales; family Verbenaceae; genus Petrea; species Petrea volubilis. Next base: position 19,533,649 of record CM047875.1, read on the forward strand.
ATGTTTAATCAAAAAGTAAGAACCTAATAATTGAAACTCTTAATTAAGTGATTAAAAACTCTTAATATACTTAGTCTCGTTCTTGGAATAATTAGCCATTTATTAATTTTATAATTCAATATGAATAGAATTTTCTGTCGGAGGAAAGGCTACTTAATTGATAAAGTAGATATCATTGTGATTTTGAATAAAATTACCCCAAGTTTGGTTTCCTATGGTAACTTTTAGAAAGGGGCAGATCGTTGTCTGGCTGTGAGTGTGACAAGTTAACCGAGTTTAATTTAATTTACAGTACTGTTATTATCTTTTCGTCTCCTATATTGCATATATATATATTTTTTTTAAAATGTAAAGCTGGAATATGGCTTGATTAAGCATTTGCACCCTTAAAGAAACAAGCATCATTTACACATAAGATGTATGTATGATTGATTAATTGCGAAGAATATTCGCTTACTTTAGAATATAATGAACGTTGAGAACTTTCTTAAATATTTGTTTGATTATCTTTTCTAGCTAGTAACACTTTTCTTTATTTCTTTTACATGGCATTAGAAAAAAAATATTGAAATTTTCGTTACGTTATTTGATCAAATATCAATGTATCGGTTAATTTCTAGGAATTTATTGGATTCGACTTTGTGAAAAAAAAAAAATGATGCTCGAGAATGGTAGAATAACAAAAACAACAACATATTATGTATTCCCTAGTTTTATCGTATAGATATTGAAGGAAAAGATCGAGAACTGCAGGTATATATATGCATATATATAATACACACACACACGCGTGTGTGCATTTGTGTGTGTGAGCGAGCAACATGTAATGTTATATTTTTGAAATAAAATTACAAAATTAGAACATAAACTGAAAATAAATGAATTAAGTGACTAAAGAGTCAATGAATGTGGATCAAACTTTTGAGATTATAGCTATATTACTTATGGGTTGTGTTTTCTCTGGAATAATAATTATTACTTCGTGACCACGTGAACTGTAATGTTCAATCCCGTGAAAATTTTCAAAAATAATAATAATAAAAAAAACTACGATATTGCTCATACAATAAGGTCATTTAAAATTTGATCATTCATATGATACGTGTTAAAATGTGAAAAAGGATAGTGCTTCCTAAACATAGTTGGCTCAGATCCAATAATTGCCACTTGCCTGTTTGTTTCCACAGTATTAACCAGATTACGTTTCAAAGGCTTAGCCCAATTGGCTGTTCATTAAAGCCCAGTAAATATTTTGTGTTCTTGGGCTCTGGGTTTCCCAACGAACTACTTCAGTAATTCCTTTACTGTTATATTTATGTTCTCTATTTATTTTTTTTAGGGGGCAAATTGCATCTATATCTCTTAAGATATAGGACATATTTGATAATAAATTTCGTACATAAGATATTTAATGCCTTAAATGGGTGGATCCCAAATTTTGGCATTTTGTAAATGTGTTTGTTTTGGTATGATAATTTTCTTAATTTAATTTTTTTAAAAAGGTACATGTTTGATTTGTATGTATAACATGATATTATGGATACAAAAATTCGATTTTGCCCCCATGGATTGCCATTTTTAAGTAATTTTATATGTCAATTTTAGGGATAAGATGGATAATATACAATAACCAATTGAAATACATAATTTGAAATGCCAAAAACTAATCTCCTAGGTGAGATTGTTATACCTTATTATATAGCATTCCTAATGCAAGCCGGATTATAATTGATCGGCTCATAAGAAATTCGACAAGAAATCAAATATACTTAAAGATACATTTCAAGGGGTCCAAATGCCTTATAAACTTGTATCAAAGATATCCATAGTGTAATTACAAATTAGCCTCTTTTTAAAAATTACAAAACCCCCTTGAGGTTTAGTACATTCTTGTAAATATTAATAGTGATGTCCAAGACTAAGATAATGGATGCACTTGAGTTCTTAGATCAAGCTTGTAAGGAATTCAATTTGTCGGGATATCACAATTAGCCCGTAGATCAAGCTTATAAGGAAATCAATTTGATGCGATATCACAATCACCCCGCCTTCAAAAAAGCAATGTTCTCATCACAGACCGATTGTCAAGCGTTGGACTCTAAAGGTGGCTCCCACCTCACATATATCACACTGTCCTGTAGGTTCACGAGATTGAACCCATGTGCATAGCACTTATATCCTGATACTTTGCCTAGTGAGCAATTGACTCAAATACCATTTGTCATACCCCGAGTTCGCGAGTCCGTTAGACATGAAAATTGCCTCCCAACTCATCAAGTGCACCCCTAAAATTAGCTATGAACGATTTGCCCAAGATAGATATCTAATTGATAACTTATTAGGAATTCAATTTTTCTTTAGTTTTTCAATGTGGGAGAGGGTATTACAATACATATTATTTTTTTGGTGGGGGTTACTTATAGTTTTAACAACTACAAGAATTAATTTATAATTACAGTATACTTCTTGAGTTATAGACACAATTGCACTTATTTTAAAGTAAATCAGCATAAAACTTTACTATGCAAAACTAATATAGAATGATACATCCCATTAGTAATAATATTTTAGTTTTATTTCAAAAAAAAAAGTATATAGGAAAGTAATTATCTCAATGAAAATAATAATGTTACCCCATTATATCTCAAGCATTAATCTTGTAAAGAACAATAGCATAAAAGATACACAAAAAATTGTGCTTTTTAACTGTCATCTAAATTTTGGAGTGGATTCTAATTAACCTGATGTTTGAAAAACGAGTGAGTATTAGCTTATAATTATCGAATGCAATGATAAACAAAAAAATTAGTATACCTCGACCACAATTTCTTAAGGATGTGTTTGATTGACCATTATATGACATTTATACCCCTCGCGACATTCCAATAAGCATGTTTGATTCTTAGTTTTATTTTTTTGGAATCGGTTTACTTGTATTGCAAGTCGAATTACAAATTCCATATATAATCTGGTTTATGACAATCTCACATTTGAAGAGGGTCTCGAAGTTTTGCTAAAGAGAATTTTCATTCATTTCAGAACAAATACAATCATCAAATTCCTAAAAAAAAACCCTATACGAATCAAGAATTAAACATCTTATGTATGTGATGCATAGTCAAACACTCTAATAGTATGACAAGTTATTTAAAAATTAACATTTACATAAGACTAGAAAAATAGTTATACTATTTAGAAAAATTAAGACTCTTTCTAGTCAATTTGCGGCAAGACTTGACCTCCAAACAATTCAAGTCTTTGATTAGCTTAAGTAAAACCATATGTTCACGTTGTGTTAAATTAATGCCGTGTTTCTTATCAAAAAGATAAAAAAAAAAAAAAATTAATACCCTGTTAATTAAATTGAATTGTATAATATTTGACCAGTGTTCTTTATTAATCAATGTTACTTTTGGATTTATTATTTCATTTGATATTTAATTAAATCAATTAATTAACAATTATTGCTTGAGAAAAAAGAAAGAAAAAAAAGGGGCAAACTTGGTTGGTCAAAAATATCATTGCGACGTCTGCTCGGGGGTGAGCCAGTATCTACGTCTCAATTTTGCACCAGGCATCGGTTTAGTAGTTTTTTAAGAGAAATTTATAATTAATTTATTATCTTAAATCCCAATCAATAACTAATTTAATATTATTATGTAAAAAAAATAAAATACATACATTTAAAGGGACTTTGTTTTTTTTTTTGATAGAAATCGTAGAAATTACACCGTGATATAAATCAATTGCACCAATATTTCAAATGAAAAACAAATTATTACAATCGTTTATGATCAATAATAAGAAAATATACAAATTTTTGCGCAGTAAAAACAAACTAATATGAAACTAGAAAAACACTCGTATTCATGTGGAATTGAACCATAACTTTAAGGTTACGAAGGTCCCACGTTACCATTGACACAAGGCCTCATGGGCAATGGGACTCTGATACAAGACATATTTATAGCAACTATGTTATTAGTGATTCGATTTGATTGAAACACGAAAAAAATATCAAAAAAAAAAGAAAGAAAATTGCCATAATTGTGGCATTATCTTGTGTACACTATATACTATTATAAAAAAAAAGTCGTTTTTATCTCACAAATAATATTTTTTTTTATGTGATTTTACAAAATGCGCCCTTCAATTTTATGTGAAATAAATAGATATATGTAAAATTGTGGCTAAAATTAAAATTTTTTATGAAATTGAAGCAATTCGGATACCAAATTCTAATGTGTCAATTTTGTATTTTTAATTACTAAACACATATAATGAAAAAGAAAATAGAAAAGTTACTATTGTAATATTACATTCAATTTGAAAACCCATCTTCTCAACTTATAAACCACTTTCTTAATCATTTTAAATTTTGAAAATTGAACCATGTTTAAAAAGCAAATTTTCTTTAAATCAATAATTAATGCTTTTGATTCTCAAAAAAGTATTCTCATAAAAAAAATTTAATAATATATTTATATTTTGATCCTAAAAAAATTACGTATTAAATTAAGCATATATTCTTTATAATTTGCATGCGCAAAGTGTGCACACTCCTAGACTCCTAGTATTACTTAAAAAGGGAAAATTATTTTACAAAAGGTCAAAAAAATAAATAAATAAACTAACTACCACTTCCCACTTTCGTATTATCTCGCAGCTCTTGCGCGTAACTTGTTGCTTGCTCACCAATCATTACAACTCTTTCCAATTCAGTTCCACCAACACCCACACTCATAACAAACTATTTATTTATAAGAGATCGTCAAATCCCTTCGAATAATTTTCACAAAAACCCAAAATCTTGAATCAAATCTTTCCTATTATATGTTCAATCAACAGTTCTATTTCACGGAATCAATCAGAAATTTGAATGAAAAAACGATAATGGATTCTGAAAAATCCGCAGTTGCCGAGGATGATTTCTGCAGAAAATTTGTGAACAGCAATAAAATTGATTACCAGGAACTCAAGTGGTTAGACATGGAGAAACGGATCGCGGGACTCGTAAACAGATTGAAAGTTTCGAACATTCGCTTCGTCGCAGATGAATTAATCGCGACGCAAAACCTAATCGCCGGAAGAGGCGTGTTCTGCCGATCGGTGATGGAATTGCAGGCGCGATCTCCGGGGTCCAGCGACGTCTTCGCCGCGTTGGTTTCCATAATCAATTCGCAATTCCCCGATGTAGGGCTTTTGCTAGTGAAAAGGCTCATTCTGAAATTCAAACACGATTTCGATCGCAAAAACAAGCACCGGATGCAGGGGAGCGCGAGATTTCTGGCGCAATTGGTGAATCAAGCGGTGGTTTACGAGGCGTTGGCAGTGGATATTTTGCTGCTCCTCCTGGGGAATCCGAGCTCCGATAACGTCGAAGTTGCTGTGAATTTTTGCGTCCAATGCGGTTCGTTGTTGCTGGATTTCGAGCCGTACAAATTGGGGGAGATTTTCGAAGAATTCCGAAGGGTGTTGCGTAGAGGGGATTTGGAGAAGCGCGTGCAGGTGATGATTGTGAAGCTTTTTGCTGCTAGAAAATCGAAGTTTGAGGGGTATCCGGGGGTGATTGATGAATTGGAGCTTGTTGGGGTTGAAGATCAAGTTACTCATGACGTTTCTTTGTTGCATGATATTAGTCCGGAGAGCAGTGTGGACGAAATTAGTAGTCATTACGAGGACGATGAGGTATCTTCTGGGGTGTGCCATTAATTTAGATGATGGTGTAATTAAAAGTCGGATTGTGATTAATTTGGAGATGATTCAAGAAAAAAGATGGATTGTTTCATGATTTATTCTCTTGTTGAAGTTCTTGATCCAATTTGTTATCTGATTTGGTTGAATTTAACAAATTATATTAACATTTTTGCGAAGTGATTGGTCATTTTTTTTAAAATTATATATCATTGCAAGCGTAAAAATCTCAGTACGTGATACACTAATCATATAACAAGCGTAAAATATTGTACAATTAACAGTAATTTAGCCGAACAGTTCGATCAGATGGTCATTAAACATTTATTCCTTTTGCACATGAGGACAACTATACATATATATATATATATATATATTGATTTTCCTAATTAGATGGACTAAATAAAGATTCAAAGCTTAATTTGTTGGCGGTGTCTAAAATGAGATACCTTAGTAGTGGGTTAACATAAGGTATCATAGTAGTTGAATAAATTATGAGATTACCTATTACTTGTGCAACATGTTGTACTTATGTGTAACCTGCTGGTTGTGTTTGAATAATTTGTTATCTATTAATCATTTGGAACTCTACATGTTATTTGTATGTATTTGGTTTAATTTGGAACTCTACATGTTATTTGTATGTATTTGGTGTATTAAACCAGATAATTCCTATCCACTCATTCACCTCATTTTTTTAAATTTTTTTTATTAAGTTCTATTATATGTATTTTAATTTTGATGTATGTAAAAAAATAATAGTCCATTGCATCTTAATTAATATATTAATGTTAATCATCAAAATTACAATTTACATCACTATTAATGTATTCTTGATTATAAGAGAAATTATCTTCAAATTGAAGATTATATCTATATATATATATAATAAAAAAATTTAATAATAGCTCTATAACTGAAATAAGCATTACTATGAAATCACTACATAATAACACCATACAAAATAAGAGCATGTAATACAAAAGTATAACTATCTTGAAACAAATTATAGAAAATTGGTCTCTCATCAACCATAGATGTTTCAATTTCTTTTAATTAATGCGATTTGTCAATCGTTCTTGAAATATCTTAATAGAATAAACATAAATTTATAAAATACTATATAATTAAAATATTTTATATTTTGGTTGAAAGGATATAATGTTGTCCCGATTTTTTCAAAAGTTAATTTTGAAAGGTATGAATTTTAATTTCTATAGAGCCTTGGTCTTGTTTTGAGTTATTTTGTGCTAATGAAAAATATTGCTCTTTCAGACTTTTATGTGTTGTATCAAATTGCTTAAAATATGTGAAAAAATCAATTCATATTTTTAAATTGAGGAGAAATAACGAGAAAATCAACGAGATTTAATTGTTGATGAAATATGGTATTTTTATGCATGCACTGTTTATATTAATTTTAATATTTAGTGAAAAAAGTATCAACACATCTCTTGTTTTCAAAAAATTAATTAAACTAGCAGTAGTATATATCTTATGTTAAATTAATGAAAGAATGAATATATTATTATTTGTTTTAAACTTCAATTTTTTAAGAAAATAAAATTTTAAACAAAGAACATTCATTTTATTGAATAAAAGAAGAGAGAAAAGGCAAATGGGTTAGAGAGAGAGACAGGTAAATTAGTCAGTGGGTTACCGCACTATAGGAAAAAAGGCAAATTTCGGGGGAAAAATCTGGCGAAATTTCTGCCTGAAAATGTTAAATCCGGTGGAAAACCGGCTAAATCGTGTCGGCCGAAAAAAAGGCCCCGGCATAGCATTTTCCGTTGGAATTCCGCCGGACTGCTTTTCTGCGGAATTTCCGCCGGAGAGATCGTCTGGCAGAATTCCGGTGGAAATTTCCGCCGGAGGGGTTTCCGGTAGAAATTTTCGCCGGATTACCATTGACCTTCAACGCCAGTGGCCCACCGGACCTCTGTCGCCCCCTGCCCCGCCATCGCCACCCCACCGGATCGCCGCCGCCGCTCCGGCCGCTGCTAGAATAGTAACTCCCAAAATGTGCAAATATTTGTAGTTGAGGGAATTCGAACTCGTGACCTTAAGGTTGGATAACCAAGCTATTGCTGGATGTTATGTTCTATTTTATTTTGTTTTATATTTATTATATATTTATTTGATTATTCTTATTTTAATTTATTTTAACATTCTTTCTTTCAATGTTAAAAAAAAAATAAATGTATTATAAACACTATATAAACATATGTATACCAATAAATATATTATAAATAATTAGAAGATAGTATCAGTAACAATGGATAAAATATATATAGTATTGATACTATATAAGCATATGTATTATATATACTATATAAACATATGTATATCAATAAATATATTATAAATAATTAAAAGATAGTATAAATAACAATATATAAAATATAGTATTGATACTATATAAACACATGTATTATATATACTATATAAACATATGTATACCAATAAATATTCGTCTGATTCTTATAAATACTTTGGCCTGCTAATAGTATTGATACTATATAAACTTATATATTATATATACTACATAAACATTTATATACACACTATACAAACATATGTATTCCAATAAATATATCATAACTAATTAAAAGATAATATAAATAATAATAGTTAAATATATATACTATATAAACATATGTATACCTATAAATATATTATACATAATTAAAATCTAGTATAAATAATAATAGTTAAAATATAATTTGGTACTATATAAACATATATATACTATATAGACATATGTATACCTATAATTAAGTATATTATATGCATAATTAAAAGATAGCATAAATAGTAATAGTTAAAAGATAGTATTGATACTATACAAACATATATATTATATATACAATATAAACATATATATACAATATAAACATATGTATACCTATAAATATATTATATATAATTAAAAGATAGTGTAAATAATAATAGTTAAAAGATAGTATTGATACTATATAAATATATATATTCTATATACTATATGAAAATATACTATATAAACATATGTATATATTCTGTTAATTTGTTAAAAGAAAAATTATTGAATTTAAGAAAACAAAATAGTAAAAGTAATATTAACATCATTTATATTGAAATTATATATATTTTCCCAAAGAGTTTTTTTTTTTTCAAAAAAAATTTGTAGTTAGTTGGATTTGAACATAGGACCTCTAAGAAAGATATGTCTTGTTTTGCCACTAAGCTATGTCCACAATTTTCTAGATATATTTCTATTTTTAGTTTTATACATACACTATTATTATTTAAAAAAAAAATTGCTCCGACGAAATATTTGGCCGGTGATCCCCCGGTATTTTCTGGGGGAAATTTTCTGCCGGAGTTCTGCTGGAATATTCCGGCGGGATATTTCCTTGGTTTGCTATCAAAAAATTCAAATAAATTTTGCTCTTGCATGAACTCAAACTTGGAACCTCTTAGATACAAATCTAATACCTTGTCATTAAGCTACTTCCAAGCTTGTTTATTATTTTGCCTAAATATATAGTAATAATAAGTTTTTAATTAAAAAGGGGGGGGGGATTTTCCTTGGGATTTTCCCTGATTTTTAATTTAAAAAATTAAAAAAAAACTGGGGGAAATTTTCCCCCGGATTTCTCTCGATTTTTAATTAAAAAAATCAAAAAAAATCTGGGGAAAATTTCCCCCGAATTTCCCCCGGTTTTTAATTAAAAAAATTAAAAAGAATCCAAGGGAAATTCCGTTGGAATTCCCCCGGTTTGACTCTGGCGGAGAATCCGGCATTTTTTCTGTAATGCCGGTTAAAATTCAATTATTAAATTTATTTAACCTGTAAAAATAAATATGTTGCATTTAGTGATAGACCTACATCACGTAAACTAGTGCGGAACGACCTTATTTTAGAAAGCCTCTAATTTGTTTATCATTGTATTCAATCTCATGTTAAAAGCTGCGAAGCTCGCTCTTAGTTAAAACAGAGTTTGATGATCCTTAGTTTACCTTATCAGATGGTTTGAATTAATGCAAATCTTCCTAGTGGATTATATATATAAGTATATATTTGGAATTACTAAAAACCCCTCAAAATTCATTTTCATATCAAAAAAACCTATGAAGATATTTTTCAATCTAAAAACATTATTGTGGCAATTGTCTAGTCCAAGGAACCCAACTATTAACTTCTACACTATTTTTGGACAAAATTATCCTTAACTCTATGCATTAATTTTGTTTATATTTAATCCCAGATTAATTTTATTTATCTATACTACTTAATTTACATGTATAAAAATCTTTTAATGAATTTGTTTTTGAAGATCTTAATATTTTTATTTAGTTTATTTAATTTTTGAATTGATTAACGTACCTAAATTATAGTCTATATATATCTTAAATTTATCAAAATATTTTTCCAAATTTGTATATTTAAAATTTGAAAAAGGCTATTTCAGAAAATTGGTTCTCAAAAAATTTTCTTTTAAATAAACTAATTTAAAGATAATATAGAAAAAAATTACATGAAAAAACAAAACTTATTATATTTTTAATATAAAAATTAAGGGCAATTTAATTAAAACATAGATTGTTGGGCTTTTTGAAATGAATAATTAGGGTAATGGGTTTTTATGGTTGAAAATTATTTTCATGGAGTTTTTAATATGAAAGTTTATTTAAGAGCTTTTTACATTTGAAGTTGTTGAAGAGCTCTATAACATTCATAACTTAATACAAAATGCAGTATATAAAGCAACAAAGGTAGTATGATTGTAAAATGAATAACAAAACGTTTTTAAATAAACAATAATCTTCTCCCTTTCATGTATTATAAATCATGCCTGTTTTTCTCTCCAAAAAACAGTAAATTAAACTCACACTTTGATTGTTATCTTTAAAAATAATTTCTTAATACATATATGAAAACATTGAACAATTTTCATGCACCCAATACCAGGGATGGAGCCAGAAATTTGATTTGGGGGGAGGGGAAAATTTTTTTCGAGATCATTAGTTATTAAAATGTATAAATATAAGGTTTATATATTATTAATATATAAAATAAAAAAAAAGTCATCATATTTATATGTACACAATCAATTAGAAGTGTTATAATAATAAAAAAAAAGTGTTACAATCAAAAACAATATATAAAAAATGATGTTGAAAAAATAAGTTATTCTCTATTTCAAATGAAGCAAACATAGTGGATAATGAATTACTTTTAAAAAATACTTAATAAAGAATTTTTTGACAATACTCAATAAAATTGATATAAACCAACATAATAATATATAATCAAAACTCAAAAGGTATTAAAATAGATACAAACCCACATAATAATATATAATTAAAACTCAAAAAGTATTAAAATAAATACAAACCCATTTAATGATATATAATCAAAACTCAAATTAAAAAGTATAAAAATAGATATTTTTCTCTCTCTCTCTCTCTCTTTGTTCTCACAATCAAAAAACATATTTTCTTTTTTTCTCCGCCATCACATTCGTTAAATCACTTTCAATTAAATACGAAGTGTCAAATTAGTAAGATTTATTCAAGTTCAATAGCCTAAAAAATAAAACATAAAGATTCATTAAGTTTAATATTGAACAACTATCAAGATTCATATTAACAATCTTAAGATTCAATCTCTATACAAAAATTAATTACAAAAAAAAAAGAAATAAATAAATATATAAATTTCAAAATTAATACGCAATACTTTCTTGTATGTTGCTTTCAAAGAAAAAATTGAATATTATAGGGTTTGTGAGAGAAGAAAAATTCTAATAGAATTTTGGTGTTTTAATTGAAATAGAAGAAAGAAGTAAAATCTAATAGAAGTTTTAAGATTTTAATTTGAAGAGAGTAAAGAAAAAGAGATGAAAGAGAAAGGGAGAGAATTTAATTATTATGATAAATGAGATTCGGTAAAAATAAATCACCAAAAATAAATTAAAATAGAGAAAATTAAATTTTTTATTATATAACTTATATAAAAATTAAAATTTTATTTTAGGGGGGCAAAAATTTAAAATTCTAATAAATACATATATTAAAAAATTAAATTTTAAAAAATTGAGGGGAGCCGACCGCCACCACCAGCCCCTGGCTCCGTCATTGCCCAATACTTAGTGATAGTTTCTTTCACATTTTAAACACAAATTAATTTATTAGTTTTAAATATAAAATAATTTTGAATAAACAAATCCATTTTCTTTAAATAGAGAATAAAATAATTGACATTGTAATGGTATAATAACTATAGAAAAAAATCTATATAATATACAAAATCCCCCAACCGTTAGATTAGGGTTTTAAGTTTAAAGTTTTCAACAAGTCCCAAATATCAAACTCTCAAAATCTCAATCACTGCGACTCCCCGACCGCTACCGTGGCCCCGTTCTTTGCCGCCGTGACTTGTCGTCTACCGCCGTCGCATTCTCCGGCCGTACCCAACACTGTTCCCCCTTCTCCCTAAAATGGCGGCAAACGATGCTGCTCTCCTCCGCTCTCTGGAGCTACGCCTCCTCCGCTGCTCTCTGCCGTCTGACTATCCGTCGCGGCCGCCATCACCCAGCCAATCCTTGCCGCCCGTTGCTCCCATGTTTTCCCACCTTCACTCCATCCTAGACGACGTTGTGGCTCTCATCGAGTCTGGTCGTTATCTCCAAGCCCTGACGTCATCTCCCGCATCTCAAGCCGTGTTTTCGAATCTCAAATTCGACTCGTCCGAGTCTGCTGACCGCTTCTACTCCGAGACACTCACCGATTGCGTGAGCTCGTTTTTGAATATTAATGGCAATGAAGAATCAGTGGAATTGGGTTATAAAGCATTGCTTGTGATGGCCCTTGGGATTGCTGCTATGCTTGCATTCACTCAAGGCAGCATCACTGGGTTAGTGAAGCTTCGTTCATTTACGTTATCTATTTTTGCTTGTTTTAGTACCGAAGTTATGTTTTGTACTTGAATTTGAATCTTTGATTAATGAGCCCGTTTTGTACTTGCATTTGAATCTGGGATTAATGAGGCCGCACCTATTTGGAAGCTCAAAGTACTAGGTGATATAAAGTGTATTGCAGCTTGTGACTTGTAAATTCGTTGTGCCTTCCTTTTTACCAATCTAATCAAGGTCAATGACGGAAGAACGGTCCAATTTTGACAAAAATTGAGGCAACTATGGCTCAACTGATCAAAGTGCATTAGGGTCTCCAAGTGTACTCTAGAATGTACCTATTTGGTATCGAATGCACTCTTAACTTTTTGAAAGATTATTAGCTGGGCGAGTGGGATCATGATATGTAGTATGCATTCTTAGTCATAAAAGAATTTTTTTTGGTGAGATGGAATGATACAATTCCTACATGGTAATCATCTTTTTGATTACTTGACTCTTATTTTATATCTAAGTTGTGTATTTGACCCTCATATCTTGCATATCTTTATTTCCTTTCTGGTTTTTGCACACGTGTAACAGGCCACTGGAAAACCTCCCTCTGATGCCGCTTGTGGAACTATTGGTCCACAAAGATGAAATAGGAGGTGGTGATTGGATGGAATGGGAAGCATGGGCACATAAGGAACTAATGTCTGTTGGTTCTGACTTGCATGCAAAATTCTCTAATTTGCAGGTACATGCAGCTTTTACTTATTTTACCTTTTTCAATTAATCACGAGGCATTCAAAACTATATTATAAGGGTGCTATATTTTTGATGACATCATAAGTAATGTCCAAAAAACTGAAAGTATCTCCATGAACGAGCAATGCGTTACTGTAAAATTCTGCAGGTTTTGATTGCCACATTTGTGTGTTGTGCAATTTTGTGTGTGTGCTCGTTTTTTTTTTCCCTTTTCATTTTCAATTGAAGAATCTAATTTTGCATCCTGGCTTTCACTTGCAGTACTTAATTTTTGGGAAGGCTCTACTAACGATGACTAAAGATGTGTTATTTGGAGGAAATTTTTCTTCAATAAATGGAGTAAGAAGCATTACGTGGTGGTTGGCTAGAGCTTTGTTCTTACATCAGAAATTGTTGGATGAACGTTCATCTTTTCTTTTTAACCTGTTAGAAGTCTTTACACATGAAAGTCTATCTTATCTGGGCACATTGGAGAAGATAAAAGATTATTGGTGTGCAAATGAAGATTGTTCAACTATTCTGTCAATGCTTCATTTGGAAGTTGGGATAATTGAACTTTATTACAGCCGTGTTGATGCTTCCAGGCAAGTCATTATGATATAATTTACCATGTATTTAATATTTGAAATTTTGTAATTCAAACCTGCAGTCAGCATTTGAGATACTATAAATTGTAGTTAAATGCTGATGTTGATGGTAGTTAGTTTGAGTGAGCAAAATTGGTGACATAAATGAGCCTAGAAATCACTTTAACATGAATGTATTTGATTTAAGATTCTGTATCCAAGGAGTCATTGTGAAACATCTCATGCCATGGTAAACATATGTATTTCAGGCTGCATTTTGAGTCAGCTGCAGAGGTTTCAAACTATAATTATTTTGTGAGTGGGGCTTTGGGTTTTCGGACACTGCATCAGGTATGCGATATACATGTATCACTTGAAAATAGTTCAGATTCCTCGTTTCTGCCTGTATCCACTGATGATTCCTGGGTATAGGTGGAACCAAAAGCACAACTTCGTCTTGTTGCTCGAACAAATGGTGGAGATACATGTGTGCCCGTAAGCCAAGAGTCCAGCATTAATGACAATCCTTCGCTTCAGCACCCTTCTGAAAACCATGAAGCATCTGATGTTTTGATGATTCCTAGATTCATTGCCGATGAGAGACATTCTAAAAGTGTCGAGCAGGATGTTCAACAAGATGCTATTGCAGCCTCCAAATTGAAGGCAGTACACCAAGCAGTGATTCTAGCTCAATGTCTTTCTATTGAGAAAAACACCCGTAATGATGAATTGCAAAGTATGCTGTCTGTGATTCTAGCTCAATGTCTTTGAATTATCTCAGTGTCTTCTAATTTCTTATTTTTGTTCTAAGAGAGCTTACCTAAGGTTCTTGATGAGCTGTAGAATGCATCCATTTCTGTTAGGTAGCGAGGGAAAGTTTTTGATAAAGAAATGGCGTTGAGTTGTTTCACCTTCAAAACATCCTAAAAATGCAGCTGGACTTTCTTAAACTATCATTATACCCAGTTCAAACCCAGCCGGTCAAAGTTTTGAGTATAATTATCTTCCCATTGTGCCATTAAAATCTAAACCCTCATCTCATTTAACTATACATATTCCGATAGAGAAACCCAAGTTGATCTCTAGAAGGAGATAGGATAGATGTTTGGGGGGGGGGGGGTGGTGCAAATTCATCTATGGTTACTTTAGTGAATTTTTTGGGACGTTGGAGAAAAGGTATTAAATATCTCTTGGCTGGAACTTTTTTTGGTTGTTGAAAGCATTTCTTGGGATGTCTTTCTCCAGGATCTAATCCTATTGTTGCAAAGCAGTATATATTAATGCTACATATTGTTGGATAAAATAATGCTGGGTTTGCTTTGATGTCTTTTGTGTCCTCGGGTGTTTTGGTGCTTTTGTGTTTTCTCTTCTTTTACCTTGTGTTGTTCAAAACATTTTTGGTAGTGTTTTTCGTATTTTGTACGGTCATTTGTGTGTGGACTTTTCCTTGTGAGCTAAAAAAACAAGGCCGTCTTTTGCGAGAACTTCGTTGCCCAGTAGGGTTTCTAGTACATTGTCATGTGTTGTTGAATTAGCGAAACATATTTTCACTTCTCGTATATTGTATTTCTTGTATTTTCGAGATGCGTAAATTGTTACGTTTATGTTCAGCTTGAATAGTTATTCATGCTAATAATTTTGTTTCAGAGTGGGAAATGGCTCCATATATTGAGGCTATTGATTCTCAGAGCTCCTCTCCCTTCATTGTAAGCAAAAAATCTACTTTCTGTTGCTACACATGGCTACTAATGATAAAAACGATCTCTTATTTCAAATGATTCTTTTTTAAAATCTTTGATCTAGGTATATTTTCGGCATTCAAGCTGGTAACTAATACAGCCATATAAACTAATGCCGTTTACAGAACTAATATTTGATCAGTCAATTTGAGATGGATGCATTCATAAAGTATAAATTTGGATTACTGAGCTATCACTATCTGAATTCAGAAACCGAACATGATTTTCATACTAGATTATCGTTCATCTGAAGTCTGTCCTTTTGTTTTTTAATCAGACGACAATACCTGCGCTCCATCCACTAATAAATATGCCTGCCAGCTGATATTAACTGTACAATTCAAATATCTCAAATCAATGTGATGCATTGCAGATTCTCAATTGTCATGGGACCACAATAGTAGGTTGAGTATGCTGAGGTTTATTTGATATACCTTTTTTTATGTAAATTTTGCAAGAAGCAATCTGATGCTTATGAAGATGCTGTCAATGCATATTAGAGAGACAGTTCCTTCTGTAACATTTTAGAAGTGTAGCACGGCCCAGATTTGGGAGAACTAGTGAAGTGTTGATATACTCATGAACACTGTAACTTCTCTAGTATTCGTGAAAAAAGATATATATCCTTTTTACGGTCTGCGAGATGCCTCTTGTTCGAAGAAAAGTGGTTTATGTGGTCTAATTTCTGTTTTCATGTGGTTTAAATAGAAATTTGTAAAAACTGTTTTGTTATTGATGTTGATCATTCAAATGAAACAGTCCAATGCTATATACTATTTGAAAGAAACATTGAGACTGCAGAAAAACTTGGGTTTGGAAGTTTTTTCAGCATAAGTTTCCTTTGAATGCTTATGAATCTGTATATTGTTGTCCTATGTCTCTGGGAAAGTGTAAGGCTGTCTTCTGGAATATTAGAACAGTTAAACTACTTATATTTCTTTGGTTGACGCTTATGTGATCTATATGCATGCTGCATACATGTTGTAAGCTATGTTTGAAGATACCAGTTGGAGAAGAATGAATAGTAACTTTTGTGTAGTTCCCTGTTTTTCCCCTCATTTGTCATTTCTGAGGATAGCATTCCTATGATACCACCATTACGGTTGAGCTCTCTGTGTTAATTGTTCTTAGATCTCTGCTGATTACTATCTGACCATTTTTGTTTTCTAGCTCGGATGTTTCTGCGACGTATTACGTGTCCGGTGGGAGTCAAGTCGTAGTAGAACAAAGCAACGTGCATTGTTGATGATGGAGAAGCTGGTACATACTTTTTGGTCATTGTCCCAGTCAATATGAAAATTGTGCTACGTTACATATCAATATTCTCCTGCCTTTTTTATATGATTTTCTTCTTATCTATATGAATTATGTGAATGCGATTACATCGTTTTCCATTTCAAATTTTTAGTTAATGGAAAACATTCTTGTCTTTCATGATGGTTAAACTTCACCCTCCTCTCAAGTTTCATGGGTTAAACATTTGATATATTTTCTATCCGTCCTTTTAATTCAGGAAAACGATCTATTTTCAAGTTCTCAGATCTTTTCTTGATTGGAATTATATTTTTTATTAATAAAATTCTGCTATTATTCATTATGTGGAAACCGCAATTTTCTTTTTGTTATTTTCCATAATTGGAGTATTTTTGTGTGTTCAATATGAACTGAACTTTGGTTCTTCAAATGTGCAAAATCACGGGCTCAGACTCTATGAGGTTAGTTAAGTTAGGAAAAAACTTGTAAGTCTATCTTAAGATGTTATTATTAGTGTTCTCGAACAAATTTGACTCTGTAGAAGAAGGGAATATTGGTCAGATGCCAAATTTTAGAATTAAGAGCCACAAGGCAAATTTTCCTCTTATCTTTGCCAGACGATTTTGACTATATATTTTCATTTGTGATGGTTATTTCTGGCAATGTGGTTGATATTTTTGTCTTTCTCGGGAGACTTATTTCTTTGTTTGATGGTATATAATACTCCCTCAATCAAAATTATTGCTTCTTCTTTTTCGGGTAGTCAAAAATAAGATTCCATTTTCTAAAATGATATTTTTCCTCCAAAATATTCTTTTGCATGAAGTCATAATACCACTAACCCTCAACCATTACCTGAGGACTGTGATAAAGATACTCAAGACTTAAAAAAAAAAAAAAAGAAGTTAAATCTAAAAACTGTGGTGATCAAACGAGTAATGCAGTACTCTGATGGAGGGTTATGATCATATATAACTGGTGTAAAAAAGTGATGATTGATACTTTTAACGGATGAAGATCGCAATGTAATTTGTCTAGTAATTGGATAGTTTATCTGAGTGGCTCTGTAATTGCTTTGCTTAAATAGGGGATCATGGTTGTGAATATCTGAGTTTGCACTATCATTGCCTGCAATTAGCATGTACAATTATTGATTTTGCTGTAAACATCTGTATTTGGGAACATTGTTTTCTGCAGCATGCTTTACTGATGTTGCATAATCTTGCAATTTGTCCTATAACAGGTTGAACGCATATACAGCCATTCTCCAGGAGTTGCTGAGAGATTATACTGCTGTTTTGGAGTTAACATGCCTACAGTTCCTGCTCTACGCAAGTACTCGTCTTTGCTTTTCTCCTGGAGTTTTTGTTTTTGTTACCTGTCCTTTCTCTTAATTTAGCTTAGGAAAGGATTGTCTGAAACTATATTGTTCGCATTGCATAATACTTAGTTTGCTGACTGGCATCCAACTCTTTACCCAGGGAATATGCAGATCTTTTAGTGAGTTGTGGCTTGATAGGTGAATCCATTAGAATTTATGAGGATCTTGAGCTATGGGATAATCTGATATACTGTTACCAGTTAATGGATAAGAAAGCAGCTGCTGTTGAACTCATTAAGAAACGTCTGTCTGAGAAACCTTCTGACCCAAGGTTATGGTGTTCACTTGGTGATGTTACCAACGATGATGCTTCCTATGAGAAAGCCCTTGAAGTCTCGGGTAGTCGATCTGCCCGAGCACTCCGATCCCTCGCTCGCTCTGCCTACAACCGTGGAGAGTATGAGAAGTCGAAACGCTTATGGGAGTCTGCCATGGCCTTGAATTCCTTGTATCCAGATGGCTGGTTTGCGCTTGGGGCTGCTGCCTTAAAGTCTAGGGATGTTGATAAGGCACTGGATGCTTTCACTCGTGCTGTTCAACTTGATCCTGAAAATGGAGAGGCTTGGAACAATATTGCTTGTTTGCATATGGTTAAAAAGAGAAGCAAAGAGTCATTCATCGCATTTAAGGAAGCACTAAAACTGAAGCGGGACAGCTGGCAAATGTGGGAGAACTATAGCCATGTTGCTGCAGATGTTGGAAACTTTAGCCAAGCTATGGAAGCTGTACAGAAGGTGCTGGACATGACTAAAAAGAAACGAATTGACTCTGAGTTGTTAGAAAGAATTATGCTAGAGATTGAAAGTCGAGCTTCAATTAATCTTTCTCAGACTAATGATGGCAATGTTGGCCCAAATTTTGCCAGTGCTAATGAAACCAAGGATTTGGAAGCTGATTCTTCCAGAAGTCGGGAAACTGAGCACTTGATTGAATTCCTTGGAAAAATCTTAAGACAGATTGTTCAAGGTGGTGGGAGTGCTGACACATGGGGATTATATGCCAGGTGGCACAAACTGAAAGGGGATCTTTCAATGTGTTCAGAGGCCCTGCTTAAGCAAGTTAGGTCATACCAAGGATCTGATTTGTGGAAGGATAAGGAGCGGTTTGTGAAGTTCGCACATGCTTCCTTGGAACTTTGTAAGGTTTATCAAGAACTTGCCTTGCATGGCAAAAGTCGTAGAGAACTTTTTGCTGCTGAAATGCATTTGAAGAGTACCATTAAACAGGCTGTAAATTTCTCTGATACTCTAGAATATAAAGATCTTGTATCTTGTCTTGAAGATGTCCAAAAGGCCCTGAAAGATTTTGGGTTACCTGGTGCATGAAACTTCCACTTGGCCTCTGTTGGTAGCTTGCACTGTGTGGTGTGTATTAATTAAGACTTTAGATTGCACATCGATTCAACTGCTAAATTCGGGAAAATTGGAACTGAAATTGGATCTCAGGGTCAAACAGGTATGCAGCTAAGGCTCATTGTGTTTACATGAGATGTTTTATGGTTAATTGAACAACTTACAAACAAGTGCTATTTGTATTTATTTAAAGTGCAGTTTATACATGCATGCATCAAAATAACCATTTTTAAAACATCAGTAAGTTGTTAAACTTAGTAAATAAATTACACTTTTCTTGATAATAGTCATGTCCCGGGAACTCCCAATATAGTGGATTTGTGTGGAACTTGCTTTACATATAATTGATAATCTTTTACGTTGAACAGTCCTTTACTGCTACATCATTTTAATTGTATCACACTGATCGATGCAGCAGCACAAAGGCCTTCAGCATTGGTAGATGTTTTTGTGGATGTTGCTTGGGAGACCTTCCTCCGTGTGCTGGTTGACAATTGATACATTCGATATCTGGCTTGAATGATATTCCAGCACTTTGAGGCTTTGAACAATCGGTCGAAAAAATTCAATACTGAATCACGAACTAATTTAGACACACTGCTATCTATCGGGCAGCATTACGCAGAATGTAGTTTAGTCCGTTGTAATGTAGCATGTCTGTACAGCCGTATAGGGGTTCTCTTGATTGTGGGAATTTTTCTTTGGATCATTGTTCAGTTTTCGCTTATGTGTCTATGTGAATGAGTTTGCTACAATGTATGAATTGCAAGAACACCATTTCACAGGGTAGAATTTTCATTTTACGGAGCCTCTCAAGTACTGGAAATATGTAAGCTACTGCTTGTATTGGGCGGGATCCAAGTGCTGTTTTATTTTCTGTTCAATAATACATTTTTATGTCGCGTGCATAAAATTATTTCTTTAAT
Organism: Petrea volubilis; assembly: GCA_026212405.1. NCBI lineage: Eukaryota > Viridiplantae > Streptophyta > Magnoliopsida > Lamiales > Verbenaceae > Petrea > Petrea volubilis. The sequence goes on from CM047875.1 coordinate 19,554,204, forward strand.
TGCACAATTGACTTGAAATTTTTATATGTGGTGTATATTTATATATTGAAATAGAAGATGAAATACGGTTTGAAATAAAGGATTTTCAGTGCTGTCATCATTTCTTAGTTAAGGAAATAACCGGGGTGAAATACGAAGATCTCTCTGCTGACGGGTGGTCTGCCATTTTCTTTGCATACCTATGAAATACATGATCAACATTAATGGAGCTCCCAAAGTGGGATGTCAACAATGGCTCCATTGAAGCCCGAAGACAATCTGCCACAAGCTTCCCACTCTTGTATTTGTCGGAAATCATTTTATCGTATTCCCCGCTGGCGTCCCAGGGAGCCCAAACAACCTCCACCCTGTCCAAATTGAAGGACCCTTCACTGTCGATTATGGCCTCCACTTCTTGTAGGCACGGGGCGTAGACGGGGCATGTTAAACGAATACAAGTCATCCTCCTTTAAAAGCCCCTATGCATACAATTACGCAGGCATTAATGCTTTATAAATAAATCTCGGTTGCTTAATCTGTGGAAAATATAGTTCTACCTCTGCAACCATGTCAGAAAGGGTCTCTGCTACGAGCGTAAGCAGTGCCATTTCGTCCTTGGAAGAGGGGTCTGCAACGCTTCTACCAATGAATGCCAAAACCATAAGGCCACCGACTATTATTTCCTGCCCGCGCAAGCTTAAAAACAAGTCCCTCTGGTATTGCTTCACGTATGCTTCAAGTACTTGTGGTGGACTTGTCGTCCCAAGGTCTATGTTTGCCTTACTACTCTTTCCAAGTCCTTCAGGTATCTGCCAAACGTTTAATCCAAGTCCTTCAGGTATCTGCCAAACGTTTAATCAGTAACATTTACCGGTCTTTCACTACTTCGCACTAAGACGTGCATATAGTATACGATGAGTATGCACTTGACTGTATTTTTTGATGCGTATCAATATCATCTAAGATCTTGCGGTTTTAAGTGACCATGTAGAAACACAAAATATAAGGTACCTGAGAGAGCCACTGAAGACTGTAGGATGAGTAGGCAAAATGTAGGCTGTTGTTTGGACTTTGGAAACAGCCTACCATAGAAAGAACCCGGTACACCGTATATAAAGCATTCTAATCTTCTCTCCTTGTCAAGGAAACCAGGCAGCAAATTGAACAGATTGTTGAAGTCGTTATCTGAAAGATCGTTCAGAAACACCTCAAGTTGAGGTAAGTTACTAATGTTGTTGATTTTGCACAAATCTTGAATGGTATCCATAACGTGGGAGATCACGAAAAGGGTATTAGGCCCCGACGCGCAGCCCAAATTAACCATCTTCAGGCATTTGGGGAAGCCTTTATCAGTAAACATATCCTTGAGGGTCTCATCTAACACAGAATATCACAACTTTCTGATAACGACACACAGCAAGTGAATGTGTGTATATATACGTAAATGTACATACATGTCTTTGCATGAGTGCGTGTGTGTTTGAGAGAGAGACAGAGAGACAGAGACAGAGGCAGAGAGAGCGCTAGCTTAAAGGCCAGAATTGTTGGCATAGCTAGTTTCACCATTCCCTGCATTCATATGAAGGACTTTCTCGACCGCCATATCTCAATTATGCTTGTTCTGTTTCTGCCCTGTATTGAAGTTTTCGCGACCCGAGTCTTGATGTGCAATTGTGCATAGACTTATATACACACTTATACAGCGTCACGAATGAGAATTTACTACATCTACTATATAATACTCCATCAGTCTTGATTTTAATACTAGCGTCAGTGCATTGCACTGGGAATAAATTATTTCATCATATTATTTAATTTATTTTCGTTATTGAGAAATAATTAAGGATAATCAATTGAAGCCAATTATATAAAACTGTTCCAGGTTAATGCTTGAACAAGTAAATCATTCTGATTGGAGGATGTTGATGCTATCCAAATCCAGATATTGGGTCGTTGAATTGGAAGCACATGTTGCGGGCTCAATATTTATTGTTAAGCATGCTTTGGTGGCTAATAAATGAAAAGCATACTTGGGCTTCAAAGTAAATGTTGCGGCAACGTTCTGAAAATTGCACAAAATTTCTCAGTGTTTGTGTGCTCAAAATGTGCCATAAAAGGGTGCTATCTGCTACAGAGAAGGAGAGCCAACAAAGAGCCATCTTTGAGAAACTTTTAATTAGAGAGTTGGAAAACACTTAAAAAATAAATTATTGTACTTTCTCCGATTATTGTAACTCTCTGTAAAATTCATGATAGTGGAAACTCTCCCCTTCCTCGGTGGATGAAGGCTTGCTGCTAGCCGAACCACGTAAATAGTTATGTCATTTAATTTCCGTTTGTTTAATGTCATTTTATTGTAGTCTAATTAAATAAATGTATAACTTGATCTGATTACCAGCCCAACAAAGAAGTTTAGAAGCTTTATGATCTGATGATAATAACAAACTTCCAGAAGATAAGTTCCTGATGCATGGGCATGGCCCCAAATGCAAGTTGCAGGTTAGCCAACCATATCCAATGCAAAGGGAAAATAATATTTATTGGTGTTAAGTTTGCCAGAAAAGATTAAATAAAAGCAATATAGCCCCATACCTCCCTTTTAAGGCACATCAAAATGATCAGCATATCATGTGCAAAAAATTGTCCTTTATTCAAAGCCCCATTATGCGCAAGAATGAGAAAAATAAAACAAAGCTGTGTTCATAATAATATATCACGTCAAGATAAAACTGAAACTCCTTATTCTTTTCTACATAATCCTGATTGGGAAATTTGTTGAGCTACAAAATTGGCCTCTATAAAACACAAAAATACAGGCAATCTATTAAACATTTTTGTATTGATAACTATGAAATAGGTCACAAGAATCTATACGAGCAGAATAAATTACATTCTGGCAGTCCATGTTGATTCTCAATAGGAACAGAAGCTAATACTCACCAGTAATCACCACAAGAACACAAACCATCCATACAATGGTGAAATCGGTTGCGGTCTCTCATAACTATCTTTCTTCCTGTGATTTTGGAGATGAGCTTCATAACATCATGGCAATCTGGACAAACTCGAAGGTTTTTGACAATCTTGATTGTAGTCCCTGGTTTCGTGCTTATAAGCCCAAATGCAAGTGCGAGTTTTTCACTGTGAACTGCAAGCGAACGCTCCTTCTCAGCCTCCCCAATGTCATGTAAAACAGCCTCTGTCTGTGAAACATACCCATGAGCCTTAAGCCATCTGTTCATCTGCTCAAGCATCTCATAAATTTCTTTACTCTTCGGATGCTTCATATCACCAGCAAGAAATTCATGCACTTTATTATTCACTTCAACGGAGCTACAGCCTGGTTCTTTCTGGACTCCACTTTGTTTCATCATAGCCCTCATTCTTGCCATTCCATCCCAATTCCCAGCTGCTGCGTATATATTGGAAAGAAGAACATAAGTCCCTGAATTTGCAAGACCACGTCCCAGAAGAAACTCCACAATCTTCTCTCCCAAAACAATGTTCTTGTGAAGCCTACATGCACCGAGCAATGTTCCCCATAAAACAGGGTCAGCATCAATGCTTGTGCTCTTGACAAGCTCATATGCTTCTTCAAGTTGTCCAGCTCGACCAAGAAGATTCACCATGCATCCATAATGCTCAACCTTTGGCTGAATGTTGTATTTGTCTTTCATTGCATTGAAAAGGGCCCAGCCTTCAGAGACCAATCCAGCATGTGCACAAGCACTTAATATTCCAATGAAGGTTATGTCAGTGGGGCGAAGACCAACCTGAGGCATTTCCTCGAACAGCTCCAAAGCATCTTGGGTAAATCCATGAATTGCATAACCCCCAATCATAGCGTTGCAAACAACAGCATCCTTGTCTTTGATCCCATCAAACACCATTCTGGCATCCTCCAAACTTCCACATTTGCTGTACATATCAATCAGAGCAGTGCCCACCTGAGCATTTATGGAAGTTCCACTGTTTTGAAGGTAAGAATGGATCCACTGGCCAGATTCCAGTGCTCCCACCTGACCACAAGCTGAAAGAACTACCACCATTGTTGCATCATTAGGCTTCAACCTAGCCTTCAACATCTGCCTAAAGAGGGACAAGGCTTCATTTGGCCTTCCATGTTGAGCATACCCATCAATCATCACGTTCCAACACACAACATCCCTCTCTTCCATTTCATCAAACAACACTCTAGCCTCATTGACATACCCATTCTTTGCATATCCAGTAATCATTGCTGTCACGGAGACCACATTCCTCTCAACCATTGTGTCAAAAAGCCGATGAGCAGAAACAATATCCCCCCCTCTTGCATAAATATCAACAAGAGCAGTTCTGACATAAATATCTGACTCAAACCCAAATTTATGAGCATGGCAATGGAGGGCTTTTCCAGCTCCCAATGTACAGGCTTTGAGGACAGTCGACAGCGTAAATGCATTAGGTTCCACATTTTCAGTTAGCATTTGCACATAAAAACGAAGAGCCTGTTCGTGGAGACCATTTATGGCATGGCCATGCATTAAGGCAGTGTAAAAGAAAACATTAGGATTCTGGGTACGAGTAAAGAGTGCCACAGAGTTTTCAACATGTCCCAGAGAAGAGTACGACCGCTGGAGCTTGAAATTTATGACTGGATGGCTCTCCAGGCCATGACGGATAAGAAATGCATGGATTTGACTGAGATGCTTGATTGTTTTGCTTTTATCTATAAGCAATGCAAGTTTCTCAGTCTGTGGACTTTGGTTTGGCTTGGCATTGCCAGTGAAGTAAGTTGGATGCGCAACCAGAGGAGATATTGAGGTCATAACTTACAATAAAACTTCAGAAGCTATGGTTTTGTAAGGCTAAATGATAGCAAACCATTGGACGCATGATTTAGTGCTTGAGATACTTCGGATAATTGCAAATTGTGTCATCATCTAACACGTGCAAGGGATTTTTCATTTGATACCTATAATCATCAAGAGTATAACAGAAAAGTCAGCAAGTGAAAATTCATATAGAAATTAAAACATAAGAAATTATCATATACAACTTGCTTCTCCAAAGAATACTGAGTTAACAATATAGTCTGAAAATAGGGCAACTTCAAGTAAGATGCTAAGATAATAAGATCGAAGCTCCTAAGTAACTTTTTCATACATAATCCACATCATCATTAGCTTTTGTCAGAGCAGCGTGCAGGAACATGGTATGCTGCAGCATTCCATTCTATGTCTGAATAGATTTTTTGTTAAAGTCAAGGAGATATTGGAATCGTTACTTGGTAGTGATTCTTCTTTAGAATTTGGCTCAGGCATTTCCTCAAACATCTTAGATTCAAATTAGTTTAATTCACAAGTTTGGGTTTTTGGCCAAGTGCTTGCTAGTCCCTCATCAGAAATCTGTTCTTTTTCTCAAACCACCAACTGTTTACAGAAGCCAGAACCCACATAATTTGGGAGCAATAGCCAAAAAACAAAACCCAGTTCCAAGAAAATCATAAAACTATAAACAGTATGCACAAACTTACAATTACAGTTTCATTTCTAAACAAATATGCAGATAAGATGGATTCCCAGAATTTTCAGTAACCAAGAAATTTAATGTGAATTACCACCGCCGGAAAACCGTTTAAGGAGGCACTCACGGTACCTGATTGGTGGCGTTCCACTTCAATTCCTCCGGGCGCCGCGGTGGTGAAGGGACGGAGAAGTGACAGCATGTAACTGATAACGGCCAAAAGCCAAGCCTTCTCCATATTAGTACACGGTTATTATCCATCAAAAGAGTAGTTTAAAATTAGTCATATATTATTATTTAATTATAAATTTTTACAATATTGTAGTTTAAAATTTATACCACACTTAGTTTTTTTTTTTTTTTTTTTTGGGAGAATGTCTACACTAGGGGTGATCGCGGTTCAGTTTCGAATTATTTAGATATGTTTAAAATCGAATTGTCATACATAATTTTTTTAAAATATATTTTAAATTGCGGTTTAAAACGGCTTGGTTAAGTGTGGTTTGGTGGTTTTAAACAAGTAAACGAAGTAATTAGATAGAAGTAAAAAAAATATCATCTTCTAATATTTGTAAACTATTTAAATTAATATTAAAAATTCAATTCATGAAAATAAAATTTTTATAAATAAAAAGTAGAAAAACTAAATATATAGAATTCATAAAACTAAAAGATATAACGCGACTTTGCATACTTAAATTAAGTTTAAACAATAATATTGATTTAACTATACAATATCTTAAGATTTTGGCTAGTATAACGTACTAAAGTTTTAGTTTATGCATAATTTAATAATGAATTGTTAGATGTATTTGAAATGTTGAATGATTAAAGCAATAACTAATGAAATTTAAAATAATTTAATATATAATTAGTAAATTTATCTTACACACTCAGGAGTTTAAGTTAAAAAAAAATGGATACTACACTCGGATGAGAAGTTAGGTGGAGGGCAGAGATCTGAAGCTCAAATGCAGGCCTTCCGGGATGTGTTGGCTGAGACGGGGCTGATGGATTTGGGATATATTGGGCCCCGGTTCACGTGGTGTAATAAACGTGAGGAACAGGCTCTAGTTCGTGTTCGGTTGGATCGAGCATGCGCTTGTCAGTCATTTATGCGAATGTTTCCAAGTTGTCGTCTGGTGCACTTGGAGACGTCATGCTCGGATCATATCCCAATCATGCTTGAGTTGATCCCCCGCAGGCGAGATGGTGTTTCAGTTCGACGTCCATTTCGGTTTGAGGCTGTGTGGATCAAGTCCGAGGAGTGCGAGGAGGTAGTCCGGAATGGGTGGGATAAACGGGAGATGGATGAGCCAGCTGAGGACGTTTGGGGCAGATTGCACGACTGTAGAGTGGGACTCGTTCGGTGGAGTAGACGATTCAATGGTACAAAGACGGAGCTTCAGGGCATTGAGGCCGAGTTGAGGTCTTTGCAAAAGCTGCCGAGAACAGACGAAAATCGGCACCGGGAGCGTGTTCTCCGTGTGCGGGCGGAGGAGTTAAGTGTGTTGGAGGAGGTTAAGTGGAAGCAGCGTCGTAAATTGCACTGGCTTCGCGAAGGGGATCGGAATTCGGCATATTTTCATGCTTATGCCTCAAGGCGTTTTCGGGGGAACCGTATTGAGAGGTTAAGGGATGAGACCGGGCATCTTCGTGAGTCGGTGGAGGAAATTCAGGGTATCATTCAGAATTATTTCTCGAATATCTTTACATCTGAGAGGCCGGACAGTCATGAGATCGATATAGTTCTAGAGACGGTGGGGGCTCGAGTGGATGATGCGGCGAACAGGGTGCTACTGGCTCCGTTCACAGCCGATGAGGTATCTCATTCCCTTTCTCTTATGTCCCCTTTGAAGTCCCCTGGCCCCGATGGCTTTCCCCCTGTCTTTTTTCAGAAATTTTGGGGTGTTGTTGGTGAGAGGGTGGTGGAATGTGTTTTGTCCTTTTTGAATGAGGGTCACTTCAATAATCTGTTGAATTTCGCACATATCGTGTTGATTCCTAAATGTTTGAACCCTGAGCTGGTTTCACAGTTTATACCTATTAGTCTTTGTAATGTGGTGTATAAGTTGGCGTCTAAAACTATTGCGAATAGATTGAAGCCGCTCATGTCTCGTCTTGTTAGTCCTACACAGTCTGCGTTTGTTCCTGGTAGACTTATTGCGGATAATATTTTGGTGGCATTTGAGGTTAATCATTTCTTAAATAAGAGTACTAGTGGTAAACAGGGGTTCCTCTCATTAAAACTCGATATGTCCAAGGCTTATGATAGAGTTGAGTGGTGTTTTGTAGAGAAGGTGTTGCTTAAGTTGGGGTTTCATTACCGTGTGGTTGGTTTGATTATGCGTTGTATTACCTCAGTCACCTATTCGTTCATGTTGAGTGGCAAGCAATTTGGTCATCTTGCGCCGGAAAGAGGTCTTCGCCAAGGCGACCCTCTTTCCCCTTATTTGTTTCTGTTATGTGCAGAGGTGTTGAGCTGTATGTTGGCTAATGCAGAGCGCACAGGACGTTTGCAGGGGATCCGAATAGCACCATCTGCACCTAGCATCTCTCATCTTCTGTTTGCCGATGACACCCTTATTTGTTGTCAAGCGACAGAGGAAGCGGCTGGAAGTATCCATCTGATTCTAGCACAATATGCGAGGGTGTCGGGCCAGTTGGTGAATTTTCAAAAGTCTGCCGTTGTTTTCAGCCGTAATGTCCCACTGCGGGTGCAAGAGAGGATAGCGTGCGTGTTAGGAGTGCCTATCATTCAGAAGCATGAATTGTATTTGGGAATGCCAGCTGTTATTGGTAGATCCAAGCGAAGTGTATTCGCGAATATTCGTTGCCGTATCCAGGAGAGGCTGAAGGGGTGGTCTGAAAGGAAATTATCGGTTGCTGGGAGGGAGATTCTTATTAAGGCTGTCCTCCAAGCGATCCCAACGTATGCGATGGGCTGCTTCCTGTTACCAACTTCCTTCGTGAGGGAATTGGAGGGATTGGTGGCACGGTTCTGGTGGGACAGTGTGTCGAATAACCGGACACACTGGCTATCTTGGGATAAGTTATGTGTACCAAAGAACGATGGAGGGATGGGTTTTCGTAGCCTTAGGGCATTTAATCTGGCATTACTAGCCAAGCAAATTTGGCGGATCATCACACGGCCGGACTGTCTATTGACGCAGGTGCTCAAGAGCCGGTACTTTCCACATACGGGGGTGCTCGAAGCAGGGAAGGGTAGAGCTTCATCCTTCGCTTGGCGTAGTATTTATCAGGCAATACCCATCATCAAAAGGGGGTCACGGTGGAGGGTGGGATCCGGAGCTGGTGTCCGCATTTGGGAGGATCGGTGGCTGCCTAAGCCGATCTCTTTCTTGCCGCTGCGACGTTCTATGGCTCATCCGAATCTGATTTGGGTGAGTCAACTGCATGATGGGTTGGGGGAGTGGAATGAGGAGTTGGTCCACCAAGTTTTTTGGGAAACGGATGCTGCTCTGGTCCTGGGTATGCCGGTAGGGACGTCGGGGTCTCCGGATGTCCTGATGTGGCATTACGAGAAGTCTGGTAAGTTCACTACCCGGAGTGCGTACCAAGTCGCGCTACAACTTAGTATGCAGAATTGTGCATCTTCCTCTGCTGTGTGTCAGTCCAGGTTGTTCCGAAACATCTGGCATGTAAATGTCGCTCCGAAAATTAAGGTGTTCTTGTGGCGACTGTTGAGAAATATTTTACCTACGGCTTCGAATCTCTCTAAGCGCCGGAGTGGAGGTTCTTTTGGATGTCCATACTGTGGGGAGTTGGAGGAGCATTTAAAACACGTTTTTCTTTAGTGTACCTTTGTGCGACAGGTGTGGGCTTGCGCGCCATTCCCGTGGTCGGTGATAGATAGCTGGCATAATGATCAACGGGGGTGGGTGGAAGGACTGATGCAGAAGCTGGATAGGGGGCAGGTTCCTTCTTTGGTGACGCTGTTGTGGGTTATTTGGCTTAATAGAAATAAAAAGTGGTCGGGAAGTTCTTGGTGGGATCCGAATGAGGTGGTAGCGTTTGCCCTTGAGTTTTCCGCCACGGCGAGCGACTGTGCTGCTCATCCGTCGGGGCCGCCTCAGGAGGCTGTTAGTGTTCGATGGGTTCCGCCTGTGCCTGGGGTTGTTAAGTTAAATTGCGATGGTGCGATATCTAGTGAGGGGCGGTTGGCCAGCTTCGGTGTGATGGCACGGGATTCAAATGGCGAGAGAGTGGGCTGGCGTGCGCGTCGTAAGGTAGGAAGTTCGAACCTGAACATGTGGAGCTGTTGGCGATCTTGGAGGCATTACTAATGGCGGCTGAGCAGGGGTGGAGTGTTATATCAATTGAGAGTGACTGCAAGTCTGCTATTACCAAGCTCAACTCACAGGAGGATGATTTTTCCAGATTTGGTGCCTTGGTTGCAATAATTAAGCAGAGGTCTTTGGGCTTTGAGAGTTGTTGTTTTCATTTTGTTCGTCGTCAAGCTAATAAGGTTGCGCATGCTTTAGCTAAATGCGCTTTAGGTTCTCCGGGGGGGCTCTTGGAATTGCCTTCCATGGTCTCAGCTATTGTATTGGAAGATATTTCATGATTGTTTGTATTTAAGTTCTGTTGCTTTCAAAAAAAAAAAAAAATGGATAAGTTTATACATATATATATTTGATTACATTATATATATATATATATTTAATATGTGAGCGGTTCGACTCGATGCGATTTGAGGAGAAAATTAGAACCGAACCAATTTTGCGATGCAATTTTAAACTTAATAGTTGAAACACGGTTTCTTAAAAAAAATTGACAAAACCGGTGAGATTTCTAAAAATTTATGCTCACCCCTAGTCTAAACTTTCATAAAAGATATTTAATACTTCATTGAACTTTTAATGTAATTTTAGAGACTGAATATGTGTCTACTTTTCTCTCTCTCTCTCTCTCTCTCACACACACACACACGCGCGCAAAATCTTTAGTTTTATAATGTTTAACTAGTATTTAACCCTGTGCCAATGCACGAGAAATAGAGTTTTATGTATGCATTTTTATAATTTCCATCATAAAAAACACTTTGATAAAAATAAATTGACTTTTTTATAACATAAATCTATAAATAAATATATTTAAAAAATTATATAATAGTAGAATCTATTCGATTTCAATATTAATTTTGGATAATTAAGGCAAGGAAGTTTTTAAAAAATCATGCAGAATCAAAAATTCTTAATTATTATTAAAGTAAATAATAAATATTTTAAATAGGATATTAATTTTGTTATTTTATTTAAACTAAATTTTAATCCAACTTAGCTTAAATACTTGATAATTGTTGAATTGTTCTGGATAAATATTAAAAACAAATATACTTATTCAAATTCATAAAAAAAAGTATTAGAATTTTATACGTGACAAAATAGAATTAAATGAAACTATTCACATATATTCTTACTTTGATAGTTTCGAAGCTTCTAAATTATATATATATATATATATATATAACATAAAAAATTACATTTTTTTCCTATAACTTACATAATTATACATGTAGTCCTAGAATTTAAAACATGTTGCACTTATGGTTTGAATTGACAACGTTAGTTCGATAATAACACATTTGGTCGTGTAACTTATCATCGTTGGTCATTAAATGATTTTCCAGCCGATTTGGTTGCCATAGTGGACACGTGCTAGTCATGTGCCTGTTTGTTTAATCATTTCTTTTTTGGTAATAGATTCCGCTACTTGCAACAATGAAACTCTGGGCTTCATATATTTAAAACCCTGAGCTAATTATGATTTTCTGTAATTAACCTTGAAATTGAAGTGATAAGAGCTCCGACATTAGGCTTTACATTTTACTAACAAATTTGCATTATCACAATAGCACAATATAGATTTATGATAATTAATTCTCCCCATTATTGGACATATGCGTAAAACAATTTTCGCAATAATTATGATAAACAACTGCACCACGTCTTGTAATCCATCAATACCTAATGGAGTACCATACATTTATATCACCGTAGAATTTAAATCCAGCAATGCTTAATATGGTTATGATTTACAATTTATGAAGGTCAATGATAGAGTGACATATAATTTAAAAGTTATATACGACTTTAAAAATTATTTTGTATATATTGTCACATTTGAATGACCACCCTAATTGTCCTTTAGTGTACTCTTTGTTCGTCATTCTCTGCACCTACAATTTTTTTTAATTTAATTATTTGTATATATGATCGATAACTCTATAATTGGTAGGTGCACTAATGACATTGGAGTCTTAGTCTCGCCATTAACGAGAGTAATAGTAGCAAGTGTGATTTATAAACTCAGCACATATTTGTCTTCTTTGCTTGTCAGAGTAAGAAATCTTGAAATTCAAATAAATTTTGTTGGTCAATCCACTAAAATCACAACCTTGTAGTGAAAACAAAAAGGTACCAATCTGAACTAAATAGGAAAAAGTTTTTAAGGCATGAAACATCTTTGGCCAAACCTTTCCATTATAAATTTAACAATGGTATCTATAATGGTCCCCAAAAGACAATACATGAATACATCTAGCAAGCCCTTATGTTAGAAGCCTCTATTAGATTATGTAAGATTTGCTTTGTCATAATTAGCATCCCTTTTTGCCCTTTGAATTAACAAAATCTTATAATTGTGAAAACTTACCATATTTCAGGATGCCAATAAATCGCATTTTCACACTGACTTTTCACATTTTCACGTAGTTCGCAATTTTTGCTGTCTTGCGGTTGGGGGGGGAGAGAGAGAGAGGAGAGAGAGAAATAAACGCTCCAGCGACTCAGTATCTGACTTTTTCTGATGCCAACGTTGTCAGAACTCGAACAGCGTTGCTTTCTCTACTTTTTTCTGCAGAGACCATGTTTTCTTGATTTTAATGGTGGGGGGCTTGAATAATTGAGGTTTTCAATCAAAGGCGTTCACTGAGAATCTTGAAGGTAATGGAACCCACTAATTTTCTTTCTTAAATTCTTTCTTTTTCAAGAATATATGTGGATTTATGAGAATTACGTCGTGCGTTTTTTTTTTTTTTTGAGTTCTTTGATTGTATGGATTCATCGTAATTGGAATATCACCTGTTAGTGGATTGTGTGAACAATCGAACTTTCGTTTTGGTGTTTTTTGTTTTGAACATTTTTATGGGTCTCTTCCTTTCTCTCTTCTTTCTTGAGTTCATTTGTGTTGTTTTTGGTGGTAATGGTTTCAGTTTCGTGAAGCTTTTAGTGAATCTTGGTTCTTGTAATTTTTTGCACTTTCTTGAATGTTGAGTGAATCTTGATTCTTTACCTGGTAATTACTTTAACGATTTTTCTCTTTGATTTTTGGCCATTTTCATTTTGATTCATGTTTCTTGTTACTTTATAGTTCCTTTAGTTACTTGAAATGGTTTGTTAGATAAGTGGGTTCATGTATATGCTGTTTATTATTGTTAGTTTTATCACTTGAATCGTTCAACGATCCAGATTTTGTGTTTTGTCAGTGATTATTGCTTGGATCTTTTTAAGTTATTCAGCATGTATGTCATAGTCATAGGAAAACATCAAGTATTTGAAGAAATTAATTTTTTAATTATAATTTTATTGACAGTTTCTTCGATGTGAATCGTTCAATGTTTAGTTATTTAATGCATGTAAAGTGCTTTCTTGCATACTATTCTGGTCTTTACAGATAAGTGTTCTTCCTTTTTTCTTATGGCAATTCATAAATTGAAAAGCACAAGATTGTTAACAGGTGGATTTATTGTATTTTTAGTTACATTTTTCTTTTTATAATGAAGGGACAAGTATGTTCTGTATTTCTTTTTGGCTGTTGAATTCTTCTTACAATTTTAGGGTTTGAAAAAACTATTAGTCTATGGTAAAACTTAAGACTTGGACAAAGAATGTTAAAAAACCTTGTATAATACCCAAGCATTTCTAATACTTGTCACCTATTTGTGTCTTAACACATAAGATTTCTTTCTTATATCTTCTTGTATACAGCTGTAAAGTTCACCTAGACAAAAAAGTTATTCTTTCTCCATTTTATGAGAATTTTGCTTTTCAATGATATGAATTGAAGTTTCATAAAACTAAGTTCCGAGTTTCCGGTGAATCTTGAGATTTTGGTCTGCTTCTATGTATTCATCTCGTACTTATTCCTTCACTTGATCTGTGTGTGAAACACGTCTGCTATTAGGACTTACTAGGAAAAACTTGTCTAATGTAGACCCCGTAACACCACTGATACATTCCTGTACTTCATGGTATGAGATTTTATTTTCTTTTGGAGTTTCTTTATTAATCTGCTAATTATATGTCCTTATTCGTGGTTGGTCAGGTTCCTCAGACAAGTCTTACAAGAGGAGCAGAATTGCTAGGGCCAAGGGATGAACTGGAAACAACGATCTTTTTCACTGTCGAGTTTATTGACTTGGATGCACTAAACCTGTGTGTTATTGGGTACTTAGATCCAAAAAGCAATGTCTGCTGATGATAGTTCTGTGGGCGGCCACAAAGATGCTGAGATTCAGGGACAAAGCCTGCATTTTTCAGGCAGGTAATTCAGTAATCATCTTTTGAGGAAGGTTTAAATATGAATGTTTATGCATCAAATTTCTTCAATTTCCAATACTCATTTGTTCACAGGCACAACTTTGAAGCAACTTCCTTACCAAAAAATGTGAAGGGGAAAGAAAATCTGATCCACTCTGAAGATCAAGAAACCATGGTACCGGTATTTATTTATAGGATGCACACATTTGGTGTTTATTTTAAAGTTCTACATGGAGATGAAATGGTTTGTAGGAACTTTTGTCACGGGCTAGAGCACAAGAGAAGGAACTTATGTTTCTCAGGGAACAGATTGCTATTGCCAGTACTAGAGTAAGACTATATGCTTTATTACTTTTAGGTTATAATAGTGTAGGCATAGTTCCCTATCTATTTTATGAGGTTTATACTGTTTTATGTGATTGTAGGAATCACAGCTGTTAAATGAGAAATATGAACTTGAGAGGAAATTTGCTGAGCTACGGATGGTTCGCATATTCCTCCCTTTCTCGTTATTTACTTTTATTTAGTTTAACATACTCACTATCCATTTTTCTTTTCGTTTTTGTAGGCATTGGATGAAAAGCAAAGTGAAGTTATAACTTCTGCCTCAAACGAATTGGCACAAAGGAAAGGAGATCTTGAAGTAAATGTAAACTTGCTTAATGAATTAAAGGTGAATACCTAGTTGGGACCTTACTTTCTCGCTGCATCTTTATTACAATTGTTAACTAGCTATGTATTCTGTTTAAATTGGAGATAACATATCAGCTATAAATTTTCAAGGCAAGACAAATTATGTTTATCTTTATTTGTGTACTGTTCGTATACAAAGAGTATAATTGATCGAAAATCTAGGATAATTTGGAACAGGAAGCTTCGTGGAGTTGCACGATTCCTATGTCCCGAGTTAGCCATAGCTTCAATTTAGGGCTAGGTTCTTGCCAAGGTGAATCTCACGTCTATGACATAAAAGGAATTGATTACACTAAGCTCTTGAACTGAAAAAAATAATAGGTGTTCTAGATCCAAGAATATTTCTCCATATGCTTGTGGTATACAGCTTCTTGAATTCCTCATATCTTTTAAAAAAGAAGCATATGAATGTTAGTGTCTTGCTTTTTTCTTTCTTTTTTCTGTTTTGGACTTTAAAAATAACATGTTAATCCTCCAATTAATTTACAGTTCCATTTTTTGGTCTCAATGGCTCTTTACCTAAAATTGAATTGAGAAGAAAATGTTTCTCACTTGAATATATGGAATCATGGTAATGCTCAAAACTCTCCTCTTTTAGTCAACGTTTCTTTCTTTACTTCTCTACTTATTCCCAATTCGCCTACATTTTCTGTCTGGATTTTTCATATAAGCATGAATACGGAATCCAGGTTGCAGAGGATGCGAGACATATCTTTACGTCATCTATGCTGGGTATACTGGCTGAATTTGGTGCTCTGCCTCATGTTACGAATGCCTTTGCCCTGACCAACAACATCAAGGTGTGAATGTGTAACATTAGTGATGTTTTGATTCTATACTACTGTATTACTCTATAATCAATACCCCAGATCTGTTGCATGAGTATTATGACATGTTTGTGAGACTGCATATCACTTTCCTTGTGTTTAAACTTCCCATGTTTATTTCCTTTAACCTTTAATCACTAAAACTAACTAGAGTTCTGGATATATTTTTCTTTTTTAGTTGCAGTTATCTTTATTACTTCTCCATTAGTGTGGCACTATTGTCAACTGACCTTATATAACAAAATATACAAAATGTTTTATTCATGGCTATCTCCCAGAATAGGATTTTTCTAGTGAATCCCTTACCATTTAATTTAAGGAGTGTCAAAATGATACCAGCCACATGATGTCTGCATGGAGATGGTAGGAATGCAATCTCTACATGCTCATACCTTGAATATTAAAAATATCTATGGACTTCCTAAGTATTTGCTTTAACTAGAACTAGTCTGTCCAATTTCGGCTTTCAGTAAGTCTGGTTTGATTGTGGTGGAAATTTGGAGGGAAAAGGAGTGGGACCATAGATTTGTGATGTTTGTTCAATGGGATACTGGAAGGAAACTGAAATAGCAGCTTCCTGATCCATAATAATTTCCTAAAGTTGGGTGTTTTGAAGGATGAAAATAGTGAAAATAAAATAAGCCCAACATAACTTGAAAAAAGGAAGTGGGCTAATCTCAAAAATTCTTGTTTTCTGTGTACAAGGAAGTTAGATTCTTGCTGGTATCATTTTCCATGAAGCAAAACTTAGCCCACCTATCTTTCTTCTGTGTTTCCCGTTTTGTCCCTTGAAAGAAATTCGAAGTACAGACACATTAAAAGCCAGTTGTTTATGACAGGTTTTTCATCTTCTGTAAGCCGTTCTCTTGTTGAAAACCAATAATTCAACCTGTTTTTACATTCTTTTCGAATTTGTTTATTTCTCATAATTTTCATGTTATCTCTTTTCTTCTCGTTCCAGTGATCCTCAGGCCTTTTCCAATACCTCTTATTTCTTCCTCATGGTGTGTTGTTTCTAGTTTTCTTATCGATAGCCTGTTGAGAAGGTTGCTTTTTCCATTTGATACAAATGGGTAAAGAAATGAATTTCTATGATAATCTGTCCTGTGTCATAATTTGTTAGATTCCTTACTGAAAAAAGGGTGTGTTGGCAACCTTTCATGTTTGGATATTGCCATATTGCTCAACAAAATTTCAATTTCGTAACTAGAAGTTCTTCTAGTCTTGGGTAACTCTGACCTTTGCCATGGTGCTACCATAAATGTGATAGTGTTTGCTTGAATGTGGTCTGTGGCACACTGAAGTGAACCTTTGTCATCATTATTGTATTCTATTCTGTGAGTTAGCTTTATTTTTGCTCCATAAGCAGATAATGATATCTCTCTTGGTGTTTTTCTCCTCGTTTTTCCTTACAAATTTGCTGGTGATGCTTGTTAAGGTTCACCTTATTCAGTGGTAGAGAACTTAGTGAAGCACATAGCTCAACTTTCTGCAATAATTATTTATGCTTTTCTAATTTTTTGCAGCACTTACATGATCAACTGCAGTTGAAAATAAGAACTTCACATGTAAGCTTCTATTATTATTTGATTCTTTCACACACTTTTGCTGTTACTTTTGTTTCTATTAATCAACCTCAAGACTCTTTGCTACTATTCGGAGAATTTGTTCTTTGTTCCTAGTTGCTCTTCTTGTCATTTACTTGATTATTCTGTGTGAAGGATTAGATTATGGTACTGCATAACACATTCTCCAGATGTGCTGTGCTGTTTTGTCTGTTTTTTCGTTGCATATCCGGTTCTGCAGATCATACCTTCTTAATAGGCACACACACAAGTAGATAAAAGAGTAGTATGTTTCAGATTTAATAGTATTGTAAGAACTCAAAAAATCTGTATATTGAGTTGATTTACAAGGCTGTTACAACTACTATTTATACAAGAAAAACTTAGTCTAGAAAGGAAAACCTAATTAGGATCAAATAAGGAAAACCTAATTAGGATCAAATAAGGAAAACCTAATTACAATAGCTAACCTAATTTTCCCACACTCCCCCTCAAGTTGGTAAATGGATATCATCCATTCCAAGCTTGCAGATTAATTGTTAAAACGTTGTCCCAGATAAGCCTTTAGTGAGCACATTAGCAAGTTGGTCACTACTAGAAACAAAAGGAGTACAAATTAAACCACTGTTAAGTTTTTCTTTAATAAAATGTCTGTCAACTTCAATATGTTTTGTGCGGTCGCATTGTACTGGATTGTGAGCAATATTAATAGCTGAATTGTTATCACAATAAAGTTTCATTGGACCTTCCCATTTAATTCTAAGATCATCCAAGATTATCTTCAACTATAGAAGTTCACAAATTCCAAGTGCCATAGACCTGAACTCAGCTTCTACGCTAGACCTGGCAACTACATTTTGTTTTTTGCTCCTCCAAGTTACAAGATTACCTCCTAAGAAGGTACAATACCTAGAAGTAGACCGTCTATCAACAGAAGAACCCGCATAATCTGCATCTGTATAGCACTCAAAAGTCAAAAACTCTCCTTTTTTGAACATAACCCCTTTTCCAGGAGAGCCCTTTAAGTACTGCAAGATCCTATTCACGGCTCTGAGATGAGCTTCTTTTGGATTGTGCATAAATTGGCTTACAATACCCACAACATAGGCAATATCAGGCCTAGTGTGAGATAAGTATATAAGCCTCCCAACAAGCCTTTGGTAAGACCTTTTATCAACAGTCACATCCTCTGGAAACTCTCCCAATCTATGATTCTGTTCTATAGGTGTTTCTATAGGTTTGCAACCTAGCATACCTGTATCCTTCAAAAGATCTAGCACATACTTCTGTTGAGAGATGAAAATTCCTTTCTGAGAACGAGCAACCTCAATACCTAGGAAATATTTGAGTTTGCCAAGTTCTTTGATCTCGAACTCCTTTACTAACTGCTGTTTCAAAGTATGAATCTCTAGCAAGTCATCTCCTGTGACTATAATGTCATCCACATACAACAACAATATGCACACTCCCCCTGAAACAGAATATTTCACAAAAAGGGTATGGTTGCCTTGGCTTTGCTTGTAACCTAAGGTAAGCATGACCTTTGTGAATCTGCCAAACCAAGCTCGTGGAGACTATTTGAGTCCATACAATGCTTTCTTCAATTTGCAGACCATGCCCTTTCCTGTTGGTGAGGCAAAGCCTAGAGGGATCTCCATATAGATCTCTTTTTGAAGATCACCATGGAGAAAGACATTCTTCACATCAAATTGTTGTATTGGCCAAGAATAATGGACAGCCAATGACAACAAAATTCGGACTGTGTTCATTTTAGCCACCGGAGCAAAAGTCTCCAAATAATCAACCCCATAAGTCTGAGTGTATCCTTTTGCCACTAACCTTGCCTTATATCGTTCTAAGGTGCCATCAGAATTATATTTCACAGTGAACACCCATCGATATCCAACTTGTTTCTTCCCATCGGGTAGGCTAACCAGATCCCAAGTGTTGTTCTTCTCCAGTGCATCCATCTCAACCTGCATAGCCTTTTTCCAATTTTCATTCCCTAATGCCTCAGATAATGTCTTTGGAATGGGTATAGCATGGAGATTAGTAAGAAAGGCTTTATGATGATGAGATAAAGACGAATAAGACACATACAAATTGAGGGGATGTTTAGTACATGTTCTTGTTCCTTTCTTAAGAGCAATAGGAACAGTCAAATCATCAAAGGAGAAATGACTCACCGGTACGGTAGTAGGAGCAGATTCAGATGATGGGGCGCTCTCAGTTGTAGGTAATGGTTTCTCCCTTCTTGAATAAACCTGCAATGGACGGATAGAATTTCGAGTTTTCTCTCCCCCTGTTGACAATGGTTCTAAATCAGTTGTAGACTCAGGTGGGATACTTATGGATTGATTGTTTGGACTGACAAACCTAGGACTAGTTTCTGGCAATTCAAGGAGAAATAAATCTCTATCCTCATTATTACTCATATTACTTTCCTCTGGTAAATAAGGTTTGCTAAAGTACGGTTCTTGTTCAACAAAAGTGACATCAACAGTGACAAAAAACTTTCGAGTAGGAGGATGATAACATTTGTAACCTTTTTGAGTAGATGAGTAACCAATGAAAACACACTTGTGAGCTCTTGGATCAAGTTTATTCCTATTTGAAGAATGCACATGAACAAAAGCTACACATCCAAAAATTCTAGGGGTCAAATTATTAGAAATTGGATAAGTGGGGAAAAATTGGGAGAGAACTTGCATAGGACTTTTAAAATCAAGAACTTTTGTTGAAAGTCTATTTATGATGTGAGTTGCAGTTAACACTGCTTCTCCCCAAAAGTGTTTTGGGACATTATTTTGAAACAAAAAAGCTCTTGTGATAGTAAGAAGATGACTATTTTTTCGTTCTGCCACCCCATTTTGTTGTGGAGTGTAGACACAAGAGGATTCATGTATAATGCCTTGTTTTTTTAAAAAAGAGGGTAAGTTTTGATTAAAAAAGTCTTTTGCGTTATCAGATTGAAATATTTTAATCCCTACCCCAAATTGAGTTTTGATCATGTAATAAAAAATAGGAAAAATATGACTCACATCAGATTTCTGTTTCAACAGAAAGATCCAAGAAACCCAAGTGCAATCATCAATAAAGGATGCAAACCACCTAGCCCCTGAAATATTAACAGTGGATGGCCCTCAAATATCGCTATGAATAAGATCAAAAGGAGTCAAAGATCTATTATTAGTAATGGGAAAAAAGGCACGTTTGTGTTTGGCCAATTCACAAACATCACAATGAAATTGCTCAACAGGTACTCCTTTAAATAAAGAGGGAAACATTATTTTCATAACATTAAACGATGGATGTCCTAGCCTACGATGTTGAAGCCAAATCCTATTTTTTCTAGAATCTAAAACATCAGAAAGACAAGCTGTGACAAACCCTGAATTCTATTTTGTCCACCACTTGGTTCATTAAGATGATAGAGACCATTCCTTTCCTCAGCACGCCTAATCATCCTCTTCGTGTTCTTTTCCTGAAATACACAGTGACATGGGTAGAAAAGCACATTGCAATTTGAATCAATAGTTAACTTATGGATGAAAATAAGATTGGTGCACAATTTTGGGACATGAAGAACATTTTTTAAAGTAAGGGATGCACTCAAATAAACATCTCCTTGACCAGCTACAGTTGAAGCTGATCCATCGGTTGTAGTGATTTTTCTATTGCTTGGACAAGGAGTATATGAGATGAATTTATGTGAGGAGTTGGTCATATGATCAATGGCTCCTGAGTCAATGACCCAAGAGTTGGGAAAGACAGTATCTGAAGCATTAAATGAATGCGAAAAAGAAATAGGTATAAGATGAGAAGGAATACCTGAGAATACAAAGGCATTAGTACCTATTGAAGATTGTGGTTTTTGTTTCTGTAATGTCTCCAATAGACCCCTCAGCTTTTCTATTTCCTCACTATTGAAGCTGTAAACATGGGAACCAGTATTTTCCATATTCATAGCTGCAACATGTGCCTGCTCATGCCCTTTTGACTGTCCTCCCTTCATATTTTGAGGTTTTCCATGAAGCTTCCAACATCTCTTTCTTGTATGTCTGGGTTTTTTGCAAAAAGTACACCACAAAGTGTCTTTGTTGGTAGCTTTGGAAGAATTTGTCTGCTCAACACTAGTGTGCTGCTTCATGTTAGGGTTTTTATTTTTGGATACTAGTGCCGAACCA
This sequence comes from Petrea volubilis, assembly GCA_026212405.1. Taxonomy (NCBI): domain Eukaryota; kingdom Viridiplantae; phylum Streptophyta; class Magnoliopsida; order Lamiales; family Verbenaceae; genus Petrea; species Petrea volubilis. The sequence continues at coordinate 19,575,527 of CM047875.1, forward strand.
TCTATGGCTGGTGTGTCAATCATGACCCCTCTTCTACCTTCTTCAGCTAAGACAATCGAAATTGCCTCATTTAGTGAAGGCAATTCTTCCTTCCCAAGAGTTTGTACCCGCACTGCATCAAATTCTAAATTCAAGCCGGCTAAGAAATCATATACTCTATCCTTTTCAACAAACCGTTTAAGGGTAGCAGCATCTTCAGTGCACTTCATTTGAATGCATTGATAGTGATCCATTTCTTGCCACAAACTTTTCAAAGAATTAGAGTAGTCTGTAACCGAACAATTACCTTGTTTGGTACTCGAGATCTTTGTTTTAATTTCATAAATGTGAGCAGCATCATTCACCTTTGAATAGGTTTGTTTAACAACATCCCAAATTGCTTTAGCTGTTCCTAGAAACATTCAAGTATCACTAATCTCAGGTAACATGGAATTCCAAAGCCAGGACATCACCATGGCATCTTCTTCATCCCATGCATCAAACTTTGGGTCGCCTGGTTTTGGACCCGTGCCCAATAAATGACTCAATTTTCCTTTTCCTTTTAGAAAAGTACGAACCAATTAAGACCACTTCAAATAATTCTTACCATTTAATCTATAAGTTGTCTGGATCTGTTGCAATTCACTTGTTGAATTGTGAATGCTATTATCCATTGTATGTTCCTTTTTATTATTATCAGTCATAGTTCGATTCCACACAATAAGCAGACAGAAGCAAGAAAAAAACGGGCAAAGGTAGTTTGATTTTACCACGAATCCAAAGAACACACACTGTACAGTCGCTGGATGACTGTAGCAACACCAGAAACTGCCCGGAAACTTCGAGGCGACGCCGGAAAGTGAAGTCCGACGGCCGTATGCCGGCGCACGAGCCCCCAAGCGCTGGCGCGTGTAGACTGTCCGAAAAGTTGTTTCCGGCGCGTGAGCTCCATGTGCAGCTCACCCGACCGCCGGAAAAATTTTTTCGGCTGGAAATCACGGTCCACTGCCTTCTATGGTGGCGGTGAGAAACAAAAATAGTCGAAAAGGTACTGTTCCTGATCAGAAGGTTTAACCCTAGGAACTTGTTTTAAATGGCTTTGATACCATGTAAGAAGAACTCAAAAAATCTGTATATTGAGTTGATTTACAAGGCTGTTACAACTACTATTTATACAAGAAAAACTTAGTCTAGAAAGGAAAACCTAATTAGGATCAAATAAGGAAAACCTAATTACAATAGCTAACCTAATTTTCCCACAAGTATTATACAAGTGTTCCACATGAGCTAATCCATATATTTTATATTAGTCTGCGTATTATATCACTATAAAGTTCTCTGTAAATATTGATGGTGCTCCAGTGATGTGCAGAGATAAAACTAGAGGATGACTGCCTTAGAATTGGTTGTTGAAATTTGCATTACTTGGAAGTGTTTCTTGGTAAATCTTGCCAAATTTGAGCTTCTTTTGGCAATCTGAACTAAGAATCACAAATCTACAGTCTGATTAGTAATTAGTTCATGACAGATCCTTGCTCGTTAATTCTTTGTTTTGGGCGGGCAGGCGGGTTGGATGGGTTTGAATGATTTCTGTGATGGATTTAGCATATAGATACTGACTTTAGTAGTACCGTTCTTTTACAGATTGGAATTTTAAGTACTTTGAGGCGTATTTGTTCTTTTTATTACATACTTTATCGAGTGTATGGCATATCACAATGAAACTCTATTGCCTACTTTATTTATTCTTAAAAGTTGTTTCAGTGAAAAACTTTCTACGATCTGGCTGTCACTAAATTTTGATCTGGATGCTACACTTGAGTTGATATGTATTTATCTAAATACGTTATCTAAAAGTTATGCCATCTATGCTTTATTAAATCTTACCATTCATCAAATCGCTGTGTGCTGCCCATTTGAATAAAGCTAACTAGGAATCACTTATATGCAGGCCAGACTCGCTGACTTGAATTCCATGATCGGACATAATTCACGAAATGGTTTTCTTGATAAACAAATTCCGAGCTTAAATCCTTCAAGTGGCCAATTTGCTAACAGTTCCATGGTGACCACTCTTAACTTTGTTCTCTTGTATTTTCACCTTTGTTCAGCTCATGATGCAATTCTATATACCTCATTTTTCTAGTGATGTTAAAGGGTTGGCTTACGTTTTCATTTGTGAAGGCAAGCTTGTGTTTGGAATATATAACTGGCACATATCGATGAAGTGGTCATATAATAGAATACTATTTGTATGGAATAGAGATTATAACTTTATGACCTTCAATTCTACAGGGTGCTCGTGGATTTTCTCCATACAGCCATTATGTTGATGAGAAAAATTTGGAACGAGCTCATGCGGCAAGATACGTGCAAGATAAAGATACTAAACAAATCAAAAGCTTAAGGCGGAGTGTTGATATGAGCCAGCTAACGAATAATGAGACTCTTCTTGGGACATTGCCTGACATTGATAGGTTGGCCTGAAATTTCCGAATTTTAATTTGGTCTCTAATGGTTTAGATTGAGAAGTTTTCATGTATGAACTCAATGACACTAAAAAAACTTTAGTAGCATCACCTGCAGATCTCCTTTAAATATATCACTTTATTGAACTCATTAAGTGTGGGAGCTTCATAAAACCTACTTAAGGGAGTTATGCATTTGAGTTACTTGTAAGGATAGTGCATAAATTAGACAGTTGCCGAATTTCTATAATCTCACTAACGATATTTATAATTTATGATTAGAGACGTAATCCCCAACTTAATAATGAATCAGTGATTTGGAGAAGATATTGGAGCTTGTAAGCCTTGTTCATGGTTTGAATTGTTTGGCAGAAAAAAATCAACATTTATTTAAAATGAATGCTCACTTTTAAGCAAAAGTTCTATGTCATTCATATAACTAGTGCACTGTTTGTTTGTTTTCAAATTCTAAGTGAAACTTCATTGCTTAAAAGTCACCACTGCCGTGCTTTCCTTGAAGTTGTATTGCGCAGCCCATTTCGGTTCCACCTTTTTTTCGGGGCTGTACACTTGTATTATATCAAGCAGAGTTGGTTTTTGGGGTGGTTGGTTTGAGTGTTAGTGTTGTTATAATTAATAAATGGCCGTGAAGACTACTTATAACATTTTAGCTTGTCTGAGAGGAGAAGATTCATTCTAGAAGCACCCTCAAAAGAATTAATTGCATTATTCATGAAAAGTTTAGATTTTTGGAAACATTTCTGTATTTTGTGCTCTTTCCCGAAAACTGATTTGCTACAGATGCTGTCCGAGTAGGATCATCTGCTCATTAAATTTATCATATCACCATAGTCAACATTCTACCATATCAATACTGTAAAATTTTTATCTCATGAGTGCCGAGTGCTGTATCTGTGTAATTCTAATGATAACAGTTATCCTCCGAAGCTAGTGCTTTGGAGGTCCCCCTCTTTCCCTTCCCTGACCTGTTGGTGCTATGATTCCTCAAATTTAATAACTGCTGAAGAATATGATTGTTATAAGTATATAAATTTGAAGATAATTCAAAGACAGCCAGACATTCTGGTTGGCGTAAGCTTAACATCTAACGAGCTATCATTCTGTAGATTTTTGTACTTTCTTAACATAACATTTTTGTACTCCTTTTCAGGCCAGTGCTGGTCCGGCATAAACCTCTTAACAATCTGATCCCCAATATTTTTTCGTAGCTTTCAAATATAATATCGACCGTCTTATTTATTTTGATATTAGAACATTTGCCAGATCCCTGTTTCAAACTATCGTTGCACTTTTAATGCATTCAGAAATAAAGATAATATAAGCCATTGCCATTATCATAGAAGTGTTCCTGCTCAATAGTCATTTCATTATCAAAAACTTATTCATACTGACAGATTAAAAATCGCAGAAATGTTGGAGGCCATATTGGGGACGATATGTTGGGATCTGAGCAAAGAACTGCTGATCAATTTTCCCATCCTCAAACGATGCATCATCGGACTGGTTCTTTCGATTCAGAAGGTAATATGTCTAATATCTTGTGACAGAGTAGCTTCCTATTCTCTTATCATGTGACATGTAATAAAAATTCAACTCCAGATGATGGTCCCGGAATAGAAGGCTTTCAGATTATTGGGGATGCTAAACCAGGATGCAAACTCTTAGGCTGTGGATATCCTGTACGTGGCACTTCTCTCTGCATGTTTCAGGTATGAGCAAGCTTTGTACTTAATGCTTCACGTTTTTCAGGTATAACTAGTACTGATATGTGAATTTTTGCCATATCCCTCTGCATACAAGTGGGTTCGTCATTATCCAGATGGCACGAGGCAGTATATTGAAGGTAAGTGTAAAAATGGTCTTTAGCTTTGAGCCATAGATCTTCAAGGGCAGTACATGTGTTTATCTTTTCACTCTTGTTTTATTGACTTGTTTCTTCGTGCCATCATGTTGTTTTCTTAAGAAAATATGCCTCTTTTTTGATTCAGGAGCTACGAATCCAGATTACATAGTGACAGCTGATGATGTTGATAAACTTATTGCTGTTGAGTGCATACCAATGGATGAACAAGGGCGACAAGTAATTCAGTTTTGCTTGCTTTCTTACTTCTTATTTCGACCTATTCACGACCATCTTCAAATATATATTGTTTTGTTTGAAACCAATAAGTAATGGCACTAACATGATAAAAGAATCAATCAACTTTAAGTGCATAGATATATGTTTGCAGTGGATTCTACTTCTTTGCACACTTATCTGACTGATGCAATCTCTGACTGATGCAATCTCCACTATTAGCAATATATCTGATTTGCTTCCCAAATTGCATAATTTTCAGGGTGATCTTGTCAGAATATTTGCCAATGATCACAACAAGATTACATGCGGTGAGTGGAATTGAATTGGTATTGAATTTTTTACTTTCGTTATAGAAATTACAAAGGCATAAACTTGTATGACATTAATTTCATGTCCACGTGTAATAGATGTTTCTCATGGTTTATTATACGCTGATTCGGGAAGTTCGTAAGTTATTAATCATATTTGTTGATCTCGTGCATTGTATCTAGTTTATTAGGTTTACATTCCAATGAAACTATGATGATATGTGCAAATGTAAAATAGTATAACGTTAAGGTGCCCCAAAAGAGAGAATCATATAAAGGACACGGTGTAAACCTCAGAATAACAACTTTTGTCTGACACTTGTAATTAGGGGTGGGTGTTCGGGTCGGGTTACCCAATACCCGACCCGACCCGACCCAACTACTGCAATTTAATTAAATGTAATTAAATTAATGGAGAACATATACATATATACATTGTATAGAATGATAAAAATATTTTATTTTGATTTTGTCTAAATAATTGAGATATTCAATAACATCATATAGTTTTATCTAGTCATGAATATTATATCCACTTATGTGGAGCTAAAGTATTTAATTGTCTAATGAAGATAAAATGCTAGCAATTAAATGTAGAGGTGTTATTTGGTTGTTGCTATTTAATTTTTTTTTCCTAAATACGACATACAATTAATATTTCTAAAATTGTTCTTACAATATGCCATGCATTTGTTATTTCATTTAAATTAATAGTAGCAAATTGGTACTACTTACTTTTCTTCCATAGTTTCTAAATTAAAAAATATATTAATATTTCAAATAATTATATAACAATTATCACTCTATTTTTGCATATTTGAGGGTCCACAAGAACTGTAAGCCTAGATTTAATTTATTTTATATATTAATTGTGAAAAAAGTTGTTTTATCAAAAAAAAAAAAATCACTGAAAAAAAAAGGGGGTTTCGGATACCCGAAAAAAGTTCGGGTTCAATTCGGGTAATTATGTCGGGCACCCGAAAATTCGGGTACCCGACCCGATTAACCCCACAAAAACCTACCCCTACTTGTAATCACATTTGAGTTATAAGGTTTAACAGTCAATGTTTCGTGGTTTAGTTTGGTAAAATAAAAAGCTTTGATCTTTTTATGTCTTAAAGTTATTTTTGAAACAACATAATATAGTTAAATTCTACTTGAGTTTCTAACCACCTAAGTAATTATTTGACAATTCGCGTTTGTGCAATGATGTTAGCCTTTCAATTAAAAAGGAATGAAGTACAACTTTCTTCTGCTTCCACCCAAACAGGGAAAAGAAATGGTCAAAAGTAAAAATAAAAAATAAAAAAATAAGCATCTCAAGAAACATTTTAATTTGGTCAATATTGAAAGGAAATGTGAGTTTAGTTGTGATGCGTCAAGCAGATGCATTCTGATGAGAACTTCTGAGGATTCGGTGTAAAACATGTGTATCTTTCTTTCTCTCTCTCCCCCTCTCCATCTCTTCCTTTTTCCTTTCTCTTTGTGTGTGTGTGTGTGTGAGAGAGAGAGAGAGAGAGAGAGAGAAAGAGTTGCGTATCTCTCATAATAATATTCTGCTTTATGTATGTATCCTGATGAGTGTATGATAAATGCAGATGAAGATATGCAAGAGGAGATCAACACCTACATTTCTAGAGGCCTGGCAGCATTTAATGTCCAGATTCTTGTATGTAATGAGTTCTTGCTGCATTTAAATTTTCCTCTGCTTCATGTTCTTTATCACTGGCAGATTCTTGCGATGTGTGCACTGTTTTGACAAAATTCTTTGAAAGCATTGATACAAAGAACAGGGGTTGTCTTGGTCTGAGTACCTTTTAACAGAAATTTAAAGAACTTTGCTACTTGCTAAAACATTCCATTACAATGTGATAGAAGAATTTCAACTAACTCTCATTCTTACCTTCTTCAGTCTTTGATTCCGGAAATGTTATGTTCACGAAGAAGTAAAAGAGTTACTTATATTTTGCTAGAAACTTAGAAGAACTGAGAAGATTTCTAATAGTTTATGTATTATATGATCTCCCTTTTTGGTAACTAGAACTGAGAAGATTTTTAATGTTTTGTGTCTAATATAACCTGCCCTTGGTGGTAATAACTGAAATTGAAATTGAACTAATCCTTATATTATGCGAGCAGCAGTTAGTCTCGTGAAACATGCTCATGTGGATATTACTAACCACCTATTTATATAGTGAGTTACATGTGTGGAGAAATAGTAAATGGATGAAACCACTCCGAATCAAATCGAGAATATAACTAGAATTTATTAGGTGTATATTGCGTAATCTTGTAAATATACTAAAGAATCAACTCTTGATTCTTAAAAATCTTCTCAGCAAAGTGTATATTTGTCCATCCAGGATCGTTTTCATACATCCAAGATAACAGGCTGAAATATTTCGTATATCTGGCACCTTTTTCTTTCTCTTTTTGCTTCCTTAAATCGACCTCTGATTTAGCAATTATCTTATCATGGACGGACTCTAATAATTGTATATGAGATCGGGTTGGTCAGGTATTTTATTCAGAATTTGTGGGTTGTTTCTGACCAGAAATTTTGTTGAAACAATTGGCAGTTAGATTCCTCTGAGCACTGGGAGGCAGCAACTCTGTCTTTGAGGCGGTCGGGCTTTCAGGTTAAGGTTGACAGAAGTCAGGAGCCTGTACTTTCGGAGAAATATACTAAGGACCTGCTGGTATATGATCTTACTCTTTATTACAGTGTGAAGCAAAATTTTAGAGTTTACACACACTCATAAAAATATTGAACGATTGATTTCTATTCATTTATTTATAGTATAAAGAATACCGATAGAGATTTCAATATCTAATATCTCTAAAAATATTTAATGTCTTTAATGTATAACGTTTCATTTCACTTATGTTCTTCAGATCAAAATACCAAGTGGTCTCTCAGTGCAGTTTGTCCTAATATGTTCGAATGGCTCATCGTATCCCTTTAGCAGTAATGACATAAGGTAAGGCCCTACTTTCACTTCTCTAATCTGCATCTTTCGTATCTTGATTTTCATTAAATTGTAAGGAAAAGCCATGTAGCCACTCTAATTTCTTCCTATCTAACTACTCATCATATCTTGCTGGACACAATATTTATGTGATGATTTTAAATTACAATGCAGTTGATGCTTCTCAATGATAAAATGTTATCGGAAATGACTAATATTTATGAAAGTGGTTGCTCATGTTATACCTCTGCTTTTGACATTTTTGAGATTACAGCAAGGCTGAGTTTGATAGTGTGAAGTATTTACGCCAGTGCCTAATCACCAGACAATGTAAAATAGTGAATTTATGCCCAAACTAAAAGTATTGTGCAGAACTTGACTGCGAATCTGCGACAGTTCTGTTCAGCCTTTGCTTCTACCTTTTCTCTTGTTTTGAACTTCACTAGCAAAGATTAGATGCCAAACGCATTGCTCCTTATAAGAAAATGCATGCTCTCTCTCTCTCTCTCTCTCTCTCTCTCTCTCTCACACACACACACACACACACACACACGCACACACACACACATGCATGTATGTATATATGTATGTATGTATGTATCTTTAATTATAGGGAATACCATTTGTCGGGACTTATTTATGTTTGTTCAAGGAACACAGTCCTGGAAAGAAAATTCTGCTTAAAGTACAGAAATTTTTGATATGTTTTAACAAGATTCTTTCTTATTTTTCGTGTAGAATGCGAGATACAATTGTGCTGACCATGAGAATCTTCCAGAGCAAGGTACTCATTCCTGCATATACATATATATATATATATATTGCTTGATGTAATTCTCAAAGCACTTCTAAGGTTCTGTGAGCATGTCTCCCTTGATACTGTAGGAAACAGGTTGATTCCCTATGTTTTGAGAATCAACCTGTTTGCATGCATTCTAAAACAAGAGACAGATTTCTTCAATTTTGATAAAACTATTAGTTAGCAATAACTACCCTCCCCCTGGACACACACACACACACACACACCAAATTTTATGCAAATATGCAAACGAGTTCTGATATTACACATACCTGCCCTATAAGTTTGTCTCCACTATACCCTCCCTTCTATCCACTCATTACACATGGTTAAAGGATACTGTTATACCATGTCACAGGGTTTTTTTCTCTAATATTTTCAAATAAAATGCCCTTTGATGATATTTACATCAGCGTAGTGCTCTCTGTTGTAAACACCGTTGCTCGATCAAGTTCTTTTATGCCCACCTTTAGATGGTTTGTGATGGTTTGTCATTTAAGCCTACTCTCTGATTTGTACAGATAAAACACGATGCGGCGCCATAATCGAGCACATATCAATTAGCATCGTATGGAATCCATTTAAATATTTTCTTCGAAACGGCTTTTGATGAAAAGAGGAAGGGTAAAACATGATTCGGCCATCTTCATCTTGCGGGTGCACTCATGCTTACGGCAATTCTTCATTCTTTCTTGCAATAGGAATACCGAATACTTACAGTTTTTGCTATATATATATATACATATATTTATGTGTGTATGTATAGCTCGGAATAAAATAGTTGAATATAGTGCATATCCATTTTCGTTGTTGTAACAGTGTAATTGTACAGTTCCATTGTTTATGATGAGGTAGGGTTAGAATTTCTAGAGGATATTTGTATTTCAAATGCCTGTATGGATGCTCATTTTTGACCTTGTATGCTCAGTCATAAATTTTGCAAACATGCTCAAGCTTTAGTCTATCTGAAGATGCATGTGTGTGTGTATCATATCCTGTTGGTGGGTATTATCGTGGTGGTTCAAAGTTGTGTTGTGTTGTGTTGTGCACATGGCTATATTATTTCATGATTCAAAATTGTATTACATTTATACGCATTTAGATGGCGTGACATCCAGCCGGAATTTTGAATCTGCCCTCAAACCAATGTAGGGGTCCTAACCTATAATGATTGATATGATAGTAGTGGGACTGGGGGCCTGAACATGCGGTCCCAATCAACAATTATCAATATTATTTTTACTGTCTATTCTATTACAAATTCTTTGAACTCTTTTTCATTTTGCGTTCCTCCATAAATTTACATCACTAATTTGCACTTAAGTTTCTTGGTTGAAGCAATTCTTGTTTGAATTTAAGATGCTTTAGTTGAAGAATTGAGGTACAGCACTAAACCAACTTAACTTGAGCTATAATTATAAAGCTACAATCATTATACATCAAAGAATTTCATAATTTCATAATTATTAATGATGATTGCTGAGAAATCTCCAGTTTTTCTTGTACCTAAATCAAGCTTTAGTTGTTAACTTCGTGTAAAGCTTTCATCTTTTCATTTTAGCTAGATGTATATAATAATGGATCCCATTTTCCAAGGACCACTTTTACTAAAGCACAATTCTAATATATCTTTGGTTTTCTCAACCCTTTGGAAGGTGTAACAAACTATAAAATAAAACAAAGAAAGAAAAAAAGAAAATGAATGATTCATAACTAAATTATTTATAGGCTTACCACTAAGTTTTTACAATTACGGAAAACCACTTGAGGTTATGCTTGTTTTTACAAAATTCCTCGTAGTATAAAATATTTTAAGTAACCCCTCACACTTAATTTCGTGTTAAAGATACTCTCTAACTGAAGGTAGATTTGTAATACGAAATCAAACATTAAGAGTGATAGCTGTAATTTTTTAGATACTCCCTTATATTTAGTTCCGTGTTACAATAACCCCAATTATACAGGGGTTTGTAGTAAAAAACCAAACACTAGGGGTGATAGTTGTAATTTTTGAGATGCCCCCTTATGTTTAGTTCCATTTTTTTAAGATATGCCCACCCAATTGCATATGAGGTGTAATATAAAACCAGATATCAGAGATGATATTTATAATTTTTCGAATACCCATTAATATTTAGTTCTGTATGATAGATACACGCTAACTGCAGGTGAGATTTGTATTTTTCAAGAGAGACCACATGTCACATATCCTTGGTTCAATCACCTTGTGGTGGTGGGGGCAAATTACCCCACATTTTTCTTGTTTTATGAGGATTCTTCAAGTGTGATTCACTCCACATACCTACACCCTTATCAACTAACTTGGACTCTACTGTACTATTAAACTCATTACTTTCACATAAAGCTCAACCGATATTATCTCTTTGGTCAACTGACCATCACTGATAATATATGGGGACAAATATGTTGCATTTATTTTAATTGAATTATATATATAAAGGGTTTTATTCAAAATTTGTGAACCATATAAAGAACGATTCAAAGGAAATATTAAAGCCAGCATAAAAGAAAGAAAAAGTAGAGGGAGGACCTAGAATAAACATGGCTGTAAATATGTTGTTTGAATTGTTCCGGTCTTGTGGGGTATCTACATTGTTTGTGGAAATGCATTTGTGTCAAGTAGCTTCAAAAAAGCAATGATTCTTGATATGATGCTCCCAAAAAAATAAAAATAAATAAAAGGGAATTTTCTTGGCAAAAAAAGGAGGACATATTATCTTCAACATTCTTTTACTTTAGTTTCCTTCACTTCTACGCTCCCTTCTTGGATGCGATGCTAAGTATGCATAAGTTTTTTCTTGCAAAAATCTAAAGCCAAAACACCATATTAGAGATTGTTTGTTCATGGGCTCTGTCGGTAATCAAAATCCTTGGGCACCATATGACAACTACAGGGATTGTTCACAGGGGATTTGCAGCATATACTGCCCTCAGTTTTGCTACTTGATCTTCCCTCCTCCACCACCGTCCGATGACGACTCGTCGACCCCTTTCTCCCCTCTGATCATAGCCATCATCGGCGTGCTGGCCAGCGCCTTCCTTCTCGTTGGCTACTACACCATTGTGACCAGATACTGCAAGAGGAGGAGTCATGATCACAACACGAGTATCCACCACGAAGAGAGCCGGGAGGAGTTGAGCCGGGATCAGTGGCAGGTCGACTCATCCGGACTGGACGAGTCAATCATCAAGACGATAACAGTGTGTAACTATATCAAAGGCGATGGCTTGATTGAAGGGACGGAGTGTGCTGTTTGTCTGAGTGAGTTTCAAGAAAATGAGTTACTCAGGCTTTTGCCAAAGTGCAGCCATGCTTTTCACTTGCCCTGCATTGATACCTGGCTGAAATCTCACTCTAACTGCCCCTTGTGTCGGGCCAATGTCGTCGTTTTAGCCCATCCGTCACCTACTTTACAAACGTCATCAGCGGTTAATGTGAGCTCTTATGAAATTCAGCGGCCCGATGACTTGGTTTTGGTGGTGGATGATCAAGAAAGGAACTGCAGTGATCAGACGATTGTGAGCGTTGTTGCTGAACATCATAGAGATCAGAATCGAGGGATTGATGATGATCCGCAATTTCGAAGATCGGTTTCTTTAGGCACGTTCTCTAGCCGGCGGCAGCTGTTGATCTCTGACATTCTGAAATTCGAAGATATCGACGAGTACGTACAATTCGAGAGCGATCAACTCTGGAAGGGCATTGGTTCCTCAAATGATGGGGGGTTGCTTAGAAGTCCCGTTGCGATGAAGAGGTCTGTTTCTGCAGGTGGATTCATGTTTCACAGTACATGATAAAGGCAAGGATACGACTCTCCCGAGTTGAATGCATAATTTCTTTTTGAGAAAACTGTCAAAATTTACCAAATACAAATGAAGTTAATGACATGATTTAAGCCGAATTTGTCCGGTAGGTGGCGAATCGCCAAATTTTACTGTCTCGTATTTTCCGAATTGACAGCAAAGTATAGCAATGAGAAATACATTTACAGAGTTACTCCTTCGAGTTTTGAAGCTTCTGATGCCATAAATGGAAGGAGATCTACTTCAAATTATGTGAATGAATAGTGTTAGTATAGAGGAAAGCTTGAGAGCTATTATTGATTTATCCATAGACAGCAATGTTTTAAATTATTACAACACTTTGAATTTGTTGAATGCATAAATTCTGTTGTGGTATTTAGGTACAGGGCATTGTGTTTCATTTGTCTCCAAGTTCTTAGTCTTTAATTCTTTGCTTGATAGTCCGTTAAAAAGAAGATCAAACTTTGGGATTTTTCTTGTTTCCTGTTTCCTCTTGTTAGGTAAGCTAGTTCACGTTTTCCCCCACGAAGAATCATGTTTTTATCGGTTACCCCTAGTTCACATTTTTATCGACATTGTGAACGATATCCTTGCATCTTGTTTTGGGACAACGGATTCACATTTTTATACCGCTTGGGCTAAAAGAAAACCGTATATGCTTTTATATGCTGATGTGGTCGATATGTTTCTAAATGTGGTTGCTTGATTCCAAATCTTTACTCGTCAACTATGGTTCTCACACCTGAACTACAACTAGATAATTGTTAATTCTTGTTAATTCTTTATCAAAGAGGTGTAAGCTCCGCATCATCTGAAGATGAACTCTCTGCCCATAACCAGACACAGTTTGTTCAGCAGGCAGCAGGGTTATTGGTCCACAAATGCCTCAAAGCTCATAAATTGTTCATGGTTGTTATGTGTTTTGATAAGAGTATATGCATCTGAAGTGTGTGCAGCTGGTGTAAGTCATCTCTATATTCGACTTGGTTCAGCTGTCATGAATGTTGCAAGAAAGCCCTCCAAAACAGAGGAGCTGCCCCGAGGTTTATAGCAAATATCATCAAAAATTCTAGGGATTGTGACGCCAACATCCCATGAGGTTTGATAATTACAGAAACCACTCCTGCCGTCAACTTTTTAGGGGAGAGACAAAAGTTGATGGCTCATGATGATCTACTGTAAGATAGAAGTTGACAACAAGGGTGGTTCCTGTCATTATGAAAACCTCTGAGATTTAAGTGTATTTACACCTAGCGACAAGGGTTGTAGGTGCAATTTTCCTGAACTATTGCAGTTATACTCGAATGGTAAAACAAAAAGCAAATGAAATGTGTTGTCTGCCTCAGTTTGTGCCAAGAAAACATCAGGGTTCGTCTTTTTACGCACAATCAAAATGCACCAACAGTTAGGTTCCAACTGGAAGTTCCTCATTTGTAGGACCAACATTGCTCACTGACCCTCAAATGTAATTACTAGAATCCTAGTTTTGCTCTCTCTTCGAGGTTGAGAATTTGATTATATGTTTGGCATATGTATTCTCGTGAGCAGGGTCAAGGATTAGTGCCTCAAGAACGCAACATTGATTAATTAGTCGTCAAATTTTGTGTGCTTTATAAAGTAACACACACACACACACACACACACACATATATATATATATATATGTGTGTGTGTGTGTGTTCTACCAAAATATATGTGTGTGTGTTCTACCAAAAAAAAATATATGTATATATATATGTGTGTGTGTGTGTGTGTGTGTGTGTGTGTGTATCAGCAACAACAGGGAAACACAGTATCCTGTTTTCCCGAGTAGCAGATCGTATATATAACTGTTATTATAAATTGCATCGAAATTTGTTAGTATTTAATTGTAATAATCTTTGACTCCAGGTTGGCTAGATAGTTTATAACATGCATTTCTTATGTCTACAAATCTTAAAGTATATAGTATTTGTACTAATTTTGTTAATCAAATCGAGAATCACATGTCTTTGAATGAGTCCAAAGGAACAAGATTGAAGAGAAATTGATATTAGTTGGTTAATTTTAGATAAGTTGCAGATTAATTTACTGTAGATAAGTTTTATAATATTTATACCTATGTAACCTCCTTCTAGTTCTTTATATAGACATGTGGTGTGCTTGTAAATCATATAAGAATATATTTTCCCCTGTATTTTGTCTTCTACTTTCATTTAACCGTTCATGGTATTCTACACCATGAACGGGCTATTTCATATTCATATATATTATTTTATTTTCTAATTCTTAATAAATATTGCAATTTGAGTTATTCAACTCTTTCTTTTCAACTCCCCCCACCCCACCCCACCCCACCCCCAACTCTCTCTTTACAACATCTTCTTCATCCTCCACATCGCAAAAACCATAAAGCTGCAGCAAAAATGTCAGACAACTCCACAGAATACGCCATCAAGACGGTCGTCGTCCTAGTTCAAGAAAACCGATCGTTCGATCACGTACTAGGATGGATGAAATCCCTCAACCCCGAAATCGATGGTGTCACGGGCCAAGAATCGAACCCTTTGTCCACATCCGATCCCACCTCAAACCGCGTACGCTTTGGGGACCAATCAGGCTTCGTGGAGCCTGATCCCGGGCACTCATTCGAAGCAACGTACGAGCAGATCTTCGGCGTTCCATGGACCTCAGCCGCAGCCAATGATAACCTGCCTCCCACAATGGAAGGCTTTGCTCAACAAGCTGAGACTATACAGAAAGGGATGGCCAGCATAGTGATGAACGGGTTTAGGCCGGAATCGGTCCCGGTTTACAAACAGCTGATATCCGAGTTTGCAGTGTGTGACAGGTGGTTCTCATCAGCTCCCACTTTGACACAGCCAAACAGGCTCTTCATACACTCTGCCACGTCCTATGGCGCGACTGCAAACGACACGGGGATGCTGATCAAAGGGTATCCACAGAAGACCATCTTTGAGTCGGTCGAAGACGGCGGCTTTTCGTTCGGGATTTACTATCAGTACCCTCCTTCCACACTCTTTTACAGGTAATCACTTTTCGTACTCCTGGTAGAAATTCAGGTTTTTATTGCATTTTTCTACATAGTCAACGAGGACGGGGTGAAAAAAAGGAGCTGGTAGGGACAGTCAGTTTCCTTCGAGCTTATATATAGCAATATTATATATATATATATATATATATATATATATTTCTCTTAAAGTTGAATCGGCTAATCATGTTTCTTGTTTACATCTGTAATATCTTATTGATTCGGTATGAAAGAATCATATTTAAATTTTATGTTAGTCTTTCTTTTCGCAATAATTGAGATTTGAAAATCTGCTAAAGTGTCATCACTACCAATGTAATGCACCAATAATAAGGCATTAACATCTCTAACTTTATTTAATTATCTCAAAGACAAGTTAGATACTGAAGCAGCCCTAGCCTTCCATGTGCTTTTTTAATTGAAAACTGAGCAATATTATTCAAAGCCATGAATCTTGACTTATCTGCTGGCTTTTACTTTTCTTAAGCTCTTCTAGTCTTTGTGACTTATCAACACTTTTCACTTAAATAATTCACAATAACTGTCAAAACTTGACAAGTAACGTAATATTACGATTTTACTAGCATATCTAACAGAACTTTAATTATTAACAACAGAAACCTGAGAAAACTGAAGTACGTAGACAATTTCCATCAGTTTGATGTGCATTTCAAGAGGCACTGCAAGGAGGGAAAGTTGCCAAACTATGTTGTGATAGAACAGAAATATTTCGAGACGAAACTGGTCCCCGGAAACGACGATCACCCTCCTCACGACATATCAGAAGGCCAGAAATTCATCAAGGAAGTGTATGAGGCACTGCGATCGAGTCCTCAGTGGAACGAGATTTTGTTCTTGATCATATACGATGAGCACGGCGGATTTTACGATCACGTGCCGACTCCTGTGGCAGGGGTTCCTAGTCCAGATGACATTGTTGGTCCTGAGCCAACTAAGTTCCAGTTTGATCGTCTTGGTGTAAGAGTTCCTGCAATCTTGATATCTCCCTGGATTGAACCTGGCACAGGTAGTTCAAACTGTTTTTTTAGTATGTTTTCGTAGGAAATAAGTATTATTTTTGATTAGTACTCACATTATTACAACATGACTGATAAGGGTAGTCATACTTGTCCCTCCGCCCTTCACATCTACAAATGTTTGCTAAAGTTCAAATTGAGAATTTATATGCAAAATTGATAAAACTGTGTCTTTATTGTAAGGGGAAAAAAAAAGGAAATTTATGGCGATATTGCAAGGGACAATGTAGTCATCCCTCTTTTTTTTTTTTTTGGATTAAACACAAAACAATTTTCACAAGGTTAATAATGACAAAAATTGTATTTAAATTTAAGCTGGCTCTATTTTAATTAGTGGCAACTTAACAAGAAGAAAAATCTTTGGCAGAAATATAGTGATAATTTTTTTTTTTTATATTGAGCTTTGCCTATAGAAGTTCCACTAATTGTAAAAAGTGACGACTTTAAAAATTAATTCTGGTCACCATTAGATTGGATTGGACAAACTAAAAGTTATTATCATCTAACAAACACTATTAATGATGATACAAAAATTATTATCAATTAACACACATTTCTAGTGATAATCTATACTCTTTTATAAAGTATTAGCACCCCTTAATAACTGTTTGGTGTCTTTTGATCCGGCTTCTTTGTTTCCCTCTTTCGTCTCTCCTATTTTCTCAAACTTTTTCTCTCCTCTTTTAAACGTTATATATATCTCTTTCTTTTCTTCTCTCCGTCTTTTCTTACATCTCCATCTTCAATATTTAGTTTACTTTATCATTTTTTTTTCTATAATAACACTCAATTCAATTTGTAATCCTTCTTTTTTGTTTTTTCTAATACATAAATTTAATTGTTAATCATTTTTTTTCATAATGTATAAAATTATAAATTTAGTAAACATATTGTTATATTATATTTCATTTTTATTTTGTACATGTATAGAGTGTGCCACACTCACTAGTTGTTAATAATATAGTAGCTCATATTACATTTCTTCATAGTGTTCATATTTTGTAAAAATTTATAGGCACCTTACATTTCACAAAGATTCAAGTTTCCTACTTTAAAATTGAAATTTCTAACTCTGCCCCTCGTGCTGATTGATTTACCGCAAAAATGCAGTGCTACACGGACCTTCCGGACCATATCCCACATCGGAATTCGAGCACTCCTCAATTCCAGCAACCGTCAAGAAACTTTACAACCTCAAAAATTTCTTAACGAAGCGCGACGCCTGGGCAGGCACGTTCGAATGTGTCCTAAACAGGACAAGTCCCCGAACGGATTGCCCTGGTAAATAAAATTAAATTCACATCTTTTATGCCTCAACAACGTGACATATTAATTTCTTGATCAAACATTCAAACATTGTGACAATGTCCGTGAAATCTTTTTTTTATCACAGTTACTCTAGTAGAACCCGCGAAAATGAGGGACATCGAAGCAAACTACGAGGACGCGAAGCTGACTGAGTTTCAAGAGGAGCTCGTGCAGTTGTGCGGAGTGCTGAAAGGCGAACACCGGGAAGACGTAGATTTTGCAAACAAGATAGTGAAGGACATGAAAGTGGCGCAGGCCGTGGATTATATGGGAGTCGCGTTTGTGAAGTTTAGAAATGATTGCGAGAATGCTGTCAAGGGTGGAGCTGATGCATCTCATATCGTCTGTGATGTTCTGGCGACGGATCATCATCAGCCTGAAAAACGTGTTTCCAAAACGTTTGTGCAAAAGATGTTCTCGTGCTTGACTTGTGGTGGCCATTAGGTTGTTTTGATGGGAGTTGGTTTTTTGTGGGGGGAGGATGTTGAATTGTTGGCTTATTGTGGGTTGTTTGTTGAATTCTTTAAATTTGTATAAAACTATATATTATTATTTATTATTGTCGGCATTTATGACAATACCACCATTTAATTCGAAAAAACTTAATTGGCCGAGAACGAACCACACCCTACCCATGCAAGGAGTTTATGCATGGGGTCACAATCACTCATGTGGACCATTACTTTGGATGGTGCTTTACATTGTCAAATGTATAGAAAAACAAAGTTGCGTCTTTGTCATCAACTATAACTTTTAACTAATGGTAACATTTGGTCATGACATTTCTTATTGAAAATTCAAGGTTTATTCAAATATTAAAATTATGCTTGATGGTTTGTATAAACATAATAAGTAAATTCCTTAAAGAGTTCAGAGTGCGATCAAGGTGCTAATGAATCACCTTCCACATCAAAGATGATCTTGGTGACTGGTGTATGTATCATGTATGTATAGTGTGTATTTTATTTCATACTACACCTAATTTAAAGTATCAAATAGTAACAAAAGAAACCGATACGATTCTCTCTCTCTCTCTAGTTTTTTTGTAACTAACTGGAACTCTTATTATATGAAACCCTAAATGATATTTTTCTATTTGCTTAATCTGGAGTTTGATTATGTTACCTTAATCCACGGAAAATACTTATTTAGCCCGGGGAAATTTTAGCCCAGACCCGACTCAGTCAAATCAGTATTAATCATGTGACGGGTATTTTACACTTGCCATGTGAATAGTTGATAATTTAGAGAGAGTGACCAATCACTTGACAAGTGCAATACACTTACCGTATAATTTGTTGGGTTCGACCGAATTAGGTTCGGAAAAGAATTTTCCATTATCCCCTAGCCAACTGGGGGAGGTTGAAAATTGAAATAGATCCAATGCACAAATTTGAGAATATTCGTGAAGCATATCAACTCATGATCCCTTTTGACTCTAATTTTTGATACACTAATAATTACGACTGGGCACATTTTTCATCTCTACTTTAATAATTTGTATAATTGTATACTTCAAACTATATATGATGGTAGATTACATCCAGAAAGTTACTTTGATTATAGCGTACAAGAAATAGTTGTCACTTGTTCAGCCACACTCAAGCACTATCCTACCTTATCCTAATAAAATCAAAAAAACTTAGGTTTTGTTATTTTATTTTATTTTTAAATAAATTGATTCATCACCAACAACTATAATAATATCTAATCAGTTTAGATGGAATAAAAAAATATTAGTAAGAAAATTTATTAATCAACTAACAACTATTGTGTAAAGGAAAATACAGATAAAGTATCCACATTTTGGGATTCAAATCCAAGATCTTACGCTTCTGTTGTGCAGATCTTGTCACGTGTAAGGGCCAAATCGTGCCACGTTCAAGGGTGGAGCTATGTTTTGGTTCGTAAAGCACACCCACTCAGTTTTAAAAAATCCAACTAGCTGTTGGTTTAATATGGATTAAGAAAGCTAAAGGATGTAGGTTTTTCAATAAAATGGATCCCGTTTAGATTCTCTGCTACAAATTAATGCTACATTCTTTTCTCCACTTATCAATACACGCTATGTATATTAGTGAGCGGTTAAGATGAGGAAATAGAAAGATTTATTATATAGAATTTTTTTTGAAAATTCTTTTATCTTATCATAATTGTTTACCAATATACATGACGTGTATTAGTGAGTTAAGGAGAAAATATAACACTATTTTGTAGCAGAGGATCCGAACTTGATGGATCCTACTTATTAAAAACAAAAAAACTCAAAATCCATCACCATCTACTATATCGCATGTATATATACGCACGAAGAAAAAAAACCCTCAAAACCCAACAATAACAATAATTACTTTTTGATACTTTTATTAAAATTAATTTTAACGTAGCATCTACATTTACGTATGACCCAATTGAAAAAGATTTTTGATTGCACCACTAGCCGCATTGGCACAACTTGAGGAGGATTCCTCATGTTCAAATGATAATATCATTAATTTAATCTTTAAATAAATAAAATATAGGGTTAATTACATCTACTATCCCTCTAAATATACGAAATTACAGTTGGTCCCCCAAAAATTTTCAATATTACCAACACATACCCTGATAAATTCAAAAATTACAAATACCCCCCTGGTCAGCCGGTTGCCGGTTATTTTTTCATGAACTTCCGGTTTTACCCCTAATTTTTAACTTATGATAATTACATCTACTACCCTTCATAAAATTGAAAACTACAATTGGTCCCCAAAAACTTTTAATATTACCAAGACATACCCTAAGAAATTTAAAAATTACCAATACCCCCCTGAGCAGCCGATTTTCGATCATTTTTTCATGAACTTTAGGTCTTACCCCTAATTTTTAACCTTAAAAAAATAAAAAAAATAAATTGAAAAATAAATGCTTGTAAAGACCAACAAAACCTGCGGTAATTGAACCATCACGATCTCAACTTTCTAATGATGCCCTAGTCAACACCATCAGACTTCGTTTAACCCGTGATCAAAGAGAGTCAAATTTCAAATTTCACAATACTCGCTCTGATTCCTACATTTATTGCAAATGTTGAAGCCCCCATCAAAAAAATCACTCATTTCTTCCCCCAAAATCACATCTGACGCCTCTCCTTCTTTTCTTTTCCCGTTTCTTCTCCCCGGTGGCCGTACTCTCGCCAACAATCGATTTTCTCACCACTACAAACCACACTTCCACCGCCATCATAGCTATCTCCAAGCACCATCAATTCATTGCATGTGCAGGGTATACTGTGTTTTTAAAATGAAGAAGTTGTCCTTTATTTGTACACTGCATATTTATTTATATATATGAAATTTTTAAATATTTAAGTATGTATAATTTAATATTTTAATTTAAGTATTTATGTCTAGGGATAATTACATTTACTACCCCTCTGAAAATTGAAAACTACAATTGGTCCCCCAAAACTTTTCAATATTACAAAGACATATCCTGAGGAATTTCAAAATTACTAATACCACCCCTACAATTTAGGTATATTACAAAGGATACGCATCGAAAAAAATATATGAAAATTAGAGTAAGGGTATATTCGGGTTTTTATTAAGAATTTTGCTGACGTCAGCTACTTTTGACCGACAACCGGCTGACCAGGGGGTATTTGTAATTTTTGAATTTATCAGGGTATGTGTTGGTAATATTGAAAATTTTTGGGGGACCAACTGTAGTTTCGTATCTTTAGAGGGGTAGTAGATGTAATTAACCCTAAAATATAAATTAATAAAATTGCATTTTAAAAGATCAAACAACAAGAGGAGCGGCAGACAGTGTTTGCAAATATTTCTACTTTGTAGAAATAACAGTTATAGACAAAAAATAGTGGGTAGTATTTTGAAATAGAAAATGAAAAATAGCGATTGAATTTCAAAAAAAAAAAACTAGAAATTGAAAAAAAAAAATCTTAAAAGTGATTTCAATTTTCAGCTTAATGAACATGTATCTCACTTTAAAGATGTTGGGAGTGTAAATGCTAGTATTACAATCATAACAGGTGTCCATGTGCAGGTGATTATGTATGTATTATAAAAAAAAAAAAAAAAACTTTTTTTGATAGCAACAACTGAATGAAACACTATACCATTGCTTTTTTTTTTCAACATAATATATAAAAAAAATATTCGAAAATCATATGAGCGTAACCCCTTTTGACTCCAATTTTAAAATCCATGTTTTAGGAATTGGGATTCACGCAAGATCATGAAGTCCACTTTTGTGTCATTTGCACAATTGCACCAAATTTCGTTGACGTTTGATTTAGGTTTGGGCCAATGAATTTAAAATTAAGAAGTTTAATTTTTTTAAACAAAAACTCATTAAACTTCTTAAATAATTCATATATATTTCTATTTCAATCAATCAAACTGTCATTTAGAATTCCTTTTTTGGGATTATTATAATTTTAAATTATTTCATTCAAATGCAACCCTACAAATGTTCCATCATTTCAACGTAACGCATTTCTTTACACATGCAACATTGCCTTAAAAGGTCACTGCAAGATAAAGCAAATCCGCGACGAAATTAAGGTATTCATTATTCAATATCAGAAAATTCTTATATGGACCGACTGTATGGGCCCTATCTATGCACTATGCGGTCCACATTCATCCACGTTTATTATATGTATTTTATAAAAAATTTAAGGCCTTTGCTTTTATGTGAACCTAAATCTGAACCGCAAGATGTAAACACCCAGTCCATAGAAGAAAAAGCCTTCAATATCAATATATAGTCGCAAATCGCAATAATTGTGTTTAAGTTATTTATGGACAATTAATGATATGCTTATAATAACGACTTAGTGGTTTAGAAAATTATCATCACAAATTTATAATGCCAAGATTCGAAAAATAATATTTTTATTTATATATTATAATAAATTCTGTCATAAAAGTTGACAAAAAGTAAATGAATTAATTTCTAAAATCACACTATGAAAAATTATTTGATAAATTAGCCTTTTCGAATTCAGTTAATAACATAATGGATTCAATTTCAATAAAATATTACTATAATTATGTTAAGGGACCTTAATAAAATATGCAAAAGTAAGTGTTAGATGATTATAATATTTTAAAATTGAAATATTTAATAATATTGTAAATTGGACTGCACGATATATAAAAATATATATAATTTTAGAATTTGGTTTGAATTCAAATGTAACCTATCTTATACTAAATTCTAGATAACTACGATTTTTTTTGGATAATCATACATAACTATATATATATATATATGTGTGTGTGCACGCGTGCGCACACGCGTGTGTAACTAATTTAGTAATGATAACATAAAATTTTATATCTTGTTACCTTTTAACCATTTAATGACAAAATAGAAATTATTATCATTAAATAAATTTAATTAGTGATAAAATAAATGAAGTTATCACTTAATACATATTATTGGTGACAATTTTCACACGTCACTTTTATATTTGATCACTATTATTATTTTTTTGTTGTAGCGTGTTGAATACATTAATTAAGGGAACTTAATGTGTAATTAGTTAAAGTCTCTCTTCCCAATTGGCCATTTTACATATGTGCTTCTTTTTTATAGATTCAAGAGAGCCAATTGGTTAATTAATTATACTTCTTTCAAATTTATCTGAATTTTTTCATTAGTAAGGATATTAAAGTTTAAAGGACAAATTCTCCACCTCATTGTCTAAGAAGAAAAATCCAAAATTTCCACTAATGTTGCGTCAGGGGAAAAGTAAAAGACATGACAGTAAATCAATCGCATATTCATCTTCCCTTGATATTACACCTGATATAATATATTGAATGATTGGATAAATATTATATATTTATTTAGTTCAATATGATTATTATTTTTTTATTTGCTTCATCAAAATCATGTCATTACTTTGTAACACGTGAAATTCAATCAATCAGCCATGCATACATAGAACACACCTTTGGACTTCGATTATGATAGATTATTCACTTTCCTTGTCTTGTACGAAGAGGAAAAAGGTTATAACCCCACTTGTAAACAAAGTTTCACCTAGAAGGATTTCCAAAGTTCCCCCAAATTGGAAAACTCTCTTGCCTACAAGGCTACAACTTGAAAGTTTACTCTCATACGATGGTTTGATCGATATTTTTTTATTCGAATCTAATTTGATCGATTTTAATAAAGTATATGATGAGTGTATTTTATTTGTTAAATTATTATTTTTTTAAAATTATACATCAATCACAAATAAAAAGTTATATAATAAAATTATTACATAATTAATACTAATTTAATTGAATTGAAATAAAAAGTTATATAATAAAATTATTACATAATTAATACTAATTTAATTAAATTGGGTCCAGATTAGAATTTATGGTGGCGGATATGTACCCTCCTACTGATCTTTCATAGGGGAGTTCAATCTCAAAAAGGGTGACACTTATCCTATGTCAATGTAGTATTAATTACACAATTGACTTTAGAATATTGAGTATATGTGAAAAAAAATTCCCCTCATATATTATGCCATGTGTCGACAAGGGACCAACTACAAACTCGAGGATATCATCTTTGAAACTTTTGTACTATTGCCAGCATAATTTTTAATGTGTTTAATAAAATGCACATGTAAATCATGCGTCACAATAAGATAGATAAATATTCTACTTAAAAGATGAATTTCAAGGAGAAATTTCATCAGAAAATTCCGTCGGAATTCGGCATTTTCCCGATAGTGAATGCCAATTTAGCAAACTTATAAGTTAGATGATGTGCATAAGCGCGAACATACTTTTTTATTTTATCACATCAAGAATTTTCAGAATTAATTATTGATATGAATGTTACAACTAAAAGTTGGTGATATATGTATAGTGACTTTGTTTTTTTTTTTTTTTTTTTTAAATGTTTTCAAAAATCATAAATGATTTTTTTTGTTGACACAGTAGACATCAGACATGCTATGAAGTATGAACATTTAAACGAATACTCCTTGTGAGCACAATTTTATCCTCCCATTAAATTGTTTATTTTTTTTTTATTTTGCATGTGTATCGAAGCTGTCCAATAGCTAGTTGTTAATCTATATTTATACTATATATTTATATTAACTATATTTGATTCTTTTAAGTGAATTAATTAAATTAATCCTCAAGTTAATTTTTTTTCTATCTACTATTCTCTCTCCTCATCAACATAAATTATTTAATCTGCACTTTTCATTTATTTTGTTAATAATATACTTTTAATTTTCAATTTTTGTTGATTATATGATATTAGATATACATTTATATACAATTTTAATAAGTTTTTAATTTTATATTATATATATTTAAGCACATAATTATATTATATTATATTTTTCTTTAAATGTGCACAAAATTACATTATATCTCATTTTTAATTGGGGCGCGCAAAATGTGCTTGATCCGCTAATTAAATATATAAATCGAATAATCCAACCAACGTATGTGTAACCACGCAAACAATGAGCCTAAATTTTCCACTCCTATAATTATTTAATCACTTTCTTGAAAGATCAAAACTCTCCCCCCCCCCCCCCCCCCCCCTCTCTCTCTGTAATCAAGCTTATAAGCCAAGCAACTGAACAAACAAATCAACAAACAATATTTATCACTTCCAAAAACCTCTCCACCAGCACCAACAAATTAAACACAAACACAAGCAAAAAAACACCCACAACAATGGCGGCTAATTCTAATTCGGAAACCCCAAACCCATTCCCCATCAAAACAATCGTAGTCCTCGTCCAAGAGAACCGCTCCTTCGACCACATTCTGGGCTGGTTCAAAACCCTCAACCCACAAATCAACGGCGTCACCGGATCCGAATCCAACCCCGTATCAACCTCTGACCCCGAATCCAACAGGATCTTCTTCTCCGACGGGTCCCTCTACGTCGACCCGGACCCGGGTCACTCAATCCAGGAGATTTTCGAGCAAATATTCGGCGTCCAATGGAGCCAAAGCGCCGCCCAGCAGCGGCTGCAGCCGACGATGCAGGGATTTGCCCAGAATGCGGAGAGGAAACAGAGCGGGATGTCGAGCACGGTGATGAACGGGTTCAAACCGGCGGCGGTTCCGGTTTACAGGGAGCTGGTGGGGGAGTTCGCGGTGTGCGACCGGTGGTTCGCGTCGGTGCCGGCGTCGACGCAGCCGAATCGGCTGTTCGTGCACTCGGCGACGTCGCACGGGGCCACCAGTAATGACCGGAAGCTGTTGATTGAAGGGTACCCGCAGAGGACCATTTTCGAGTCGTTGGAGGACAGTGGCTTTACTTTCGGGATATACTATCAGTATCCTCCGGCCACGCTTTTCTACAAGTAATTAACCAATAATTTCTTATTAATTTTTGTTTTGGTTTATTTAATTTTTTTCTGAGGGAAATTTAAATTGACGTCCTATAATAATTTAGTATTTAGACAACAAAACTACGAGTCATGCACATAGTTATTGAGATAATTTTTTCTTCCAAGCTTTGTATTTTAACAACTAGATGTGTGGCTTGGGTATTTTGGAGTCCGTTTGTACTGGTTTTTTTCAAAAAAAAAAATTCTTGTATAGCCCTTTTTTTTATAATATTTTTTTTTAGAGTTAAAGTAATTTTGCATTTATACGAAGGACTCCGACAAGTGCTTTTAGATTTTCGAAAGCTATTCTATATAGCTTAAAAGTAGAAAACAAAAATTATTTTTGAGCTTTTTCTCTAACTTTCGCTTTTATGAAAAAGTCCAATCAAATATAAATATATATATATATATATATATATTTTGGTTGAAGTTGTTTTTGCTAAGAAAAAACAAGCATCTTTCTTTTGAAATAATCCATCCAAATGAGCCCTAAACATATCAAAAAGAACGAAGATGCTGATCGATAATTAGGAATTCATAATAATGAAAATAAATTTGTAGGACTAAAAATGAGACTTACCCTTATTAGGCCGTTCGGATCTTCTGTTATATAATCGAGTTATATCTTCTGTTACACTCATCATCTTCTGTTACACTCTTCGCCACGTGTATTGGTGAGTCGTTGAGATAAGAAAATAGAAAAACTAATGATAAATTTATCATTCACCAATACACGTAATGGTGATTGTAACAGATGACATAATACCATTATGTGACAGAAGATCTGAATTAGCTACTAGAAGACATGCCTACTTCGTTCAATTGGAAAAAGATAAAATTATTCCTATAACTTAGGTATGTTTGCACTGTAGTCTTTTATTTTATTTTATTCACAATTTTAACCCGCATCTTTTATTCTTCCTTTCCATTATTTTGAATTTGGCCTATTACTTTTTATTTGACAAAAATTTCGCGTGGCACATGACAGATTGGGAATTTCGCATATTTGCTTTGAATTATTTAGGCCATTAATTTAGACTTATTGTAATTGAAAAACAAAAAATGCTTTTTATTTTTTTTCTTTTTCTTGGCAGGAACCTGAGAAAACTGAAGTACATAATAAACAATTTCCATCAATTTGACCTTACTTTCAAGAGGCATTGCAAAGAGGGAAAATTACCAAATTACGTGGTGGTTGAACAAAGATATTTCGACTTAAAAATACTGCCGGGAAACGATGATCACCCTTCTCATGATGTATTTGAAGGCCAGAAATTTGTTAAAGAAGTGTATGAAGCATTGAGGTCTAGTCCTCAATGGAATGAAATGTTGTTTATCATCACTTATGATGAACATGGTGGCTTCTTTGACCATGTCCCGACTCCGGTCACCGGAGTTCCCAGCCCCGACGGGATCTTGGGCCCTGAGCCTTACAATTTCCGGTTTGATCGGTTGGGGGTTAGGGTTCCGGCCATCTTGATATCTCCCTGGATCGAGAAAGGGACTGGTAAGCCATATTTGACAAATTGTTGTATACACTCGGTTTTTAGCCTTTTAATACATCAATAGGATCGTGCTGAATTTTCAACTTACATGAGAAAAATATATATATATTTAAGTAAAATATGTTGATACAATTTGTATTGTTTTTAGTCCATATTAGGGCACACGTTACCTTAATCATTATTTTGTTATTTTCTGTGTTCTACACTAATTGCTTTATTTCCTACAATCAAAATCATATGGTACAAAGTTTAACTCAATTTTCATATATAATTTTCACTATTCAGACAGAATTCTGCACTATTCTGCATACGTTCATCTATCCAATGAAATTGAAAAAAAAAAATGGTTGAATTACTTATACGTATATAGTTAAATTATTAGGTTACGTGTAAGTTTTTGGGTTCGATTGACGGAATCTTGGTGACATAAGCTATACAAATAAATTAAGTACCACTTGCTTTTCAGATGGTACATTTTGTGGGGTAAATATTTTAGATGGATAATACATATTCATAATTCGTTTTTGATTCTTTTTCAATCCATCATATTAGAATTATTACGTCAAACCTAAAACATTTATCAATCGAGTCGCCCAATTAGTGGTTGAATAACATATAGCTTAGGGGTGTATATGCACCTTCCGACTTTAAAATCACCATATATATATTGTTAAATTTGAATGAGTACTAGTGTTTTTGTCCTTTAGTGCATTTCTTGATCGTACATATAGCTTAGGGGTGTATATGCACCTTCCGACTTTAAAATCACCATATATATATTGTTAAATTTAAATGAGTACTAGTTTTGTTGTCCTTTAGTGCATTTCTTGATCATTCTCCAGTGCACTTTCTTTGTTTTTTTATAATTTGATTATTTATATTACCCGTAACAGCAAATTAATTAATAAGTGCGCCCTTGATCTCAAGATTCGGGGTCTGCCACTGCCAATATACTTGTGCGTGTGAGCTATATTTGATATTCAATACATTGATTAATTAATTACTTTGATTTTATATATGCAGTGTTACATGCGCCTTCAGGACCTCATAGTACATCTGAATTCGAGCACTCTTCTATAGCTGCAACTGTTAAAAAAATCTTCAATTTGAAGGACTTTTTAACAAAACGCGACGCATGGGCCGGTACTTTTGAGACCGTGATTAGCAGAACCACCCCAAGAACAGACTGCCCAGGTAATTAATCCTCTTTCTCCCACTCTCTCTGTCCCCTCAAATTACGACAATCAAGAAAGTGAACCCCAATAATTAAATTAATAACTTTAAAAAATGATGATGATGAAATTAGTATAAAACTTCTTGAGCTTGAGGTTCGAACTCAAACTCAACAAATTTTTGAAAGCTTGATTCGAACTCCACTCATTTATTCCAATATCGTAAACTGAAGACAACATATTATTGGTAATGCATATTATTATGTAAAGTGTAATATAAGATGTAACACTGTATCGAACAGTGCATCCAGAATGAAACATCACCATCAAAAAAAGTTGGTACATAAACAATAACTAATTAAAATCCGGGCCGATGATGATAGAAACCCTACCGGAGCCGGTGAAACTGCGCGAGGCCGAAGCCAAAGAGGAAGCGAAAATAAGCGAATTCCAAGAGGAATTGGTGCAAATGGCTGCAGTTTTATGTGGAGATCACAAGGACATTTTCCCAGAGAAACTTGTCGAAAACATGACGGTGTCCGATGGAGTTGAGTATGTGAACAATGCATTCAAGAAATTCTTGGATGAATGTGACAAAGCCAGGCAAAATGGTGCAGATGGATCCACCATCTGCATACCTTCATCGTCTGTTGATGATAATAACAACAATAATAATAATGGTGATGCAACTGCTAAAAAGTCTAAGTCATTTGCTTCCAAGTTTTGCTTTTGCATAGCTTGTGGTACCCAAGATTGAAGATAATTTTAAGGGATAATTACAAGAGCCTCCCCTGAAGTTAGGCCTAAATATGAAGACCTAAGCTCAGGGGAGGTTCTTGTAATTACGAAAAATGTTGTAAATAAAATTGAAGAGTGGTGGGTGTGATTGAGAGTCATTGTTGTTAATTAGTTTGTTCTTTCTTGTAAAAAGAATGCGTTGTTGTGTATAAACAATGAAAGTTGTGTTGCGTTGGAATAGAATTGTTCAGCAATAATTTTTAATTAAGGACAATAATTTTTATGATTCTCTATTGGGCAATAATTAGTTGTGTTGCTCAAATTTAATT
Source organism: Petrea volubilis (assembly GCA_026212405.1). Taxonomy (NCBI): domain Eukaryota; kingdom Viridiplantae; phylum Streptophyta; class Magnoliopsida; order Lamiales; family Verbenaceae; genus Petrea; species Petrea volubilis. The sequence continues at coordinate 19,605,476 of CM047875.1, forward strand.
TTTGAACAAATTATATCTATACCTCTTAAAATATAGTGTAATTGAGGGATACACGACCATGTATCAAAATTTCATGAGGGTGAAAAAACAACTTTTGCTTTAACATTCAAAATTTAAAATATAGTATATATATTATTTTAGTTTTGTTAAAATAGAGTGTGTGAGAATATTTTTAAAAAATAAGCGATAGTTTTATCTAAGAAAATAAAAGAGTAACAATTTCGAATAATAATAATAATAATAATAATAATAATAATAATAATAATAATAAATTCACGTAGCCAAGCATCTTCAAATATTAGAGCCACTTTTTAAGTTTTAAACGTAACTCTGTTATATGATGAAATTAATGTTCAAAACAAAGAGTGACGTAACATTCAACAATGTGAGATTCAAGAAGAATTCAAAAAATTTGTATATGAAAGTATTTCTATGCATGAAAAATAGGATCATGACACCTAAATTAGTATATGCAATTAAAATCCAGATAAGATTTGTAATTACTTGCCGAAGTGGAGCATCTATACTATTTATACTAATTAAAAGTAAGAGACTTTGATTTTTCTTTGATTTGTGTAATTGTAAACTTCCTAAAGTACCCTTAATTGTCATTTAAGACTTTAACTGTTTTGATCTCTCGACTCTCTCTCTTCTAACAAAGCGATTTATTTTGTCCTTTCTCTCATCTCTTATATTCCTCTTTTGGAATTTTTTTACTTTATATTTCTTCTTTTTTTTTTTTTATCAAAAAATTAATTTTATTTTAAATTTATTGACTTATGAAAACTTTGATAAATACATTATAGATAATTAAAAAAGGTAGGACAAATAATAGCATAGTTAAAAAGACAAATATTCTATAGAAAGTTTAATAAAAAAAATTAATTGTATTCCATCAAAGTTTAATTGTTTGATTATTATTATTATTATTATTATTATTATTATTGCACACACATCGAGTGGATTTTGTACCTAAAATTTTGTTACTTTCTATAGTTACTTTTTAGATAAGGCCGTTGTATTTTCATGAATATAGACATTACGTGTCCTAAAATATATGCATTATATTGTAAATAAGATTATAAGCTTGTACAAAATAATTAATTTTCACAAGTCAATTCTATAGATCCATAATATTTTCTAAATTGTGCATCATAAGTAAATTATTTAATTCCCTATAGTGTATCATTGTTACTTCCTTTCATTTATTAAGACTCGAATCAAATAAATCATTTATTTTCACTACTTTCCTAAAACTATGAAGTCTCATTGATTAATTTCTTTTTTCTTGTTCCCCTCATTCAGGGTCATATATCAATAGAACTTTTACTTTTATCTCAAAATTTGATACAAAATACGAAAATAATAATTATATGACTCATGTGAAAAAAATGACAAAAACTAAATAAACACCATTGTAATCATGTAATTATATCTCAAAAATAATAAGTATCATTTGTGCTAATATTATATCTCAAACTTTGTCACAAAATAGGAAAGTAATACTTATATGAGTCATAGAAATATATACACGCACACACACACACACACACACACACATATATATAATATCATAACCATAAAAAAAATCTAATATCAAATGTCAAAAAAAAAATATTTATGTGCCAATAAAATGTAAACATTAAGGCTAGAAATTGGGTGATTTCCAAGCACTTTGGGGCCAAAAAAAATATAAAATAAAGAGAAATTTTGATGGAAAAAAAGTGTAACTAAGATGAAGAAAACTAAACATAAAGTAGAGGAAATAAGAATTGGGCAAAAAAGAATCAAGAATTAGTGAAATATAATATTAAAAAAAAAGAAAAAACTCCAAACTTTTTAGGGAAAAAAGTTCCACAATGTGTAAAATAACAATGGTAGTAAAATAAAAAAAAAGTGAAAATATTAAATATATCAACTTTTACCAAATAGATTTTTATACTAAAAAAAAGAAGAAGAATACAAACCAAAAAAAATGAAAATAGGTGAAAATATTATATATATCAACTTTTACCAAATAGATTTTTATACAAAAAAAAAAGAAAGAAAGAAAGAAAAAAGGCACAAAGAAGAAGAATATATACCAACAAATTTGTATAAATTTTTAAAAGGTAAAAAGTCAAATACAATAAACATCAAAGTAATTAATGATAAAGTAAAAATGAAAGCAAATTAAGTGAAAATCTGAAGCATAAATCTATCACAATGTGAACACAAAAATGTGCTAAAGTACTTGTAAGATGGATAATGATAATGAAATTAAAGAAAAAAAAACCTAAAACTTGAGAAACAAATAGTAATAGGAGAACAAAAATAAAATAAAACCTATAGTTAAATAAGCAATAAGAAAGAAAATAGTGAAAAGGTAAGAAAAGATGACAATTCAAGATTAATAAAAAATAGAATTACGTATCTATATAATCATAAAGAAGAAAAAGAATGGATGATAAGTAATGAATAAATAATAAGAAATAAAATAGTAAAAAGTAGGAAAAGATGACAATTCAAAATCAATAAAAAATAAATTTACATACCTATACAATTGAAAAGAAGAAAAAGAATGGATAATAACTGAGGCGCTATAGAATTGGATACACTGCTAAGAAGAAGTCTTATTAAGGTACTTTAGAGAAAGAGAGAGAAAGCGGGAAAGAAACGGCACTTTGGGGGGAGAGTTATAGATGAATTAATAATTGATATATATTAAAAGATCTAATGAGATTCAAATTTTAAATATTATAGAAACCCAAGAGACTCCACCAGATAACTAATAACAATTTTTTTATTTAATTAAAAAATTCAAAATTCCAAAAAATTAGAATTTGGTCAAAATTGAAAGATTTTGTATCAAACACCTCCTTCAAATATATAAAAGTATAGATATTGAATGAATTGTATCCAAAAAAATATCAAATCAAATGATAAAATCATTTAAAAAATTAAACTATTAAAAATGCAATATTAAATATTCAATGTCTCTAAGGTAGTATCATATTATCGCCCGTCAACATATAGAAATTAATGTGGAGCCTTGCCCCAAGCCTAAGGAGTTGCAGCTAAATTATTACTTCCTTTCCCCTCCCCCCCCCCCCCCCCCCCCCCCCCCCCTTTTTTTAGGTGGTAAAATGTAAGTCAGCTAGAGTTTTACTTGGTGAAGCAAGTGCCCGAATTCATTAATTTTATGACTACAATAAATCATTTGATTATAAACTAATACGGGATATCTCACACATATATAAACAAGCCATTCTCTGGCTGCCACGTGTTAGCCAATTCCTCGTGGAACGAGATTTTGGCCCAACATGATCGTCCTGCTCGAGCGTAGACCTTGAGAAGGACATGCTAGGGATATCCTCGTCGAAGAGGTCTCTCTTCTCGAGTGTTTTGTGGTTGCTGCTCGTTTGGCAGCTCACACTGATACATCGAGCAGGGAGTACAGGGCCGTACCTCTCATCCCTGACACCTGCCATCAACTCAGGTAGTGGATATACCTACCTTACAACCACCAGGTATGGACAAGATGTTCTATGTTAACGTTGGCTGAGTTGTCTTAGGAATCCCTAGGTTTACCAACTCAGTCCTATTTTCAAGGAGTTGACTAAGGTCCCAACCTACTATAAATACTTTTGACGAAATTTCCAAAAAGGTAACACACTTTGCATATATCGAAACTCTTCTCAATTTTCCGCAGAATTCAGTGTACCTTCCTATATTACGCTACCTTAAGCATTGGAGGGTTTTCATTGGAGACGCTTTCAACTAGACTCACGTATTTTCCATCTTAACAGGATAAGGACTCGCTAATACTTGTCGGACCGAAACTTCCACGTCAGCTCGAGAAGAAGTGGTAAGTCTCGACCACATGATAAACATTTATGAATTTGTTGGTAGGTTAAATAAATAGGACTAAGTTTTTACACCAAGAATTGGCAGCTTTATATTATATTGTAGCAAATATTGTGATCCATAATTATATTTAGCAATTTCACGAATTCATCATTATGTGTTCATTCTTTCCTTGTTTTTGTTGTTTTCTCCTTATTTTTTATTTTTAAAATTTATTATTTAGGTTATGCGGCCTGGAACCCACGGGAGGTCTAGGCAAATTGGATAAGAATAATATTATTTTCTGGATAACATAGTAGCTTAGTTGGGTGGGTTTTTGAATAATAAATTCACAATATTTTGCCATTTTTCTTTCAAGAATTTATTAGGCTCAATATTTTCATCTCTCATTCGGCAACCCGTAATGACCGTTGATGATTCTTCTTATTATTTTTCTTTTGCTTTTTTTTTTTTTTTTGCGCTTTCTAATTGTATTTCAACTCAATTACACTCGGTCACTTTTAAACTTGAGAGTTGATAGTTCATTAACATTTTACTTTGATTATTTGAAGGCATACATATATATATATATATATATATATATATAATAAGAGTATATTTTAGTGTGGTTCCTGTTCAGTCACCACAAAAAATTGGCCCTATCAGACCTAACCACATTGTGGTCCAAAATGCACTTGGAAGTTTTACATATGTTCTTGATCTTTATCTTTTAAAAAAATGTGACATGAGTTCCTCATGTGATCCCATACTAATATAAAAACTTCAATTAGGTCTGCAAAGTTATGCAATTTTTCATTCAACATCTTCAATTGTTATGATTTTTCAATTTTCTTAAATCGTGTTCTTTACTTGTTTAATCATCGATTCATCTTTGTTGACACCCCCGAATCAATTCTAATTATATTTATGTTCACAATAATGCCCAATGTATACATATTTATAAGATCATCAATGTATCCCAGTGTGAATTATTCGATATCCAAGTCACAACCCTTGTAAAGTTGATTAGTAATAACCCTAGGCTTGCAAACAAAACATGTACATGCTGGAACTATTTAGATTTTGGTCGGGCGCAAAGGTCCCGTAGCCTGACCCTCACAGGCATAGGTTGTAGTCAACTAGCTAGACATGTGCATACACATATATTCTTATTCCCCCAAGTTCAAAGGCCCCATATTCATGCACATATTTTAAGCTAAAATAAAGGAAACACAATCTGGGACAGAGTGCGTTTTGCTCATTTGTTTATAAAGGGCGGTTTGATTTAATAGGGCCTACGGCCATTTCATTTTTATCTTTTAAACCCCCAAATTAAGCAACCATATGATATAATCTAAACATTGTAAAGGGTTTAATTGTGTTATACAATACTTCACAGGATCAAGCCTTCACGTGTGACGACGAGGAATTTCAACTGATATGAGACTATGTCAATTGTGTCGTTGATTCCTGGCGCCGTCACTAACTCTTCTCCACTAAACGAAATTTAGTTCACACAAGTGGTTATTAGGTTAGAGAAACCGAGTCGTTATGTTCCTTAATTTTGATTTTGTGAAATTTTTCTTTACTTATATCTTTAGCACAATGATTGTACTCTATTTTGAAATTTTTGTTACATTTTTTAATATGATATTTATTGTTTTTTACAGATACATGTCGAGTGTATATAATATTAGCCTAAACCCTATATATATATATATATATATATATAAAGATTAATAGAGAAGATAATAGAAGATCCAATCACATTGCATTCTGAATATATGTCCTTCTATCCAATGCAATGTATTGACTTGTTTTTTATTTTTTTGATGAGTTGATGCAATATATAGACTTGATTATATGTTTAATTGTTCTTGATAGTTATTTCTATCAATATGAGTAAAATGTGAAATCATGTAATGGTAACAATAGACAATGCTACTATTTGATCAGAAAAATTCTAGCATAAATCTGATTTGGTTGAATTAGTATTAATTACATGACAATTATTTTACACTTATTCTGTGACTGGTATATAATTTAAAGAGAATGATCAATCGCTTGACAAATGTAATATACTTACGGTATGATTTATTGAATTCGGTGAAATCTCGAATCAAATTCGAGTAAGAAATTTCCTGTGGGACCAAAGTAATTTTTAGAACGAAAAAGAAAAAAGAGGGGTTTTATTTAGCCAAGAATACTTGTGCCTTGGAGTATCAAAACTCCTTATTTTGCTTCTTCTCCTCACCTTGATTTCCTTTTTCTTTTGTTTTTTTTCTTGTCGTATTTTGCTGTTTCGGTTATACAATCCTAATCATGAAAGAAATGGCACATAAGGTGGCATTCTATTCCTTCTTAAGTAGGCCTCAATTGTTGATATACATTCCCAATAAGAAAACCGAAAAAAAGAAAACCAAAAAAGAAAATTTAGCTGAAAACGGCGGAGAAAGCGACCGACCAACTATAAGATTCTTCACCACTGCTGGTGCTGGCCCATATATTTCCATACTAATCCAACAACACAAGGCACCACCCACTACAAATTTTGAATTCAAGAGGATATAAATACTAGGCCTGTTAAAAAAGTATTTTTTGAGTCGTATTTTTTTAATAAAATTATTTTTTTAACTGAATAATTTAGTATTAAAATACAATAACTAAAAATACTTCAAAAAATATTTTTATTTGAAACTATTATGTACAACTTTTAATCATTTTTGAGCTTTTTTTTTTCCTAACTGCCTTTTCTTTTCTTTTCTTTTTTTTTTGTTTAAAAAAGATCTTGCCGAACATAATTTTTTCAATTAAGTGTTTTTTTTTCAAAAAATAAATGATTCGATTAAAAAAAAAAGGCCCACACAAACGAATTCTAAATTAAATTACTTATTTTAATATTAATTTTTCTGATGTGGCACTATTTTTAATTTTTATTACATTTTTTTTTGCCTCAATCTTGTCTTTGTTTGGTAACAATTTTTTTTTTTACCGAAATGATCCAGTCAAACTAAAGAAAGAACTCAATCATTGAATGATTGATTTTTCATATCTTTCCTATGTATTTAACTAAGTGTTTAGTTGTTTAAGTTGGTGTTTAGTTGTTTAAGTTGGTGTAACAAACTTGAATCCTGATTTTTAACAAGCGACAACAAAGACATTACTGGACAAATTGTTTATTGTGCAAGATATTAATTACAAACAGGTTTATCAAAAGCTGTCTTTAGCACATTTGGGAAATATTATTTACTGCAGCTATTTTCGTACTTAATGCCCCACTTTTAACATTTAGACAAAATTCTTAATAATAGTCGAAATTGATAAATTTTGTTAATATTTAATTTTGTCTTTGAAACGTGTTATGGAAAATTAGTGATAACACGCCAAGATGTTACTTGAAAATCTTTACCAAAGTTTGTCCATTACCAAGAAATTATTAGTCTTGTTGGTAGATAGTGATCCCGTATATTTCATTTATTAATTAGTGCATCAACATTACATCAAATTCATGAATTATCACTAAAAAAAATGCACTCAAATCCTTAACGAAAAAATTGTGATGAATAAATTTTTTCATAAATATACGAGCATTTTGTGATGGAAATGCAATGCAATTTTATTAGAAACTAACTAAAACAATAATTAATAGGGAGAATTACACTTAGACCTTTGGAGGTTCAGTCAAATTATAGTTAGACCCCCTTAGATATGAAAATTACACATACCTCCTGTGAGGTTTGGGTCTAGCTAACATGTAGCCCATTTCGGTCACGGATACACCGTGATTTGTTCATGTAAGTAAAAAATTATAGCAGAACTCCAATTTTACAATTTTTCCAAAAATTCAAACTTTTTTGTAGATAATATTACTCTTATTGGAATTGATAATTGTCATCAAAGAAATGAACAAACTTGTCATTTTACATTTAACCTGAATTGTGGGATTTTTTTTTATTTTTTTCTTAACATTCCAACAAGGATAATAAAGACATTTCATTATCTTTTCCTTGGAGGTATGTGAAAATTTTCATACATAAGGGAGTCTAGCTGTAATTTGACCAAACCTCAAGAGGTCTAAGTGTAAGTTTTTCCGAATTAATAACAAGCCATTCAGTAACAAATTTGTAACACAAAAAATTATTACAAAATTATTGTGATGATAAATTGTTCCATTAGTGAAATGATGCTTTTTTGTAGCATACATCACCATATCAAGTATCAAATATACAAATTAATGTACAATAAATTGATATATATATATATATATATATAAATACATATTGTGGGATTCAAATCTATCGCCTTATAATCATCTATTATTGTGATAAGGCCTCGCTGTCGGAAAAGGACTAATTTGCTTACCAAGAAATGGTAGAAACCAAAAACTATCAAATTTACTACTAGTATATATATACAAAGGTTCCAATTTCCAAATTTAGTTGTCACAATTGTGCAAGTGATCATTTTGTCTCATCGCATAAGTAAACACATATCTTTATAAATGGAGTGTGCAATAAAAACCAAAAACATCAATATTATGGCAACTCATCCAAGTTTGCGTGACAACTGTACTTAATTATTGAATTATTACCTATCTGCTTCATTAATTAATGCCTTTCTTTAAAATAATTCGTGTATATTTAAAGATCCTTATCCTCACCAATGTCTGGTCACTCATACAAAAAGGACTTTTTTAAAAAAAATAAAAAAACATACATAAACCAAATTGAGAAATTTTAGTCGACATCTGATTTATTCGAATCAATATTAATTACATAATAAGTATTTTATACTTACTCTATAAATGATCAATAATTTAAAAAGGTAACTAATCACTTGTCAAATATATTTCCGTATAATTTATTAGATTCGATCAAATCGAGTTCAAATAAAAAATTCCCAAACTTAAAATCTAACAAGTTGCATGGATCGACAAGATCAAGCCACGTGGACAGCTTGTTTTCTCAATTCTTGTGATGTTTTTTTTTTTTTTTTTTCCCCCGAAGGTCAGAGCCATCAAAGGTTTTAAGAGCATTGTTTAATACAGCAAAACCATCATACCACAATAAATTTGAATAAATATACGTATAAATATTGGTTTAGATGGCCAAACCCATCCAAGGGGCCATTTTGTCCTTCTATATAATTATTGGGAGGAAGGATGGGTACTCAATAATTGTTTGTTTTAAGTGATTTTTGGATCACTATTAATTGGTATTCCCTTTCTCGTATCTTGACTTTTTCATGCAATGCAAGAGTGACGTTTAAAGCTACTTATGGCCAACTATTGATTGAACCTTTCATTAAAATGGAGATATTTAACTCTCCATGAGTATGCCCTTTTTCTGTTAAGTGTATTCGAATATTCTGTTATACAATCATATGATATTTTTTATTATATTTATTAATACACATTACTTATATTTGTAGATGTTTGAGATAACGAAATGCAAGAAAAATTTATAAATTGAGTGATGATAAAATGAACTTGAACCCATATCTTTTATTGGGTTGTTAAAATTTGAGATATATGCAGTAAAAAGCGAAGAAAATGAGACAAGCGGATTACATGGTTATGTCAATTTGGCCTACATCCACAAGATGAATAACACATCTACATGTTTTTTTCATAATTTTTGTGGTTACAATGATTTCCTATTTACATAGGTAAATTACATAAATTGATAAATGATAAACAGAGTAAATAACTCCTAATAAATGACAAATGGAGAAAATCAATCATAAAATCAAATCTAAAATATCTCATTATTGATTTGTATTGATTCTGTAAATATTCTAGTGAATCAATTTATGATTCTTAACACTCCCCACAAGTTGAATGTGGAAATCTTGATTGAAACGTTCAACTTGGACACGAAGATCTTGATTGGGCAGGGAGCAATTGGGGCGTGAAGATTACATAAATAAAAATCTATTGGATGATTACAAAAATGAAGATCCGTTGGTTGAACACTCAAGGAGTGTGAAGATTATAATCATGAAGAGATAAACGCCCAAAGCCGAACATATTTGGGACCAATTGGAGCATAAAGAATACAAAATGAACATATACATATTGAAAGAAATGAATGCTCAGGAAGCATGAAGATGAACGTCTAGGGCTGAACATATTCGGGGCAAACTATTACGTGAAGAGGGGGGGGGGGGGGGAGGGGAAGAAAGAAATGAAAGTAGGACCTTTTGCCTTCTCTCTTACTAATTGAAATTTGAGATGTACATAATGAAGAGAGAAAAAAATGAGACAAACAGAGCTATGTTGAAATTTGAGATGTGTATAATAAAGAGAGAAGAAAATGAGACAAATGGATTACATGGTTCAACAAATTTGGCCTATATCCAAGCAACGAATAAAACATCTAACATTATTCTCTCTTGATTTTTGTGGCTACATACAATAAACACATATTTATATAGGTGAATTACATAAATTGATAAATGATAAATAAAAGAAATAACTCACAATAAATGATAAATAGAGGAAATCAATCCCAAAATTAAATCTAAAATATCTCATTATTGATTTGTAATGACCTTGTATGTATTTTAGTGAATTAATTTATAATTCTTTAACAAGTTTTACTATAGCATGGCCACCTAGTGTGTGTGTCTATATATATATATATATATATATATATATATATATATCCTTATAAACATACACACACAAAGGGTAAATTTATTAAAAGGTAATGAAAATTCTAGGTAACTTTGCTACAATAAGTTTAGCGGATCGGATTTTCAGTTACATAATCGTGTTACATCTTCTGTTACACTCATCAATACACGCCACGCGTATTGATGAGCGGTCGAAATAAGGAAAGAGAAAAATTGATGATATGAAAAAAAAAAATATAAAGATTTTCTTTCCTTATCTCGACCGCTCACCAATACGCGTGGCATGTATTGATGAGTGTAACAGAAGATGTAACACGATTATGTAACAGAAGATCCGAACTGGACGTTTAGAGGGAACACATGAAAAAAAGATAAATTATTGGTCTTTGATTTCTAAGAAACTTTTTCAAGAAAATGCATTATAAAAAGAAAATTTTCCTTTTTTTTTCTCAAAAAAGGGTGGAAAGAGAGGAGGGAGGGGGCCGGGGTGGAATCCAAGCAAGAACACGTTCAATGCTTATTCCGTTAATTTGTTTTAACACTTCACATGTTTGTGGATAATTCTCTCTCATTATTTTCACAGCTCACATGTCCATTCGTAATTCTCTCGTTTTCATCGATATGAAAATTAGTTTTTTAATCATTCTTTCACAATTAATAACTTTTAAAAAAAATCTTAAATTTATTTATTTTTTACTTTATTTATTTATTTTCTTTTGTCTTAGGTATCTTTGTTCACCAAAATCCTTAAATACACTTTTTCAACAAAGGCGTGTTAGGTTTAAAAAGTTGACTAGGGATGAAGAAATGAACCAAAGCAATTTTGTGAAGCTTAAACAGGAGTCTAGACTCAAAAACTCCGTTCACACAGCACCCTGTTTTGGTGGACATATTATCTTTTAATTTCGACCCTTTATTTGTAACCACAATTAATCTAAGTATCCACTATAATATAATAATACTCACATAATATATATGGATGGAATTTCTTATAATATTTTTAAACTATCCAAGTAAACGGCACAAATATGCATCCGTGGATAGCCTCATCTATTAAAATATATATGGATGGAATTTCTTATAATATTTTTAAACTATCCAAGTAAACGTCACAAATATGCATACGTAGATAGCCTCATCTATTAATTTTATTTTGCCACGTATGAAATTGTAATATTATTTTATATGAATTTATGCAAATAATTTGTTATTCATGTTTATCTGAAAGGATCCAACATTTATCTAATATTTAAGATAAGATATGCTAGTTTTTAAATAAAACCAAATAATATTTTGTTACAATATTTATCACTTATATTAATTTTAAATTATTGAAATTGCTAACCAATTATTTATACACAAATTATTTACTTAATTATGCCAAAATTAATATTGAAATGGGCATATTCTAACTACTTATTCTTATCGATTTATTTTTTTACAAAAAATTAATTTATTTTTATCAATTTATTTTTTTTATCTAATAAAAGTTTGTGATGACACATAAATAAAAATATTAATTTCCCATGCCACTAGTTATTAAAAGAAATCAAGAATCTGAACGTAAGCTGCAATGAAGTCTGTGATTCCATCTTTCTATTTCCACAAATGCCCCCGATTATAAGAACTCGACCTTTTTCTTATGTCCACTGATTAAATAATCGGTTGATCATCTCTCTCTCTCTCTCTCATCCCATCAATATTATACAGAATACATATATTTATATAGACAACACTGCATATATACAATCGTCTGCAGAGAACAAAAGAGTCTGTACTAGTATATATGAATATTATGGATAAGCTCCAAAATTCTCTGCCTATCTTTCTTCTTCTTCTTCTTGTTCAATATCATCAATTATGTACAGCATCTGATGCTGCAGCCTTCACTAATATATCGAGTATTCGATTCACAAAAGGGTTCAGCCCTCTGTTTGGTGAAGCAAATGTCATCCCCTCCACCGATGATCAATCTGTTCAACTTCATCTCAACCAATACACAGGCATGTATATATATGTTTTATATATATGTATATCGTCATCAATCATCATCATATATGCATGTTTAATTCTCATATTTATGTATCAGTAAGACATGATGATTATGAGATATTTTATTGTTATGATCATCAGAAATTAGATATGATTGTGATCATCATGATGATTATTAATTAGTTTGCAAGAGTACATATATTGTGTGTGTTTGTGTCTTTTTATCAAGTTATCAATTGTTCTGTATATATGTAATTAGATATGATTGTGATCATCATGGTGATTATTAATTAGCTTGCGAGAGTACATGTATTGTGTGTGTTTGTGTGTTTTCAAGTTTTTTTTTTATCAAGTTATTATATATATATATATATGTACATACATATAGGCCGATTATATATATATATATATATATATATATATGAATATGATGATTATCATGATATTTTCCCATCTAATTAATAAGTTCTAAGTTAATTTTCTTTTTTTTTTTTTGTCTAATTAACAGGGTCAGGCTTCAAATCCTCTGCTCTATACAACCATGGCTTCTTCAGTGCCAAAATCAAGCTCCCATCAGACTACACCGCCGGCATCGTCGTCGCGTTTTATGTACGTGCAACATAATCAGTTCAGACACCCTTTACATCAAAAAAAATCATCATTTATTTTATCTTTAATTAACTTACATCCATACTTATATCACCGCAGACAACAAATGGCGATATATTCCGAAAATCGCACGACGAGTTAGACTTCGAGTTCTTGGGCAATATAAGAGGGAAAGCATGGAGATTTCAAACAAATATGTATGGAAATGGAAGCACAAACAGAGGAAGAGAAGAGAGATATTACCTCTGGTTTGACCCTTCCAAAGAGTTCCATAGGTACAGCATACTATGGACCACCAAAAATATTATGTAAGTATATATTTAATTTATTCAAACTTTTTTATGTTATATGTCAATTGCGGCTATGAGTGAAATTTGACCATTTCAAATAAATATACATACGTTGCTTCACCACCAAATTAGACTTTATCTACAAATTTAATTATTTGCATAATATTATAGGAGCCATAGTTTTCAAAGCTCACATGTGTAGATAAATGGACAGGGACAAGGACCATGATAAAAATATATCGAAAATGAGTCACATGCATGGCCACAATTTGATTCACAAGCTATACATAAAAGTTGAATTGATGAAGTTTAAATGAAGTATTTTTGCTAATGATCATTTAATGTTTATGTGTATATAATCTCGTGAACATAAAAGATAATGTTTTTATTCTTTTTTGATAATTAACGTAAAGGGTAATGTTGTCTTAATTGTCTGAAATATGTGAATTGTACTACATCAACATAGTTTATGTGGATTATTTCGGATATGATCCTCTATTTCACAATGGTGTTTCATTTCTTATTCCATAATTCATATTCATGCCATGTGTATAAAGTTACTTCCTTAATTATACACTTGGTATTAGATCTTTACACTTGACGTATATCCATAGATTGGAATAGGAGATGGAACACGATTTAGAATAAATGATCTCGTGTGGGGTTATTTCCTTACTGTTTGATATATAATTTTCACATCCCAAGTATATAAACATTTTTTTTATAAGTAGTTGGTAAAAGTTATTACGGTGGAACCAACCCTAAGTTTTGTACTTTGACTGACCTAATTGGCTAGAATGAGGACGAATATTAATATTAATTAAAGAAATAATTAATGCCAAATATAGGGTTTTAGGTCGAATTCCTAACTTAGATATACATACCTTAGGATTGTATCAATAATCAACCTAATTAAACTAATTAATACAATAGCTAGTACCATGTAACCATGATAGTGAGCAGTGTGTTTGAATAAATTGATAATACATACCAAACAATGACCTGTTCCACATGTGTTGGTAGGTCAACAGATTTCAGGTATTCATTTGTTTGATTTTTATAATTATCCAAAAAGAAAAGAGAAAAAAAGCATTTATTTGATTTTTTTTTATATAATTATTTACAGATTTTACATCGATGATGTCCCAATTCGAGAGATGGTACGCAACGATGCAATGGGAGGTGATTTTCCATCAAAGCCTATGGGATTATATGCGACTATTTGGGATGCCTCGGATTGGGCTACTTCCGGTGGCAAGTACAAAGCAAATTACAAATACGCCCCTTTTGTGGCCGAGTTCACCGACCTCGTCCTCCACGGATGCCCTACGGACCTATTAGAAGAGGTGTTGGCCGCGGATTGCTCACAAAGAGATGATCAACTTGCTGAATTTGCTACTATAACCCCTAAACAAAAGTCGGCCATGAAAAAGTTTAGGTCAAAGTACATGTACTACTCATATTGTCACGACACGATAAGGTATTCGGTGCCACCAACAGAATGTGTCATTGATCCAGCGGAAAGACAATTGTTCAAAGAGACAGGGCGATTGAAAATTGATAGAAAACACCGTCGTCGAAGAGTTACTAAAAAAAAGGGCCAAATTATGGGCGCTGAGAATTATGAAAATGAAGATGGCGCATGATGTTTAATTTATATATAATACTTGTATGTATAGAATAGGTGTTTTTCTTCCTTTTAGTTTTGGGTTTGGGAGGGCGGGAAGAGAGGGCTATATTTGGATTTCACACTATAATATATCGAGTATCGACAATGGATTGGGGTGGAAATTCTTTAGTTGGACCATATTGTAAAATAAAAGTGGCGTGGAATGATTTATACAGGAGAATAAATTGTCATGTTAAGTATTTGAATTTTTTTGAAATAAGTGAAGAGTTTTTTGACGGTTTAATTGAATATTTAAGAGCAAAATTTTCTGCCAAATTACTAATAACCAAATCACTTCAATTTTAACTATAAAGTAAAGGAAACCTAAAGGAACATCATTTATCCCCTTGAAATCAATTAGTTAAAATAATATAATTTGAATAAATACTTTTTATTATAATATTTTTATTATATCTTGCCTTTTTATCTTACTATTGATTTTTTACATAAAAAAATCTTAATTTTTTTTAGTATATTAAATATAAAAAAATGTGAGATAACTTTTTAAGATATCATAATTTTGTCCCTCCAATTATAATCAAAAGTTTCCGTCTAAATGAAAAAGGGGTGCACTTTGCAAAACCAATGGTAATTATAAGGTACAATCTGTCATTTTCACAATGTTAGGGCGCAAAGTATCAAATACACCTAATTCAAGGGCGCAAATTGCCAATTCCCCAGTGAATATCCATCACCACCGAAAATAACCACCGTATCGCTGGCGGCGCCACCTCTCTTTCCCAACCAAAATAGTTATGGCCCTCCTCCACCTCCTCGCCAAAACTACCTTAAACCCCTCTAAACCCCATCATATTTTCTTCCAAATCTCCCACTTCTCCACCTCCTTCCTCATCACCAAAATCCCCAAGAAATTCAAGAAGAAGCGAAAGAAAAAGGAGAGCCCACGAACCAAACTCGTTCAAACCCAACCAAACCTGATTCCCCACTTCGAAAACATCCTCCACAGAGATGCCCATTTCAGATTCCTCACAAAAACCAAAGAATACCTCTCCAAACAGCCCCTTCAAGTCCTACGCCTCGACGACGCCGGCAAACTCCACCAGCAGCTCGGCTTCCCCCGCGGCCGGAAAGTTATTAAATCCATTCTCCGCCACCCTCTCATTTTCCAGACCTATCGCCACTCCGACAACAAAATGTGGTTTGGGTTCACTGATTCCATGGATAATTTGTTGAGTACCGAACGGGATATTGCAAACAAATTGGAGAGACAAAGGGTTGATGTCGTCAGGAAATTATTGATGATGTCCGCGAATAAGAGGATACCCATGAGTAAAGTTTACCACAACAGGCTCTTGTTTGGCATCCCGGAGGATTTTAGGGACAGGGTCGTGAAGTACCCTGATTATTTTAAGGTGATTGTTGAGGATGATGGGAAGCGAGTGCTTGAGCTGGTTAATTGGGAGAGTTCGTTGGCTGTAAGCGCTTTGGAGAGGGAGTTTTTGGTTGATGAGGATAAGGTGAAAAGGGCATTTAGATTTCCAGTAAAGCACGGTAGGGCATTGGAGTTGGATTTGGAGGTTGAGAGGAAGTTGAACATGTTGAACACATTGCCGCTGGTGTCGCCTTACTCGGATGGGAGTAAGTTGGATTTGTGGACGTTGGAAGCAGAGAAGTACAGGCTGGGAATAATTCATGAGTTCTTGAGCTTGACGTTGGAGAAAAGGGCAGGTATACACAACATAGTGGAGTTCAAGGAGGAGTTTAGTCTCACGAAACACACTTATCAGATGCTTCTGAAGCAGCCCCGGACATTTTATCTGGCTGGTACTGAGATGAATTGGTGTGTGTTTCTCAAGGATGCTTATGGTGAAAATGGACAGCTTATCACTAAGGATCCGCAAGTGGTGTTCAACGAAAAACTGTATAAATATGCCGACATGCAAGAATTGGAGTCGGGTTGCAGAATTGAATAGAAAACAGCTGTGCAATGGCGATTAGTTATTGCATATGTTGTAACAGTGATATCTGTCATAATGTTATTCCTGTAATCTGTATTGAGGAGTGGACAGGCGTAGTTGAAGTCCTTTTCCCTCACCAGCAAAATATATTGCACGTTCAGCTGGTACACTTTCTCTCTGAGCTAAAATAAGTTTCTCTGCCTCATTACTTTGAAGCTGTTCAGGACATTATGCTGCTAGAGTTATTTCTTTCGTATGTTTATTCATTTATGTGTTAGGAAACCATATCTGCAGCGGAGGCTTCTAGTTGCTGTGTATTTATTTGTGCATCATTGGCACTAATGAATTGACCTTATGGAAGGCCAAAAAACAAAAGTATCCACTGTTTTGTGTTTTTATATCTCAAGTTTCTTTTTTGTGCGCGTGCGCTCGTGTGTATGTTTTGTCTTTTTGTTTGTTTTGGGTCCATTTAATGAATTTTGAATTTTTTTCAATAAAAAAAATGTATGATTGTACATTGTTGAGCATTTGAGGTCAAAATGTATTGCCTTGGCACTTGGGCTGCAGAAGTGGTAGAACATCAAGTTCCACAAAGCACAGGTACTTCAAGAGAAATATCACTTAATGAGAATTTGAAGGAAATATATTTTGCTAAATGAAGTAGCAGAAAATCGAATAAGTTTTTACACATGTGTGGTTGTAATACATGTAGCTTTATAAGATATAAAACTAAGGTCTTCTTTATTTATTTATTGTCTTATTTTGTGCTGGAAATTAGTGACTCCAAAACATGCACAACAAAGTGTAGTTTATAACTTTGGGTAATTTCGAGATGATTATAAAACCATTATCTGGTTGCCACCCCTGGATTTGATCTGGTCAAACTTTCTTGTTCTTTATTGCCAAGCCCTTGTACCAACTCATGAATCTTGCTATAAACTCTGCATGCAACAAAGAGAGTAAATATTTTGATGCATAATTATTGAACAATCATAATTTCCATTTGATAGTTATAGAAGATAATGCATGAATTAGTAAACCTTTTGAGATGGCAAACATATCTACCAGAACAGATGTTTTGTGTCCTTCACATTTTTCAAGCATTATAGTTGTCAAGGGGTGATATCACCAAGTGCAAGAGGAAGTACTGGATTTTTTTTCACATGACATCATTCACAAAATGAATGCTTTCTTTACCTTCAATCCTCATGAATTGTTGGACATTTTGTTTTTGATCATTTTGTCTTTTACCCAGCTCCTCTTCTTGATGTGCAGAGGAAAAGTATTTCTTATTGGCTTGATTTTTCTGGAGACAAGAAGATGGTTAACGGTTTAGGCAATGAAACTTTTATATGAACAGATGAGCCTACAGAAACATGCAAGAAAAAAAGTTGATCTATTGAGGGTTATACTTGATATTCATCATATAGATGGCCGAATTGCGGTTGTAAATGCTCTGGTAGAATCTTTTTTAGTTCTTCCTTCAAAGTCTGCATAAAACAAAATTAGTTAATGAAATTTTATCCTTGATAGTAAACATAAAATTAGAGTGTTCTTACTTGAAAGATGAACTCTGGAGCTACATTGTGCTCTATAAGATTTTGAAGTTCCCCACGAATTTTGTAAAGCCTGAGGAAAGGAAAATTTTAGACTTGAATTTCTCCAATTGAACAAGTATTTGACCTTTTTTTAATGGTACTTACTGCTTTGGGCTTTGCTCTTCTAGCACATTGCTGGCTATATTGGCTATTTTATCTTCCCACCCAGTTTTGATATCTTGATCTTCCATTAAATAAGCACTGCATCCACTTTATTTCACAGACAGGGTATTGGAGATGGAGAATGTTAGCCGAGTAATTGACTTTAGAATGGTCAAAAGTAAAAATGTGAATCACAATATAGATATAACTATGTTCTATTGCTGGACATACTTGAAGTGCCAAGTAGCTTCAAATGAGCGTATAGCTTGTCTTAAGTTATTCTTAGAGTTGTTAGCAATTTTATTTGCCAGCTTGTGAGGTAACTGTATTCCCTCTTGTTTTGCTATGAATGCCAAAACTTCGATAATCTGTTAAAGCCAGGGAATTGCGAAGATGAAAAGACAAACTTTGAAGTCATTGAATGGTTTCCATATGAATGAATTTGAGATTGTCAAAGCATTAGAATGCTACCTCCTCAATAGAAGGTTCAAGGAGTTGAACATGGTTGCAAAGTGGCTTTACAGCCTGGAGCCTTTTGGCATCACTGCAGCAAAAGAGTACCTTGTTACACCCTTTAAACTTCTCTAGCATCCACTTGATATATAAGAGAGCATCAGTAGATAGCTTGTCTGCCTCATATAGGATAATAGCTGCATGGGTTACATAGATAACATGATATGTCATTGGATTGTATCTTGGAAGTCCATAGTTGCTGTACAAGGGTATTTGAATACCTTTACAGTTCTGCTGAGTGCAGTGGAAAGTTGGATCAGACAATATCTGTTCTTTCTCTTTGATAAGTTCAACAATGACATGCTTCTCATAACCTTTAAGTTCAGAAAGGTTAACTTCAACATGTTGTGCTGATACCTTTAAATTTACGAGGATGCTACCCACTGCTTCCCCCTGTAATGAATAATGTGAGGTCAATGTAGAGAAATTGGTTAATTTTGATAAGCATAATTATGCTTTTCTCTCTACTGTTTTATGCTAAGAATTCAAATTACACCATACTGTTTTTGCAATACC
Organism: Petrea volubilis; assembly: GCA_026212405.1. Lineage (NCBI taxonomy): Eukaryota > Viridiplantae > Streptophyta > Magnoliopsida > Lamiales > Verbenaceae > Petrea > Petrea volubilis. Next base: position 19,625,145 of record CM047875.1, read on the forward strand.
ATGCTTGACTTATGGTGGAGATCGGTAGTACAACAATTTTCTTACTTATTTATCCTTGAAAAGTTGCATTTATCTCTCTTATATGAACAGCATTTATAGTTTCTTATCATTATGTGCAAGACTCATTAAAGGAGATTGCTTTGCCTCTTTCGGTAGGGGATGAATTGAAGAATGCTGATGCATGTTTGTTTTTCTTTTAATTTATTAACCTCTCTTGCAGCCTTTCTATAATTCTAGAATCAGTATTATTTAAAGTACGACAAACAAAAAAGGGAAAAAAAAAATGAAACTCACAATAACTGGAATATCTTGCATAGCTAGAAAAGACTCGAGGTTTCAAAATTAGTGGATTGAGTTGAGATGCAGTATAGTTAAGATGTGCGTTTGAGTAGGTGAAAATATTGAAACTCCAGAATTAATGGAAATATGCAGTGAGTTGAAATAGTTTGAATGCGAAATTACCTTCAAGTAGAATTTCTTGCATTCTTCTCTGGCCTGTGGATAGAAAGTACTGGAGATCAAAAAATTCAAAGCATATAATGTAGAAAGGGCTACTTGGGATAACATGTTTATGAGTCTTTAGGCCAGAAATGGTTGTTTGATTGCTTAACCTCATAACCCGCAATTTGAGTTCAACTAGAGTCTGAACCGACATGCATATTCTTTCGGAGAAGTATAGTAATTGATATTAAATATAGATGAGAGTTCAGTTGTACCTGTACTTTGTCTTGTCCAAAGGCTTCTCTGAGCAAAGCCCAAATCATGGTTCTCTTTCCCACCCCGGGGTTCCCTTCAAATATGAAATGACCACACTCTTCTGCCTGATCATGCCAACGCCGGACGATACTCTTGAGCCGAAGTGCTGTACTCCTATTGCAAAGAAAATCTTGCAACCAAAGAGGCCTGTATTTGTCTGCCCAGATGTGTTTTCTTTTATTTTCTGTTGTGCTTATCTGCTTGTTCTTATACATAACTCCTCCAACAGCTAGAGTTCGAGGTGGTTGTGGTGCTTGCACGGCTGGTGGCGGCAGCGGTGGTGGTGTTGGCAGCTGCAGTGGCGTTGGTGGTGGAAATATTTGGGAAGTAGTTGTTGTTATCTGTGGTAGTGGATATGGTAATGATTCTCGTGGTGGTGCAGTTGGTGGCGACAGAAATATTTGGGAAGTAGTAGTTGTTATCTGTGGCAGTGAATATGGTAATGACTCTGGTGGTGCTGCAGTTGGTGGCGACAGAAATATTTGGGAAGTAGTTGTTGTTATCTGTGGCAGTGGATATGGTAATGATTCTGGTGGTGGTGCAGTTGGTGGCGACACCGGCTGCATGGACGGTGGTTCAGAATCTCTCTCCCTCAATGGCTTCTCCATAGTTGATAAAGTGACAGTATCGTCACTCTGCATGGAAGGAAAAGTAACTCCCTTCCTCTCATATCCAGAGTCGTTTTTTGTTGTCTTGGTCCTGATTTTTGTTACTGCCACTCCAGCCCTTGTGACTTTCAATGATGCTGATGATGATGATGATGATGAAGATGAAGTGAAACGAGTATCACGGGAGCTTTTTGTCCAAGTGGAGCTTTGGGTCCAGGAAGAACCCGATGAGGAAGAACTTTTCGCACTCTTTTTCAAGGTAAAGCACGAAGAACCCCATTCCTGCACCTTGACAACAAAGCTGGACTTTGAACCAGAACTAACATAGCTCGTTGCATGACTCTCCCTTCCCGGGCTCGACCCCGATAGTTTCTCTCTATTGATAACTAGGGAAAAGTCTGTTAAGCCCTTGTAATAAGGGCTGCTGCTGTTGTACCTTGTCTCTATCAGTGCATTTCTTCGATCAAACTCCTGGAGACTCTCTTCGGTTAGATTTGAATTCTTTGGTTTTCCTTTGATGTATTCGCCAATTTTCTTTGGCCAGGCAGTTACGGGCGAACCAGTCAAGCGAGTCGATTGAACAGACTTGCTTGTGGCCGGCACGTCTGACGGCAAAGTTGGGCTGGTGATATCGGGATCAGATTTTGACCGTGGGATTGCAGGACTCGGCATCGAACGGCTGATGGTGAAAAGGTACCTATTTTCTCTTCTCGGAGTTGAAGAAGAAAATCTTGTATCATGACGTGTGTACGTGCGTAATGATGCGGTCTCAAGAGAATGTTGGTTTTTGTCTTTGATTGGCGTGGAAACTGAGGAATATGTGGGAACAAGGCGTTCTGTGGCCTATGGCATGGCTTTCTTTTTTCTTTGTGTTGAAAATTATGGGCGTATATTATTGGATGAGCTAGCTGATTTTGCTGTGGTTTTGGTATGGTAAAATTTTTTGGAATGGTGGAAACTTTGATATTAGGTAAATCTTGTTGAGTACATAGATTATGGGTTGTTTTAACTTGTCCTCAGGGAACTTTTTTAATGCCAAAATTGATAGCTTGTTTGTACATAAGGTTGAAGGATCAAATAGTTTCAATTTTGTCATAGTAGATTTATATTATCTATGGATGCACTTGAATATTTATATTTCATGTATCAACCCGAAAATATTATGATAAATCTGTATTTATAACAGCTCAAGTAAATATACTAGTGTTGAGTATGAGGAAGTGATATATATTTTATTTGAGGTTTTATGTATGCATATTTTTGCTGGCATGGTGAGAGACTAAACTCATTTTCTTGTTCCATCTTTTTGTCTTTCGTTAATTGGCGAGGCTTTTATTCTTTAGCAATAATTTTTATCTTTTACCTCTCTCTCTCTCTCTCTCTCTCTCTAACACAGACACACACACTCACACACACACACACACACACACACATAAACTTGGGGAGATAATCTGTGGTGTTAAATGAGAGAATGCCAGTATTTGGCTTCTATTTGTCCGGCTTCCTTGTGTACAAACAAATTCTAGACAAAATTCATTAAAATGGCTGTCACATAATCAAAGTTGTTGTCACGAGTTATCATTATTATGCTTTAAACGGATATTTCCACAAATCCTTAACAATATTTTATTGCTTAATAAAAGATTTTTTAACTAAAGCTTGATACAACTATTCTTGTTCCCTATTAGAGAAAAAGACCGATTAACTATGCCAATTAAAAGGCACATTTATTTAATTAATTATAGCATTTTCTTCAATTTGAAATAAGAACATTGCCTGAAGAATTATTTTTTTCTTTGTTTAACAATTTTGGCTTTATAATTTTCTCAAGGTGAAGATCGCACATAAGGAAAAAGCGAATAGCTTTTAGAGAAAATATTTGATATTTTATGACACATTCAATATTGAATTAATAGTGTCATTTTCATTTTGGTTTTGTGTGGTCGTGTGCATAAAGTATATTGTGGAAACAATAAGTTATCAAGGATACTTTCGTGGAGAAAATCAAATGAAACCTGAAAGTTTCTATATATATATATATATATTCACCAGATATGTAATGTATGGATTTTATTTCAATGGAATTGTATATTTTAAACAAGTTTTAATATATATATATATATATATATATTTCTGAATTCAATTCTAATCCCGCATCCAAATATTATGACTTTGTACATAATTAGTATCTTTTGCTCCTCATGCATGATCCCATGTTTCCATTTGTAGTGAAATAGAAACTTATAGCTCTGGAAACTATTAAAGAAAAAAAGTATCATATCAGTGGAGGCCATATATTAACTACTATTGGACCAAAAAAAATTAGTTACAGACATTAGTTTAATTAAATTTGTTCTCGAAACACAAATTTCGGATTTGCGATCCTAGGTTAAATATATATATATATATATATATATATTGTGTGTGCGTGTGTGTGTGTTGGAATTTAAATTTCTGGATTTAACAGAATATCAGATATCCCATCTGAATCTCACAATATCTTAACAAACCAACGGCTATTAGACTCGTTCAAAATATATATATATAAAGTTATAAACTCTTCAAAAAACACATTTCATTAATTACTTGCATTCTTCAAAGCAATTACTCTTCTTCTTCTTCCATCAGTTACATTTATCAAAACTTTCACCAGAAGGTATATCATTCTTAACTCCTTAAAAAAAAAAAAATTATTTATTTTTTTTTCCATTTTTTTTGCCACAGTAGTGTTAATTACTTTAATTGCATTCCATTATATATATGGTTCATATACGCATGCATTTACTGTTTCTGTCATGAAGTACTCCACTGCAAGATTCCAGCTTTAATTTGATTTGGGTGAATTTAAGCCAATTAAATAATAAATACGACCTAGTATTACCCATTAATGTACATTCAAAGAAAGGGACTAATTATACAGTTTTTCGACTTGTTGCAATTAATGAAGTTTGGTAAAACTCATCTTGATTCAGTATTGTCTACTTTTATTTATGTTAATGGCTTTGGTAAAACTATATTGAATTTTTCTGGAAATTTTCATTTCTGTCTGATATATTTTGGCTTAATATAGCATCCTGAGGCTGATAAGAGGGGCACCAATTTGTACCATGAGATGGCAGCAAGAAAAGGAATAGAACGTCCTCCCTGGTAAAACAGCTGCTGTCTCCCCCCCCCCCTCTCCCTCTCCCTCTCTCTCTCTCTCTCTCTCACACACACACACACACACACACCTCCATTTGACCTCTTCAACATAATATCCTATTGTTCAGGAGACCAAGGTCCAAATTAACATCAGAGGTCCAGCTTCAAGTATGTGGATCTCTTGTCACACTGGACAAGGTAAATGCACAAAACAACCTTAAAAAGAAATATAGTTTACTTCAACTGAGGTAACTGCTAACGCTAACTGTCCTCTCAGGAACTTCTAGCCCTCAAATCAGCAAAGATATCAAAACTACTACAAAAGAACCCTCAAGAAGATCTTTCCCATGTTCTCCACGACATCCCCGCCGATCAAGAATCAATGGAGCTCGTCGGGAGATTTTGCCATGGCTTCGAAATCAATCTCTCGACGGAAAACATTGTTCGTGTTGCGTGCGTAGCTCAATACCTAGGAATGACAGACAGCCATTGCCCTAACAATTTACTAAGCATGTCCCTCTCGTTTTTCGAGCGGCATGTTATCCCAAGCTGGAACAATTCCATAAAAGCCCTCAAGAGCTCGGAGAATGTGCTTCAACAAGCGGTCCAGCTCGGTATAGTTGATTACTGCATCGAATCTCTTATCTCAAAGGTGCTCAATGATCCACGCTTGCTTGGAGAGCCAATGATCAAGAATTTAATGACCTCTGATGATGATGAAAGTGAGGAGAATGTTTATAGGCCGAATGCTAGGAGGAAGCTTTTCGATCTTGATTGGAAATCCGAAGATCTGACGACGCTCTCGCTGAGACTCTACGCGCCTATAATTCAAGAAATGATTAAGCACCAAGTCCCACAAGAGTACGTGGCTGCGAATATTTGTCAATATGCGAAAACATGGATATTTCCGAATGAAGAAGATGATATGCCAGTCTATAGAAGGAATTCTCAGAGGGAGATAGTTGAAGTTTTAGTAACACTTCTGCCACATGAGCGAGGGGTCGTTTCTTGCATGTTTCTGTCCGGAATGCTGCAAATTGCCATTGCTTTGGACTGTAGTCCCGAATGCAGAAACGGGTTGGAGATTAGAATTGGGAAGCAGTTAGACCAGGCATCTGTGAAGGATCTTTTGATACCTTCACAAGGATATGCCAAAGACGAACAGTATGACACAGAGTGTGTTAGAAGGATTATGAAGATTTTTTACGGTAACTACGCTGGTTCGGACAATAGCGGGCTGATTTCGGTGTCTGAGCTCATCGATGAGTTCTTGGCTGAAATCTCAGCTGATATAGACTTGAGAACGAGCACGTTTATAGCATTTGCTGACATGTCGGCCTCAGCATCACAGGGTACTCAAAGGACATCTGACGGGATATACAGGGCTATCAATATATACTTAGAGAAGCACAAGCATTTAACAGAATCCGAAAGAGAGGAACTATGTAAGGTTTTGGATTGTAGTAAACTATCTGCTGAGGCGTGTGAACACGCTGCGTTGAACGAGAGGCTGCCGTTACGGGTGGTGGTGCAGGTGCTGTTTAGGACACAGTTGAAGCTGAGGAATGAAGTTGTTCAAGGTGGTGGTGATAATTCGGGGAGGTTGTTGGTGAGGCACGAGGAGGAGGGCGAGCACGAGGAGGAAGTGAGGGCAGAGATAGAGAAGATGGGGAGTAAGGTGTCGGAGCTAGAGAGAGAATGCAATGTGATGAGGAGAGAGATAGAGAGAGGTGGTGGCGGCGGCGGTGGTGGTGGTGGTGGTGTGAGGAGACATAAATTTAGTGTGTGGAGAGAAATGAAGAGGAAATTTGGGTGTGTGACGAGTACGCATGATTGTAATTGCCATGTAAAGAAGAAGAAGGTGCACCCCAGATAGATAGCATTTTAGTGTCTTATCTCAAGCACTAGGATTCTACAATTTAGAAGCAAATTAATGTCCTGTGACTCTGTTAATGTTTACGTTTTATATATTAATTTTCTCCATTTTTTTTCTTGGGTTTAGTTACACGCACACCCTCTGAAACACCTCTCAAATCTTTAATAATTCCAGTGATCTCTTCTCCAAGTTTCATCGTTTAACAAACTCCCAATTCCATGAGGATTTTTAACGAGAAATATTAATTATACATTCATAAACATTGACGAAGAAAATCGTCTATTTTCATTATGTTTTAATTATTTTTAACTGATCATAATTAGGTGATTTTACACTTTCAATTTGATGTAATTATGCATACTTAGAGGAGGTCATTGCAATTATAAAAATTGTAGGAGGACTCCTTCCAAGTTCCAACTTCCCCACACAATGAACCATGTATACATCTTCTGTCACACAATGAACGCTGAAGCACTTACGGCAAACAAAAAGCTGTTCGGAAGGGTGCTTAATTTACAACTTACAACCATCATTAGCTAACACAGAATGAATTTGTTGCAAATAGCTCCAAGGCATACAGGCTTTCTGTATTTACCAATCTCCATATTTCAAATTACATCAAAACAAGTCTTGGAATTACTATAAGCTCTGACGTTTATAGCCCTAGTACGGCTTGGTTGAATCTGGTGCAAATCATGTGATGAGTCTATTGCACTAGTCATCTGACCGATATGGCTTGGTTGAATTAGTACAAATCATGTATTGCACACGTCATCTAATTGATCTTTATTCTACAATTGGGGGTGGCGAAATGGGCTCAACGCATGAATTCAACTCATTGTGTTTGGTTAGAATTGAATTGAGATAGTTTTGGGTTTACATTGAATTTAAGATGGGTTTAACTAGGTTTGGAATGGATTTGAGCGTTTGAACCAAAAATAAATTTTGGCATTTTAATTTTGTTTTATCTCCGTCAACACATACCACCTCCGCCTTGCTCCATGCCCATGTCCCCCGTTCATTCTCTCTCTCTCTCTCTTTCTCTCTCTCTAGGTATCTCTCTCTCACAGATACACACACTGAGAGGGGGATGTTGATGGGTTAATGGGGTTGGGGTCACAAATTGCATGTTGCTTCTCACGGCAAAAAGGCCTTCTACCAGCGTTACTGTCTCTCTCCTTGCACTCATAAACACATAAACTTATTTTATATTTCTACAGAGAGAGAGAGGGGGCACGTACATGTATGTATGTGTATGACTGTATGTACAGTGGCGGACTACACGAGACTGGATGGGGAGATCATACACACGATGTGAGCGCGTTGATTTTGGCCAGCTTTTCATACGCATTTCAATTGAAAATCTTATGTATTAAATATTAATTCGTGCTATACCCGAAATTCTAATATTTTTATCTATATATATTGAATTTAACTATCATATACTACTTTCGTTCCACAATATCCGTCATTTAAAATTTTCTCACACAAATTAATAAAAATTTAAGAATGTTTCATAATTGACAAACTTACCCTTATCAATGACGAATAATTCCAAATAAATGTATTCCATATTGATTTAAATAGATTATATGAGTGTTATTTATGTGAGAACAAATTCGAAGAAAATGTATTAAATATTACCTTACTTTTGTAAAATAACAGATATTTTAAAACAAAATTTAAATGCCAAAATCATAAATAATAATTAATAATCTTTAATAAAATAAATAATGATATATATAATCTTCCAAGTATAATAAATACATTTTTTTTTTTTTTTTTGCTCTGGATCCATTTGGATTCAACTCAACTCAACTCAACTTAAACCCAACACAATTTGAACCTATACATGTGAACCTATTTTGTACCCAATTCATTTCAAACCCAACCCACTCATTTGCCACCTTTTATCTATAATTACACTTTCTAATGATCAAGTCAATAAAGTACTCAACCCAATGAAATTAATGTTTTTTCCTGGAAAAAGAAGAAAAAAAAATCTTTTTATTTTTATATAATTTCTGTAATGCAAAATAAATATTGTGAGCATATATGTAAAGAAAAGCAACAACCTAATGATTTATTGTACAATTTTTTTCCCCCTAAAATGAAACCTATAGGAGGTATACATAGAGCCCCTTCGCTTAAGTTTTCAGAGGAAAGTTTTTCGAGTCTAATTGTTGTTTGATCAATATGAAAATATATTTACTTTATTAATTTTTTAAGAAAAACTTAAATTTAATTTAATTTAATTTTAATTATTGTCCACATATATTCGATCAACGGTGTATTTTATGCTATAATAAATTCAAGACACTCTATCAAAAGATTTAATGTGATATCAGATATTCCATAACAATATTATACTTCTAATAATTAAATAAATTAAAAGAAAAAAACAATTACATCACATTAAATAAACACATATTATGAATTCAATATCAAATACAACATCTACGAGACCTTAATATACTTTTGAAGAATACTCAGAAAAATATCATAAATGAATCTTTTCTCAAACAATTGTAAACTGCAAAACCCTGAAAAGAAGCAAGATTTGAATTAGTAAAACTAAAAAAAACAGATTTTTCAGTCGCTATCGTCCCGGAAGTTTGAGCAAATTACGTTTCCTTGAAAACAAAAATATCTCAAAAGAAACAAGAAACGTGATTGTGTTAGTTTTGGGGCCGAAGATCTCACGTTGAGTAGATCCTAAGCGCACGTTTACTCCGTCAATATCACATGAATGCATTCAGCTTTTCCAATGACTTTGCTTTCCTCATTAACTATTAATTATCATTAAAAAAGAAATGGATAAACCTTCGAGTTCTTGATTGATTTTACACTGTTTGAAGCCTGACCCAGAAGAGCACAATCTCAGTCTCAGAGCTCCAAAGCACCCATGGGACAAATTCTTGAGAAAATTAAAGGTATTATCTTCCTCCAGATTCAACCCATATACTCTACTCATGGCTCATCGTGTTTAGTTTGTGTGTGTGTGTGTGTGTGTGTTTTCAGTCTTAGGTGTCAATTGCACTTGTCTTTTTGTGTTTTAGGTTGTAATTTTTGGAGTGCTTGTGTCCGTGTTGATTGTTTAGGGCTTGTATCTATTTTTGATAGATGCCCAGATGCCTAAATTTTATGCGACTTATTTATTACTGAAAAAGCTATATAAAGCTTACACTTTACTTAAAATGGAATTAAAGTATATATATAGCCCATATTAAATTTCTGAATCGGCCAATATTTTGAGCTAGATAGAGATGAAATTTCTTAAAAGAGAAAACAGTTTCTGTGGTTTTATGCCTCTTGTTCTTTTTCTACCTTAAAATTCAACACATATTGGCTCCTGGAACCAGAGTCATGTTCTTGGATTATATGCCAAAATGATGCGGGAAACATTGAAAATTTCTTTGTTATGTTTTTCACAAAAAAGATCCAATTTTGATATTAGGCAATAGGAAATAGGAACCATCAATCATGCTCTTAGTTTGCCATTTGTGCTAAGTTTCATTTGATTCTTGGACTTGAACACACATTTATTCGATAAGGCACCGTCTTTATCATACTTTATTACCTTGTAAGTCTTCATTGATGTGATCAGATAATTGATCACCCCGTATACAGTTTAAACGTTTAGCGTTCTTATACGTTTGTAGGCAAGGAATGGAAACAAAGACAAATACGAATGATTACCGACAAAGTATTTGATCGTGTCAGGAATGATAGTGAAAAGAGTAATCTGACATTTGAAGAGCTCTATATCGCAGTGCTCCTTGTATATAAGTGAGAAGTGACTTGTGCTCCTTACCCACATAATTAATGTTTCGTTTTGTGTGTCCGAAATCCCTGAAAGTGTCTCTATCTGTGTAGTGATCTCAACAAGCGTTTGCCTGGTCCTCATTTTGACCCCCCTACGAAGCAGCAAGTTAAGGAGCTCATGCGTGTACGTAATGGGATTTCAATACTTGAGAAGATACCATTTTATTGCTTAGGTGTTTTCTTTTAGTTAATATCATTTTTATGTAAATTGTTTTCTTCGTGCAGGAGTTTGATGTGAACCTTGATGGTGAACTGGATCGCGAAGAATTTGCAAACTTCATCCGGCGTATAACAAAAGATACATTCTTCACAGTGAGTCAGGGACTGATTGTGACTCTGGCTGTCGCCCCGACAGTCGCTTTGCTAACGAAGAGGACGACTGAGAATGTCCCGGGTGTCGGGAATATGGTGCAGAAAATACCTAGCTCAGTCTATGCCTCTCTAGTCACCGCTGTCATTGTTGCTGTTCAACAAAGTGCAGAGAGAGCATGATGACAAACCACTTCCACTCGAGGCATTTGGTTTGCTTATTGTCTTGAGAGTTGGACTGATTAGAAAATAGATAACTTGGGTGGTGTTTAAATAAAACAGTACAGAATCTTAAGGAAATAACAGTTTAAGGTTGGCAACTTTGGTGTAACAACTTTTTGTTGCCTTTCTAGCCTTGGGGTTTCTCTTATGAGCAACACTGTAAGTATATGCTGTGTTAGGGGTTTTAATTACTTCTGCAGTATTGAAAACTTTTCTATGTTCAAGAATATAATTCCAACTTCTACCTTAGTATTTTTAACTCGTGAAATTCTTATATGAACCTGATTTTGGACTCCATACATATGCATTAAATGCTTCAAATTACGACGCATCCATATCTCATGTGGAAAAAGAACATTTAACAATGCAAAATGTGGGACAATATGAACTATTCGGTAAATATGTGGAATTCAAGGCCGTGTTTGTATAAATATTTTCCATTTGAACACCCTTATCATCCATTGCAATCACTGTAAAAACTATTTGATTTAGAAATTCATGTATTTATAGCTGATAATCAGACTTGGAGAAATGGTTTCACTCCCCACAGCTAAAAGACTTGTCTAGTCTGTGCAATAATTTTCCCCTTGGACAAGAAGAGGAATTTCGATCAATAGTGATATTTTTTCAATACGCCAGAAATTAAAGGCAGCTGGGAAATGAAGATGAAAACATCAAAATGGGCTCATCTACTGCAGCTTTGCTCTGGCAGTGTCCAATTGTTCTGCCCAACAAAATTAACAAACACTCATTACATTTGTACATATGCAAAAAGAGGAAGAACCATAACACACTTAACAGCATGCTTACTCTGTTCAAAGGCGGTTGCTCTCTGTATTGTTGTACGGAAGAATATATTGCCATTTTTGTGATAGACAGCCTGCACCCAGAAATAATACTTAAAGTCATAGCAGTTCGTGGATATTAATCTCATAACAAGCTAGGAAGACAGTGAAGATTGAAGTGCTTCAGTCCCACTTTCATAGTGATCTCCTGCTATTTAGTTGTGTGTATGCCATGTCTAACTATGAAGACCCCATTCACCTCAAATATATCAAACAGCAGGCACACAGACACACGTACAAACTATACACACACACACACACACACTCGGATTTTCCCTTCCATATGTTATTCATGCATAATGAGACTAACAACTCACGGTTGATAACCTCAAATTTCCCCTTTGTACTTATTAAATTCATCACAATCCACAAACTAACTACACATTGCTGCTTGAAATCATGTAGCATTGAATAATTTACATGCCAGTTTGGTGAATATTTGGAGATCAAGTTTGTGAGCATCTAACAAACAATAAGGTTGACATGAGATTCTTTTTTTTTATTTTTACTGATCCTAGGAAAAGCCGCCTGTGATAGACAGGGGGTTTGGCAAACCCTACCCATTTGTTAAAGTAGAAAATTCTTCCGAGAACATCCAAAGTTCAGAAATGCAGAAAACAAGGAGTCCTACTCGCTTACACATGTAAAATTCATAAAAGCAATAAACTAGGAGTATTACTCCGTCATACGTGAAATCTAAAATTTGGGAGTTTATAAACCATCTAGAAAAAATCCAATGGATCGAGAGTTAAGCAAAGGAATGCAGATAACGATAGTGCAAATTAGCAACAGAAAACTATTAACTCTTAAGCTAATACTGAGGTCAGGGGTAGTTGGGAACTAGCAAAGATTCTCTTTAGAAAAAAGATAAATAAAAATAAAAAAAGAAGCAGCAGAAGAAAAAGTTAATACTGAATCCTCCTGAAGTTGCAACAAACAATGAGAACCCGCTGTCAACTGTGGGTTGGAAGGTTAGCAACATTTGTATATCCTCATTTTGCAAAACACTAGCTAATATTTTAATAATGCCACATTTGCAACACTAATAGCAAATAAATACAGGTTGCCTAAAGCTTCTATCACAAATCGAGGACTTTAACATCTTAGCCTACCAGACATGATACTACAGCTCTACAGACCAAAAACCATACACTCTACTTCAAACTCTGCTTCACGAAGTATGTGTCAGGATAGTCCAAAGTCCCGATAGCTAGCTCTCAGGACATGCCATCATCATTCATTCAACAAATATAAAGTCACGGTTTTATCTTTCAAATAGGTTACAAAGTAACAACAGAAAGTTACGAAAACATGGTTGTCAAAGAACACCTGCGCAGGAAATTCCCAACTAGCCAATTATGAAAAAAAGGTTAAAAGTTCATACACACCACAATTCCCAATAGCTGCTTCACATACAACTCAAATCTAATAGAACAAATCAGTGAATTACTATACACACTAAACAAACTTAAACCATACACTAAAAAAATTCATGCAATGCTTGTACCCGTGACGAATCATGAGAGAGAGAGGCGTACCCTAGAGGAAGAAAGATTATTGAGCTCAGCTATAGCAACTTCATGACTCTTAACCTGTTACCTCCGCCAACATAATCCCATCAATAAATTCATCAAAAACACACAGAGAGAAAATGGCTTTTTGCAGAAGACAAATAAAAAACAATTCTGGCCATAAATCAATAAAGACATGAAAAATACCTGCTTGACAAGATCGGAGGTCGATGATGAGCTTGAAGCTGTAGGTGCAGACATTGTTTTTCTAAGACAGGGACTGCCCAATATCAAGGGTTTTGAAAAAGGGAACTGGTTATGCATTTTTATAAATGTAATAAATAGCACTTTAGCCCGAAATCTCAATAATATATCACATTGCCCCCCAAAATATTAGATTGTAGCACTTTCCCCACTAAAGCTATATTCTTTTATAATTGAAAAGTCTTACAAATGAACTTGATTTCTTTAATTTGATTAAATTAATATTTTTTCCTTTTCATTTTTTCTCTATTTACTTTTTTTTTCTTTTTTTCTTTTCTATTCATTTTGTAATCATATAAATTTGTCTTATTTTTAAAATATATTTTTACATCTCATAAATTTAATAAATATGTAAAATATATATATATATATATATATTCGTATGAAATTCGTCTTTTTTTTTTTGTAATAATCTTCTTAAGAAATTTTACATTTATGAAATTGTAGTCGTATTTAAGTTTGAAGTTTATATGAAATATGAAATGTAACCAATGACATTTAAAAAAAAATAAATTAGCTATGTGTTCTTGTTTTTTTTTTTTTATGTAAAATATAATTTTTGTATTAATTTACGTATTAGTGCAATGATATCCTTTTGTGTCTTTTTGCCGAATGGATCACAAGCAGACGAGATTTTACTATGGATCGACAAATGATGAGCTTTTGCATGATCAACAAAATGACCTTCCTCAATGACTTTTTTGACCTTCCTCAACTAGTAACATGCACCACAGGGAATATGAACACATAAGAACATATGAAACTCATAACATACAATGTGAAAATTTATTTCAGAACATGCTATAAAATTTAGCTCCACACCCCTTGAACCTCATTTCGCCCGCCCTTCCTTCCCAAAAGAGTTGTAGGAGCGGACGAGGTTGAGCTCTACATTAGCATAGAAAAAATTACTTAAGCCTTGTCTGCCCAAAGATGCACATGTATATGTTGTCACTTGTCATGCCGGAACATAGTCAAATTGTAAGACGCTAATCAAAGGAACCCCTAATACCCTCTAAGCTTTCTCCAAGAGAATCCCTGTCATCGAAAGTCAAGAGAAAATATTAAATGATTTACTGGCAAGAAAAAGAAACACAAAGACAGTAATAGCTAAATCAAGGATCAGATAGCTTGGTTGTCCAAGTTATGGCCCAACAAATTACAGGTGCAATCGACTTGATGCCATGCATGACAAAATCAGAAACCTTATAACATGCTCAATAACTAGGTTACAATTTCCACAGTCTCTTCACAGTTAATTTAGATGGGAAAACTTTTTCCACACAGTTTTTATAAGAAACAACTCCAGCTCTGATAATCCATTATTAATCTCCTTGACAATTATGCCTATGGACACTCTACCAACAAAAAGTTGTATAAACTACACCAAAACAAGTTTTGCAACTGAAAGAGACCAAGATCAGCACCTAAATGAAATTTGTACTTTATCTCATTACACCAGGGCACCAGTATGAAGACAAAAGGAAAAAATAACCCGTATGCTCCCATCAGAATGGCTACAACCTATAATGGTGCCATTTACATGGAAGAACATTTAAAACCCATCATTTGAGAGGGGACAACATAAAAACAAAACATTTTCCAACAGAATAATAATAACATAAACAACTTGTATCCCTGCTCATCTTGTATTTCGTTTCATCTACTTGGCTATTAATCTGAAACAGTAAATAATAGTAGCAGCTACAAGTAGAAAGTTGATGTCAACTTAACATTTTGAATCTTCTCAAGCGAGTGAGTTGATTGCATACACTTCATGTTCTAACAATCTCCTAATTTGTATGCTTCATGCACATAAAAATGCTTCAAATCTAATAGATAAAATTGATGTTCTTCCAATCTAATTTAACAGGCATGCCAGGACCATAGGCTCACAAAATTTGAACAAGAAGTCTCAAGAGGGCAATCTCATGTCACAGAAAATAATGTCTTGCCACATTCCTCCACCACCACAAGAATATACAAAAGAGTAGTAGGAAGATAAATTCTGTGGAACTCATTAGAATCATCTACCATCAATATTTGCTATCTACCTTCAAGATAGACTGTCTGAATAAAGGGAGTATCAATAGCGTATCAGGTAACAAGATTCCAGTGCAAAAGAGACAGGGAAAAGACATCGTTTGAGATCATATATCCATGTAACGACGGATGCTAGCCTAACACATAACAATTTACCTGTGCATGCAATACTTGTACTCTGAACTCCTAGTGAAATCTTTCTCCCCTTCTTCCAACTGTAGAGTTCAAGAATTCACAAATATACACTCATTAGCACAAAATTCAAAATAAAAATACAAACTTTTTACACCTTAAGTGCGCAATGATGTGATTGCCTGCATAAGATTACATAGCAGTATAATTTAGTGAAAGCCCTCACCGGATCACTCTCGTAAATGAGCTCATAACAAACCGGAGACAGGCATCGTAAAGCACAATTCTCCTTAGCTATAGTCGAGAACTTGCATTGCTCACCCCATAAGCCACTTCAAGCAAATCAATCAAACATACCCATTAAAACATGTGGTTTAGGTAAAAATCAAGGCCAATCAAAGAGCAACATAAATTTTCAGTAAACGCACACAAGAAACAATCAAACTATAACAAAAATTGCAAACCCATGAAAGCAAATCTACGAAATTGGGCGAAATCAATACCTCTCAATATCCGCATAGCAATCGTTTTTCTTCTGTCGAATCTCAGCCTCCTGTTAAAAGGTGAATAATCAAATACAGAAAAAGGTTCTATCAATTTGCCGTAAATCACAATAGCCCGCATTCAAGAAAGAGAGAGCGTGGGGAAAGGAAAAGCACTTCTTACAGAGATTGGGACTCGAGACTTGGCGTGAACTCCATTGGAACACAGTAAAAACACAGCCCAAATAATCACCACAAATTTTTTTCCACAATTTGTGGACTCAACCATCTTAGTTCTTCTTCTTGATTTGTTATATCCGATACGTGCAAGAACAATTTGTTCAGCGCGCTTGCGCTTCGTTGGGGACTCCGATGACCTGTTTTCAACTGAAAGCGCTCGTGCAAAATCGCGCTTGCTTCCCCTATGTATTCTGATAAGGTTAGTTCATGAATCATGATTTTCAATTTCACTACGACGACGTCGTCTGGGTTTTGGCTATCGAGAATCACCTCTCGATAAAAATAGGTTTTGGGTTGGGTGGTTAAAATTATTATGTTCATCGGATAACCCACGGTTCAACCTAAGCCCATTCAGAAAAGAAATATTTCTTATGGTGTCTATCAATTATTGATCCAACCAAATAATGCATAACTGAAATCCAATAATATCCTGTTGATCCACATGATACTGAAGTGTTGTGACAACAATTGCCACTTCTAAGTGTGTTTGGCTAATCCATATAAGATGCTTGATAGTTTATAAATGTCACAAAATTATCTAGTAATATTTTAAATTAAAGAACTTATAAGTTTCAAAAATAAACTATTTGGATCTTGTAAGATAAAAAAAAAAAAACCTTCTCCCAACTTATTTTCAGAACAGCTTATAAGCTGCTTAACTTTAAATAATAAAATGACATGAATATTGTTATCTTTTTTCAATATTATATTTTTACTATTTGAAAAAATAATTTATTTACATGAAAGTAAAATATACCTTTTTACTTTTTAACATCATTATACCTACAAAAAAAATTATAAGCTTTCAGTTTTACCAAACACAGTAACTAATTATAAACTCCTAACACCACAAGAATATATATTCTTTAGTGACAAAACGATACATTATAAATTTAGTTCTCGTGACGAATTTAATTTATGACAATTCCGTTACTAAGTGTATTGTCACTGACTGTTTCTTTAGCTCTATTTACATTAAATTCTGTTACTAATTCATCATATCATAATGAGACATAATGCAATTACGTGCTTAAATATGCAAAATATAAAATTTAAAGCTTATTAAAAATTTATACGAACATATACAGTATTATATATTCAAAAAAGTAATTCAAAATTTTAATTATATAATTAAAAATAAATAAATAAAGAGTAGAGATAAGATAAAAATTAGGGATAGCCATGTGGGAGAGGAGAGAGAGAGAGAGAGAGAGAAGACTCGAATGTAAAATAATTCATGTTTATGTGGAGAGAGAATAATATATAACAATTAGAAATTAAATTGAGGGCCAATTTAGTCAATTCACTTAAATGGACCAATTGTAATTAATATGAGGGTTTGATGCTTTATATATAACTAATATATTGGACATGTTCAATGTGTGTGCAAAATAAAAATGAAGTATAATCTAATGAAATAATTAAATTTAAAATGAAGTTTTTATTGAATATGTATAAATGTGTATATATGTTAACTCACAACAAGAAAAAATGTGTTTGCCGATGGAAATAATCCATTGGATTTTGCTGGTGGAATTCCAACGGAATAATTTTAGCTGAACTAATTCGGAGGAATTTTCCGTTGGAATTTGAAAAAAAAAATTAAAAAAAAATTCGACTAAAATTTTCAGTGGAATTCAAAAAATTAAAAATAAATAAATAAATAAATAAAACATCATGTAGAAATTTCCGTTGGAATTCAAAAAAAAATTCCGGCAAAAATTTCCATTGGAATTCAAAAAAAATAAAAAACTTAAAACGTACTTATATAAACAA
This sequence comes from Petrea volubilis, assembly GCA_026212405.1. Lineage (NCBI taxonomy): Eukaryota > Viridiplantae > Streptophyta > Magnoliopsida > Lamiales > Verbenaceae > Petrea > Petrea volubilis. The sequence goes on from CM047875.1 coordinate 19,643,175, forward strand.
AAATATATATGTGTATAAATATGTTAGATACCTTGATGGTAGAGCATTTTTTTTACAAGGTAGAGGTCCAAGGTTCAACCCAATTTAATTTTTTTTTGCTAAATTCTATATATAAATACATATGTTTATTAACTGTTATTATTTATACTATCTTTTAGTTATTTATAATATATTTATTAAATTTATGAAAAATTACAAAATAAAAAGGGGTCTTACTTAATATATAGTATATATATAGTGTGTGTGTGTGTGTATAATTTATTGGTCCAAGGTTGAACCCCATTTGCATGCAAAAATAATTACAAAATAGTTTGGTTGAAATCCTATTAGCAGACATAAGTATTTAAAAGCCTCAAATGAATATTAATAAGAATAAATTACAAAAAATAAATTACAACCAAGAATAAACTTCAAAAATTAAGAATAAATTACAAAAAATAAATATCTCAAAATTACAAAAAATATTTTATTCATCCATATATAAATGTCTTTACCAAGAATAAATATTTTATTCTTCCTATATATTTTATTCATCCGTGTATGTGTGTGTGTATATATATATATATATATATAGTTCCAGTTTTTTTTTTTTGTTAAAAAAAAATTATTATATATTTTTTTATATTATATTTTTTTGATACTTTCTACCATTTTTTCTGTATTTTATTATTTCGTTTATGTTATCTCATTGTTTTATTCTTCAAATCCGTTACTAATTGTTTCGTTCAACTTTTCTATTAATAATTTAATTTATTTTGCTTTATTATTATGTTTTTTGTTCATTTAGTTCGTAGTATTATAATAAGAATAAACTTCTTGAATTTTAAGGTGTACATATTTTTGTTTGTTGATGAGCGATTTGTTTTGAGTGGAATGATATTCTAGATTAAGAAGACACTTTTATGGATTTTTAATATATATTTAATAGTTTATCTTTAGATGATTACTATAGTTATTCATTTTTATTTGATTCTTTCAAACTTCCTATAGGAAATTATTTGATTTCAAAATATTTCAGAAAATATTATTGTGTATTAATATTTCATAATATTATTGTGTATTAATTTTAAGGTTTTACATTTGATCTTTTATCTGTGTTTAATATTTGCTTATATATAATTATTTTAATCAATAATCTGTTTGATTATTGCTTATTTTTCTCATCAATAAGAAAGATTTTTTTGGATTTGAGTACTCCATATTTAGTTTCATTGATTATTAAATTTTTTGCTTAATACATATTACTAAATTATTATATTTATATTCATATATATGTACACAGACACACACGCGCGCGCGCGCACACACACAGACACACAGACACACAGACACACACACACATATATATATATATATATATATATGATTCACTAACATATAATTAAATATGTTTAAAAGTTTTATCAAATTTATCATTTTATTTTCAAAAATATGAGTTTTCTATAATTTATGTTCTAAACTGGGATATGCTATTTAATTGTCTTTTAATCATTCATTTCTTTAATACATTTACATGTTTTTATTATTTTTTATTTTATTTTCATACTTTATTTTGAGTAATTTGGACTTTCTATAATTTGTCATTTGGCTTTCTTTTCAAATAAAGATATTTGTATGGAAGAAATGATTATGTAAAGATATACATTATTCATCGATTTTTCATTTGAAGAAGTACAAAATAGAGGATTTTGAACCACGATGTACCTCATCAATATTTGAATCTTTCAACACAATTTGATTTTCATTAGTTTACCTATACAACAACTGATAAATAAATATACACAATAAAACATTTTTATAATCATTTTCTTTATGAAATTAGTGTTCCATTGGATAATCTCATAATATTTTATCTTGCCACGTAAGTGTTTAATTCATATATCTATTTCGATTAAAAAATAAATTCATCAAGATAATATTATTCATCTTTATCCATAAGAGTCCAAAATTTATTCAAATTAATTAGTTAATTCATTTCTTTAAATAAAATTTTGTGTTTAAAAGGTTAATTAATCTCAAATATAAAAATTGCACAATATAAATCTCCCAAATAATTCAACAGTTCATAAATATAAATTCTTTCTCTTGATTTTATCTCTAACTTATTGGTGAAAAATATAATTTCCATGTTATCTTTCTATCCTATTCTTTATGTTTTATATATATTTATTGATTTAGATGTATTTTTATTACTTTATTTCATGTTATATATTCTATATTCATTTTATCCACTCTTATTTTGAGTTCAATTTTTATATATACTCTCGACATTTCAAATGATTTAAGTCATAATAATATTAAATAATAAAAATAATAAATAAAGATATTATAAAATATAAAAATACATATTATCTATCATTTTACATATAATAAGCTACCCGTGGCTTGGCACGAGGTTATAACTAGTATTATATAAATAACTAAACTATCACCCACCCGTTTTCGAGGCCTTCGGTTGTTAATCTGGATGCCCATCATCTCATCGTTCCCTGGCTGCCTGAAACGAGCAACCCTAATCAAATCAGACGGAGAAAGATAGAGAGAGAAACAGAGAGATCTAGAGAGAGAAAATGAGGGCGAGGTGAGAAATTAGACGAAGGTGGGAATTAATCAATAGACAGCAAGAATTGATTTAACAATTCTTGAATGTCCATACAGCTGCATGCTGCTCCAAATCATTACCGGAAAGGCAAAACAGAGGGCGTATACACATATACACATATACGACGATCTCTATAGAATTGGGGAAGACAGACAGAGAGAGAAAGAGAGAGAGAGATCGGAAAAATTGGACAGAATTGGGGAACACAAGAGAGAGATATCGAGGGCGATTAGGTTTTAAGGCGGGTTTGGTTCTGGAAATCAATGGAGGACGTAAAGGAAGGAGATGTCCGGGTTCCTATAGCTTTCACCCTCTTCGGCCTTTGCGTCGCCGCCGGCGGCGTTCTCCTGATTCTGTACGTGTTCGTCCCGAGCGCCTCCCAGGCGTGGTACCCAATCGCCGCCCTCGCCCTCATCGGCTTCCCCTGGTTCTTCTGGCTCCTCATCTATCTATACGCCTGCATCAAGGGCTGCTCCCGCCGCCAAGCCGCCGCGCAGGACCAACTCCAGATCCCGAGACGGCAAACCACCAGGAACGCCTCCTCCACCGCCGCCGAAGCAAGCGGAGGCGGCGAACTGGGCGGGGGAGATCCCTTCACGGTCTCGTCAAGGGAACCCGAGATGCCGTTGACGACGTACAACTCTGTCTAAATTAATTAATTAATCAAAGGGATGCTGCCTCATATCGTATATTTAGCCAGGGTAATTTGTTCATTTATTTGTAAATCTTCTCATAATGGATGGGGATTATTGCTATAATTGTATAATCTGTCTCTGAAAATTACAAATATTTGTCCCAAAAATTAATCTTTTATTTTTTTTCCCCCAAAATGTAGAGGGGTTTGCAAGAATATGCATGATCACTTCAATATATATATATGTTTCTAGTTCTCTCTTTTCATCTTTATCTTTTCCCTTAAGTTTAACTAATATTTGATGTTAATTTGTGTGCTGATAATTTGGTTCATCCAAAAGTGCAACTAGTGTATTTTTGCATGCCATGCATGGTTACGTATAATATGGAGTTGCAATGGATTTTAACTTGTTATTTCTCAAATTTTCTACACAAGATAGTAAATTTTGAAGCCATGCACTTTCCTATTGATTAGCAGTTTGAATACTTTTTTTTTTTCATTATTTGTTCCATCTTCTATATTTTACTTTGAACGTGAATTGAAAGAATTATGGATTAGCTACTCAGAACTTTTTTGAACTTGAAATCATTGAGATTCTAATTTTGAATTATCTTATTCTCTCCTCTTCTTTTTTGGTGAGTGTGTGCACGTTTCGATTGATATTTATAGAGTGTTTTAGTGGATTGTATTTATAAAAAAAAATAATTCTAAGCTCTATTGTCTAAATTGTGGATCTAGTATGAATTACATCGTTTATTGTGCAGATCCCATCTCCTTTTGGTCAAAGTTTTGACCAACTTTTGAGAAATTAAATTATATTTCTTTTTCATTCTTAAAAAAAAAAATTAAAACAAGCTAGTATTGATTAGGTTATATTTTGTCATGCATAGTATCTTTCGACAATACTTTTTAAAGGCTTCTTTTTTGACATGGATCCATAGTCCCTCTTATGAAAATTTTTACCTCAAACTCGATTTGATCGAACTGATGCTAACATACATCTATAAAGAGAAATACAAGTTTGATGTAAGCAAGTAAATGAACTATAGGCTATATAAGCTACAAATTCATTGAACGAACTTAATTTGGATGATAATAATTTCATACGTAACAGTAGATTTTAAAATATGACTGTAACTCCAAGATACTCCTTTAAATTTGAACTACCCACCTAATGTGGAGTCATTTAGTCCTCCCTTCAAGACAATCCATTCAAATACTCTGTACCTTTATTTTATAAACAATTTCCAGATATTGATAATGTTAGGCTTCAAAATATGAATAACAGTCAAAAAAAGCACTTGTACCCCACAAGCCACAACCTTAATTTTTGTCTAGTTTTTAACGGCATAAATCCTATTGTAACTTTAAATTGTACAAAAAATTAAAATATAAACACAATAGGAAATAAAATACTTAAAGCCTCAGACCAAGAGCCCAATGAGCCTTGCTTATGTAGTTATATTATAATGTGTAAGACAAAAGGTGTTCAACTATGTAGTTCTATTAAAATTTGTAAGACAAAAGGTGCCCAAAGAGTGTAGTTGGTTAATTATTACTAGTTGGTGGGGTGTGAAATAAAAAACTAAAATATAATTTAATTATATATTTAAATAATGAATATAAAATTAAAATATTTATTAAATTTTACATATTATTATATATTTTTTAATTATTAGAAATGTATGTATTTTATTAAATTTATAATAAAAATAGTTTAAAATAAAGATAAAATTATAAGATTAACTAAGAAATAATTTTTTTTTTAAAAAAAAGATAAATGAAATATGAAATAATATATATACTAATAGAGGAAAGAGAATGGAAAAAGAAATAAACTAAAACTACATTAATAGTTGGAGAAGAGAGACGATAAAAAATATAAATTATGCATGGTGGAAACACCAAAAGAGATTAAGTGGTCATTAGATCCCTAAAAGCTTTATTAATGATATAGATTATTAAAAGCAGAAAACACAGGAAACGCGATTACATCCGGTGAACAACACAACAACGCAATCATGCTACTCTCTTTAGTCCAATTGCCTACTAATTAGCCACAACATTTGCAGTTGGAGTTTAGTTGTGGTGAATGAAAAGAGTGTGCAAGCATAAACAATCAGCCTTTTCCATACTATATATATATCGCAAGAATTGCTGCAAGGACCATCTTACAAAATCAAAATGGATCCAAATTGTGGCACAGGTGACCTCACTCACTCTGAAAGGTTGGTACAAATTCATTTCTGCTATCTTTTCTCTGATATATATGTATATATGCTTTTGTAATTAAGTCTTCATTTTGCTGTTCGCTTGTCTTGTTAAACAAGATTATCAGGAAAAGTTGCTGTCATCACTGGTGGAGCCAGGGGGATCGGAGGCACCACGGCTAGAGTGTTTGCTGAAAATGGGGCTTATGTTGTCATCGCCGACGTACTAGATGAGCAAGGCGAAAAACTAGCCGATTCAATCGGGACCAGGGCCCGGTACACGCACTGCGACGTGTCCATCGAACGTGACGTGGAGGCTGCAATTCAGCTGGCCATCGACTGGAAAGGACGGTTGGACATCATGTTCAACAACGCGGGCATAGCCGGTCCCGACGTGAGCATCACCAACCTCAGGATGGAAAAGCTGGGCCAAGTTCTGGCTGTCAATCTGAACGGAGTGGTGCACGGGATCAAACACGCTGCGCGCGTCATGATCCAGGGGAAAATTCCAGGCTCCATCATATGTTCATCGAGCTCGGCAGCCTTGTTGGGCGGCCTCGCTTCCCATGCTTACACCATGTCCAAAGAGGCCATCCTCGGACTGGCTAAGACCACTGCCTGTGAGCTGGGTGTGCATGGGATTCGCGTGAACTGCGTTTCGCCACACGGGGTGCCATCTGAGATGCTCATGGAAGCCTACAGAAAGTTCCTTGGTAAACCAGATATGCAGGCAGAAGATGTTAGTAAGCTGGTTGGTGACAGGGGGAGTCTTCTCCGGGGGAGGGGAGGGACAATGGAGGACGTTGCGCAAGCGGTCCTGTTTCTGGCTAGCGACGATGCGGGATTCATAACAGGGCATAATCTAGTCCTGGATGGGGGTTATACTACTGCCAATTCTAAAATGAGTTACATGTATGAAGGCTAAATGTCTACAGCAACAGAAATAAAGTATACCCCTGCATATCCAAATATATAAATTACACGTCTTTGGTTCATTTATTCTGTGTAGCAATGTTTTCAAACCCGGACCGGACCGGCCGGTTTGACCGGGAACCGGAGGGCTGTCCGGTCTGGTTGATCCCAAAAAATCAGTCCTCAATTGACCCAATGTGAACCAGTCCGAATCGGCTAATAACCGGTTGAACTGGTGCCGGTTCAACCACTTGAACCCGGCAGGCCAACTTTAAAAAAAAAAATTTTAAACTCAGCATTTTTTTTTAAAGGTTGAGAATATAACATTTCTATTCCTTAATTCTTAGTTTGTCAACTAGCAGCACACAATCTCTTCATCTTCTTTTCTTTTCATTCTTTTTTTCCCCCTTTTTTCCCTCCCAAAAAAAAAACAACAAAATTCACCCTTTTTTAAAAAAATTTTTCGAATCAATAGCAGAGAAAACACTACTAGAAAAAGAGCAAATAGCCACGGATTTTAGCCACGGGAAAAATCCGTGGCTAGGCCGTGGCTATTAGCCACGGATTAGACACGGAGTAGCTACGGATTAGGGGGAAAATTTTTTTTCAGTTTTAGCCACGGATTAGCCACGGCTAAGCCGTGGCCAAAGTCCGTGGCTAACTTTGGCGCGGCTTTTGCCGCCAATATATAGCCACGGTCTAGCCACGGCTGAGCCGTGGCTAAATGAGCCACGGCTAGGCCGTGGCCTATCCGTGTCCGTTAGCCATGGATGAGCCGTGGCTAAATGAACCACGGCTTGGCCATGGCCAGACCGTATCCTTTAGCCACGGCTTTACCGTGGCTAAATCAGCCACGGCTAGACCGTGGCCATGCCGTATCCGTTAGCCACGGCTTCAAAGATAGCCACGGATGAGCCGTGGCTAAATCAGCCACGGCTCATCCGTGGCTAAAGGGGTACGGTTTCTTTTTTTTTTTTTTTTTTTGCTTTTTGACTTATTCAGTTTCGAAGTGCTCGATTTAAATCGTTTTTTAACGATAAATGCGTCCGTTCCAATTCCTATTAGAACTTAAAAAAAAAATTACAAATAAATTAATACGTAATTAATTAATTGTTCTTATATGTATATATATCTATATGTGTAAAACTATATATACGTAACTATATATATATGTAGACTATAGCCACGGATGCATCGATCAAGATATATACATTTATATATGTTTATATTGATATAGAATTATTTAAAAATATTCATGTATTTTATATATTTATATATTTTAAACGTAGATATTATATATATTTAATATATTTTAAACGTAAAATATAAATTCATATATTTTGATCGTAAATTCCAACGTAAATTAAAGAAATCTTTTTTTTTTTGATCATATATCTAATAGCCACGTCTAGCCACGGGTTAACCGTGGCTAAGGGCATTTTTTTTAAAAAAAATTTATTATTAAATTTTAATAATCTGTATTTAATTCTATTTTTACAATAAATGTTTTATTTCAATTTTGATTATTATTCAAATAAAATATCATAACTAAATATATATTAAATCTATTTTTACAATATTCATTATTGTGTTATATATATATATATATATATATATATATATATATATATGAGCAATGTCTATATATGAACACACACACATATATATATATATATAGATACATGTGCTGTTATCATTTTAGTCGAGAATACGAAGGTATACATTAATTTGAATTTAAGTTTCGTAATTACAATCAATAATATATATTACTATATATAGGAAGAGTATTATATATAGAAGAGTATTTATAAGCACGGATTAGCCTATCAACATATATATACATTTATATATATATGTTAATATTGATATAGAATTATTTAAAAATATTCATATATTCTATATATTTATATATTTTAAACGTAGATATTATATATAATTAATATATTTTAAACGTAAAATATAAATTTATAAATTTTGATGGTAAATTCCAAGGTAAATTAAAGATTTTTTTTTTTTTGTAATAACTGGCCCTTAGCCACGGCTTAACCGTGGCTAGACCGTGGCTATTAGCCACGGATAGGCCGTGGCTAATAGCCACGGTTAAGCCGTGGCTAAGGGCCTTTTTTTTAAAAAAAAAATCCTTATTAAATTTTAATAATCTGTATTTAATTCTATTTTTACAATAAATGTTTTATTTCAATTTTGATTATTATTCAACTAAAATATCATAACTAAATATATATGAAATCTATTTTTACGATATTCATTATTGTGTTATATATATATATGAACAATGTCTATATATGAACACACATATATATATGTGCTGTTATCATTTCAATCGATCGACGAAGGTATACATTAATTTGAATTTAAGTTTCGTAATTACAATCAATAATATATATTACTATATATAGGAAGAGTATTATGTATAGAAGAGTATTTATAAGCACGGATTAGCCTATCAACATATATATACATTTATATATATATATGTTTATATTGATATAGAATTATTTAAAAATATTCATATATTCTATATATTTATATATTTTAAACGTAGATATTATATATAATTAATATATTTTAAACGTAAAATATAAATTTATATATTTTGATCGTAAATTCCAAGGTAAATTAAAGATTTTTTTTTTTTGTAATAACAGGCCCTTAGCCACGGTCCATCCGTGGCTAATAGCCACGGTTAAGCCGTGGCTAAGGAAATTTTTTTTTAAAAAAAAATCCTTATTAAATTTTAATAATCTGTATTTAATTCTATTTTTACAATAAATGTTTTATTTCAATTTTGATTATTATTCAAATAAAATATCATAACTAAATATATATGAAATCTATTTTTGCGATATTCATTATTGTGTTATATATATATATATGAACAATGTCTATATATGAACACACATATATATATGTGCTGTTATCATTTCAATCGATCGACGAAGGTATACATTAATTTGAATTTAAGTTTCGTAATTACAATCAATAATATATATTACTATATATAGGAAGAGTATTATGTATAGAAGAGTATTTATAAGCACGGATTAGCCTATCAACATATATATACATTTATATATATATATATATGTTTATATTGATATAGAATTATTTAAAAATATTCATATATTCTATATATTTATATATTTTAAACGTAGATATTATATATAATTAATATATTTTAAACGTAAAATATAAATTTATATATTTTGATCGTAAATTCCAAGGTAAATTAAAGATTTTTTTTTTTTTTTTTTTTTTGTAATAACAGGCCCTTAGCCACGGCTTAACCGTGGCTAGACCGTGGCTATTAGCCATGGATAGGCCGTGGCTAACTTAGCCACGGTCCATCCGTGGCTAATAGCCACGGTCTAGCCACGGTTAAGCCGTGGCTAAGGGCCTTTTTTTTAAAAAATAATCCTTATTAAATTTTAATAATCTGTATTTAATTCTATTTTTACAATAAATATTTTATTTCAATTTTGATTATTATTCAAATAAAATATCATAACTAAATATATATGAAATCTATTTTTACGATATTCATTATTGTGTTATATATATATATATGAACAATGTCTATATATGAACACACATATATATATATATGTGCTGTTATCATTTCAATCGATCGACGAAGGTATACATTAATTTGAATTTAAGTTTCGTAATTACAATCAATAATATATATTACTATATATAGGAAGAGTATTATATATAGAAGAGTATTTATAAGCACGGATTAGCCTATCAACATATATATACATTTATATATATATATATATATGTTTATATTGATATAGAATTATTTAAAAATATTCATATTCAAGTGAAGCATATATATTCAACACTTGGCTTTTTTTTTTTCTCCTCCCTCTTCTTCCTCCTACCAAGGTAACTCCCCCCCGGTCCCCGTCCCCGTCCCCCCAACCCCCCCCCCCCCGCCTGGCGCGCCCCCCGCCGTCGTCCACACCTCCGCCGCCGCCCTCGCCCCCGCCGCCCGCCGCTCTCCCCCCTCCCCAACCCGCCCAGCCCCCCTCCCCCCTCCCCAATCCCGAATTCCCCCCCCCCAGGCAGCCCCAGCCCCGCCCCCCTTCCCCCCCACCCACCAGCCCCTACCCGCCCCCCCAACCCCCAGCCCAAATCGCCCCTCCCCCGCGCGCCCCCCCTTTCCAGCCCCTTACCCGCCCCCCCACCCACCAGCCCCTACCCGCCCCCCCAACCCCCAGCCCAAACCGCACCCTCCACCCCCCCTTTCTAGCCCCTTACCCCCCCTCATTATTAATTTTTTATATTTTTTTGTGTTTTAATTTGAATTATATCTAATATTTGTTTGTTTGTTTTGATTTTTTTGGTAATTATTGTTAGGTTTTTCAATATTCACAAGTTTGGTGTTCCAAAATTGAAGGTATGATTTAATTTTCCCAAAATTTATTTTGAGATATATATGTATTGGAAAATGTATATGTGTGTATGTATTAATTGAGATATATATGTATTTGAAAATGTATATGTGTGTATGTATTAATTGGGATATATATGTATTTGAAAATGTATATGTGTGTATGTATTAATTGAGTTATATTTTATTTTGGAAACATTTGATATTGGTGAATGAGAAGAGTAATATTGGTTCGTTTGTTCGTAAAATTTGATTACGAATATGAAATGCATGTTTGTACGGTAGTATATACATTTAGGGATATATTTTGATGATATGCATGTTGTGATGAGATAGGGTTTGATAAGATATGTAAGTTTATAAATATGATTTGATGAGATATGTTGTGGGGATTCTATGTTGTTTGTTGATATGCTTTGATGAATACAGTTTTATGAGAATATTTTGAGTTATGTTTTGATGATTACGTTTGTTTTGTTCGTTAAATATGATTTGAAATATGAAAGGTGTATTTTTACGGTGTGTTATTGATATTGTCTTTACATATATGTTTGTTGGCAAAGTTTAAATGTGATTGTTCAGTAGTGACTAAATGACATAATTATATTTGTTACAGAAAATGGATAATATACGTGTGAGCCGAAGTTGGATGTACAATTGGTTATTGCCCGATCGAACAGATCTTACGAATGAATTTTTATTGAGTTTGGGTCAGTTTATTGAGTTTGCAACATCACAACCACAATACAAACTTGACAACGATTGTATTAGGTGTCCGTGTTTTATATGTGAAAATGGAAAATACAAGAGTGCTAACAATGTAAAATATGATCTTTTAAAGTATGGATTTCAACCAAATTATTGGTATTGGACTGCACATGGGGAGATTGCTCTAGAAAATTGGAATGTTGATGGTGTCGGTCCAAGTGCGTACAATCATGTCAATAACAACGCCGGTTTAAGAAATTACGAAAATATGGTCTATGATGCTATGGGACAGACTTGTGGTCATGAAAATAGGACGGGGCAAAATTCTGAACGAAATGCTGCTGGAATGAGTCATATTATTGAACAACCTCATAATAACGAAGCTCAACAATTTTATGATTTGTTGGAGGCAGCAAACTGTCCGTTATGGTCAGGATGTGAGTCACACACGGAATTATCACTGACTCTTCAAATGATGACATTGAAATCAGATTATAATATGCCACAAGGATGCTTCGATAGAATGGCTGATCTTATAAAAACATCAAATCCGATAGACAATCATGTTCCCAACAATTATTATGAAGCCAAAAAATTAACGAGAAAATTGGGACTGATATCTCTGAAAATTGATTGCTGCGTGCAAGGGTGTGTGTTGTATTATAAAGAACATACTCACTTGGATGAATGTGCATTATGTCAGCATCCTAGGTTTAAACCATCTCGTACGGGGAGCAATAGACGTGTTCCTTACAAAAGAATGCACTACATGCCACTAATCCCACGTTTGAAAAGGTTGTATGCTTCTGAAAAATCAGCCGAGCAAATGAGGTGGCACCATGAGCATATAGCAAAGTCTGATACGTTATGCCATCCATCGGATGGCATAGCGTGGAAGCATTTCAATGAGAAACACCCAAACTTTGCCGCTGAACCGCGAAATATTAGACTTGGACTGTGTGCTGATGGATTTAATCCTTTCAACCAAACTTCGAAATCATATTCTTGTTGGCCGGTTATTATTACCCCCTATAATTTACCTCCCGAAATGTGCATGACTGCCCCATATATGTTTTTGACATGTTTAATTCCTGGGCCGCGCAATCCAAAGGACAGAATTGATGTGTATTTGCAACCTTTAATTGACGAGTTGAAAGAGTTGTGGTCAGACGGGGTTGAAACGTTCGATGTGTCGAGTAGACAAACTTTTCATTTAAGAGCTGCCCTTATGTGGACAATTAATGACTTTCCTGCATATGAAATATTGTCGGGGTGGATGACGTGCGGGAGACTGGCATGTCCAATATGTATACACCATACAAAATCTTTCAAATTGAAGCATGGTGGAAAAATAACGTGGTTTGATTGCCACAGAAGATTTTTGCCAGAGACTCATCCTTTTAGGCATAATAAAGATGCCTTTTTGAAAGGAAGACGAGAGCGATCTGCGGCTCCCTCTCGAATGACGGGTGATACAACTTGGGATGTCGTGCAGCACTTGCCCAAAGTAACTGATTTGCCCGTCAAGCACTCTAAAATTTCAGGTTACGGTGTGGACCACAATTGGACCAAACAATGCATATTTTGGGAGTTGCCCTATCGGAAGGATAATATTGTCCGCCACAATTTGGATGTAATGCACATTGAGAAAATTTTTTTTGACAACATAATAAATACTGTCATGGATGTAAAAAACAAAACAAAAGATAACGAGAAGGCTAGACTTGACTTGTTGGAGTATTGCAAGCGTCCGGAATTACATCTACAGTATCTTCCAAACGGTAAAGTGTTGAAGCCACAGGCCACTTTCACTTTAACCATTGAACAACGCCGCGAATTATGTGATTGGATTAAATGTTTGAAGATGCCTGATGGGTATGCATCGAACTTGGGAAACTGTGTTGATCAATCTGGAACAAACCTGCTTGGTATGAAGAGCCATGACTGTCACGTCTTTATGCAACGTTTGCTTCCAATGGCGCTAAATGCACTCGCACCTAATGTTTGGAAGCCTTTAACGGAAATAAGTCAATTTTTTAAAGAAATGTGCTCAACAGAGTTAAGTGCGGCAAATCTATTACAATTGGAGAGTAACATTCCTATTATTTTATGCAAATTGGAACGCATTTTTCCGCCTGGATTTTTTGACTCAATGGAGCACTTGACTGTACATTTGCCGTTTGAAGCTGCGATGTGTGGTCCAGTGCAATATCGGTGGATGTATCCTTTCGAGAGGTAGTTCAAATAATTATGAATTTTAAATTTCATGTATTAAAAGAAATAATGGAAACTATCAATTATAAAAACTTAAAACAACTTACGTTTGTAGGTACTTACATAACTTAAAGGGAATGGTGAAGAACAGAGCAAAAGTTGAAGGATCAATATGTGAGGCATACTTAAACCAAGAGTTGTCGTATTTTTCATCTTATTATTTTGAAAGTCACATCCACACCAAAAGTACAAGACCTCGTCGTAATGAGGACGACGTCTGTTCTGATGATGAGCGACATTATACTTTGTCTGTATTCAAACGAGCTGGTAAGTCAAGAAGAAAATGCAAGGAACGTTATTTGACTGATGATGAGTGGAGCAAAGCTGCATTACATGTACTCATCAATTGTGAAGAAGTTGTCCCCATACTTGAGTAAGTGTTATCTTTAACAATTTATATATAATTTGTTAAGATGACACTGACAAATTTTCAATACTTTGTAGGATGTATAGATAAGCCGTTCGATACAATTGGCCACACCTAACTGAGCAAGAGATTGAGGAATCCGTCGAGAATAATTTTGTTGAATGGTTTAAACTCTATGTGAGTAATTCATTATACATAATAAATACTTAGCCATTATACATAAAAAAAAATCTTTCATATAATATATTGATTGAAAATATTCGTATATGTAGGCGCATAATCCAAAAAATAATGTTGAAAATCAGTATTTGCTTGATTTGGCTTGGGGTCCAATGAAGAAGGTCAAGACCTTCAATAGGTTCTACTGTAATGGATATATGTTTCATACAGAAGATATGACCCCACATACGAAGACCTCAAATTCTGGCGTTTGTGTAATAAGTGATGGGGGTACAAACTTTTATGGTATGCTCAAGGAAGTTATCAAATTAGAGTATCCTGGTGAGCCTCAAAAAGAGGTTGTGATGTTCAAATGTATTTGGTTTGATTCGGTATCGAATAGGGGTATAAAGATATACCCCCAGTATGATATTATTGAAGTAAAAATAAATGAGAGATACCCGAAAGATGATCCCTTCATCCTTGCACAACATGCATCTCAAGTGTATTACGTCCCTCACCCCGGTACTAGAAGAGATAAATCGCAGTGGCGATTTGTTATCAAAACAAGACCACGGAGTCGAGTTGTGAGCCAAGATAATACTGATGACCCATTGCAAGAGTCATCTGGCTGTGTGAATGGTGTCATCGATAATGAACCGACGGGGTAATCTTGCGGATTCTACGGGTGCTGTTGAAGAGGTCAATCAATTATACACTGAGCACATGACTAATGATCATATATTAGTTGAAGAATTAAACTCTGAGTTTGAAGAAGATGAGGAGGATGATGATGAAAATATGCCTCAGTATGACGATGATGCTGAAGACGAAGACGAAGACGGAGGTGAAGAAAATGAAGATGAAGAAGACGAAGATGATGATGAGTAATATTTACTATGAATGAATATTTTGTTTGGTTTGATTTTTTTTTTTGCTATAAACATATATATATATATATATATGTGTGATTGCTATGATTGTTGTTTAGTGGCCGAATGAAATATTTAATGTCATGTGAAAAGACTCATCTTAAGTGATATTTTTGCTATGAATTTTTTAATATAAATATAACAGGTTTGTGATGTTTGATGTTTTTATTATGAATGCAGATGACAGGTTTTAGAAAGGGAAAGGACAAGGTCACTAGTAGTGGAGGAGGTTCCAACCGCCGTGGCCTCCACATGCCCCCTACGACGGGCCTTAACATTCGAGACGAGCCGTATGACGACTCTCATCACCAGACACCAATCCCTAGCGATGATGAGCCTATTACTGATGATATGTCGACGGAGACTTCCGATAATAACAGAATTGATGAAAAGATGGTTATTTATCCACGGGGATATGAGTAAGTTTGCTTTTGTATTGCCTTTAAGTTATAATTATTCACTTTTTGATTGCTGTTTAAATAACAGTTATATTTATTAGGTTCAATCTTGCTTTGGAGACCGTGAGGACGATCGCCCGTATTTTCACAAACGGGTATACAGAGCCATGGGAGAGGTGGAAGGAGATCCCTATACAAACTAGACACATGTGGTTCGGCGAATTCCAAGTAAGTCTTGATGCATTTACAAATTTTCTTTTACGTTTTTTTCATTCGTAATTTTGTAAGTTCTCTGTTTTTTCATTGTGTAGAGGGTATATTATTGGCGACCTGACCAACATGACGCTATTTGGAAAACTTTTGAGCATAAGGGATCAGAGCTCCTGAAGAATAGGCTTAACAAGGCTCGTCGTAATAATAAGAGGCCGGAGTGGATCGGAGAGGACGCTTGGCAAGAGCTGCTAGCAAAATGGGGGTTGCCCAATTTTCTTAAAAAGAGCGCAGTGAACAAAGCTAATCGGGCATCCGATTCTTGTGGAAGGGGAATAACCGGCCACAAAGGTGGTTCCAAATCTCACCTAACTTATAATGACGAGCTGGTTAGTATGTGTATTTCATAAGTACTTCAATTTGACCTTATACGGATGATTATTGTGTTATATAGTATTAAAATATTACATGTCTTATCACAGGAAACTCAATTGGGGTATAGTCCTACCGTGGATCAGTCATTCCTACATCTTTACTCATATAAAGATGAGAATGGGGAAATGAAATGGGCTGATCAGAGGGCGGAGCGTTCATTTGTGAGTATTCATTATTTTTCAATTATAAAATTGGTTTTTTTTGACATTGTAACTAATGTTTCAACTTCAAAACTCGTAGAACGCATTTAAGGAGAAGTGGGAAGAAATTAATTCCCAGCCGCCTCCTCAATCTGCTGATGGCACCCCCCTACCTCGACCATCCAAGCTCGATGTAAGTCAAAATAACTTATATTTTTTTTCATATTTTAATATAATATATAGATACATATTAATGATATGTTATGACTAAATCTAATTATATTCACGGATTCATAGGTGTGGAAGGAGACTGTGGCTAAACCGAATAAGGGTCGGTGGTACGGCGTGCCAGGTGGATCACCTAGTACGGGAAGTTCGAGCTCCCAGACTTATCCTCCGAAATGGGAGGATCCGGGTACGATTGAGTTGAGGCGAAGGCTCGACAGGTTCGAGGAGAGACAATCATCTGAATTAACTGAGGTGAAGCAGACTCTCAATGCCGTGCTTCAGAGCATTCAACTTTTGACCCAAGGAGCAGGCGCCTCTTCGCCTAATCAGCCACACCCGTCAGCTGGTTCACCTCATGTACATGTACAGTCCACCCCCTCCCAACAGAGGGGTTCTCGTAGGACTTCATCGGGAGGACAGCGATCCACCTCTAGACACACTCCTCCAAATTACATACGTGATGACGAGCACAATAATAATGATGATGATGATGATGTTGGACCGTTTTAGACATTGACACGTCTTGATTTGTTAATAACTTGTACTCTCTAACTACATTTTAGTTAACGAAATATTTGGTGTTTGTTGGATGATCGTTATTTTGGTTTCTATTTGATGATGCATTTGGTGTTGGACGATCCGTGATCGTTATTTTACTGTTTAATTTGATGATGCATTTGGTATTGGACGATCTGTGATCGTCATCTTGATTGGATATATTGGAATGTTTGGGTTTTTTGATTGCAGGCTGGTTCGGAACGAAAACAAATCGAATTTACTATTTTCTGGCTGAATTAGCCACGGATTAGCCATTGCAGAGCCGTGGCCATCGCCAGGCCGTGGCTAAGTGCCACGGCTTGGCCGTGGCTAAGTACCGTAGCTAAGGGCTAAGTGCCACGGCTTGGCCGTGGCTAAGGGCCACGGCTTGACCGTGGCTAAGTACCGTAGCTAAGGGCCACGGCTAGACCGTGGCTAAGTACTGTGGCTAAGGGCCACGGCTTGACCGTGGCTAAGTCCCGTGGCTAAAGGCCACGGCTTGACCGTGGCTAAGTACCGTGGCTAAGGGCCACGGCCAGGCACCATGCACAGTTTGGGTGGCCAGCGTTGGCCACGGTTGGCCCGTGGCTAATAGACACGGTTCGGCCGTGGCTAAGCCGTGGCTAAGGGCAGCCGTGGCCCTGGTTAGCCACGCTACTTTTAGCCACGGAAAAAATCCGTAGCTAATCCATGGCTAAGCCGTGGCTGATTCCCTTGGCCACGGATTTTTTGCCAAATCCGTGGCTAAAAGCCTTTTTTCTAGTAGTGAAAATAGAAGATTCAAAATTGACACCAACTGCAGTGGTTTGATAATTTACGTTCAACCAAGAGGTTAAGAGTTCGAACCATATCAGATTTAAAAAAATAAAAAAATTTATTCTATGGCTAACAACTAGCCATGGCTAGCCCGTGGCTAAACTAGCCACGGCTTGACCGTGGCTAAACCACTTTGACCTAATTAGCCTAATTATTTTATACTTAAATATTGTAAATTATCAATAACAATTATGCGTTATTGAATTATTAATAAAACTATAATATAAGTTATGAAAATTGATCAATTATAAACTTTCAAAACCAGATAATTAACTCTTATATATAAACATTGACAATAAACGATGAAATGGACTGATTAGGAGTATACTTATATACTTATATATGTAGTATAATCCAACATATATATTGTGATATTATAATAAAATGGTAAATTAAATCTAAAGAAATAATTATGAAAGTTAAGTTGTATATTAACTCAATAGAACATTATAATATCATCAAATAATTGAAACGATAATTCGTTATTGCAATTGATATTGAAATAAACATTGAAATATATCAATCATCTATATAAATATATATCAGTGTATTATATATATATATCTAATATATGTTGTATATGTACATATATATCTGATATATATACATCTAATTATATATGAATGCACATGTATATAAGTATATCTAATCTTATATGTATGTAATATATTGAATCATTTATTATATATATATCAATATATATAATATACATATATTAGTTAAGTATACTAAAAATTAATTATTAAATAACAAGTTAAAGTGGTGTAGTGGTTTAATGCTCTAACTTCAACTAAAAAGTCAAGGGTTCAAATCATATTTAGTGCCAAAAAAAAAAAAAGGAAAAAACTTGACCATGGATTTTTAGCTACGGTCTGGGCTAATTCGTGGCTATTAGCCACGGCCAGACCGTGGCTGATTTAGCCACCGCCAGACCATGGCTAATCCGTGGCTAAAAATTGGTGGCAAATTTAGCCGTGGCTAATCCGTGGCTAAGTTTTTTTCATTTTTTTTTAAATATGTGGCTCATCCGTGGCTATTAGCCAAGGATTAGACACGGATTTTTTCCGTGGTTAAAATCCGTGGCTATTAATTGTTTTTCTAGTAGTGTGACGCGAATTTTGTGATTCCATTTTTTTTTTTTGTTTTTGCAATTGAATTAATCTGTCACAAAAATTTGGTCATTTCCCCTAAAAATCCGTCACAAAGTGGGTCGCAAAATTGCGACCGATGTTTTCAATAGAGTCGTGCATAAACCCGCCTAATCCGCACAATCCATTCAAACAGAACCGGTCCGCCCGTAAACTACCGGTTGTAAAATTTTAAATTATAACTGCGATTAAGTAATATTGAAACCATCCACTTTTCGGTTGGGTCGCGGGTTCAATATTTACCACCCGCCGAACCCGCAACCCTACCGCTATATTTATACATATAGAAGATGTATATATTCTATATGCATACATATATGTAAATGTGTAATACGTTTATGCAGAGTATATAAACTGTGTGTCTATAAAAATTATGAATATATTCATAACGCACTTTCATATTAAATTGCTTTTACCAACTTATATTTTCATACATACATAACACCTTTCGAATATAATTTATTAAGTACGTAGTATTCATTTGCATTATATTTTTTCATCTATTGAAATTTTATTTTTGCTATATATTTTGACGTTGCAATGAATAACAATATTAATAAGCTCTTTTTTTTTTTTGTCTTTTTGCCATTTATATTGAATATGTAGGTAAAAATAAATTAAATTGTGAATAATGTGGATAAAACTCACTAACCCTGCCCAACCGACCACCATATAAACTGCACCCGCACAACCCAAACCGCTCGGTTTGGCAAAATAATTGTATAGTTACAGTTTATAATTTTGTTAACCCGCATATGTTGGGTCGGGTTAATTTTTTTTTTCTTGAAACCGCTCGAACCCGATCGCGTACGCCCCTAGTTTTTGGTCGCAAATTTCCGTCACAAATTTTCATTTTTCTAGTAGTGGTGTATATCAGTTGCACGAGAGTAATCGTGCCCGAGCAGGATTTTAGGTGCAGTGTATGATCTAGTTGCTTCCTACACACCAATATTAATTACTCAAAAATTATCAACTTAGTTAATAATACGAATATCGCAAACGGAAGATAGCAAACGATGTTGGGAGCATACTTTATAAGGATACCTTCGAGGATCATCAACGGTCGTGGCGAAGCCAAAATCTGCCAGCTTAATTGTTTGGCTCCCAAAATCCCGACCCATAATTCGATGAGAATGGCAACGCTCGAGACCTTGAAGGATATGGTACAGAAAGCGCTGCAAGAAAACAAATTAGGCCTCACGCTAAGCTCGCATGTACTACCAACAATTTTAAGCTTGTCCTCCCTTCGAGACAATCCATTCAAATACTCTGTACCTTTATTTTATAAACAATTTCCAGATATTTTATAGGCTTCAAAATATTAATAACAGTCGAAAAAAGCATTTGTACCCCACAAGCCACAACCTTAATTTTTGTCTAGTTTTTAACGGCATAAATCCCATTGTAACTTTAAATTGTACAAAAAATTAAAATATAAACACAATAGTAAATAAAATACTTAAAGCCTCAGACCAAGAGCCCAATGAGCCTTGCTTATGTAGTTGTATAAATTAAGCATGTCTTTGGTTCATTTATTCTGTTCGGGATGGTAACGAGAGGGTTTGACAAGACAATTAACCTACCCTGCTGTAGTTCGGATCTTCTATTGTATAATTGTACTATACTTATCAATACACGCCACGTATATTGGTGAGCGGTTAAAATAAGGCAATAAAATTTTTCCATATCATCAATTTTTCTCTTTCTTTTATCTCAACCGCTCACCAATACACTTGCGTGTATTAATGAATATAATAGAAGATATAGCATGATTATGCAATAGAGGATCCGAAGTGGCCCTGGTGGCTCTTGTTTGGACCCGTAACTCATCCAACCCTCTCTCTCTCTCTCTCTGCGCCCCCCCCCCCCCCCCCCCCCCCCCCCCCCCCCCCCCCACTTCCTCTTATTAAATTGATGAAAGTATTCCTAATTCATCAATATATGAAAACACCCATAAGTTATTAAGAATTAACATAACTAATTTAAGCAAAATCATAAATATAAATTAGTACTAGTAATTGAAAATCCAAATCATACTTAACACACCAAAGTCCAAGAAAAACGAACACAACATTCATACTTAAAAAATACAAACTACAACATCTCCAAATCATACTTAACATAAAATATTCATATTGCAGTTAATCATCAAATTAACCATCAAGTTGCACTTATCAATCCACCTCACTAAACTGTCTTAAATATCTTCTTCTTCCTCATCAAGCATTGTTGGACAATTTTAGAACCTTCAACATTTGAACCAGTACCCAGATAAAGAATATATAGACAACTAAGGATATATTATAAGATGACAAAATATAATTAAAATGATAAAATGTAATCCTTTTGCCTCTTTCTCCAACAATTAACTGAAATAATTTTTTAAAATTTTAGTTTTATTATAAAATAAAGTTTATAAGTGAGAATAATTAATTATACATTATTCATTCTTCTTTATCTTATCATGAATATTGCTATTCTTTATCTTATAATGAATATTGCCAGCTATTAAATCTTTATTAATTTATAAAATTAAAAAATAACTAAAATACTTTTATTTAAAATTAAAAACTATTTTTTTCTTAAAATAAAATTAAAAATAATTTTAGTATAAAAATAACACTAATTAACATCCCCTTTATCAAAAAAAGAGGGGGGAAAAAAGCCACCCCCTTCTTCATTGTATCTTCTCCAATCTCTCTCTCTCTCTCTCTCACACACACACAATCGCAGATAGCTTTCTGTCACTCCATCTCGATCTCCATACTCTCTCGACCTCTCTTCCCCTCTCTCGGGAATTTTTCACATCTCTCTCTCTTCCGTGCGCGCGAGCCGCCACCCCCGATCTCTGTGGGTGTGTGCGCGTGCTTGCTTGTGTGTGTTTCTGGGGAAGTGGCGATAAAACTCGATTTGTCAAAAGCTTACGACAGAGCAATAGGTAGATGTCACTCCATTTGGATTGATCACGCAGGCACAAATTTCTCCGATCAACTGCCTTAACATTCTTGAAATGCACGGCCTTTCCTTTTTGCATTTCCAACTTGTACTCTAAACCATTGGGACCTAATATTTCCTTCAAGCACCAGTGATCAATATAGTACTGCAACAAGAATCGGTTAGCCCATCTATGATGTCAACATGAAATATATACAAATATAAGCATGAAATCTAATCAGGAACATGATCAGAGGGATCGTTGGCTTCATCCTTTCTGCATTAGATGAAAATCCCAAACTTTCGAGGAGAATGGAAAAGAAGGTGCAACCCCATTTTCAACATGGATAGCAAACAATATCAGAGACTAAACCATAAACTAGATCATTTATATATGTGCAGATGCGTTGATTGCTGCATATGCTTCAAACAGATACGGAAAAATGTAGAGGAAAAGGGTCTCATGGAACCGAACCTCATCTGGATTCACTACTTCTATGACCAGAGTTTCCAAATGAGCTGAGTTTCGTACAAGGCACGCTATCCCAGGGAGCTCAGCTTAGCTGTCACGAAAGCTGGAAGCTGCAGCGATTTAATTCCAACTTTTCGAGGGAGGAATTGTGGTTAAACCATTCACGAAGAACATACCAGAACCAGGACACTTTCAACTTGAGAAATTTCACATTTTTACTCGAAACATATTGGATGCATTTTTCAATCGCTGGCAGAGAAGAATCAGGATAAAAAAATGGACGAGTGAGAATTCCTATAAATTGGGACTCGAACATTGCATTCAGGTGTGATCAACAAAAGAAGCGAAGCGTTCTAGTTCACATTATGTCATAGCATCATAACAGAATCTAATTTTATCAACATGAGTCCACAAGCTTTTCCAGCTCTTGCCGAGAATACCTGTTCTGACGGCGTCTTCCATTGGCAATAACGAAAGTATGTCAACCAGAAAACAATCAGGCAACTCACTGAGTCGATCCGAGTTCTGTTCCGCCTCATCTTCTCTACCCATAGGAAACAAACCGGTCTAACTTAAAGAAAAAATTCTGTAAAATAATCGAATTAAGTGATTCATTGAGAAATTAATTTAATGGTCTTCTAAGTATGGGGTCTTTTATATTAAAAAGTAATGTTCTTGTTAGTATTAATATACATCTATAATGCACAGACACTTCAAAAATCATCTTGTGCAATGTATGACACGAATTCACTGCAGAAAAAATGCCAAATTTTCCCCCGAAATTTTTATTTTTTATTTTTAAACCGGGGGAAATCCGGGGGAAATTTTCCCCCGATTTTTTTTTGAATTTTTTAAATTAAAAACCATGGGAAATCCGGGGGAAAATTTCCCCCGGTTTTTTTTTTTGAATTTTTTTTATTGAAAATCGAGGGAAATTCCGGGGGAAAATTTTCCCCGGTTTTTTTTTGAATTTTTTAAATTAAAAACCGGGGTAAATCCGGGGGAAAATTTCCCCCGATTTTTTTTTTGAATTTTTTTTATTGAAAATCGGGGGAAATTCCGGGGGAAAATTTACCCCGGTTTTTTTTGAATTTTTTAAATTAAAAACTAGGGGAAATTTCAGGGGAAAATTTCCCCCAATTTTTTTTTTTGAATTTTTTTTTGAAAAACCGGGGAAAATTCCCCCCGTTTTTTTTTTTAATTTTTTTTAATTAAAAACGTAAAATTAATATATATAATAAGTAAAACAATAAATAAAATTGGAAGTAGCTCAATGGCAAGGTATTAGTCTTGTATCCAAGAGGTTCCAAGTTCGAATCCATACAAGAGCAAAAATTTTTTTTTTAAAATTAAAACCGGGGGAAATTCCGGGTGAAAATTTCCCCCGGTTTTTTTTTTTTGAATTTTTTTTAAAAAAACGGGGGAAATCCGAGGGAAATTTCCCCCTATTTTTTTTAATTTTTTAATTAAAAATTTAATATTTACACATATTAAGCAAAACAATAAACAAAGTTGGAAGTAGCTCAATGACAAGGTATTAGTCTTGCATCCAAGAGGTCCCAAGTTCAAGTCCATACAAGAGCAAAATTTTCTTTTTTTTTTTTTTAAATTAAAACCGGGGGAAATTCCGGAGGAAAATTTTCCCAAATTTTTTTTTTGAATTTTTTTTTTAAAAATCGGGGGAAATCCGGGTGAAATTTCCCCCGATTTTTTTAATTTTTTTAAATTAAAAACGTAATATTTACACATATTAAGCAAAACAATTAACAAAGTTGGAAGTAGCTTAATGACAAAGTATTAATCTTGCATCCAAGAGGTCCCAAGTTTGAGTCTATACAAGAGCAAAATTTTCTTTTTTTTTTTAAATTGAAACCGGGGGAAATTCTGGGGGAAAATTTCCCCCGGTTTTTTTTTTGAATTTTTTTTTTAAAAAACGGGGGAAAATCCGGGGGAAATTTCCCCCGTTTTTTTTAAATTGTTTTAATTAAAAACGTAATATTAATATATAATAGGCAAAACAATAAACAAAGTTGGAAGTAGCTCAATGACAAAGTATTAGTCTTGTATCGAAGAGGTCCCAAGTTTGAGTTCGTACGAGAGCAAATTTTTTTTTTTTAAAATTAAAAACACTCTTTGGGGAAATATATTTATATAATATCAATACTATCTTTTCACTATTATTATTTATACTATCTTTTAATTATGTTTAATATATTTATAGGTATACATATGTTTATATTGTATATATATGTTTATGTAGTATATAGAATATATATATTTATATAATATCAATACTATCTTTTAACTATTATTATTTATACTACCTTTTAATTATATATATAATATACTTATAGGTATACATATGTCTATATAGTATATATATGTTCATATAGAATATAGAATATATAGTATATGTTCATATAGTATATAGAATATATAGTATATATGTTTATTTATACTATCTTTTAATTATGTATAGAATATACTTATGGGTATACATATGTCTATATAGTATATATTTTTTCATATAGGATACAGAAAATATATTTATATAATATCAATACTATCTTTTAACTATTATTAATTATATTATCTTTTAATTATGTATATAATATACTTATAGGTATACATATGTCTATATAGTATATAGAATATATATGTTTATATAATATCAATACTATCTTTCACTACAAGAAAATGCATTATTTTCGGCGGATGTTTTCGCCGAAAATTTTCGACGGATTTTCGGCCGGAATTAATAAAAATATTAATTAAAAATTTTTCGAAATTTTCAGCGGAATTTCCGCCGAAATATTAATTAAAAAATAAAAAAATTACGGTTAATAATTTTTGGCGGAAATTTCCGCCGAAAAATTTAAAAAAAAATAAAATTTTAATTATTCAAATTTTCGGCGAATTTTCGGCGGACATTTCCGCCGAAAAATTAATTAAAAAATAAAAAAATTATGGTTTATTATTTTCGGCGGAAATTCCGCCGAAAAATAATAAAAAAAATTTGAATTTAAATACAAAATAAAAAACAGATTATAATATTTTTAAACAATGATATTTTTAAATTTTGTTTTCCGCTTTTAAGAGTTAGTATAATTATTATGGTTTTTCTCGGATCATGTTTGTGTTCCTATTTTGTTGAAGTTATTTTTCGTAATACGTTTTGTTATATATATTTTATAAATAGTTTTCAATAAATGTGTCAAATTAAGCGTATTGTATTTATTATGACTTATTCTTGCTTTTATTTAAAAGTCATTTTTTAAATTAAATTGTAAATTGTATTGTGTTATTTATAATCGTGTTTGCCTTTTTTTATTTTTTGAATTCAATTATCGGTATACGTTTTGTCATATATATGTGGCGTATAAATAGTTTTTAATAAATGTGTCATATTAAGCGTATTGTATTTTTTGTGTTTATTATATGTTGCATTTTTTCAAGGATTGTGTTTATTATGACTCCATATAACTTTTATTTCGCTAAGTCTCATAACAAATCATATAGTTGTATTATATTAACTATTATGATGTCACGTAACAAATATGTTCTAAGACGTATTAAAATAAATTAATATAGTGATACGAAATGTAAGTTAGGAGTTACTAGAACAAGCTAGTTGTTCTGAGACGTAGCGACAGATGTAATAACTTCGAATGACGTATAATATTTTGTTTAATGAATAGGTAAGGCTGAAATGTATAATGAGGAAATAACATTTACATATTTGGAAATTATAAACTGTTCTCACCGGCCATAATACATATCATATAGTTTAAATTAATTAGTTATTGCACAATAGTTGGCAATTGCAATTAATAAGTTATTGCAATTGCAATTTTATAAATCTACATATTAAAACTTATACTTTTGTCCAAAGATTATAAGGTGGTAACATTTCGTCGGATTATGAGTAATATTGTTAAAACTACGTATTTTATAATTATAAGTTAACAATAACACTAAAAAATAATGATTAATAAATTAATATATTATTTAATATATTATTATAAGATTTAATATAATATTTTCTTTATTTAAATTAAAATAAATAAAAATATTTTAATTAAAATTATTTATTTTCGGCGGAATTTCCGCCGAAAAATAAAAAAAAAAATTGAATTTTCGGCGGAATTTTCGCCGAAATATTAATATACATTTTGCACAAATTTTCTTTTCTTCCCCCTTATTTTGCATCTCCTCCCTCCCCCCTCCCTCCCCCACCCCCCGGTACCCGTCGCCCTTCTTCCCCCACGCCGCCGGCCCTCGCCCCACCGCCGTCCCCCCCCCCCCACCCCCGGTACCCGTCGCCCTTCTTCCCCCCCGCCCGCCGGCCCCCGCCCCACCGCCGTCCCCCCCCTCCCAACCCTCCCTTCCCCCTCCCCCGCCCCTCCCTCCCACCGCCGCCGCTCCCCAGCCGCCGACACCACTCCCCCTCCCCGGCCCGCCCCTCCCCCTCCCCGGCCCGCCCCTCCTCCTCCCCCTCCCCCTACCCGGCCCCTCCCCCTCCCCCTCCCCAGCCCCCAGCCCCCAGCCCCCCTATCCCCCTGCCCCCAGCCTCCTCCCCCCAGCCCCCAGCCCCCCAGCCCCCCCTCCCCCCTCCATGCCGCCGTTTCGTCAAATTTTTTTTGTAAGTTTTCAGTTTTGTGTATTGTTTTAGCAAAAATTAAATCCAAATGTGTTATGTCATATTGTGTTTAATTATTTGGTAATATTTATAAGTTAGGTGTTTGATATTTTTGTAATTTTTGGAATTTGTATTTGTTGTAGGTAATTTATTGCATTCAATTTTGGATATAAAACGAAGACAAAGGTAAGTACGGCTAACCTTGACATATATATATGTATATATGTACATAATTAGATAGTTTATAGATAGTAGGTTAATCCGTGATGTGGGGATGGAGAACGGGAATTGGGGGAAGGGATGGAGCCTTCCCATTGCTTGCTGTTGGTTTTTCTGTGCTTGTGTAATGTGGAGAAATAAGGGGATGGTACATATTCGATATATATATATATAAATAATATATTTTGGCTTTTTATGTGTATTGATTTTCAGTATATACATCATGCGTGCTGTGTTTGTGGGATGACGTGATTATTTGTTCAATATGAAATGTGTATTCGATGTTGGTTGTACGATCCGAACCATAATTCTAAATGTAACATGTTATTTAAGGGAAGAAAATGGTTATTCGATTATTTTTTTAATAAAATTACTAAAAACACCAAACTTATAAAAGTAATACGCGCGTGTAGATGGATATTCCAGAACACAGAACGTGGATGTATACAATGACTTATCCTAGTTGAGGAGGGCTTTTACCAGCTTATTATGAGGGTGTTATGAACTTTATAGAACACAGCAAGAGTTGTCCGGATTATATTAAGTATGGCGAAATTCGTTGTCCTTGTAAAAAGTACGAGAGAAAATGTCTTCTGTTAACATTGGATGATGTCGCAGTGCATTTGTTAACGAATGGTTTTAAACCAAATTATTGGTATTGGACTGATCATGGTGAGGTCCAACCCTCTGTAAAATTCCCTGGCGAATCAAGTAGTGGTACACAGAATGACCCATTGCAAAGATATGTTGAAATGTATTTTGACGCTGCTAGGCAAGAGGTAGGGGTTGAAACACCAGATGATTTTGTGGAACAACCTAATATTGAAACTCAAATTTTTTTTGACCTTTTGAATGAGTTTAACCAAGAGGTGTGGCCTGGTTGTATAGATCATTCTCCACTTTTAATTGCTGCAAGGTTGTTGAGTATAAAAAGTGATTATAATGTTGCACAAGATGGACTTGACGAGATCATCCAATTGATGTCAGAAGTGATGCCTGCTGGGCATAAAATGCCAACAAACTTTTACGAGGCACAAAAATTAGTCAAAAAGTTGGGTTTGACTAGTAAGAAAATAGATTGTTGCATTAGTGGCTGCATGTTATACTACAAAGATACTGTAGATGCGTTGAATTGTACATTTTGTGGTGCGCCAAGATATCGTGATAGCGGGGGGCGTGTGCGTGCAAAACAAGTCCCTCAAATGAGGATGCATTATTTGCCTCTCATTCCACGATTGAAGCGCATCTATGCATCTTCGGCCGCAGCACCTCACATGAGGTGGCATGCACAGCATCGACGGCCTGATGGTGTTATGTGTCACCCAGCAGACGGGAATGCTTGGAAGAATTTTGACGCAGTATATCCCGATTTTGCAAGTGATCCTAGAAATGTGCGGCTTGCTTTGTGTGTTGATGGTTTCACGCCGTATTCCCAATCTGCGGCGTCGTACTCTTGTTGGCCAGTAATCGTGACGCCATCTAATTTGCCTCCTGAAATGTGTATGACAATGCCATACATGTTTCTGACATGCATAATTCCTGATCCTAAAAATTCGAAAGTAAAAATTGATGTATATTTGCAGCCACTGATTGATGAGTTGAAGGTACTGTGGGAAAATGGCGTATCCACGTATGATATACATGCAAAACAGAATTTTATTATGCGTGCTGCATTAATATGGACTATTAATGACTTTCCGGCTTATGGAATGATGTCGGGATGGATGACAGCAGGTAAGCTAGCTTGTCCGTATTGTATGGGGTACAGCAAAGCATTTACGTTGAAGCATGGACGAAAGAATTCATGGTATGATTGTTATCGAAGATTTTTAGACATGAATCACCAATACAGAAGAAACAAGATTAACTTTAAAAAAAATTTAGTCGAGAGGGATCCTCCTCCTCCGATGCCTACTGGAGATTTGGTGTGGAATGATGTGCAGTGGTTGCCGAAAATAATTGACCAACCATTTATGGGGAAACCAGCTGGCTACGGCGTTGAACATAACTGGACAAAGAAAAGTATTTTTTGGGATTTACCTTACTGGAAGCATCTATTGATACGACATAATTTAGATGTAATGCATATTGAGAAAAATGTGTTTGACAATATTTTTAACACTGTTATGGATATACAAGGTAAGACTAAAGATAATGCAAATGCAAGGCTGGATATGCAAGATATGTGTAGGCGACCTGAGCTACAATTGATCTTAAAGCCTAATGGCCAATGGGGAAAATCGAAGGCAAAGTACACCTTTAGTCTTGAACAAAAACGGCTGATTTGTGAGTGGATCAAAGAACTTCAAATGCCGGATGGTTATTCCTCCAACTTGAGTCGATGTGTTGACTCACATCAAGTGAAATTGCATGCCATGAAAAGTCACGACTGTCACATTTTTATGGAACAGTTGTTGCCAATTGCCTTTAAAGACCTACCCGATGAGGTCTGGAAATCACTTATTGAACTAAGTAAGTTTTTCAGAGACTTATGTTCCACCACATTAAGGCATGCCGATTTGGACAAGATGGAAGAAAATATTTCAGTGATTATATGTAAGTTGGAACGCATTTTTCCACCTGCATTTTTTGATGTGATGGAGCATTTGCCAGTTCATTTGATCGACGAAGCAAGAAATGGAGGCCCGGTCCAATTTCGTTGGATGTACCCATTCGAGAGGTAATTGAATAACATCAAGAAATTTCATTGCGTTTTGTATAATTATAAGTTAATGAAAATTTTCGAAAATTGATGTTATTTTTTTGACTTTCAAACAGGTATCTAGGCAAAATTAAAAAAACAGTCAAGCAAAAAGCCCAAGTCGAGGGTTCTATATGTGAGGCTTATTTGCGGCGTGAAACAGCTCATTTTTGTTCGTTCTACTTTAAATCACAGGTTCGTACATTAAGAAATAGAGTCAGAAGGAACGACGACGATGGGGTAGATGAATCTATTCTACCTACATTGTCAGTTTTTAATCAAGTTGGTCGGTTACAAGGGAAATATGTAGAACGATATTTCGAACATGAAGCAGAATACAGATCTGCGAGACACCACATTCTTTTAAATTGCGAAAAAGTTAAACCTTACATTAAGTAAGTATGAAAAATATGTGTTCTAAAAAGGAATTATGTTTTAATTTTCTGTAACTAACTGCATAATCAATTGCAGTTATTTTTTATCCTACTTCCGAATTGGTGATGCAGAAGCTAGCGACCGTCTTGAATCGGAATTTGATAAGTGGTTTAAGGCATACGTAAGTACATAAATTCACATATTGTATTTAATTATGAAGTTTAACCTACGATTAAACATTGCAAATGATTATTTATCGTACAGGTTCATAATCCAGGACACGGGATTACGAATCTTTTCTTAAATCAATTGGCATGGGGTCCTAATAGGAAAATGAAAACATATCATACATACTTTGTCAATGGTTTCAAGTTTCACACTTCATCGTGGTGTCAAGGAAAAAAGACGATGAATTGCGGGGTTTGGGTGAAAGGCAGTTATGAGGATGTTGCCGTTGAGGATGACTACTACGGAATTTTGAATGAAATAGTGGAGTTGGAATACACTGGTGAGCCAATAAAAAGGGTTGTCTTATTCAAATGTGAGTGGTTCGATCCCACACCTCGAAAAGGAACTCGTATTGTACATCCAGAATGCGAAATTGTTGAAGTAAAACAATCAGGTAGGTACAAAAAATACGATCCTTTCATAATCGCACAACAAGCCCGACAGGTATACTTTGTTTAAGTATCCCGGAAAAATTAAAGAGAAAATGCGATGGCTTGCTGTCATTAAAAGTAAAGCGACCCGCCGCGTTGATGTTGAACACGCGTTGGAAGTCGCGTACCAAAATGACGATGGCGCAAATGTGCAAAACATCACTACTAATGACGTTGTAGGCTCAATGTGTGATCAAAATATGACATTAATTCCGGTTGATGAAGGGGAGCTTAATCAGGTTATACATACTGACGAAGAAGATGACGATACTGAAGAGGTTGATAGTGATGAAGCTGAAGCCAGTGATGCTTAAATTATGTTGCACGGTAAAATAAAAAGTTATATATACTTCATTAATATATGTGCGTGATTAGTTTCATTGTGTCTGAAGCGAATTAACATACGTTATTGACTTTAATTGGTTATATGCGTCAATTATTTATATCGGAATATCGTTGTATTTTACCATCTTTGATACGAAAAATGTATACTTTTTTTATTTTTGTATAACTTCTTTTGGATATAGATGCGGCGTGGCAAAAATAAGATTTCATATGGTAGATCAACTGATATGCCGACATCTAATCCGGGTTCTTCGTCATCCCATCGAGGCACCTCCCCAGCGTCCCTATCGGGCTCTTCCCCTTCTTACCATTCCACCCGCATCGGCCACAGTCCACCACTAGACATTTCGATGCAGTTTATACCTACTCCTTCAATACCTAGTGGGCATAGTCCTCCTGTTACATCGCATATTCCTAGCCCGCCGCTACCACAGCAGCAACCACAGCCTGAGGCTGACGAGCTTACGCAGGTCGAGATCGAAGGAATTCAGGACACGTACGCGATGCCCACACCTCCACCTGCACCGAATAGTAAAATTACGATGACACCAATTGGATCGAATCGGTTAGTTAATTTTTAAATTTTTATATGTAGTACCAAAAATAGAAATGATAATAAGTCGTACATGTGTAACAATAAATTTTGATATCCCATGTAGTTTTTATCCTGGCAAAGGTGGTGGTGTGCACATTGGGAATGTCATAAAGAGCCAGATGGACAGACCATACTTTACTTATGGCAAGGTTCCTGAAAATGTTCGATTGCGATGGTTCGGTGAATGGCAGGTAAAGTAACTAATATTGTATGAACCTTAATTTTGATGGCTGCGTATATTCCATTTATATTTGAGTATTTCATTAATTTTTTAACATATGTGAGTGATAAAGTATTATTTGTTTTTGTTAGAAATATGTTTGTTTTAGGCCGGAGGAAACGGGACATATGAAGATAGCTTTTGACAACCGTGCGGCCAAAAAAATGGTTGACATGTATCGCAATATTAGAAAAATGATTGCGATTGGAGAAGGTCGACCACTGTGGCTCCTCGGACCAATATTTTAAGAGCTCACTGCGTATTGGGGCACGCCTGCATGGAAAAAGAAGAGTGAGCAGAACAGGATAAATAGGAACGTTGGTGGAGGTTCGTTGTCTGGCGGTGGGGCCAAGTCGATATATGAGCGTCGGATGGACTTGGTAGGTACCTTTTCGTATTAGTTATTTAACGTATAATAAAAGAGTTTATTTTTTCTTTTAATTTGATCTGCTTCTTGTAGGAGGGGAAGTTAAAGAGGCCTGCTTTTAAAAGTGAGGTCCTTCAAGATTGTTACTTGAGGAAAAAAGATAAGGGACCGGATAAAAAAGCAGGCACATGGGTTCACCCGGCGCCACAACAAGTTCATGTAAGTTAGATTTATTTAATGTAATTAATTTTTTGGTTGAAATTGCTAACATTGACCTATTTACAATTGCAGGATAATTTTCAGAATTTGGTTCAGAATCGTCCGGATATGCAGGACGCCGACTTATCTGATCCCTCAACTCAAGAAAGCATGAACGAGTTCTTTGATCAGGCTGCTGGGGAGCCTACCAAGAAGGGCCGAAAGTACGGACAAAATTATCAAACAACATCGTCACCTCGGCAATATAGTTTTTCTTCGCCCGGTAGTTCGTCGAGCCACTCCGACCCCGCGGTGTTACGGTTAGAGAATTGAGTCGATCACCTTACCCAACAAAACTCACAAATCATGGAAATGATGCATCAGGTGATATCGATGATTTCGCAGAACAAAGCAAGCGGCTCACAACAACCGACTTATGCCCCTCCGCCGGCTCAGCATGTCGCCGATGATGAAGACGAGTCTGATGAGGAAGACTGTGATTAGTATGTACTTGGCTACAAACTAACTTTCTATGTTTTTTGGATATGTTTTTCTATGTTTTTGGATATGTTTTTCTATGTGGTTTACTTGGCTACAAACTAACAAACTAACTTTCTATGTTTTTGGATATGTTTTTGACTACAAAAAATATTCGACTGATTATGTTTTTCTATGTATTTGGATAAATTTTATGTGGTTTATGAATCTATATGTAGGTTTTAATATATTTGATGTGATATTTACTTGTAAAAATTAAATTATATTATTATTATAATATTTCAAATATATTTTTTATAAAAATGAAGAAAAATATAATTAATTTGAATATTTGCAACAAAACCCCAATTTTAGGGACAAGATAATATTTTATTTCGAAATTAAGATTTATTAATAATTTGGGGCGGAAAATAATAATTTTTCTGCGGAATTTCGGCCAAAATTCCGCCGAAAATAATTATTATTTTTTTAAAAAAAATTATTAATTTTCGGCGGAATTTGGCCGAAATTCTGCCGAAATTAATTATTATTATTATTATTATTATTTTTTAATCTCTAAATATTTCCGCCGAAAATCCGCCGAAAATTATATAGCGACGAAGGTTTTTTCGGCAGACGCGATCCTCCGAAAATCCGCCGAAAATTAATAATTTCGCCGAAAATCCGACGAAAATCTGGCCGAAAATACAGTATTTTCTTGTAGTGTTTTAACTATTATTATTTATACTATCTTTTAATTATGTATAGAATATACTTTTAGGTATACATATATCTATATAGTATATATTTTTTCATATAGGATATAGAAAATATATTTATATAATATCAATACTATCTTTTAACTATCTTTTAACTATTATTAATTATATTATCTTTTAATTATGTATATAATATACTTATAGGTATACATATGTCTATATAGTATATAGAAAATATATATGTTTATATAATATGAATACTATCTTTTAACTATTATTATTTATACTATCTTTTAATTATGTATAGAATATACTTATAGGTATACATATATCCATATAGTATATATTTTTTCATATAGGATATAGAAAATATATTTATGTAATATCAATACTATCTTTTAACTATTATTAATTATATTATCTTTTAATTATGTATATAATATACTTATAGGTATACATATGTCTATATAGTATATAGAATATATATGTTTATATAATATCAATATTATCTTTTAACTATTATTATTTATACTATCTTTTAATTATGAATAGAATATACTTATAGGTATACATATGTCTATATAGTATATATTTTTTCATATAGGATATAGAAAATATATTTATATAATATCAATACTATCTTTTAACTATTATTATTTATACTATCTTTTAATTATGTATATAATATACTTATAGGTATACATATGTCTATATGGTATATATATCTATATAGTATATAGAATATATATGTTTATATAGTATCAAACTATATTTTAACTGTTATTATTATACTAGATTTTAGTATATATAATACATGTGTTTATATAATATAAATACTATATTTTAATTATTTATAATATATTTATTTTGTTTTTTAAAATTGAAAGAAAGAATGTTAAAATAAGAATAATCAAATAAATATATAATAAATATAAAACAAGACAAAATAGAACACAACTTCTAGCAATAGCCTGGTGGTGAAAGGTTGGTCATCCAACCTTGAGGTCATGAGTTCGAATTCCATCAATTACAAATATTTGCATATTTTGGGAGTTACTTTTCCAGCGGCGGCTGAAGCGGCGGCTGTGGGGCGGTCCGGCGGAAATTTCCGCCGGAATTCCGCCGGTCCGTCTTTCCGGCGTAATAGTCAGGCGGAAATTTTCGCCGGACCGTCTTTCCGGGGAATTCTGGCGGTCCGGGACCATTTTTTCCGGTGGACGCGATTCCGTCGGATTTCCGCCGGATTTTTCCCCCGGTTTTGGCCTTTTTTTCCTATAGTGATTTGGCTCCGATACAAACCCAATACGTGTTTGATATGGCAAATGTATGTTTGAAATTAAAAAGAAAAAGAAAAGATCTGATACAATGTCAAACACAATTGAAGGCGTGTCCGACATGATTTGGACATGGCTGAAATGTATTATTTATTTATATATGTATATATATCTGTTATCTTAAAAAGTTATTATTATTATTATTATTATTATTAGTGGGTATATATATACTAATCTAATTGCCCCGCATCTCCATAACTTATGATGGAATAAAAACATAAGTAACTATATTAATTTTACTTATAACAATTAGATAAGTTATACAAATTTTATTTTTTTAATTTATAAAAATAGATTCGGATATTCAATTGGATATTTGAATGATTGTAAGCAAAAACGGATATTCGAATATCTAAATATTCATAATTTTGTCCAATTTTCAAAAATACTAACCGATTACGGATATATTCGAATTCGATAAATTTCCATCGAATTCGAGTTGGAAGATGAGGTTTTGAACATCTGTTAGACTCGAATTCAGATATGGATACACATATTGTGAAATTAATCGCATACGAATTTGAATACTACATATTCATTCTGTTCAATATTCATTTATACCCCTTGCTTTTAGGTAGTAATTTAAATATTTTTTTTAAAAGAAGGTAGTACTTTAAATATTTACTTAAGTTTAGGGGCCATTTACATAATTTATCCCAAAGTATTTTTCTATGGAAATATGAGTAATGGAATGGAGTCCAAAGGATGGTACAGTCCAAAGACAATGTCCCGTTTTTTATAATTTTTTGTGGGCCAATGGGGATAGCATATCCTTGACTATTTCATGGCCCCGTATTTGCAGGATTTAACACGCATTTTATGGCTTTATCCTCAAATACTATTAATTACAGCCAGATGTCACTCCCGCTTCCAGTCTGTTTATGATTACTGGCATATTTGCTGAGAAAATCAATAATAATTTTCCAACCATAAGCTGATTATGACCACCAAAAGCACAAAGTTAAATTTACAAAATCCATATGTTATTTCGAATTAGCATAAAAAAATTTGTGCTAAAAAATTAATTTAAAAACCCTCAGTTTTTTCAAATTAGCACACCATCCCCGGGTCCCTTTTTTGAAAATTTGAGAATGAATTTTTAATTTTTTCTCTTTTAGATAATTGGAGAATAACAATACATTTTATCTCTTTGGAAAAAAAAAATTGATCCAAAAAATGAAAGAGGGACAAAAACTCAAATCGTAACTTTTAGAATTTCACACTTACGGTCGATTTGCGAGACACAAGAGTTGTGGTACAAGAGTGGAGGTGTGCTAATTTTTAAACTAGACAAACTTTTTTTTACACAGAATTTTTTGTATTAATTAGAATTAACATAAGGAATTTTATAAATTTTTACCTCAAGATTAAAAGAGTAAATTTACAAACATAAAAAACTATCATACATGTAGAAACAACACGTGTAAAATACACTATTAGTCGAAGGTTTTCGCTGGTAGTTTTTCCATTTCACATGGTCTTTTGTACCAAATTTTGTTTTACCGAATTTTTCGGTTTAATTAGATTTAATATAGGTGTCTCATGACAAAAACTAGAAAAAAAAAAGGAGGAAATAAAAATATTCTAGGTTGCTACAAGGAACTGTCCGTGGCTATCAAAAATCACTAAATTTATTGATCCGATGAATGCCGGCTCACACTTAACTCCAATCCTTTGAAAAGTATTCTGCACAAGAAAACAAAATAAAAAACAAAAAAGTGAAAGTGAAAGTGAAAATAAAAACAATAAGTTCCGTCAAAATTATCTCTTGCAATATATGGACAAAGTTCACCTAACTTGGACAAAATGCTAAAGCGAGTCTATTAATACAACCACTCTCACGAGCACAAAACAATTCCCTGTCAGAACAAAAATGGCTGAAGAATTGAAGCTGTTCAGAACATGGTCAAGCCCGTATGCTTTGAGGGCAGTACATGCACTCAAGATCAAAGGTTTAGAATACGAAACAATATTTGAGGATCTGAAAACCAAGAGCGCTTCACTCCTGGAGTACAATCCTGTATACAAGAAGGTACCTGTTCTTGTGCACAATGGAAAGCCTGTTTGTGAGTCCCTTGTGGTTCTTGAGTACATAGATGAGACATGGAAGCACCCTCCTCTCCTTCCTCAAGATCCTTATGAGAAAGCCATGGCTCGATTTTGGGCGAAATTCGGCGATGAAAAGGTAACCTTTATCGCATACCTCAAAAGTTTATTCTGTTTGAAGTTCCCTTCAAGATACTACCTTGGAGTTTTGAGATTGCTATTCCTCTGTTTATACATCTAAACAACGATAACCAATTAATGATGCAGGTTTTGCCATCAATATGGACCTTCTTCATATCTCACGGAGATGAGCAAGAGGAAGCTATTGGCCAGGCGGTTGCAAACCTGAAATTCTTGGAAGAGCAGCTAAAAGGGAAGAAATTTTTCGGAGGGGAGACGATTGGTTATCTGGATATTGCATTTGGTTGGATGGGTAACTTGATGAGCATCATGGACGAGATACTTGACCTGAAATTAGTAGACACGGAGACATTTCCACTGTTATCGGCATGGATGATCAACTTCTCAGATGATCCATTGATCAAAGAATGCTGGCCTCCTCGAGACCGAATGATTGAGAAATTTAAGGCCATGCGCGAACCGTTTCTCAAAAAAGCCGCATGAAACAGAACTCATGTGGTTCAGTTAGTTTCACTAAGATATGTGGTTCCCCTGCTTTATTGCTCCCTGATGACTCCAAAAAGCTGCATGAATCAGAATTCATGCGGTTCAGTCTGTACAAATAATAAAAGTTTCACTTCAACTTGAATGTTCCCTTGCATTTTTGGTTCTCAGATAATCGTGTTTAGAACCACTTTTAGATGAAGTAACTCGTGAGATGGTCAAGCAAATTTATTTTATTTCAGGTTCGGTTGTATGAACTTATTTTTTCTCGTTTCGGTGTTAATGACTGTCGGGAGTCCAAAAATTAAGTTTGATGGTGAACCTTGATTGTCTAAATGAATTTCTGATAGCTGCAAAAGGGAAAAGGGGAAATGAGTACTTTAATTAAGCAATAATGTACAATTTTAAGGGTATGTTTTGTAAATATCAAGGCACAAATTACCAAAACTGTAAGGCAAGAGAATTATGAATCCAACTATTCCGTTTTAGGATTGTTTTTACTATCACGCAATACTGGGACTAGAGTAGGACACTAGTGGCAAGAAAAAACCATGTTTAATACCTTCAGGGTTCGTTCGGTTGGGGAGAATACACAAGATTTGGGCCTCAAATCTAGGCTTGTCTATTGCTCGGTTGGGGAGTTTACACGAGACGAAAAAACGGCTTATCTTCTTGGAGCCGAAACTGTTTAGCAGATTTGATGAGATTGCCATCTTGGGGGGGGGTGGTGAGATGAAGATCCCCATCTCAAGATTCGTATTTGTGGGTGTTTCATATTTCCATTACTAACCTTACTATTCCACCGTCTTTTTACACTGCTGTCCTTGCATAAATAAGAAGCCGGCGTAAGGAAGACAAACCCTAATTCTCGAAATTGCTCCCCCACAGCAGCAGCAGCGAATAACCATAAAGGTAACGAAGGGTCTGCTAACGCGGGCTGGCCACGAATTCCTTTGAGGTTGGATCGATTTTGGATAATTGTTTCTCTTTTGACAGCGCAATTCAATCCCAATCGAATTTCCCCCTCCCCCTTTTTTTTTGGGTTTTTGTTGTTATTGTTAATTTTAAGAGGAAGGTTGAAAGAGACGATTTGTACTTGTTATTTTCTTTCATGGAAGATGCACCTTAATCTGTTTGTATTTTTTTTTCACCAGCAGTTTGGATTACACCCACAGGACGCAACTCTTGTCGCATACTCTGTCAACACCAAGCCTTCAATCATAATGTAGCTCCAACACACCAAAGTACTGTTAATTGAAATTTTATGGGGGATTAAGGTGTGTTGAAACATATGGACGTTGTTTTTTGAGGTTCCCTGTTAAAGGTGTGCGGTGCCAAGTTTGTGTATCTTAGTTGATGTATATTTCAAAACTTGATGCTTGGAAAAATCTGCTTTTTCGAGTCGTTTGCTGTAAAGAGGTTACATCTTAGGTTCTATTCATGTTTTCATATGTGCACTGTATAGATGGATGAGTGCATCTATTTTGGGACTCTATATTGGGCACATAACTCCCATTGAACATATCATTTTACTTGCGATTACTTGCACCTATGTACTAATATTGTGCTTTACATTATGTAGTTGACTTAGTTGCGGAGGATTCTATCGGGTCCCTATGG
Source organism: Petrea volubilis (assembly GCA_026212405.1). Lineage (NCBI taxonomy): Eukaryota > Viridiplantae > Streptophyta > Magnoliopsida > Lamiales > Verbenaceae > Petrea > Petrea volubilis. The sequence continues at coordinate 19,682,846 of CM047875.1, forward strand.
ATAACATACGTCGTTTTTTATTTCTTTGCTGGGCCCATGTATTCATATGGCAGAACACACTACTGTTGTGGTTGTTTTTGAAAAATTATGTCCAGCATTCACATGACGAGAGAAACAGATCCATTACTCGGCCACGCCGATACAGCCTTATATTAAAGAATAGGGTCGTCGACGAGTATCTCTCTTACTTGACGAAGCTGAATGATGTGACGTGTGAATAATCTAAGAATGAATCGTAATGCTTTTGCACGTCTCACATATCTGCTTCGTCATTTGGGTTGTCCCTAACCAGTCGAAACACACACTCAAGAACCTTTAACTATGGACCATTTGCTCTTGATGTAGAAGTGGCCCCTAACTCAATCGACAGTGAGGAGAATGAGGATGGTGGGGAAGACCCTTTTGGATCCCAGGCGTCGACTTTAGCCACCACGAAGAAAGACACTTGATGAAATTTACTTCGTTCTTTGTGGAACCAAGGATGTATGTTCCTAATTTGTGTGGTGTTCTTGCTCTTTGAGGTTGTGTTATGTATTTCCTTTACAGAACTAAGTTTGGTAGAACTTTTGATGCAGTTTGTTTTGTGTTAATGTTAGGTCTTAGGTTGTGGGTTCATGAAGTGGATGGTGTGTCTAACAAAACTATAGGTTGTTGGATCTGCCTTACGAGGAATATTTGGACATTATGGATGCATCAAGGCATATTGACGGGCAATAGAACCTATGATAAGCACTATACTCCTTGTTACATTTAAGCTTCACTGTCTGTCGTATCAAGACAACAGTTGTCTAATTGGTGTAAGCTTTCAGTTTAAATCGGTTGTATAATATTATTTATAATATTAGTGTGGTTGCATATTCCACTTTTAGTTTATAATATTATCTGCTTATTACCCTATGAAGGACCTTAATTTGTTGCACTACGAAGTGGGAAAGGTTTTTTAAATTCTTCAATATGCAGGGGAATTATGTTTTGTTTTTTTCTGTTTTTTTGGTTTTCGATTAATAAATATTTCACATAGTAATCTTTGATACGCATTAAAATATATGTTTGTCTCATAATTTAAGGTTTTACAGTGTTTCTTTTATCCGTTTCTAATATTTCGTTGTTGTTCAGTCTTTATATGAATAATTAGTTTGATCATTGATTATTTCTATTTTCACATTTTCTTTGCTCGTGCAACAGGAAAATCTCTTAATTAGTTGCCAGCTTCCAGTACTATTTAATTAGTTGGATCAATTAACTCAAATTTTGATTTACCTATGTGTCCATATTACCTATGAAATTTATATTCATATATGTGTGTGTGTATATATATATATATATTTTTATCTACCCATAGCCGTGCGTTTTACGACTGCTTCACCCTTTCGAAACAGATCCAATACTCGGCTTTGCCTTTAACTAATAGAACTAATTCGTCATGGTCACGGCTATTGACGCTGTTTTGGCACAGGCAGTGTATAGTTAAATGTGGTTATTTAGTAGCAGATATTTTAAGGACATAATTTATTGTCTAATAAATCTACGGCCATATTACTGATTTATGAAAAACTAACATGGAATTATGCTACCAAATTGGTTCATGCCAGTAAACAATGATGATTTTATTATATGTGTTTACCTGTGGAGTTTATCAAATCTCTCATTTAATCCAACTCAGAGTTGTAGTTTTCTATAATTCACGTTGTCTTTACAGTATGCTATTTAATTGTATTTTAATGGAATATTTCTTTAATACATTTATGTCTTCTTCTCTGAATGCATTGATTATTTTCATGACGCTGTCTTCCACCTCATTTTCGTACGTACTCGATTTTTCAGGAAGCTTACATTTCCAATCAAAAATTATGTCTGGAAGACAATGATTTAATATCAGACTCGTTGGACTCTAAAACACGACCTATTTGTCGTGAAAATCGGAGTGACGTTTTTCCAAGGGCTGGAGGATAATAAATATCACCTAAACATGTGCAAGGTTGATTTTGTAAATTCATTGGACCATCTTAACTAATCTTTGGTAATCTAAACTACCAAACACAACACACAATAAAAACCACACTACCATAAAAACAACAAAATTGCTAACTGCACAAGTTGTTGAATTGGGGATTATCTCTGCTAATCCATAATCTCAAAACTAACCACAACTACATAATCCCTACAACCGAACGAATCCTCAGTCTAGTGCGCCCAACAGCCAAGCCAAATGCTATGGCAAGCCTTTTACTGTGTCCACAAAGCACGTCCAACTTCTCATCCTCCTCAACATCATGCAACACAAATTTGATATCAGCAACATATCCTTCCTTAGCCATCAAACCAGAAAGGACATCCAATAACTCAATAACTTCTTTGTGTTGTTCAAAGGATCGATCACCAGCACCAACATAATAGACCTTATTTTGAATCTCCAGCCAACTACATTCAGGATCTTTTTTGAGTCCTTTAGCTTTTAAAGACGTTCTTATCTTTCTCACTTGTTCCCACTTTCCCAGGGTAGCATACACATTTGAGGCCAAAACATGATAACCTGGATCATTTGAGTTTAGCTGCAGAACATGTTCTGATGCACGTTCTGCAATTTTTGTGTCTCCATTTGCTCGGCAAGCGCTAAGTAGCACCCCCCATATACTTGCATCAGGCTTCATTGGCGGAAACAACAAAGTCCTCTGCTTCAGACAAGCGGCCAGAGCATGCAAGAAGATCAACTACGCAAGCATAGTGTTCAAGCCTAGGCTCAATATTGTAGGGAAGAATACCATCTGCCTTCATATTCTCAAAAGCTTCAATAGCTTTTCTACCTTCACCAGACCGCCCATATGAAGAAATAATTGCTGTCCATGAAACTAAATCTCTTGTTTTCATATGCTCAAATACCAGTGTTGAACTCCTTAAGCTACCAGTATTAGAATACATTTCAATCAAAGCATTCCCAATTGGAGTAATGGACTCAAATCCTAATCTAAAAATCCAGCCATGCATCTCCTTTCCTTGTCGTTTGGTGATGAGATAAGAACACAAAGGCAATGCACTCAAAAAAGTAGGTATATCCGGCTTTACTCCCTCCACTCTCATCCTGCTGAGCATTCTGAAACCAAGACTACTGTTCTCCGAATAACCACAGGAAGCAATTATTGAATTCGAAGTAAATGTATCCCGAACTTCCATGTTCTCAAATTGTTTCAGTACATCCTCCATTTCACCACATTTGGAGTATGCATCTAGTAGAGCATTGCCCAGAATTTGAGTGGAACCAAATCCTTGTTTTATTATATCACAGTGGAGTTGCTCTGTGAAATCTATGTTGGTTAGATCTGTACAAATTGAAAGCAGCGTTACAAAAGTCACAAAATCAGGTTGGAAATTTTTTTTCAACCTCTTGATGAGCTCTATTGCATCCTCATATAATCGATTTTCAATATAACCATTAAGAAGTGAATTCCATGACACCAAATCTGGGCTTTCCATGTTCTCAAACACTTCCTTTGAATGTAATAAATCACCACATTTTGCATACATGTTAATAATAATATTCCCCGCCACAGTATCACATTCATATCCATTATTAACCATGTATTCATGGACATATCTACCCAACTTCAAGTTCCCAGTGTAAGTACAAGCACGGAGAACTGATGTTATTGTCAAAATATCAGGTCCAAAATTACCCACCATTTCCAAAAATAACCTGATTGACTCCTCATACAAATCCGATTCACAATATCCACATATTATTGTATTCCAAGTAACATTATCTCTATAAACCATCTCATTAAAAACCTTCAAACAATTAATTAACATATCAAACTTAAAATACATGGAGAGCAAAGCATTATTTACAATCACATCCCTACATGTTCCAACCTTTTCCACCAAACCATGAACTATCTCACCCTCTTCAACGTCACCTAGTCCACCGCAAGCCAATAAGACACTTGAAAATGAAAAAGAATCAGGCACTAAACAGTTCATTCTCAATTGACGATAAATTCCCAAAGCTTCCTGGAAGTAACCATTTGAGGTATACCCAGAAATCAAACTATTCCAAGAAACAATATCTCTGAGCGGCATGTCTTTGGTTCATTTATTCTGTTTGGGAGGGTAACGAGAGGGTTTGACAAGACAGTTAAACCTACCCTACTGTAGTTCGAATCTTCTATTGTATAATTGTACTATACTTTCTATTACACTTGTCAATACACGCCACGTGTATTGGTGAGCGGTTAAAATAAGGCAAGAAATTTTTTCCATATCATTAATTTGTCTCTTTCTTTTATCTCAACCGCTCACCAATACACTTGCGTGTATTAATGAGTATAAATGTATAATAGAAGATGTAGCACGATTATACAATAGAGGATTCGAGGTGGCCCTGGTGGCTCTTGTTTGGACCCGAAACTCACCCAACCCAGTCTCTCTCTCTCTCTCTCTCTCCTTACTCTTATTAAATTGATGAAAGTATTTCTAATTCATCAATATATGAAAACACTCATAAGTTATTAAGAATTAACATAACTAATTTAAGCCAAATCATAAATATAAATTAGTACTAGTAACTCAAAATCCAAATCATACTTAACATACCAAAGTCCAAGAAAAACGAACACAACATTCATACTTAAAAAATACAAACTACAACATCTCCAAATCATACTTAACATAAAATATTCATATTGCAGTTAATCATCAAATTAACCATCAAGTTGCACTAATCAATCCAGCTCACTAACACTCTCTTAAATATCGTCTTCTTCCTCATCAAGCATTGTTGGACAAATTTTAGAACCTTCAACATTTGAACCAGTACCCAGATAAAGAATATATAGACAACTAAGGATATATTATAAGATGACAAAATATAATTAGAATGATAAAATGTAATCCGTTTGCCTATTTCTCCAACAATTAACTGAAATAATTTTTTAAAATTTTAGTTTTATTATAAAATAAAGTTTATAAGTGAGAATAATTAATTATACAATATTCATTATTCTTTATCTTATCATGAATATTGCTATTCTTTATCTTATAATGAATATTGCCAGCTATTAAATCTTTATTAATTTATAAAATTAAAAAATAACTAAAATACTTTTATTTAAAATTAAAAACTATTTTTTTCTTAAAATAAAATTAAAAATAATTTTAGTATAAAAATAACACTAATTAACATCCCCTTTATCAAAAAAAGAGGGGGAAAAAAAACCCACCCCCTACTTCATTGTTTCTTCTCCAATCTCTCTCTCTCTCTCTCTCACACACACAATCGCAGATAGCTTTCTGTCACTCCATCTTGATCTCCATACTCTCTCGACCTCTCTTCCCCTCTCTCGGGAATTTTTCACATCTCTCTCTCTTCCGTGCGCGCGAGCCGCCACCCCCGATCTCTATGGGTGTGTGCGCGTGCTTGCTTGTGTGTGTTTCTGTGTGTTTCTTGGGAAGTGGCAATAAAACTCGATATGTCAAAAGCTTATGACAGAGCACTCAGTAGATGTCACTCCATTTGGATTGATCACGCAGGCACAAATTTCTCCGATCAACTGCCTTAACATTCTTGAAATGCACGGCCTTTCCTTTTTGCATTTCCAACTTGTACTCTAAACCATTGGGACCAAATATTTCCTTCAAGCACCAGTGATCAATATAGTACTGCAACAAGAATCGGTTAGCCCATCTATGATGTCAACATGAAATATATACAAATATAAGCATGAAATCTAATTAGGAACATGATCAGAGGGATCGCTGGCTTCATCCTTTCTGCATTAGATGAAAATCCCAAACTTTCGAGGAGAATGGAAAAGAAGGTGCAACCCCATTTTCAACATGGATAGCAAACAATATCAGACACTAAACCATAAACTAGATCATTTATATGTGTGCAGATGCGTTGATTGCTGCATATGCTTCAAACAGATACGGGAAAATGTAAAGGAAAAGGGTCTCATGGAACCGAACCTCATCTGGATTCACTACTTCTATGACCAGAGTTTCCAAATGAGCTGAGTTTCGTACAAGGCATGCTATCCCAGGGAGCTCACGCTTCAGCAAAGGCGATTCAACTACTAGTTGTTTGCACTTGAACAATGGAGAAGGCCTGCCTGACAATTTCAATGCCGACAAAGCCTGAAATCAAATCAAAATAACTGAATATGGCCTTAATTAGAAGACAGTTAACTATGAGTAAATTCAGACATCTTATCCAGTTCTGTAAATTTTCTAACCTGAACGAACGATGGTCCAATTATCAGTTCCTCGAAAAGGTGCACTTTTATGAGTAATTCAGCGGTCATATGAACCGTGTAGCCGTCCGCATCATATGAAGAAATAAGCTTAGCAAAAACCAACGAAGAAACATCAACCAGAATACAATGATTGGCAACAAGTTCCCCTGAAATCTCTAATTCTTGAAGCCAAGGTGCATTGACTTCCAAGATATCATCACAGACTATCTTGTACTTACGACCGTCGTCACTCAAGCAACTTATGAACTTTAAGTTTCCTCAATTTAGGAGATCCAATATTGAGGCGATTGATGCTTGTAACATTGTCGAAAAACAAAGTATCCAATACAGGCCAACCTGAAAGGATATTCGCAATCTGTTTCTCCTAGATAAAGACACACACCAACGACAAGTTCTTGAGCGAGGCTCAGCTTACCTGTCACGAAAGCTGGAAGCTGCAGCGAATTAATTCCAACTTTTCGAGGGAGGAATTGTGGTTAAACCATTCACGAAGAACATACCAGAACCAGGACACTTTCAACTTAAGAAATTTCACATTTTTACTCGAAACATATTGGATGCATTTTTCAATCGCTGGCGGAGAAGAATCATGATAAAAAATGGACTGAGTGAGAATTCCTATAAATTGGGACTCGAACATTGCATTAAGGTGTGATCAACAAAAGAAGCGAAGCGTTCTAGTTCACATTATGTCATAGCATCATAACAGAATCTAATTTTATCAACATGAGTCCACAAGCTTTTCCAGCTCTTGCCGAGAATACCTGTTCTGACGGCGTCTTCCATTGGCAATAACGAAAGTATGTCAACCAGAAAACAATCAGGCAACTCACTGAGTCGATCCGAGTTCTGTTCCGCTTCATCTTCTCTACCCATAGGAAACAAACCGGTCTAACTTAAAGAAAAAAATCTGTAAAATAATCGAATTAAGTGATTCATTGAGAAATTAATTTAATGGTCTTCTAAATATAGGGTCTTTTATATTAAAAAGTAATATTCTTGTTAGTATTAATATACATCTATAATGCACAGACACTTCAAAAATCATCTCGTGCAATGTCGGACACAAATTTGGCTTCGACACAAACCCCATACGTGTTTGATATGGCAACTGTATGTTTGAAATTAGAAAGAAAAAGAAAAGATCTGATACGGTGTCAAACACAATTGAAGGCGTGTCCGACACGATTTGGACATGGTTGGAATATATTATTTATTTATATCTGTATTCGTTTAACTATATCTGTTATCTTAAAAAGTTATTATTATTATTATTATTATTATTATTATTATTATTATTATTAGTGGGTATATATATACTAATCTAATTGTCCCACATCTCCATAACTTATGATGGAATAAAAACATAAGTAACTATATTAATTTATTTATAACAATTAGATAAGTTATATAAATTTTATTTTTTTAATTTATAAAAATAGGTTCGGATATTTGAATAAGAGGATTCGGATATTTAATTGGATATTTGAATAATTGTAAGCGAAAACGGATATTCGAATATCTAAATATTTATAATTTTGTCCAATTTTCAAAAATACTAACCGATTATGGATATATTCGAATTCGCAAAATTTCTATCGAATTCGAGTTGGAAGATGAGGTTTTGAACATCTATTGGATTCGAATTCAGATATGGATACACATATTGTGAAATTAATCGAATACGAATTCGAATACTATATATCCATTATGTTCAATATCCGTTTATACCCCTTGCTTTTAGGTAGTAATTTAAATATTTTTTTTAAAAGAAGGTAGTACTTTAAATATTAACTTAAGTTTAGGGGCCACTTACATAATTTATCCCAAAGTATTTTTCTATGGAAATATGAGTTATTGAATGGAGTCCAAAGGATGGTACAGTGCAAAGATAATGTCCCGTTTTTTCTATTTTTTGTGGGCCAATGGGGATAGCATATCCTTGACTATTTCATGGCCACGTATTTGCAGGATTTAACACGCATTTTATGGCTTTATCCTCAAATACTATTAATTACAGCCAGATGTCACTCCCGTTTCCAGTCTGTTTATGATTACTGGCATATTTGCTGAGAAAATCAATAATAATTTTCCAGCCATAAGCTGATTATGACCACCAAAAACACAAAGTTAAATTTACAAAATCCATATGTTATTTCGAATTAGCATAAAAAAAATTTGTGCTAAAAAATTAATTTAAAAACCCTCATTTTTTTTAAATTAGCACACCATCCCCAGGTCCCTTTTTTTAAAATTTGAGAATGAATTTTTAATTTTACCCGTTTTAGATAATTGAAGAATAACAATACATTTTATCTCTTTGAAAAAAAAAAAAATTGATCCAAAAAATGAAAGAGGGACAAAAACCCAAATACTAACTTTCAGAATTTCACACTTACGGTCAATTTGCGAGACGCAAGAATTGTGGTACAAGAGGGGAGGTGTGCTAATTTTTAAATTAGACAAACTTTTTTTACACAGAATTTTTTGTATTAATTAGAATTAACATATGGAATTTTGTAAATTTTTACCTCAAGATTAAAAGAGTAAATATACAAACATAAAAAACTATCATACATATAGAAACATTACATGTAAAATACACTATTAGTCGAGGGTTTTCACTTGTAGTTTTTACATTTCACATGGTCTTTTGTACCAAATTTTATTTTACTGAATTTTTCGATTTAATTAGATTTAATATAGGTGTCTCATGACAAAAACTAGTTAAAAAAAAAAAAAAAAAAAAAAAAGAGGAGGAAATAAAAATATTCTAGGTTGCTACAAGGAACTGTCCGTGGCTATCAAAAATCACTAAATTTATTGATCCGATGAATGCCGGCTCACACCTAAGTCCAATCCTTTGAAAACTATTCTGCACAAGAAAACAAAATAAAAAACAAAAAAGTGAAAGTCAAAATAAAAACAATAAGTTCCATAAAACTTATCTCTTGCAATAAATGGACAAGTTCACCTAACTTGGACAAAATGCTTAATGGCGCGTGTGGCACCCCCTCGCTAGGAAATATCTAACGATTGAAGCTCATTGGTGATCATATTAAATATTCATCTTGCAACTAATGTTTAGTACAATCACCTCAAATACACATAAACACCTCATTCTAATATTAATGCGGAAGCGATACATAAACCAAAATAGTAATACAAGTATCAGTCCAAAAATAGGTACGAGGCCCAAACAACATGATTGTACCAACTACTATACATCTAAAAGATTACTTAGCAAAATTCTAAACACTAGCTTTGTCCAACGCTCGTACCAGTCCTCAGTCAAGCGAGTGACCTTATTCTGAGACAAAGAACAGAAAGAATAAGGGAGGTAAGTCCAATTGACTTAGTGAGGCCACATATACATATATACAAGAGAGGTACAATGATTAAACGAAATACTTAAATCTCATAAACATGATTTTCGTATGTGCAGCAGAAACAGTTCTGATAATGAGCCAAGAAATTTAGTTGTAAACGTGCAATACGTATCTTATCATAAAACATATTCGTATCATGCAATGGTGAGCTGTGCAGACATCTCCAACCTTCTGACTACCCACAACAGATAAAACGTAATAGAAACCCTTATGCCTCCCTAGTCGAGAAGCCACCTCGACCTCAGACAGACGGATGGTGTACCACGTGCCCGTGCCATACACCGATCCAATCCTACTACAGCCAATCTCCAACTGTACGTAGAATTGAATCCTACGAAATGGTATCGTACAAAAAGTTTCTATAGTCGGTCCGTTCCGCCCAATAGTCTCTTTCTGCACGTACCTGAGCCCGACTCTCCCAAGGGCGTCCCCAAGGGTGTCAACAGATCATATTGAAACAGATACAACTCACATTTCAGAAATGTAATAATTTCGAATATAGCTTAACTTATAATTCAGAAAAATATTTCATTAAAAATATAAAGAGTAAAATAAAATTCCAAAATAATAGCCTATAATGCAAATATAACTAATTGGTGAAATAAATGAATAACATAAATCAGACATAGTAGGCTCTACGATGATATTTATGGCATATAGTTCGATGTCCCAGAAAGAAAGATGAAAGACACTCACCGAACTTAGTTAGACTTCACTAGTAACTCAAGATATATCAAAAGTACTGATCTGCTCTTCACCTATAATAAGTGACATACTAAAATTAGCATCCTATAATTATACTTACTAAAATACATTAGTCCCATAAACTAGACTTAATATACTCAAGGGTTCGTATTCAAATTTCAATTTCTATCAACTCAAAGCACAAATAATAATCTCCCTAATTACAAATGTAAAGGAACTATGTTATATACGAAAATGTAGCTTATTCATATATATATATATATATATATACACACAAACTCAATATGCATACCCACTATATTAGAAATCACAAACCGTATTACTAAAATAATTATTAAACTCAATCTTGTTGGTACTTAATAAAAGGACCATGATTAAGTTAATGCAATTATCCACTTATTAGATTATTTAATATATTAGTATTAACATAGGTGTGTGTTTGCACACCCACACACACACCCCTATATATACATCATACGTATTTAGATAAGTAGGTAGATGACCACGATTTTTCTGCATTACGTACGCATATACATATAGATAGATACATAAGCAAGATGGTGGATATATATATATATGGGTGATGAAAATAGTTCATACACGTATATATATAAACAGTAATTAAGTTTAATTAGCAATAACATTAACCTTAATGTAAAAATATCAATCCTAAACTGCTTTATAAATTAAGAATAATCAGAATAAAATAAAACACTAATAATAATAATAGCAAATTAATTTCTTAACTAGTATACGTGTATATATATATATATATATATACCCACATAATATACGTAACAAGATGAATATCTATAGTGATGAATCCATACATATACGAATATATATATATATATCTATATACACATATATGACACAAATTTTCCCTTCAGTTTTAATGCCCAAGAACATGATGATCAAGAAGTCTAGGATTTGACCACTACTACAATAAAGAAACAAAGAAAAGATGGCATGTAAGAATTCACTAACTAAATCATAAAAGAAATAACAGTGCGTACTTGGTGTGTGAGAGAATGAATTGCTACATGCATATATATATATATAGGCCCCTTTTGATTTGTTATAATACGTTGTAATACAATAAATAGTCCAATCTAAATTCCATATTTGATTCGTAATTTTATCATGTATTGAAATGCCTCAATCCATGATATCATGGATTGAAGCCATCATTTAAGCTGGATTCAGTCTTAGGGGGGGTGCTACTAGAGGAAGTTAGAATGTATTGTTAATATCTCAAAATTGAATTTACTAAATTGTCCTTGTTATAAAAAAAGTCAAAAACCAATGAAAAATAATTTTGAGGGCAAAATGGAACTTTTGCTATTAATCCAATGTAATCCACAAAATCAAACGAGATTTATATATCATTGAAATTTGAGCCATGGACTGAATCCCACAAATCAAATATGGCATTTCAACTACAATTATCCAACCCACCAACCAACTCAATACTAAATATACATTTATCCAATCCACCCAATCAAAAGGGGCCATAGTAGATGCTTTAGTTAGACTAGGCTTATAGGTGCGAGACGTGTTGGCTACAATGTGTGATGACTAACCCCATGCACAAGGATAGAGTGTACTAGACTAGGATGAGTGTAGGCACAAGATGGCACATTTTCAAGAGTTAAAAAATCCGGCTTTATCCCCCTTTTTTTTTTCTTTTTTTTTTCTTTTTTTTAAAACTTAACAAATTAACAATATAGTCCCCATAATTTCTATTTGTGAATGAAGGTCCAACCAAATTAGTATCTAATTATAAAAACAACTTATAGAATTATATTAAGATTTCTTATTATATCCTATTTCCAAACTTGTAAATAAATTTTAGGGTGTTACAGCGCGTTTACTTCTCAGGTATCTTTAACGCCGGTTTAGGGACCCAATGTTTGGACCCGTGTTTGCAATTGTTCAGACCATGACTTTGGATTTGTTTACTTGGGTTGTTTCCATTAGTTAATATTGTCTGATCTGACCCAACTAGTTTACCTTGGTGGGTTGTGTTTGAAGGTCAAAACACCCATTTTACTTTTTTGACCCTATCATCTTGGGCAGCCATGAGAGAACAACCTTTGAGAAAAGATAGGAGATCCAGAAAATCATCGTCGTCCTCATCAAAATATTCACAATTGAACCCACTTAGCACACGATTGAACCCCAAAAAAAAAAAGACAAAAAGAGACAAAATTACTAAGACAAACAAAATGAAATCTCTAAAAATTAAATAACACAGAATACACAAATATAGCATAAATGGATAAGGCAAATCATTTTTTTTATCAAATAAAGAAAAAGGAAGATAGCCTAAATCAAGAACAACTTCCAACTTTTTAACAAAAAAAAAGAAAAAAGGAACAACTTCCAACTCGACTATCAATTTCGCAGATGCTACTCTTCGATGTTGAGGTCATGAGTTCCAAAAAGACCAAACTCACCGGAAAATGAAATTCTTCGATGTTCAAGTCATGAGTTCCAGAAAGACCAAACTCACCGGAAAATGAAATTTCTTCAGTGCCATTTTGAAAATGTCTCTCCAAAGCAAGGAAGCTCAATTATTTGTGCAGAGGGGGAATAGAGTTTGTGATGGCATATGCTGTAATTTAGGCCAATTTATGTCCCAGATGGTCTTTTCGCATCACGTGTTAAAAACATTGGTTTATTCTGACTTGTCAATTTTGAGAGTCAAAATAAACAGCTGTAAACATTCATTAACCGGAAAAATTGGCACAAACCTGGGCCCACCACCATTTAATGTAAACAGCAGTTTCTGAAGGTTAATGAAGGTTAACACCATCTAAATTGCCGTTAAATGGGTTAGTAAAGAGTCTATCAATACAACCACTGACGAGCACAAAACAATTCCCTGTCAGAACAAAAATGGCTGAAGAATTAAAGCTGTTCAGAACATGGTCAAGCCGATATGCTTTGAGGGCAGTACAGGCACTCAAGATCAAAGGTTTAGAATACGAAACAATATTTGAGGATCTGAAAAACAAGAGTGCTTCACTCCTGGAGTACAATCCTGTATACAAGAAGGTACCTGTTCTTGTGCACAATGGAAAGCCTGTTTGTGAGTCCCTTGTGGTTCTTGAGTACATAGATGAGACATGGAGGCACCCTCCTCTCCTTCCTCAAGATCCTTATGAGAAAGCCATGGCTCGATTTTGGGCGAAATTCGGAGATGAAAAGGTAAACTTTATCGCATACCTCAAAAGTTTATTTTGTTTGAAGTTCCCTTCAAGATACTGCCTTGGAGTTTTGAGATTGCTATTCCTCTGTTTATACATCTAAACAACGATAATCAATTAATGATGCAGGTTTTGCCATCAATACGGACCTTCTTCATATCTCAAGGAGATGAGCAAGAGGAAGCTATTGGCCAGGCGGTTGCAAACCTGAAGTTCTTGGAAGAGCAGCTAAAAGGGAAGAAATTCTTCGGAGGGGAGACGATTGGTTATCTGGATATTGCATTTGGTTGGATGGGTAACTTGATGAGCATCATGGAAGAGATACTTGACCTGAAATTAGTAGACACAGAGACATTTCCACTGTTATCGGCATGGATGATCAACTTCTCAGATGATCCATTGATCAAAGAATGCTGGCCTCCTCGAGACCGAATGATTGAGAAATTTAAGGCCATGCGCGAACCGTTTCTCAAAAAAGCCGCATGAAACAGAACTCATGTGGTTCAGTTAGTTTCACTAAGAAATGTTGTTCACCTGTTTTATTGCTCCCTGATGACTCCAAAAAGCTGCATGAATCAGAATTCATGCGGTTCAGTCTGTACAAATAATAAAAGTTTCACTTCAAGTTGATGTTCCCTTGCATTTTTGGTTCTCAGATAATCGTGTTTAGAACCACTTTTAGATGAAGTAACTCGTGGGATGGTCAAGCAAATTATTTTATTTCAGGTTCGGTTGTATGAACTTATTTTTTCTCGTTTCGGTGTTAATGACTGTCGGGAATCCAAAAATTAAGTTTGATGGTGAACCTTGATTGTCTAAATGAATTTCTGATAGCTGCAAAAGGGAAAAGGGGAAATGAGTACTTTAATTAAGCAATAATGTACAATTTTAAGGGTATGTTTTGAAAATCTCAAGGCACAAATTACCAAAACTGTAAGGCAAGAGAATTATGAATCCAACTATTCCGTTTTAGGATTGCTTTTACTATCACGCAATACTGGGACTATAGTATGATACTAGTGGCAAGAAAAAACCATGTTTAATACCTTCAGTCTAGTGCCCCCAACAGCCAGGCCAAATTCTTTTCTAAGGTCCAGCATGTGGAATTATTATGCACGGGCAGTTTTGGACTTGATCTAAGGACCTTAGCAAGCTTTGGTACATTCCCAAATGATCACCTGCATAATCAAAGATATCAAATTTTGGTAGTTTTCCATCTTCCTAAACTAAGAAGTTTTATCATGCCGAAGAGTATTAATTCAATGGAGAAAGAACTGATTCATACCATATGGTTGGGACAGCAAATATGTCTGAGAATTCTTAGTAGCATTTGGTCAACTCTTCCAATCCCTCTTGAAATTATCGGATAAATTCAACAAACAAATCGGCAGCAAAAGCAAATTCTGTTGCCCACAAAGGTAGACGAGAGAGAAATGGTAGACTGACCCTCTAGTATCAATTCTGAAAACTTGTCATTTCATTGTGATCACTAGAGATGAATTCTTGGATCCACATGTCAAGCTAGTGAAGTTTCAGATACTTCGACTATGAAAGAGTATTCAAGTCAAAAACTTCTATGTGGGCGAAATGGGAAAAATGCCATCACCAATGATCTCTACAGCTACATGACCCATCTTTGAATAGATGAAATCGATTAGCATCTCTCACTAATATTTCCCGATCCATGGTTTTTGATATGTGTTTCGTGACAGTGTGGCAATCTCCACAAACCCGAAGATTCTTCATTACCAACAATGGAGTACCAGGTTTTGTATGTAATAAGCCAAATGCAATGGCAAGCCTTTCACTGTGTCCACAAAGCATGTCCAACTTCTCATCCTCCTCAACATCATGCAACACAAATTTGATATCAGCAACATATCCTTCCTTAGCCATCAAACCAGAAAGGACATCCAATAACTCAATAACTTCTTTGTGTTGTTCAAAGGATCGATCACCAGCTCCAAAATAATAGACCTTATTTTGAATCTCCAGCCAACTACATCCAGGATCTTTTTTGAGTCCTTTAGCTTTTAAAGACATTCTTATCTTTCTCACTTGTTCCCACTTTCCCAGGGTAGCATACACATTTGAGGCCAAAACATGATAACCTGGATCATTTGAGTTTAGCTGCAGAACATGTTCTGATGCACGTTCTGCAATTTTTGTGTCTCCATTTGCTCGGCAAGCGCTAAGTAGCACCCCCCATATACTTGCATCAGGCTTCATTGGCATGGAAACAACGAAGTCCTCTGCTTCAGACAAGCGGCCAG